>RYFJ01000537.1:0-607111 GCA_003991445.1 Oryza meyeriana var. granulata
CGCACCGGGCGTTAAAGGATTAAGGACGTGAAGACAGAGACCACAGCAGTGCAAAGCCAACGGTGGCTACGGCGCCTCCTGCGCGAAGACCCGGAATAGAAAGAACTGCTATCACGGAGGCAGATATTCACGCATGTAAACTCACACTGGCAGCGCCGGGCACAACATATCTTCACGACAACGGGTACTATCATAACCACATAGGAGATATATATTCACCACGATCTGGCTTAGGCGGGTATCATGAGTTACTTAGGCTGCTATGGCACTCTACAGTATCTATCTGTTCCAGTGAAGATTAAAACCACGGTAAAGGGCTAGCATTAGGCTCGTGGCGTACTTGACACCATGACCTTCTACAGAAAATGGAGCGGTGCCCCTAGCCATCAGGAATATTGCCGTCACATTTTATTTGGAGTCTGTCTCATTCGCCCTCGACATGATCAGGTGGTGCTCATATATCCACGACGGCACTCTAAGGCCGTGCGACGCATCGTAATCAATCAGCTTAGCCTAGTGACACAGCTACGTGCGTATATCGGCCATCGGGATAAACCATCAAATCAAACTGAGGGAGGAAGTACTGCTTGTAAGACATCTTTCATCACGCCGTTTGGAGCGTATTTGCTATATCACAATGTGCGGCTCGACGGTGAGATGATTCAAGCCGGCTCTCAAGCAGCAAGATCTAGCGCTCGGCCACAAGACCTATTATTGGTACATTTCACCTCCGTGTGCTTAAATTCATGACATGGTGTCTACGCATATGCACCTAGACCCAAGATCGGAGCAACGTGGAGCCTAGCATGCTGACGACGTGGTGATTCAAGACCAGTCCAAGAAGACCTCATCGCTGACGTTGGAAGAAACCTTCCCAAACCTCGAAGATTCAAGATGAATTGAACCGGAAAGAATCGCCTTCGGTGTGCTCATCCGGAAAGTTACTCGTTCATTGTTCTCAACGCAGCATCGAGGCTAACCCGAGAAAGTCAACGCCATCAGGACATGGCACCCCCCGATCCTAACTCAAGACGTCCAGAGCTGACAGGTCTGCATGGCGGCACCTCTAACCGGTTTAATTCTGCCGACGTGGCCGAAACGGGGCATGGCCTTCTTCAAGCTACTACAGAACGCCGCTAGACAAATCTCTCCAAATGACGATTCATGACCTCTGGCACCACAACGAAGAGCAGTTGCGAGATTCAAACCATTCCTCACTATCACCCCCCGTGTTGGCGTCACCTCTGCCCCAGGATCGCGAGCTAATCTCCCAGACGACCTTCGCGTGATCACATCTCGGCGGCAAACAACATAGGTAGTTACAGCTACGGTGCTGGTGGTTGAGCGATCCGAACAGGATATATCAAAATACAACGGCCATTCTACTTCGTCGACGAGGTCTCTTTGCCGACTCCCAAGACAAGTATATCCACTAGGTCTAGAACGCTGTATCAACGGCCTACTCATTGCACAGTCCGCAAATAGCTGTGCATTATTTCAAGCAACACCAAGTTCACGGTGGTCACAGCATTTCCTACTCGGGGATGTCCTTTTATAATATCGCGAGGCAATCGCCGAATCGCTAAAATGGGGGGCACCGATTGCGTAGTTGAATGGCGTTCGATTGTCATTCACCCCAATTCAGCCGACGTTGATATGACAATTATCTCAAGCTCTAGCAGTACTTTCGTGGCCTATTGGGTGGTTGTTGGGTGTGGATAGAAGTTCAACTGCGGGATACAGACAACACAGCAAAGCTAAGCTTAGTATTTGGTAGCGGGATGTAGCGTCGACGGTTCTCTAACAGGATCGGTGTGCGGGGTCTGGAGGGTCATATTGACCTCCCTAATCCGGTGAAAAATGAAGTACGTTCTACAAATCCACTTCGGCTTCCACTTTATGGTTTGTACGTCGCCGAGTACGAGGTCCTTGTTCATTTTGGTTATTTTTTTGTGGGCTCCGCTATCGCTATATACGTCGGGCAATCGTGGCGACTTTGGTTGTGCGACGGGAACTCTCAACTCGTGTAACCAAAGTCATCGAAAGACTGGACTTGTCTGTTCGACGACACCATGGCGGCAATACTGTCAGGAGTAGTCGCGGGGAAGCTGGAAACAAGTTCGACGGGCTGGAATATCAGTTTTCGGACATGTCCTGCGTCAATACAACGTGCGCAGACGATTCAGCTGGCAAACATGGGATGTCGGCAAGCGATGAGCAAGTTCGACTGGAATCTTTGTCGAGCAACTTATTGGAGGGCCATCAGTCAAGAAGAAACGCTCCAAAACACGGTGTTAGGAGCAGTTCGGGAGAGTCGAGCTTACCGTTGGTGGTTTGTCGCGGTGCAACAGGTGAGTTATGTGCTGTGCACATATGTCAAGACTGGAGGACTTTTACTCCTGTTGTCAAAGATTTCCCTAGACGAGTCCAACATCCCAGAAGATTCGGAGTCAACAAAGGGCCGAGTAGGATAAAGCCCGTCGAAGCAAGTGATGGTAGCTTTTTCTTTACACCCTAACAGTTCAAGAGCGGGTTAGTGCGGGGTTAGAAGGTTAAGCTGTAGCCCCGTTGGGAAGAAGTGCAGCCGTCGTGTCCTCGTTAATTGCGTGCGCTGCGACGAGTACCGACTGGTTGGGCTACACGGGCATCAGATATGAGGTGTAAGGCATTCGGTCTATTAAAATAGTGCTAGGGAGCCCGACTAACCAAAGATACGCATATATGTTGGAAGGTTCGACGTTAGTGTTGACGGGAAAATCCAGCCAGCGCCAGAGCATGTCGCAGGCACCGTATCAGTTCTTGTGGAGTTCCAGGCCCTGACTAAAGGCTTGGCTACTCGACAGGAGCGATAAGGAGCGCTGCTGGTTTCTGGGTTGGCCGGTCACAGCATGCGATTTAACAGATTACGGATCTCGAAAGACGCGATACAGTTAGCCAGAAAGTGGGCGAGGGTCTATGTGCCGAGATTTCTACACGGCGCAGAGGCACTAATGCAAATCTCTACTAGCCAGGGCGGCGTAGGGGCTCATCACGTGCAAGATGCTAGAGCGGGCCCATCTCCTCTGGCCATGCGGCGCCTTGTGCAGCAGGTGCTGTGGGGGCCTCGACGATGGTCGTGTGTCGTGTCCTTTCAGGGGAGAAAGCGCTCTAGATGACACGGGTACAGCTCAGACATGAGGTTCGTCGCGAGGCGGCGTGGCAGGAGGTAAATTGGTTCACAGCCGGGCCACGCAGCAAGTGAACGTGGGCATCGCACGTGAGAGGCGTAGCCATCCAGGGTGTGGCACAGAACCCAACGCCGCCAGGCACGCGTCAGCGGGACCATATAGGGTAGCTGTCGATTGGACGCTGGCCCAACAGCGCCGACGAGCACGTGGGAGCCAGAGGGCCGCGCCGCCCGAGCGCGAGATGGAGGGAGGGTGTCAAACGCCTCCCGGCGAGCGCATCAGAGGGATCTGCGGGATGAGGGAGACCACTGTGACGCCGCGACGCGCCCGGCGCGGTCTCCAACCGCCGCCGCGTCGAGCGCGCCGCGGTTGTGCGGATCAGGCAGCGGGCGCCGCGGCACTTTTCCGATGCGGAAGGCGTCCAGGAGCGGGAGCTGCATCATCACCTGCCACACGAGCGGCCGGCGGCGCGTCATACGCCTCAACGTGCGCTCCACCGGTGTCCCCGCCGGCAGGCAGGAACGTCCGAGTGAGAGGTTGCGTTGTCTTCACGGGCCATTTTGCAGGCATCGGCCGCGTACCAAGACTTTCTGCGGACGATTTTCGGCATCAAGATCGGTGAGGCTACGTCATCTGTGACACAGTGTGGAGGAGCGGCGCGGGAAGCAACTGGGCAGAGGGTCGAACGAGCCAGGACCGGTAGGGTTTACATGAGGCACCGAGGGCAGGATATATGTCGACGATGTGGCGCACCGCGAACAAATATGCGGGCCGGTGGGTACAAGACTCCATCGTTCTTCTTGTGTCTTGGTGGAGAACCACGGTTAGTGCGGACAACAAGGCAATCCTTTTTGCTGGTCTAAATCGGTGCACGAGGCTCGTATGCTACCTACAGAGTTACAGTTCGGTCTGAGTCAGGCTTACTTAGAGGAGATTTGACTCCAACCATATCCGATCTGGTCGACACTAGATGCTGGAAGAAGCAAGAGACCCGAACAATCCGGTCGGCAAGGTATCTTCAATGGCCTACGTCGCTACTACCTACTGCAATTTCGTTGGCCACGCCTTTTTGGTCGGGGATCTCGTTCTGACGAAAATACAAACCACAAAGACAGGCATAAATATCGCCATCTGGGAAGGGGCCGTTCATTATAGCCGAGGTCACACGGCCAGGCGCGCTACCGACTGAAGATCGAAGACGGCGTTCTCATCAGCAACTCATGGAACATAGAACAGCTACGTCCTTTCTATATTATCTTGAGTTTCTATAATGGATTTCCATGTGTACAGTTCTTCTGACTCACTACGCGCCACGCTTGTAATCAACCGAGTAGTGAGTCGGGGGGCTGCATGTATATATGTGTCGCTGTCAATAACATACGAGCTTATCTTACTTACTCGGTTATGAAGCTTACTACGACTGTCAGAAAAAAAACAAAAAAAAGAAACATTATGCCCCTGAGTACAGCTTCTGTCTTTGAATGTTTTTATTTAGTTCTGACAGACTAACTCGGTGCGTACTAACAAACGGTTGAGTAGAAGCTAATGACAGACTGAGTAATGAGCTTGGCGGCACTGCACCATATTTACACATGCTTCAAAAGTTATATATTATCAAGACTACATATACAGAAGTTTGCCGCTTACAGGCACTCAGGTCTCGGGTAATATTTCAGAGTCGGCTTCACCCACGGTCAATCAGGGCCCAGCGCCTCCTCGGCGTCGTCTCTTCGGCAAACCCTCCCGATGGCTGCTCAATATCCGCCCTTGGGGTAAGATGGACTTGGTCATACTAGGTCTGGCCACGCCGGCGACAACATGCTTTCTTGCTTGTCTGTTTGTTGCTGCAGTAGTGGATGTCTTTTTTCAAGGCACTCGGTGAAAAAAAAATAGCCTGTGCGAGACGCGCTCTATTCTGGGGGATCCTCTGGTATGGGACCCACTGGGCGGGATCTATGGAATGAGGTCAAGGAGCCCTTTCACGGACCCGATGAGGGCCTCCCGTGACTCCCGGATTCATCTTATCTCCTCTGTGTAGAACCAATTACTGGTCCCGAACATTGCTCTCATATCTGCCCAGGTCCGCCGGCAAGTAAACTTGTCAGATTCGGATACAGACGAAACGACTAATGGATTGGCTAAGATCGCTGTCGGTTGAGGAATTACTTTCGTAGTCGGCCTCCCACCCGGCACGGTCTCTCCAGTTCAGCTTTTTCCTTACCTGAGCTTGGCGACGGTCTCCTCCAACTCGGCCCTTCTCCGTCAAGCTCGGTGTTGGCCTTTGTCAGGTGGCCTTGACCTTCTCAAGCTCGGCCTGGGCTTCTTTGGCTTCTTCAACTGTGTATTCCTCTCTGTTCGGGTCGTCAACTCTGCTTCGAGGGCTGCACACAAATTAGCCAAGAGCTCAACCGTGCAGTCATGACATAACTGGGTCATCGGGCAAACGCAGCTGGATGAATGCATAAACGGCTCGGTCGGGAAGATAATATTCGGGGATTTACCTTTGATCTTGCCGGCTAGGGCCCATGTCTCCACCTGAGCTGATCGGCGCCACTCTTCACCAGGTCTCCTCCCCGCATGACGCCTCCATCTAGCCTTCAATGCCCGGAGCTGCTCCAGTTCTGCGAGGTGGGGAGCCACCTCGACCAAGATTCCGTCATCGCCTCATTGCGGTCGACAAGCTTCTGCTCAGGATAAGAGACAAACCAAGGACGGAGTTAGACATCAAAACAAGAAGATTGCCAGGCTTAACTCAAAGAAATAATCGCGACTCTTTGGACCCAGTGATGGCGGCGCGAAGCAAGCTTTCGCGCTCTCTCCTCGCAACGACTTTATCAATGGCCTGAAGCTCTTTTCGCTGTCCATCAGGAGCCGTCCATTGTTGTGAATGTCCGGGGCATCAGCGTGGAGGAGCTTCGATCGAGCCAGATGCGGGATCTCCGGCGGCGGGCGACGACGACGATGACGACCACAACGGCGATGGGGTCCTGGCCTCAGCGCGCCGGCACCCCGTGACTCGGGACCGGCTCAGGGGCTCAGCGCGGCCTCCCGCGACGAGCGACGCTTCGGGGGCTGGGGCCTCAGCCTCACAGCAGCCGCCTCTTAGTTAGGTGGCGGCAGCGACCTGTAGTCGGGACACCCTCGGTCTCCGCGACCGGGCTAAGCCAAGCGCTCAACAGGTGTGTCACGGCCGCGGCTCAGCTGGGGCAAGGCTCATCGAGGGGAGTGGTCGGGTCGACCTCCTTGAGATCGATATCCGGCCGCTTCCTGCACGACGAACAATGCATACGACACTGCTTCAACACACAAGGATTTCAGAAGACCCGGAGCAGCACACCTCTTGGAGAACTTCAACTTCTTGCCGGGGACCCGGTCCCTGCGGAGCGCTAGCTCCCGGCAGTCGGCCCGGTCGGCGTCATAGTCGGCGGCGGCGCATCAACCCGAGTTGGCCCCGACTCCGGTGTGGTCGGCTTGGGCGCCTCCGCCCCTGGCGGCGTCTGCTCTAGCCGGCCCCTCGTGGCACGCGGCCGGGCTCGACAACGTCGGGCTCAAACCTGCAGGTCTCAACCTGGGACTTGACCGCTGGGCGTCGCGGCGACAGCGTCCTTTATCTTCAGGCTTCCGGCCACGGCACGCGCCGTCATGGCTCCCTCGCCCCGATATAATATCGGCTTCTTCCCCGCTCTCTTGGAGTCGGGTTGGGCAGCTGAGGGACTTCTCGGCCTCTTCTTCGACACGACGGCCGACAACGGGCGGGAGTCCTCATCAAACTCCACGCACCACTACAAGAAATTCAACAAGATACATCATATACTGCCGGGGACTTAGACATCCGAGTCCACGGGCATGCGCTACGAAGGAAGACGGATGTTACCTCGGACTAGGGCCAGCTGCGCCTGTAAGACGCAATGCGTCTCTTCTTGTCCTCGGTCTCAATTACCCCGCTGGAAAAGTATCCGAATAGGGTCTCCATCACCTTCCGCTCGTCGGCTGATTCCCGGCTGACCCGGTCAGGGTCATGTTTTCCCTGGTAATCCCAGCCAAATGCGCTCCTCAGCTTCAGGGCTGGAAGTGTCGAGTCAGGGAACCGCTGGCCACCAGGGACAGTCAGGCCGGCCTTCTTGAAATTATCCAGCTTGTCAGCAGTTGGTCACTTGACCCATCTCTTCATAGGTCGGTCGCGACCAATTCGGCAAAACTACCGGCGGCGAGCCGGTGAATGGCCGCAAGTAGGGAGCTCAGATCTGCGCAATAGAACCACTCCTTGTGCCAGCCTTCAAGGAGACTTGAAGGAAGATCAAGATATGACTTTTTTTCTATCACTCCTCAACTGAAGACCAGCCCCCCAATCACGCTGATGCTATTCTTTGGAGGGCTGAGGTTTAATGTGGAACAAATGCCTAAAGAAATTGCAATGTGGCTCCACACCCAAATAACACTCGCACAGAGTGACAAAGATAGAGATCTGAAGAATCGAGTTGGGATTCAAATGCACCAACTCTAGCTTATAGAAGTCAAGGATGCGGCGGAAGAAATCAGAAGACGGAAGGCACAAGCCTCGATCGAAAAAAGAGGCGAAAACTACCGTTTCACCAGGTCGGGGATTTGGGCTCGACTCATCCCTAGCCGACCGCCAGCGAATCACCTCCTAACTGGGCAACTTCAGTTCGCTCTCCAGCCGCCTCAGCTTCATCGAGCCGCAATCCGAAATCGGCCAAGCACTCCCCGGCGCCCCCGCAAGATCCGAGGCTTTCGGCATGACTAGAGGCGGTGAGATTTGGGGAAAAGCAAATCGGGGGCTTGGATCAAACGAAGAGGATTGGAATCGCTCGAGTTCGGGTGGGGAATGGCAGCAGCTAACCCTAGCCGGGCGGGAGGCGAAAAGTTGGGCGCGAAGGTGGAAGACGAAGCGGTTGGCTGATTTGGGGAAGATGAAGAAATCTTTTTCTCTCTCCCTGCTTTTATAAAGCCGATGCCGACTAAGATGGGCTTGGGCCTACACAGTCAGCACTGGGCCACCAAGATATGAGTTCCTACAGTACCATGCTCCATGTGGGCCGCTCGCAGGCTGAGTTGAAATTATAGTGCTGGTGCTACTGACAGGAGCCAATGAGGTAAACAGATATGCTTCATGAGAGCCTTATTGCTAAAACATATATGTTTGGATATCTGTTTTATCCACCAGGTCTCGAGGATACATCCTTACAAGGATCACGAGCTGGTCTTCATTAAAATTGGAGATGCAGGTATCTTTCTCGGGTACTCCTAACCACACCGTGGATTTATTTTCATAAAGTGGTACTTGGCCTACATGCGTGGCCATCAGTTGCCATGAGCAGCATTTTACCCGCTGACATGATGTGGAGGAGTCTAACTTTCGAGTAGTGCACTACTCGGGAGAGACTATAAATATCTTTTTCCGCTGACATGATGCGGAGGAGTCTAACTTCTGAGTGGGACGCCACTCGAAAAAGACTATAAACCCCTTTTTCCAGCTGACATGACGCTGAAAAGTCCCATATACGAGTAGCATTCTACTCGGTAAGACTATAAACACATATTCCGACTGACATGAAGTCGAAGAGTCCTACGTATGAGTAGTCTCCTACTCGGTAAGACTATAAAATTTATTCCGGTTGACATGACACCGAAGAGTTTCAAATACCAGTAGTAATCTACTCGGGAAAGACTTCCAGGTTAAAGATCTTTTACTTTATGTTTAATTGTCTTCACAATTAAGCACAAAATCGGGGGTTACACCTAATAGGTGCGCCTATTCGGCGCACACTATTCATATATCTACATGAAGCCCTTCATAGCCTCGTTGCCAGCTGACATGAAGTAGGACTCGGAAGAAGACATACTCGGACAAAGAGTACTCGGGGGCACTGCACTCGGGCAACCTTCACCGTGGAGGACGAGCACTCGGCATCAGCTGTGACTCAACTATGAAGGTCTCAGGGGCTACTGTTGAGGCCATGGGCCCCGAATACCTCATTACTAGTACATGGGCCACTCGGATAAAGGATGGGCCGAACCATATAATTAGAGATAAGATAGCACCCGGCAGACTGTGCCTTGTATAATAAGAAAGTATAGTCTTAGTCGGATAGGACTCTATCTCTAAGAAGGAAATCCCTTGACCGTATCCGGCTGGGATCCTTATCATGTACCCCTGTCCCCTAGTATATAAAGGGAGGCAGGACGCCCCTTAGGGCAAGGACAACAAGATCACCGATCATCAAACACCTCAGAGGAATAACACCTCAACTGGACGTAGGGTATTACCTCACATCGAGAGCCTGAACCAGTATAAATCTTCTGTGTTCCTCTGCAATCCACCGAATTCATCCTCGCCGAGTAGCCCCATAGTTTCATTGCCAGTGCAAAGCATCGACAGTGGGTGGTACTCAGTCTTACAATATTACCATCATCAGAGTGAAGATTTACATGGAAAGAGAAGTTTTAGTGTTTAGCTTATACCCCAGTTAAACTGCCTGTAGGCTTGGTGTTAAAGTTTCGCTATGTTGCCGTTCCACTCCTGATTTCTTCTGTGTAAGGACTAAGTATCTTTTTTATAAGTATTTATCGTTTATCGTTTTGGTTATGTTTATCAAATTATCGATGTATACCTCGACTGATTCCTGGACGAGAATTTAATATATAAATTAGCTTTAAAAATTTTAGTGAATTTCTAGGCCTGATAACAATATAACCCAATATGTTTTTGCCTGGTAGAAAACTCCCAGTTTTGTTTTTGGGTGAAAAATGAAATTTGATAAAGTTTAAGGGCTAAAATCAAAATTTTTAGAAGTCCGCCCTAAATGTTGTATATAATTGAGATCAGGTGGTTTTACGGGCTACCATGCCACTACACGATGCAATGTCCACCGCTCGACTCTCAACATGGAAACGCCTTTGCTAACTTTTGTAAAACAAATTTAGCATGAGTTGTGTATGTGACCTATCTAAACCCTGAAAATAATGTATTAGCATAGTACACAGTTAGAAATATAAAAAAAGGTTACTAGTATATCATATTCATACGGGTAATTTTTCTCCTTTTATCCCAACCTTCAGTAACAGAAAAAATACATTTTACATGAGATCATGTCAATGACAACTCTGCAATGAATCAGTAAGGTCCAAAAATGTACATGCCATAAAATGGCACACCAGTAGAGCTTAGGCTCAGTTCGAACCTGCCGGTTTAGCAGAAATGTTCGGTGCATGTAAAACGAGATAAATCTTAATTAAGTTTTAATTATTACAAACTTGAAAAATAAATTTATTTGGTTTTTTAGAGTAACTTTTATATAGAAAATTTTTTATAAAAAACATACTATTTAGCTATTAAAAAGCATGCTCACGGAAAACGAGAAGACTTTCAGTACGGATCAGTACCAAACGGTACCCTAGGATGTTTACGTTAGATAAAATGACTACAATAAAAAAAATCTTCAACAAATCAGCAGCTGTAAAATATGGCAGCACTAAACCACTAAGCAATTAAACCTAGCATCAGACCACGACAAGATTCCTAGACGTCAATTTCAGTTTCAAGAACCGCACAAGACCAGCCTAATGGTACAATGCAGATTACATAGCTCTTAACGCTATGCATTTGCTTCCTACAAAAAGAACGATATCTCTGGTGGTTGAACAAAGGAGAAGATGGCTTCACCAAATACCTCGTACAATGAACTCAACAGATGCCCAGCATTTTGGTCCTCCTTCCAGGCTAGCCTCAGCACTGTGGAAACTCTTTGTGTGTGGTTGCTTCCCTGATCCCTCCGAGTCACACCTGATGCGGTGCTTTCCACCAATTGTCCAGACGATGAAGCTTGAATCATGCTAGGGTTGGGCAATTGGGTGGAGAAGCCATCCATGGTTCCTGGCATGGGAGCTGAAGCCATAGAATTCATCGCACCATCTGTTGCCATCTTCTTCAGAGGCGGCTGGGATGCGGAGAGATCTGAACTAGACTTCCTTTTATCTGAAATTTGCATGACCATAGCCTTACTTTCACACCTTAATAATTTCAACATTATGCAGTATTATGTATCTGAGAAGAAATTGTTCGTCAACTGAGGACTTCAAGCGATAAAATGACCATTTTTATGTGTTGTTCATTGCCAAGCAAGTAGCAACACATATAATTACATATAAGTACCAACTTACTTGGGTTGTTAGTCATGACTCTCTTATTACTCCTCAACAGAGGCCGTGTTGACGGAGAAAGCAAATTAGGAAACAATTTAAGCCGGTCATATAAGCATTTTCCTGCAGCACACTGAAAAATGCATCCACAGGTAAGCAGCATATAGCCGTTGGCTGGTGAGCACAATAGAAAACATGTATCCATTGAAAGCTTGTAATCTAACCAGCAGGGCACCATAAACACGCCATGCTTCCTTTCTTTTCATCTCATTTTTCTGTTTCTCAAGTTGTAATTCTGGCTCCAAAAGTTGCATATATGTCTCGAGGTTGGGCAAAAGCAGAAGCCTTATCTGGTAAACAAGACAAATTGTCAGCCAAAATTTTGCTGAAATTTTAAATAAGTGAAGCTTTAACAGGACCTACCGCACTGGGCCCCAATGCAGATATCCCTTGAACAGCACCATAATGCTGTGTCAATGATTTCTGAGGATCAAGAAATGCATGGATCAACGTCTTTGTCAATCGGGTTTGGAGGTTGTGATACACATGACCAAACCTATAAAATAAATGGTTTTATTTCATTGAAAGCAGCATCAAAAGGAAATCAATCAGCACAGGCAGCAGAAACCAATTAACATAGAGCCACAGAGCAACTTAAAGTAATGTTCAAGCATAAGGATAAAGTTCATAACAGAAGTGTGTAAACATAGTTATAGCACTGTCACTTTAAGGAACTGTTTATGCAGGGCTGCTGGAAAATTTGATTGCAAAGGAATAGATGAAATTTTGACAAAGCACCTCCAAATAAACATAAAACAAAGAACAGGTGCTATCATACATTACTCTCCTTGAGGAATGAGCCTCAAACAAGTTCCTGACCCATATGATAATATGTTTGGTTATTAGTCTCCACCTGTATTAACACTTCAGCATCCAGTTTTCTAGCTTTTATGGTCTTGAAGGCTTTTGTGCTCCCATGTCATATAAAAAAATGGAGGGAGTATATTTCTATATTCTATGTAGGGTCCTCCCCTACTGTTTCTCTCAGAAAACAAAGGGCTCTCACCTCGCATAAGACAAAGTCACTGCCCACTAAATACATGCATCTAGATAAAGAGTGAAGCTTTATGTCTACACATGACCTATAGAAAAATGTAAAAATCAATTTCTCTACTACTAAAAAGCGGAGTCGTCCTCCTTCCCTCCCCTCCTCCCACTGGGAGTCTGTCCGCTCCTTCCCACATCGTATGCGCAACCACCGCAGGATCCAGTGCTTTAATCTTATTGGCCCTCCCAGCCCATCCCCAATCTTATGGGTCTGGCCATTGCAACCCACGGGCATGCTATTAGTAACAAGATAGAGAGCTGCTTTATGTCTACACACGACCTATAGAAAAATGTCAAAATCAATATAACAAATTGAATTAAAAGAAAAAGAATACTATCTGACAGCTATATATGCAATCTACTTATTAGTAGAATTATGCAAATGAGGAAGTGGTTCAACTTTTAATTGGCAGCAACTGTTCATGTCTCGCCAAGAAATAAGTTTTCTATGAGGAACACAGTAGGAAATGAATGTCAACTCACTATTGACTTGCCATTTCTCCAATAGTACAGAGACGGTGCATAAAACGTTCAGTAAACACTAGAAGAAATGAAGAACTATGATAATGGTGTGCAAATGGTTATAAAGATTATGCCTAGAAACTGTGACCATCAAGAACAGCTTTGATTCTGATAACAACACACTTGGATCTGTGTAGAATGAGCTTACATAGCATATCTATCTATGAGCTATCTACTATCTGATAAAAGAAGCTAACAATGGTCATGAGTCTCCTCTTATCCTCCTCTAGTTGAGTTGCTCGACAAGTATATATTTGTGCATGTGCCTTTTAAAAATGTTATTTATGGCTTCATGTTTGGTTGCAAGTTATACAAAACTTATAAAAGTTCAGAATTTAGTATTTGGCTAGGACAAAAGAACCTACTAGTGGTGAGTGCCAGGCCACATCCTGAGTTAGTGTAATATTATTGAACAGTTGATCATTTGCATGTATGGCTTGTAACAAGACTATTTCATGATATATATATTTATATGTTTACAACTTATTATAGATTTATTTGAAGCCCATTGCAATGCAAAGGTATTTGACTAGTTACTCTTCGCATTCACTCACCTTCGGCATACTGAAGCAACCAAATTAGCAGAGAAGTTCCTAAGATCCCAGTGGTTGTCTGAAAGCCTATGCCCAAGCCTTTTTGCAACAATGCAAGTGATCATTGACGGCATCAACTGATGCAACTGGCAAACAAGAGAAATATTGCTTTTTAGCAGTAATATGCTGCAAATTTAAGCATGCAATGCTGAAACGAAACAACTAGAAAGTAGAAGCATCAAAGTTGTGAACCACTTACATATGGTTCAATATGAATGTGGGGATTGTGTAGGAGGCTTTGGACTACACGCATGAGAGCAAATAGAACAGGAAGATCACCCAAACTCCGGGTAACCTGAAATTATAAGGATATACACTTATAAGGCAATGGCAGATTCGCACAGTATACGCTGGAAGCAAGACTACAACCTCATCTGCGATGAAGTAGGAAAAGTAAGGAACCAACGGATGAAGGCCTGAGTCTCTTGATAAGCTCACTAATGCTTCTCTAAAAACTAAGGTTTCAGATCTACTCATGGTAAGCTCTGCTATTTTATCGAAATACATCTGCAAAAGCAACCAGTAAAGAGGAATATAAATTTCATATATAATATAAGCCTCTAAATTAATACAGTAATCACAACACCTGGAGTTCTCTAGATAACATGTGCTTAACAGGAAGCTTGATGTCAACCGGAAGTCCATCATCCTTCCCATGCTCTGTCCTTTTATTTTCCGTTGGTGCTACGATAGCTGAGGTGAAACACTAATTGTAAGATAAATAAAAACCAAAATCTACAAATAAATGAACAAAGAACATTGTATACATAGATTTAATCACACTTGGGACTAAGGTCTGTTGATAGATTCCACAACTGCTCTCCCCTCACCCAAGGAACATTGTATACATAGAAGCAGGTAACAATAAGATGTAAATTTTGTGAAGGTGTAAGTAAGTAGGAACTAGACATATGACAGAAAACTATATGGTATGTGCGTTGCAATGGATCCTAAGTAAACATACTGAATCTAGAATATAACATGCAACAGATAAGACACAATCTAACACTGACCACCCCGTATACTCATTCAAGGATCCAATATTTTTCTGTAAAAATCTCACAAACAACACACACACACCCCTATACATTTGCAGCCACAAAAGATCTACATGGGGGTGGGTGTAGAATACTAGAACCTAGCATTACGCCCCAACTCCCTCATTTAAAGAGTAAAATAAGAAGACATAGGAGCTAACCATCAACAGGAGGATTCTCTGGAATTGCAGGCTGGACTCCTTCAATGGCTAGCCAGTGAGCTACAACTGCTGTATCAAGAGGAGCTTTAGGTAGAGGAGCCTCAATAATCTGCACGGAGCCAATGAAAAAGACAAACTTCAAATTAGTCACTAAAAAAAAGTCCAAAGTTATTTTATTCATCCATTAATATGGCCCCTACCTCTTTGAAGTCCACCTCCCTGTCATCAACATAGAAGAGATCCTTGTGTCCCACAGCTCTCTTAAACCGCAAGGGATCACCAGAAGCAAATCCATATACAGGCTGAGTGAAAATTCAAAGCAATTAAATAAATGCCAGTGAAGTCAGTTCACTGAAACGAATATTTATTATTGAACTTGACCATTCATGATGTAGAACCACCATGAAAACTAATATTTCAGCAGACTTCCTACCAGCAGTGCTGTAGATGCATCAATATTGTATTAATAGATCATGATCCAAGCACTCAATACGATGCTATATTTTTAGCTTGTGTCCTTAGACACTGAACGCAATCATATACCACCTAAACTACACTACAGCAATTACAATTTTAACATAAAAAATGAAATTTTGTAGCAAAAGTAACATCTAAAAAACCAACCTAGCATGCTAAACCAGTTTCACATCTTTCCAGTTATAACATTGAGAGTGCCAACTGAAGTGGCAAAATTCCTAAACTTGTAAACAAAAGTAGGAAATGCTTATATATGAAGTCATACACAATAAGTGATAACATAAAAAGACATTGGCAATGTTTAATATATAGTTCTCAACTCTTAATTAAAAAAACCATCAAATGCTCATAGAAAGTGCCATTTGGCTTAGGCACCCATTTCTCCCTATGCTCAGCTTGGCCGCTCCCTTGAGGAATTGCATATCAAGTTTTAAAAGAAATTATGGCGCTCTGCCTATTTTATTATTGGTATGGCATTCTCCAAAGCCCATCAGTTGCAGTATCAGTATCAAACGAGGAATGATTGCAGTGCCATTTTTCAGAGTAGGGACAATTGCAGTGTCATTTTCTGAATTGTTACATTAGGCAAACGCTAAAAGTTGCTAGTCACTTGCTTTGGGCTGTGGTTTATGTGTGGCAGTGGCAACACACAAGGCATCACCACAAGCTAAACACAGGCAAAGCACCAGTAGAGCCACCTCCAAATGTAGCAAGAGCTATCATGAGCATGATGATTCACATCTTCTGTTTCAGCAACGACAAGCTAGCGGCAGTAGCACAAAGGAGCAATTGTGCAACTTGATAAAGGAGTTAGTTAGCTACATGTTTTACCACACGTGTAGCCCATATGGCCCCATGTAGCTGGAGCACAAAAATAAGAATGAATAACTTTTAGCCACCACGGGGGGTTAGTGGCAAAGGATTTGCCACTTTGTGAGAGAGAGTATTGTGAGGGATTAAATGTGTCTGCCAAAGAGTAGCAAATAGTTAAATGCCCCCACAAAATCAGAGCATTCACCAAATAACAATCAAGTCATGTAGTTGGATTGGCTATTTATCTAATCATTTGGCTGTGGAAATATTTTCTTAATCAGTGATTGTTAGAGGAAGTTGTAAAGCCAGACGAATATCTAATTTCATGGCAAGAAAGATATACAAATCCTACACTTACATATGATTATCACCCATTGATTTGATTTGTATGGTTCCTATTCATTCTTGCCTACCATTTGCTCAAATTGCTTATTTGACTTCATTACAAGTTCCTGCAGCAATGCACAGGGTATCATCTAGTATTTCCTAGTCATCCTGCCCCCTTCTCCAATATGCCTCAAGAGCTCAAACTGCTGCCAGGGAACAGACATACCAGCAGATACGGTGACGGCAGGTACCCTACCCTCGGTTCTTGCACCCATACTAAACCAGCAGTATCATCAGATCGCATATATGATGTAGAAACAAGGCAATGTCACCAAGTACAGGAGATCAGCTTCCTTATTACTTACTAAAATTATGGCCTAAAGAGTATGATAGATTTTTATTACCTTATTGCTTTACAATTTAACAATCCAAGATGATGTTGGAAGTTATTAGCTACAGAATCACATTTTTAGGTTGGAACCTAAAATGTTCTGGAGTACGAGAAACCAAAGAAACAGCTACAAACTACAAAGCATAGATTTTGCCTCATTTTTGGTTCCTAAAAGCTCGCAAAACTGTAAGCTTCTTAACCATTTATACTTTTAGCTTAATAATGAGCTGATTCCAAGAAATACTAAGCTCGACTCTTTAGCTATCCAACTCACAAGTTTGATGAACTGAAGCATACAAGTTATACAAAAGATACTAGATCTACAAAACCTGCATCTAATAATCCTAAAATGCTATCATTGCAGTAGAAGCTACCTCAACATTTCTGAGGCTAAGAGCACTGTCAACATCATCTGCAGTCAGGACTGTCCTCTTTGCATGCCGCATACACTTGATTGCCTCCTGTTACAATCCACACATAACAAAATATACTTCATAGGTGAAAATGACATGGCATTTCTACGACTGAGAATATTTATATGGTTATGTGTAAATTTCGCAGATTACAGATACTTTGAGAAAATTATCACAAAAACTATATATTTGAGCCATAGTATAGCAAAACAACAGATGTAGCGCAAAATTTGTAACTTCAGCAACAATATCATAAAATCTACAGATTTAGCACGGACTTTATGAGAAAACTACGGATCTTGAAAAGTTCATCGGGATACAGTCCTATATATGGAACCTGCAAAATTAATAGTTTCATGATAAAATTGGTGCTAAACCAATATTTGTGTGATGCCATGACTTAATGTAGTTTTCTGATAATTCAGCGTTAAATTTTTATTTTTTGTGATAAATCTATAGTTTTGTCTATGATAATTTCCCAAAATTTATGAGTAAAGATCAGATAGGAATAACATATTTTCAGGGTTCAGCAAAATAATTCTCAACTTATCATTAGTGGACAGAAAGTAAATTGTGAGACTCAACCCAACGAAATATTTAAACTGAGAATCTTTTTTGTTGATAAAACCGGAACAAAACCCAACAACATGTTAACACTAAGCTACAACCTGTAATTGAATGAAAGAAGAGTAAACAGTCCAGTAATTGTGTAATGGTGAGCTTCGATGCTTAGAAGAAACAAGAGTGAACAGAAAACAACCACCTTTCGTTGCACTACATTCAGTGTTCTAAAATTTGGCGCTAGGCGCCGGGTAACCGCCGCGATTAGGCATTAGATGGTGTAGTAGGCGGCTAAACTACATGAAGTTCTGTTGCTATTTTAGTGTTATATAGTCTAATTTTTACGTAATATGCTTGCTATTCTTGGAATTACATAGTTGGTCTGACCTAGGCACCCGCTAGGCACCACCCAGCCGCCTAACTAGCGCCTAGCGCCTTCTTGAACCATGACTACATTGCTGGGAAAATCTAATGAACACATATTAAGCTAGACACAGTTAGTCAGTGTGAACCAGCATTTTCGAACAAGCAGATGGAGAGGCCTCTCATTTAGCAAACTTATAAAACCCATGGAATCAGTTAACCGCACAAATTCAGACTACACAACATAATAAGCGAAGCATCCCTTCAAACTTTGACAGCCTTAGCGCAATGGTGAGCATAGCATGCAATTGGGAGAAAGAAGAAGAAAGCGCAACCAATTGCTCCCTCGAGGAGCCAGGCGCTTCTCACGAATTTCAAGTGGAGGAAGGCAATCTCCCAATCCCCAGAAGCGCATCAAACCAGACCGAGTAATGTGGGGGAGCGAGGAGCACGGACCTGCATGATCTCGCGGAGGCGGTACTCGACGTCGGGGGCGAGCGCGGCGGAGACATCGGCGGGGAGGTTAGCGATGCCGACGCTCTGCGCGATGACCTCAATCGTCTCCTTGGGCACTATGCTCATCGCTCCCCCCTTTCTCCTCCCCTCCCCCGGCCCTCGCTCCCCAAATTACCCAAACCCTAGCTTCTCTCTCTAGCTCTCCGGGCCGCTTCTCCCTTCTAGTAGCCGCCACCACTGCTGCAGTGTTCCTCTTCGCTGGCTCGCTGCCACCTAACCGCTCGCCGCAGCCGCCTAGCCGCTGCCGGCCAGGTGTTGCCGCTTGTATGCACGCCGGAGTCACCAGGGACAAGAGAAGAGGATTTGACCGAGCAAGGCTGGGAAAATCATTCAATCAGTGTTGATGTAGCCTCGTGTGCCGGCCCGTGCTGCCGCTGCCCCCTTGTCGCCGCGCCGACCCTTGGCCCTTGCTGCCGGCGCCGCCTCTTGCTCGCGGTGGCCGCCGGCCAGCCGGACTGACCCCCTTGTGCCGCCGGAGTGCAGAAAAGGGAAAGCTAGGGTTAGGAGACGGAGAGATGTGCTCAGGGGTGACAAAAAAGGAGTGGATGTGGTGAGCGCAGCGCGGCGCGTGTCGGTCAGGTGGTGCCCCATCCATCCACGGGCAGTCCCATTTAGTATATGAGGCCGCGCCCTTTTCGCGGACTCCTGCGATATCCACGTCGCTGTAGTTTTTTTCTACCGCTGGATATGAAATGTATGGTTTAGATCTCCTGGCTATCGATGCAACCTAGCACCAAACCGATGCCAATAGGTCGCCGATTGCTGTAGAGCCTGAATAGCCACGCCGCGCAACGCCAATGAAGCCACGCTAAAGCACTGACCCCATGCCACGCTGCTAATCCCGCTGGAAAGCCCTCCTCCAACTCGGGCATAGCGCTACCGAGCGGCATAGGCGCGGAACAGAGGTAACAGAGAGAGAGGGCCTCTCTCGAGAGAGATCGAGAGAAGAGAGTGTCGATGTTTTACACCGGCAATAAATATATGGGGCTAGTCGGCGGATGGAAACTCGGTGGATTGCAAAGGAACACAAGGAGATTTATACTGGTTCAGGCCCTCGATGTGAGGTAATACCCTACGTCCAGTTGTGGTGGTATTCCTTTGAGGATTGATGTTTGCTTCTATGAGCTCATGCCCTCAGGGGGCGCCCTGCCTCCCCTTATATACTGGGGGACAGGGTTACAAGGTAGGAGTCCCCGTCGGATTACAACTAGGAGATCTCCCCTTAGAGATATAACGCACCCGACTAGGACTGTATATTCCTTTCTATACAAGGCGAAGTCTGCCGAATCTAGCTATATCTCTAATTACAAGGCTAGGCCCATCCTCTATCCGAGTGGCCCATATGCTTGTCATGAGGTACCCGGGGCCCATGGCACCCACAGTAGCCCCCGAGACCTTCATAGTTGAGTCACAGCTGATGCCAAGTGCTTATCCTCCACGGTGAAGTCTTCCCGAGTGCATTGCTCCCGAGTGCTCTTTGTCTGAGTGCTGCTTCTCCCGAGTCCTGCTTCATGTCAGCTAGCAGCGAGGCTATGAAGGGCTCCATGTAGATGTTGGAATAGTGTGCGCCGAATAGGCGCACCTATTAGGTGTAGCCCCCGACTTTGTGCTTAATTGTGAAAACAATTAAACATGAAGTCAAAGATCTTTAACCTTGAAGTCTTTCCCGAGTAGATTACTACTGGTATATGAGACTCTTCGGTATCATGTCAACCGGAATATAATTTATAGTCTTGCCGAGTAGGGAACTACTCGTATATAGGACTCTTCGACTTCATGTCAGTCGGAATGTGTGTTTATAGTCTTACCGAGTAGGATGCTACTCGTATATGGGACTCTTCAGCGTCATGTCAGCTGGAAAGGGGGTGTTTATAGTCTTTCCCGAGTAATATACTACTCGAAAATTAGACTCGTCAGCTTCATGTCAGCTGGAAAAGGTGTTTATAGTCTTTCCCGAGTGGCGTCCCATTCGGAAGTTAGACTCTTCAGCTCGTCATGTCAGCGGGAACGAGAATTTTATAGTCTCTCCCGAGTAGTGTACTACTCGAAAGTTAGACTCATCCGCGTCATGTCAGCGGGAACGAGAATTTTATAGTCTCTCCCGAGTAGTGTACTACTCGAAAGTTAGACTCATCCGCGTCATGTCAGCGGGAACGAGAATTTTATAGTCTCTCCCGAGTAGTGTACCACTCGAAAGTTAGACTCATCCGCGTCATGTCAGCGGGAATGAGAATTTTATAGTCTCTCCCGAGTAGTGTACTACTCGAAAGTTAGACTCATCCGCGTCATGTCAGCGGGAATGAGAATTTTATAGTCTCTCCCGAGTAGTGTACTACTCGAAAGTTAGACTCATCCGCGTCATGTCAGCGGGAATGAGAATTTTATAGTCTCTCCCGAGTAGTGTACTACTCGAAAGTTAGACTCATCCGCGTCATGTCAGCGGGAACGAAGGTTTATAGTCTCTCCCGAGTAGTGTACTACTCGAAAGTTAGACTCTTCAGCGTCATGTCGGCTGGAATAATGTCGCTCATGGCAACTGGTGGCCAAGCATGTAGGCCGAGTACCACTTTATGAAAATAAATCCACGGCGTGGTCAGGTGTACCCGAGAAAGATACCTGCATCCCCAATTTTAATGAAGACCAGCTTGTGATCCTTGTAAGGATGTATCCTCGAGACCTGGTGGATAAGACAGATACCCAAACATATATGTTTAGCAATAAGGCTCTCATGAAGCATATCTGTTTACCTCATCGGTTCCTGTGAGTAGCACCAGCGCTATAATTTCAACTCAGCCTGCGGGCGGCCCACATGGAGCATGCTACTGTAGGAACTCATATCTTGGTGGCTGCTACCAAATAAGCCGGCCTGAGCCGACCTATCCAGCATAGCTCTAGAGAAGTATCATCCATCGCATGTCAGGATGAGTTTTTTGGTGTTGGTAACCGCAATCAGCCAGAGAAATCCTTATTCGCAGGCCTTTCCGTCTTACGTTCTGGATGCAAACTGGTTGCCACATAAGCCTGAGTGGGTATAATGCAGGATCTGCTTGCCCTCCTCAGGTGTGACGCAGTGCACGAGAACTCCAGATGCACCTTGACGATGTAAGTCTTCTCTGACTTGGGAAAAGCCGAACAAGGTACCCGAACCTTGCATTAGCAGAGGGTTCGGCTGGCGACCCTCATGGGGCGTACCCTATCCAACAGAATTATAGCCAAGCTAGGCACCCGAACCTTGCATTAGCATAGGATTCGGCTAGCGACCCTCATGGGGCGTACCCAACCTGACAGAACCGTGACCAAATAAGGTACCCGAACCTAGCATCAGCGTAGGATTCGGCTGGCGACCCTCATGGGGCGTACCCTATTTAGCCGAGTGGTATACAGCCCCAACTGGCGTCGGGGGCCGATTGTTAGCTCCCATGGAGCGTAGTCGGGGAAGATGACGTCCCGACTGGCGCAAGTACTCGGTAAGTAGCCCTCATGGAGCATCCCGAGTGTATTTCGGCAGACTTGTCCAGCCCCCGAGCGTAGGAGATAGGCTCGAAGCCCTGAGTTCCTGTCACGCATATCCGGAGCTGGGCCTGCAATATAAAAATATCGGATGAGTAGCATCTGATGATGAAAATAATCACCCGAATAAAATGTATTTTACAATGTATGTAAATACGTGTTCTTCCTCTTTTTGATATTAATTTCCTCGAGTAGTTGACCCCTTACGTTTAAGCACTCTGCCCGACTAGTCATAGCCCCCTAGCGTCGGGAGTTGGCTCATGGCTCTTTCCCAGGCACGCGTTTTGGGTGACTTGAGTTCGTCTTACATGGAGCAGAGTTTCACGGATCGAGATTTATGCTACTCGAGTACTTTTGTAATCATTTAAGAGCAAAAACGGAAAAAAGTAAATGCGCAGCTTATACACCTATTAGGTGTAAGCGGCTGTGGCACTAGCAAGGCCGAGTGAGGAGATGTTTATCAGAAAGCGACTTAGCTGTTCGGTATTTGGGAGTGGGGATGCCATCCTCGTGTTTGAGCTTGTGAGCCCCCGAGCATGTCACTTGTTGTTCTGATAATCCTCAGTTGTTGAAGGTCGAAGGCGGTCGTGACCGACTACCACAATGGAGCCGTCTGACTTGCGTTTGCGATTCCCAGCTTTAGTTGGGACCGCGTCGTCGGTGTCGTCCCGCTTCTTCTGTCAGGGTGACTTGTTGTCATCGAGGGCCTCGGCAACAGCGTGGGCCGAGTTGGCGTACTTGTTTGCCATGTCGAATAGGGCCTTGACAGAGTTGGGAGGCTTCCGCGTGAATTTGTCGATGAACGAGGTGTCTTTGACTCCTTTTCGAAAGGCGGCGATGACGACCTCATCCTTGATGTTCGGAATTGAGTTCCTCTTCTCAGAAAACCTCTTGATGAAGTCACGAAGAGACTCGCTCTTCCTTTGACGCAACTGATATAGGTCGTACTCAGAAGATGGCCTCTCGTATGTTCCCTGGAAATTGGTGATGAAACGTTCCCGGAGTTCTCCCCAAGAGCCGATTGATTGCTTGGGAAGTCCTGTTAGCCATGTCCTCGCTGAGTCGGCTAGAGCAACTAGGAGGTAGTTAGCCATGACTTTGTGGTCACCTCCAGCAGCTTGGATTGCCAGAGTGTATGCTGTGAGCCAGGACTCGGGATCGGTCTTGCCGTCGTATTTTTCGATGCTTGTAGGCTTGAAACCCGACGGCCAGTCGACCTGTTGTAGCTCCTGGGTGAAGGCCGGTATGCCTTCGTCTTCATGAGGACTCCGACCCCGACTACGGCGGCGAAACCGCTCGTGGTGGAGGCCGAAATGCTCGTTCTCGTCTTCCAGTTGGCGTTGCTCGTCTTCTTCTCGTTCGCGGCGCCGAGCATTGGTGTCCTGCCGAAGATCACGCCATAGTTGGCCTCGGAGATCCTGGTTGTCCCGACGGTCACTTCGACGTTGCCGGTTGTTGTTTGGGTTGCCGAATGACGTTTGGTGTGACTCCGTGTGCAGCTGACTAGAGCTGGCCACTCGGCGTCGCTTTGAGGTAGACGAGACTGCCATTGGGGATGCCGACCGGTTGGTCGGTATGAGGGTATCTCCCGACTGTTGGTGCTGCTGACATGCAGCAGCGGTAAGCATGGCTTTTATCCTTGCGATCGTCGGGGTGGCCTGATGATCAGGCCCAAGCTGGACTGTGTCCAGTAGGGTTGCAGCGGCCACGATGTTCTGTTGGGGAGTAACGAAGACATCGTGGTCGCCGACTCGGGTTTGGAGGATTTGCTGCTGAGCGGTTTGCTCAGCCTGCGTAGATCGTCGTTGGCGGGCGTGCAGGCGTCTTGCTTCTTCCTCCTGTTGTTCTTGCAGTCGGCAGGCCTCCTCCTCTTGTGGCTCGTGTCGTCGGCATGATTCCTGAATAGGAGTAGAGCCTCTGGATGCCATGAAAATTTCTCGCGGCGGAGTGAAGCTTGCCGAGCTGGTATCCGACTTGGAGTCGGAATCCGACTGGGAGTCGTGGTCCGACTGAGAGTCGTAGTCGGAATAGTTGATGGGGGTGATTACAACTCCGACCTCCCTAGATCCGATCTCGAGCGGCTCGGAGCCGTATCCGAGTCGAACTCCAGAGGATCGGGTTTGCCGCGTCAGATGTAGATTGTAGATATCCGCGGCGTCGCTGAGTCTGAACGGGAAGTTGACGCTCTCTTCCCTTCTCGGCCCGATCTCGGCCGGCTCAGAACCGAGTCCGAGTCGAACACTGAAAGGAAGAGTTGTCCCTGGACTCGGGCGTATTGGAGATCGCCGCAGCATGTCGTCGAAGATTGCCGCAGCGTCGTGTGGGCCGACTGGCGCGGAGTCAGCTGGTTCCTCGGCCGGTTGGATCGGGTCCGTGTCGGCCGGGGTGAGATTGCCGATCTGGTCGGCGACGAAGTCAAGGCTTCTGAATGCGATTGTATCTCCAGGGGGGAGTTTGCCGCCGTCGACTTCGGTTGCTGGATCCATCGAGCTTGTAGATGTAGATCGCGCCGAAGCCCCTACCTGGCGCGCCAACTGTCGATGTTTTACACCGGCAATAAATATATGGGGCTAGTCGGCGGATGGAAACTCGGTGGATTGCAAAGGAACACAAGGAGATTTATACTGGTTCAGGCCCTCGATGTGAGATAATACCCTACGTCCAGTTGTGGTGGTATTCCTTTGAGGATTGATGTTTGCTTCTATGAGCTCATGCCCTCAGGGGGCGCCCTGCCTCCCCTTATATACTGGGGGACAGGGTTACAAGGTAGGAGTCCCCGTCGGATTACAACTAGGAGATCTCCCCTTAGAGATATAACGCACCCGACTAGGACTGTATATTCCTTTCTATACAAGGCGAAGTCTGCCGAATCTAGCTATATCTCTAATTACAAGGCTAGGCCCATCCTCTATCCGAGTGGCCCATATGCTTGTCATGAGGTACCCGGGGCCCATGGCACCCACAGAGAGAGAGAGCGCGCGAGCGGCTGGAGGACGAAGAAGACGACGGGGACTGACAGGTGGGCTCGCGCGGCAGAAGCAATCACGGCTGTCCGCGTGCAAGCACTGGCGGGGCCCGCTGGTCAGCGACCACGGTGCTCGGGGTGGGCTTGGGGCTAGCCTGGTGTGTGGGGTGCGAGCCCGAGGCGCGAGCTCGGTATTGGCTGCGGGGCGCGAGCATCGGCTATGAGGCGCGAGCTCAGGATCGGCTGCACGTGCTCAGGGGAATATGAGGCCACGCCATCTGCGCGGCCTCCTGCTATGTCCACGTCAGTGTGATTTGTTTCTACCGTTCGATTTGGAATATATGGTTTCGATGCAAACTGCTGCCTATCCATCCAGCAAGCCGCCTATCCCTCCTACAAACTTACTATATATGTGGCCTATTGCTTGACATTGACTTATCACTGCATGCACGGTGCAGCAACAAGCAAGATGTAGCTCTAAAAAATGTGATGCCTCAGCCACAGTGCCTCCATAGCTTTTGTCTGATGTGCATGCATGCATCAGGAGGGATGCTATTGGCTATCCATGCAGCAAGTTCACATGACTGCATGCATGATGCGGCAAGCAACCAGGATTGCCTATTTAAGGGCAGCATTGCCTTCTTGCATCTGCATACCCACACAAGTGCAAGCTAAGGCTTTGAGCGTTCAATGCATAGTTCTCACTCGATAAATAGTTCTCAGCTAGACTATCTATAGCAGCTCGAAAGGAAGGTACATGCTATAAGTGTCTTAAGTGTTCTATATCAATTATAGTCTCTTAAAAAACATTGTTAAAGAAATAGTATTAGAGTTAACAGACAAGATCTGTACAACGAGGCTACCAGTACTAACTTGCGTTGTAGCTTGGCTAACTATGACATTAATTGAAGATGCTGATGTTAACGAGGCTCCATACTGATTTTAACTTACGTTGTAACTTGGCTAACTATGACAATACTGGTACTGATACTAACTCGTGTTGTAACTTTAACTGACTATGAAACTGTTATTGAAGTACCTACTAATTGTTTGGCTAAAGGTGGTTGCTGATCCTAACAATTTCTGATCTAACCTTGCTGACTAACATCGACTAAATTATTTTACTTGCTCAGTTTTTCCTCATTGTATTGAGGTTAATTATGTGCCTTGTTCAGTTCGTTTTCTCATGTACGATGAGAGCGTTCGGTGTGTTTTCTAATAGTCTGTTTTGCAAGTCTAGTATCTTTCTTTAATTAATTCATATATTTCATATTGGTATTTGAAGGGTAAATTATGTTTCATGGATAGTCCACCTTCCAGAACTCGAAAGAGAAAGCACTCACGTGGAGAGCAAGCTATTCTTACAACAGGTACCTTTAGTCTTGCTTTTATTGGCTTGATGTCGCATTTTATTTGTTTCCTGGTGCGGGATTTTGGCGAGTACGTCAATGGTCCAGCCGAGTCGGGTGAGGCGGCTGAGGTCGGTAGGCGAGTCGGGAGGCGGTGACGGGCGGCCGAGTCCTGCCCAGCCGAGTCGGGAGGTGGCCGAGTTGGGAGAGGGTGGCGACGGGCGGCCGGGGTCGGGAGGCGGCGTTGGGCGGCCGTCCTGCCCAGCCGAGTCGGGAGGCAGTCGAGTCGGGAGAGGCGGCCGAGGTCGGGAGGCGAGTCGGGAGGCGGCGACGGGCGGCCAGCCGAGTCGGGAGCTGGTCGAGTCGGGAGAGGCGGCCGAGGTCGGGAGGCGGCGACGGGCGGTTGAGTCTAGTGACGATGCTCCCTTCATCCTTGGCGGATAGGGTATTATGCATTCATCTCCCACATAGCAGATATACACAGGAGTAGGGTGTCATCATGAGAGTCCATGCGTGTCCGAGCGGGCGACAGGCGCGACGCGCCCCGTCGCCTCGTCATTAATGCAGGTAGTTGGAGAGTTGATCCGCTCTAGTCAGGCCCATGCCCGGGTAGAGAGCTCATCGAGCCCTCCGCGCGCGCGAGGCGCAGAGTTCCTCGGGGACCGAGGCTGTGAGTCCCGGGCTCGGGAAGCGTGCCCCGGGACCGAGACAGTGGGTCCCGGGACCGAGGGGTGAGACCCGGGCAAGGGAATGTCCTAGTAAAGTGCCCGGGAATGCGCCCCGGGACCGAAACTGTTGGCCCCGGGACCGGAGGGCGAGACCCGAGCCCTGAAATGTCCCCGGGGCACAGAGCCCGAGTGGATGCGAGCGGTCGTTGCGATGCTCCCGGGGAAGGTGCACCCGGCCTGGACAGTGCTCGGGCCCCAAGCACTTAGCGGGAAAATGGCCGTAGCTGGCGGTCCCTTTTGCAGAGTGTGGGCCCCGGAGGAGCTGACGTGGCCGAAGATCCACGCGTCCCCGGGGTATGTGGGGCCCCCAGTCCGTTTTGCCGATAGTTGGAAACTGTGATATCGTATTTGTATCTATATCCAAAAAAAATTATCCGTATCCATATCCGTATCCGGACTATCCGAAAATTATCCGATCCGAACTGTATCCATATTCGTTTTTCTCCGGATCGGACGGAAACTATCTGCTGTGTTTTCATTCCTAGGCATATGCACGGCTTAAATTTTAAACGCATTTACACGATCAAAATAGAAAATCCATGATAAATTTGATATATGATCTGGCCATGTAATTTTGTTATATTAAATTATTAATACATTTTTAATTGTAGGTGTAAGTTCACATTCTGCTGGGGGGACAATACGTGAAAGGCAACAACGTCGGAGATCCATAATAAAAGCAAAGAAAGGTGGGCAGTTGACGCATGCAGTAAAATAATAGGGAAAATTGGATCTATGACATTGAAAGATCGTGACTTTAGAAATTTACCATCGAATTGGCCTGGTACACTTATGTAGCATCGAAAGATTCAAATCTTTAGAAATATACCACTCCGTCGAGTTCCGTCGACGTTTATATGATTTTTATGTAGCATGCCGTCCAAGCATTGAAGCAAGCAGGCACGGCGCTCGGGCGCGGGCGAGGGGCGCGGGCGCGGGCACGGGCGAGGGGCGCGAGAGTTGCGTGCTGCTCCTGAGTTAGGTAGATAGAGGAAGAGGAGAAGGGCAAAATAGTCCACGTTACAGAGTTAACACCTCAAATTGACGGAGTGGTATATTTCTAAAGATTTGAATCTTTCGATGCTACGTAAGTGTACCAGGCCGATTCCATGGTAAATTTCTAAAGTCGTGATCTTTCGATGTTACAGATCCAATTTTCCCAAAATAATATATTCTATATTAACTATAGCATGAATAACAGTCGCGCTACCTCCCAATTTAGGTAATTGTTTGGCTGAATCGAAAAAGGCTACAGTCTCCAGTCAGAAGATTACAGGTAGCATCTAAGAAATGTATATTAAAGTCTATACACAAGATGTGTTCTTGTAGTTTTTTTATTTCTATTCACAAGATGTGTTCGTACACATACCCAAGAAAGATGGATTATTATGGATGATCTACAGCAAGATGTATGTTAAATATATATGTAACTCCCATTTATTCCATATGATTAAATGATGAGAACATTGTTGATCTTGCCTGCCACACACATATGAATACTAAATTTGCTTGAGCATGCAGGTAGTACAATAAAATGATTTCATGCATGAAATTATTTACTTGCTCTCTAATTAGTAAATTAAAATGAACATACATAGGTTCTAGGATTGCCTTTTAAATAATCTCAGCCTTCCTAATTAACGGTTTTTTGTTTACAAAAATAATTTCACACATGAAATTATTTACTTGCTCTCTAATTAGTAAATATTTCAGTGCTCTATACAGTGGAGTTCTAGAAGCGTGGTCTACCTCACATCCATATTTTGGTTTGGCTACAAGGTAATGCCAAAGACCCACACCCCTCCTATGTTGATTCGATAATATGTGCAGAGATACCCAATAGGTCATGTGATCCTGAGGGTTATAACCTTGTCGATGAGTTTATGGTGCATGGTCCTTGTGGGGATCAAAATAAAAAATGTGCATGCATGAAGGATGGTAAGTGTTCAAAATTTTTTCCAAAAAGCTATCAGGATGACACAATCGTGGGTGAGGATGGTTTTGTGCAGTATAAGCGTCGTGCAAAGATAAGTAATTTTGTTGAGCGATATGGGATTAAACTTGACAACAGTTGGGTTGTGCCATACAATTTGAAATTGTTAAAGCGCTTTAAGGCTCATATAAATGTCGAGTGGTGTAATAAGACACACCTTATCAAATACTTGTTTAAATATATCACAAAAGGCCCAGATCGTGTTAGAGCTGTAATTGAGAGCTGTGACGCTCATGACTCTACTAGTAATTTACATACTGGAGTTAATAGTAGTGACATTAGTTCAGAAACCATGGGTATGAAAGAACAGCCTAAAGATATTGATGAGGTTCGAGAGTATATTGACTGTCGTTATTTATCTTCGCATGAGGATGTCTGGCGTTTGTTTGAATTTGATATACACTATAGAACACCATCGGTTGAGAGATTAGCTGTACATCTTCCCTTGATGAATAACATTGTGTACCCAGCTAAGAGACCATTAGTTGATATTGTAGATGACCCCCGTTCAAGAAAAACAACTTTGACCGAGTGGTTTTCAGCTAATGAGATATATCCAGATGCCTGAGAGCTAACATATATAGAGTTCCCAACAAAGTGGGTTTGGAACAAAAAGAAGAAATGCTGGCATTCTCGTAAGACAGCCAAAAAAATTGGCCAGGCTATCTACATTAATCCTACTTGTGGTGAGCTCTATTACCTTCGTATGCTTCTAAATGTTGTCAAAGGGGCTACATCATATGAGGATCTGCGAACTGTTCATGGTGTTTTGTACCCATCATTTAAGGACGCATGTCAAGCACTTGGTTTACTTGGTGATGACAATGAGTGGCGTGAGGCTCTTAGGGAAGCATCTATGTGGGGTTCAGCAGCTCAGATGCGTCAACTATTTGTTACTATGGTCCTTTTTTGCTCTGTTTGTGATGCACTGTCTTTGTTTACTGATTTCTATGTTTACTTCACTGATGATATCCACCGTAAAATTTAGAGAATAATACAGTTGCCTTCATATATAGTTCCAGATCAATATTTAAAAAATCATGTTTTGGTGGAGTTTGATAATATGTTTATTAAAAGTGGTGCTTCCATGAGTGATTATGGCTTACCTAAACCTGATCCTAATCTTTTAAGCAAAGTAAGAAACAGGCTGTTAGCTGAAGAAACGACATATGATATTGCAAAGCTTAAAAATGAGCATGCCATTATGATCAAGCAACTAAATGAGGAACAGAAGCATATTTATGATACTATCATTCGATCGGTTTATGGTGGAACAGGAGAATGCTTTTTCGTGTATGGGTATGGTGGCACTGGAAAAACTTTTCTTTGGAATACTATTATTTCACGTCTACTGTCCGAAAACCTTATTGTTCTTGCAGTGCATCTTCTGGGGTTGCTCACTCTTGCTCCCGGGAGGTCGTACTGCACACTCCCGATTCAAAATCCCTATAGTCATTGACGAGGCATCAGTGTGTGATATCAAGAGAGGGACATTCCTTGCTGATTTAATAGTGCAGTGCTCCTTGATAATATGGGATGAAGCCCCAATGGCCCACTGGTATTGCTTTGAATCGCTAGACCGCAGTATGCGTGACATTCTTGGTAAAATAGATCCTTCAAATTTTAATAAGGTATTTGGTGGAAAGACTATGTTGTTTGGTGGAATTTAGCAAGTATTACCGGTAGTCGAGGGTGGGATAGATTGGATACAATAAATGCATCAATAACTAATTCATACCTATGGAGTTATATTAATGTCCTACGTCTAACGGTAAACATGCGATTGTTCGGGATGGTAGAAGGTGGTTTTACCCAGCTAATCAAATAAAAGAATTTAATGACTGGGTGTTGAGTATTGGTGATGGCATTGCAAAAGTAGTTCACATAGTGATGATGCGAGACTCTGAATGGATTGAGATACCAGATGACATCTTAATTCCAAAATTGGACTCTGCTATTGATGATATTGTTAATCTACTTATCCAAACCTCAACGTATCATATTCCAATCCTGGCTACCTAAGGGAAAGGCTATTATTGCTCCAAAGAATGATACTATTGATGAAATCAACAGCCATGTTCTTTCTTTGGTCCCTAGCCATGAAAAAATTTACCTTAGCTCAGATACTTTGGTTGAATCCTCTAGGGACATGGTAATCTGACCTACTCTACCCAGTTGAGTTCTTAAATTCATTGCAATTTAAAGGCATTCCTCCTCATAGACTTGTCTTGAAGGTTGGTTCACCTGTGATGTTGTTACGTAACTTAAATCAAAGTGCTGACTTTGCCAATGGCACGCGGCTTATAATAACACAGCTAGGTGATCGAGTTTTAGAGCTGAAATTATTACTGGCTCGCATATTGTCATAAAGTCCTCCTTCCTCGAATCGCATTGCACGTATCAAGCACTAAATGGCCTTTTGTTCTTAGTAGACAACAATTTCCTGTTCGACTTTGTTATGCAATGACAATTAATAAGAGCCAAGGGCAAACTTTGCAGAATGTTGGTTTGTACTTGCCACGTCCAGTTTTTACCCATGGACATCTATATGTGGCTATATCTTGTGTCACTTCTAGAAATGGCTTAGAGTTTTAATTGACAGTGACATGGATTCCAGCTGTAGTGTTACTCAAAACATTGTTTACAAAGAGGTTCTTACGGTCTCTTTAGTATCTCCCTTTCCATGCATGTTTTCAGCTTTTTTTGGCTCCTCTTGGTTTCTCGTTAGTTTCCGAATTTGAGCATCCCTTGTTTTTCTTGAGCTTTCCTGTGTTCTCTTTCTACTCATTTGTTATCTTTTCTTGTGATGTACAGCTTCACCATCATATTAATTAGTTGTAATATATCTAATCAGTTTGTTCGTTCTCGTCATTTCACTTAAAAGCTTCCGATGGAGTACAGTATATTATCCCAAATTTATCCCACTAGGCATAATTGGCGCATAAAGTCAGAGTATCTAGTTGTGGCATCTATCTGGAATTTCCAAGGGAAGAGGTTTAGTGCTATGGAGCTTATTTTGTGGATGAAGAGGTACAGAACTGATGACTACATTCATTATATATTAATTTATTTATTTGCATAATATATGTATGCCATCCATTTTATTTCCCATGTACGGTATGGATGTCTTAGGGGGCAGGCATTACAACTTGTGTAGGAGAGAATGAAATACACAAGTTTTCAGAGTCTATAATAGAAGGACATGCCTACTTCTACGGAGTTTCCGTTTTAGTAACCAGACAGAAAGTTCAATGCTGTCCCTAGCAAATACACTATTTTTTACACCATGGACCATTGTTGAAGAAATACCTACAGAGGTATCTGGCAATCTTCCACTTTACATTTTTAATTTTGTGGACTTTGAGGACTTAGAAGAAAGAGCAAAGCATCCAAAAGTTTAATAGGTATACTTCCTTGAATTTTAAATGTTCTTTTTTTATTGTCATCTAGTACTATTTTTTTAGATGCAACCACATAATTACTATTTTTCCACATAAAAAATGCAGATGTTATTGACAACTTACGGTTGTGCACCCACTGGTACAAGGCAACAGTTGAATGGTCCATCTGTTAGGCGAAATGTGGAATTACGAGACCTGAGTTCTATTTTCTCTCCAATTTAATTTTCTTGTACATTGTGATTTCAAAAAGAATAGTGCAGTGTTTCTTATCAATAATCTTACAGTGACCGGCTTTTGGTGATCACTTTATGGGCTGAGCATGCAACTTCTTTTGAAGATCAGTTCCTTCTTGAAACTATTGGTAAAGATGAACCAGTTGTAATTGTTTTTGCTGGGCTTAATACAAAACTCTTCTTGGGTGAGGTTTAGTTTGTACATACCTTGCGTAGATGACGCGTACTATATATAGCCAAGAACTCTAAGGAAATATATGCCTATTTATAGATATATTTATAAATATGTAGGTGTTCCAAGCTGTCGGAGCAGTGCTGGTACAAAATGGTACATTAACATTGATATTCCAGAGGTTAATGCCTTCCGTGCAAGGTACTACGTTTGCTATTCAGTACTTACACTTCCTCTTGTCAGTGGTATATAAGCGTCGATATGTGCATCCGCAGCCTACAAGGAAGAGGTTGTGAGGTACTTCTCCTACCAAGTGATGGTGATGCCGCTCTAGGGAATAATGATGAGGCAAATGCTAATAGGAAGTCTATATCAGAACTTTTATCACTGAATCCTCACAACAACAATGTAAGCATGATTGCTACTAGATAACTTTACTTAATTTTTTGCCATATATTATTTTGAAATTGGTCCTTCGCTGGTTTTAGGATGTACGCTTCACTTGCGATGCATGCATAAAGGAAATTGATGTCTCAAGTGGTTGGTGGTATAAAGGTTGCAGTACTTGCAGGAAGGGTGTAAAGCCGACTCTTCAAGGATTTGAGTGTGTTAACTGTGACACCACAGAGCCAATAATCGTACCTAGGTATTGCTTTTCTTTAGTTACAGCACCATATACATGGTAACTTATGCTCCTTAAATTTAGCAAGTTTTATTCAATGCACAGCTACAAGTTAAACATTGTGATCGAGGACAACATTGGCCGTGTGAAAATATTCATGTTTGGTGGTGTGGCAGAGCAAGTTGTACGACGAACAGCTGCCGATCTAGTCGAAAAAAGTTCGTCCAACCAGATTTTACCGCCTTCGCCCCTTCGTGCTCTTATTGGTCGTAAGTATGTGTTCCAGGTAGTCATAAGTGAGCAAACCTTTCAGACGGGACAATTGTGCTTTCAAGCTAGGAGGGTGTTTAATCCACCCCCTATTGATGGGCAACAAGATGGTGCTCATGCTACTCCTGGAGAAAATCTTGGCAATGTTGTAACTTTTGCTAGAACATCAGGTACTGGAAACAAAGAATCGACGATTCAGTCATCTGGTGTAACTGAAATCCCAATAGATCCTAAAGGCAGCACTACCCCACTGCCACTTGTTTCTCCCATGATTGTTTTGGAAAATTCACCACAGAAGGGGAATGAGATTCCGGAAGAACATGGGTACGCACCATTTTACTATGTCCCAAGCTACATGTAATACTGTTTTAGCCTCACAACAGACTTATCCTATCGCCAAAATATCCTTGTATGGATTTATCATTCTTTAGATCATTTGATAATATTATATATTTGTGCTGTAGAACTTCACTTGGCAAGCGGTTTAGATCTACTCGCAAGGAACTATTCTCCACAAAGAAAGGGAAGGCAAGGTAACTCGGTTAGTTTATATGGCATGAATAACTAACTATGTTTAAATAATAATACAATGATTATAAAATAATAATATAATAATTAAGTGTTTCCAATTACAGTGATGATTGAGCTCATGTTTGCTGATCTGCATCATCAGCCGCCTGCAACTTCTTTGATATATCGGCTGGTTGTTGTCAACTTGTATTATCAGTGTCTTCATATTACTCTATGTACATATAGGAATAAATGGTGTGCTCTTAGTATATTGGACTTAAGAGCTTGTTTGCAGCACTATATGTTGGGGCCTATTTATATGTTGTTTGGTGATGCATGTATTAGAAAGTTCACCTGATCGATCACCTGTTGTCGGCGAAACGGGAATGGGGGTCCCACATTCTCGGGAACATAAGGGCCTTCGGCCATATCAGCCCCCCGGGGCCCACTTTCTGTGCAAAAAACAACTGGCCATCGCTGGTTATTCTCTAAGCGCCTGAGGCTGCGGGCGCTGCCCGGGGCCGGGACGCTCGGCCTCGGCGCTCCACGCGCGCGGCGCCCGGGCGCGGAGCCGGCTCGAGCTGGCCATCACCAACCACCGCATTTATGGTGAGCCGACGGCGTGGTGACAGGGCGCGTCACCCCTGTCCACCCGCACGAGACCCTGAGCAGTCAGAAGACTTTTTGACTGAGAGAGCTCCTTTCTTCCACGCTCTGGCAGTTACAGTATGCTCGGTCACATTCGCACGACTTTAGCCGCCTGCAGCGGCTGCTCTCCGAGGCGACCTACCCGCCGTGCTGCACCAACTCCGGCGTGGGTGTCACAGGCGGACAGGGGCGACAGGACATTCTTCCAACTCCGGCGTGGGTGTCGCAGGCGGACGAAGACACAGAGGAACTCACCGGGAAATACCTCTCTCCACGTCCTGGCACTGTGGACTCCCCCGATTCTATAAAGGAGGATCCAAGCCGACGGGGTGGGGGGGAGAAAAGGAGGAAGATTAGCAGGAATACTCGGTCTAGTGTCGGCAGTCACACACTCTCGCCTTCCTCGGCACCAAGCTCCTGAGCTCGCCGGGAACACCCTGTAGATACTCAAACCATATTAACCGCTACAGAGCATACACACAGGAGTAGGGTATTACGCTTCCGAGCGGCCCGAACCTGTCTAAACGCCTCCTGTCTCTCTTCCGTGTGATCTTCAAGGTTCGGACGGTCCGACGGTCCGGTCCTCTCCGCCTCCCGCTCGGGCCCCCTGTTCCCGGGCGCCAGGCGGTCCGTCTGACGTCGACTTCGCCTGAGAAACAACTCCCCTGGCCGAATCTCAAAAGGGGGTCTCACGACTTCCCGCCGTCGAGGGTTTATCCTCCGACAGCTGGCGCGCCAGGTAGGGGGAGTTTTCTTCCTCAGGACGGACGCCGACGTTCCCGACACCGACGCCCTTCATGGCTGGAGGCCATCGTCCGCGGGATTCCGATGAGGAGTCCGGCGACTACACCCTGCTGGGCAACGTTAGCCCAGAGGCAAGCCCGCCACCTTCTCCCTCTTCGCCTTCCTGGGGGCGCACGGCGTGTACCCGGCGGGCAAAGCGCGCCCCGCGGCGGCCTGGTAGAGCGGCCTCGGCCCCTTCCCTCGCGGAGGGGGCCGGCAAGTGCCCCGCCGGGTCCGCCGCCGCCTCATCCATAAGGCGCGAACAAAGGCGCCGTCCCACGGCACGTCGCAGCCTCCACTTCCATTCGGCGACACCGCAGGAAGCCCCCTCGCGCGGTCGGAAGTCCCAGTGCTTGTATGGCCGCCGGCGGTGACCCAGCGGTGGGCGGTGCCTACCAAGTCGGTGATCTCGTTAATCCATCGCCGCCCCCGGCCTCCATCCCCGGCAAACGTCGGGGGGTGTCGCAGGAGGGCTTCCGCCGCCAAGAGGGCTTCCTGCGGTGTCGCCGAATGGAAGTGGAGGCTGCGACGTGCCGTGGGACGGCGCCTTTGTTCGCGCCTTATGGATGAGGCGGCGGCGGACCCGGCGGGGCACTTGCCGGCCCCCTCCGCGAGGGAAGGGGCCGAGGCCGCTCTACCAGGCCGCCGCGGGGCGCGCTTTGCCCGCCGGGTACGCGCCGTGCGCCCCCAGGAAGGCGAAGAGGGAGAAGGTGGCGGGCTTGCCTCTGGGCTAACGTTGCCCAGCAGGGTGTAGTCGCCGGACTCCTCATCGGAATCCCGCGGACGATGGCCTCCAGCCATGAAGGGCGTCGGTGTCGGGAACGTCGGCGTCCGTCCTGAGGAAGAAAACTCCCCCTACCTGGCGCGCCAGCTGTCGGAGGATAAACCCTCGACGGCGGGAAGTCGTGAGACCCCCTTTTGAGATTCGGCCAGGGGAGTTGTTTCTCAGGCGAAGTCGACGTCAGACGGACCGCCTGGCGCCCGGGAACAGGGGGCCCGAGCGGGAGGCGGAGAGGACCGGACCGTCGGACCGTCCGAACCTTGAAGATCACACGGAAGAGAGACAGGAGGCGTTTAGACAGGTTCGGGCCGCTCGGAAGCGTAATACCCTACTCCTGTGTGTATGCTCTGTAGCGGTTAATATGGTTTGAGTATCTACAGGGTGTTCCCGGCGAGCTCAGGAGCTTGGTGCCGAGGAAGGCGAGAGTGTGTGACTGCCGACACTAGACCGAGTATTCCTGCTAATCTTCCTCCTTTTCTCCCCCCCTCCCCGTCGGCTTGGATCCTCCTTTATAGAATCGGGGGAGTCCACAGTGCCAGGACGTGGAGAGAGGTATTTCCCGGTGAGTTCCTCTGTGTCTTCGTCCGCCTGCGACACCCACGCCGGAGTTGGAAGAATGTCCTGTCGCCCCTGTCCGCCTGTGACACCCACGCCGGAGTTGGTGCAGCACGGCGGGTAGGTCGCCTCGGAGAGCAGCCGCTGCAGGCGGCTAAAGTCGTGCGAATGTGACCGAGCATACTGTAACTGCCAGAGCGTGGAAGAAAGGAGCTCTCTCAGTCAAAAAGTCTTCTGACTGCTCAGGGTCTCGTGCGGGTGGACAGGGGTGACGCGCCCTGTCACCACGCCGTCGGCTCACCATAAATGCGGTGGTTGGTGATGGCCAGCTCGAGCCGGCTCCGCGCCCGGGCGCCGCGCGCGTGGAGCGCTGAGGCCGAGCGTCCCGGCCCCGGGCAGCGCCCGCAGCCTCAGGCGCTTAGAGAATAACCAGCGATGGCCAGTTGTTTTTTGCACAGAAAGTGGGCCCCGGGGGGCTGATATGGCCGAAGGCCCTTATGTTCCCGAGAATGTGGGACCCCCATTCCCGTTTCGCCGACACCTGTAGATTAATAAAATGTACTATAGTGGTTCATGGCCTTTGGTCGAACAAGAGGTGAACTGGTTTGTTGATGTTAAGTTCTATGTCATGTAATAAAAAGACATCTTCAATTAATGGTTCCTGCACTTCCCTCTTTCACCAGGGTGTTGCTTAAATAGCCTTGATGTTGATTACGTTTTGTATATTGGTTAATTTATTTCAACTGCCTAAGGGTGTGTTTGGTTCCAGGGATGGGATGGGTTGGGATAGAGCCAACCCATTTTTCAGGGTGTTTGGTTTGAGGTTAGGTGGGTTGGGTTGATCCCTAGAGAGGAATATTCCTCTCAGATTCGGGACGGCGTGATCCGGGAAAAACGGCCGGACCGCGCCGACCCACTTCACGGGCACGTCGATGCACAGCGACAGTGCAGGCCAAGCGCGAGCAGCGACGGCGCAGGCCACCAGGGGGAAGCGGCGACGGCGGGAGCGGCAACGGCGCAGCGAGGGGTGACGGGCGAGGTCCCGGGCAAGGGCCCGGGCGCGGGCGCAGGAGCAGGTCTCGGGCACAGGCCCCGGGCGCGGACGCCAGGTCCCGAGCGTGGTCTCGGGCGCGGACGCGGTGGCGCGGACGAGGGCCCGGGCACGGTCCCAGGCGCCGACACGAGGGCACGGACGAGGGCCCGGGCACGGGCGCAGGCGCGGCCTTCGGTGCGGCGCTCACAGATCGGACCGTCCGTATACGGATCGGACCGTTGCCCCCACCAGGATCGGACCGTCTGCCGCCATATCGGACCGTCCGACTACCCGGCGACGGCGACGGCGCAGGGCGCTTGTGCAGGGAGCGGGACGGCGGGAAACGCGGATGGCAGCGACGGCGCAGGCCTTGGCGACAGCGACGGTGCAGGGAGCGGGTGGCGAGAAACGCGGACGGCGGCGACGGTGCAGGCCTCGGCGACGGCGACGGCGCAGGGCGCCTGCGCAGGGAGCGGGGCGACGACGGCGACGGCGTAGGGAGCTCCGGCGAAGACAACGGCACAGGGAGGCGGCGCCGCAGCGGTGGGGATCGGGCGTTCTGGACCACGCACCCCTGTCCATCCCATCATCATCCTTCCTACCAAACAGGTGATAGGATCATTCCATCCCCTTCTATTCCTCCAACCAAACAAAAAACATGGTTCATTCCATCCCTCCAACCAAATAAAAACCTGAACCAACCCATCCCAAAAAACAGGAATGGATCTAACCCACCCCACTTTGTTCTCAAACCAAACACATCCTAAAAGAGAGTCTCTCGAGTGCAGCTAGGAATGAAAACGGAGCGGGTAGTTTCCGTCCGATCCGGAGAAAAACGAATATGGATACAGTTCGGATTGGATAATTTTCAGGTAATCGGGATACGGATATGGATACGAACAATTTTTTCAGATACGGATACAAATTCTTATCCGACTTTAAACATTGCTCAATTTCTATTCTTTACTCGTTTGTATGGCCACGTGTTTCGTTCTTCTCAGCCCCGGGGGCAAAGCAGAATTTGCCGGAGCTTGGCGCGAGGGCCGCTGGGTTAGCGCTGCCCCGGTTGCCGAGACCAGATGGCCGGGTCCCGGGCACTGTCGATGCCCCGGGGTCTCGGGCAGAGCCCCCCGTTGGGCCAGCCTAGATTCCCGTGGCAGGCAGTGGTGCCTGGCCTGGCTAGCTCCACCCCAACCACCGCCGAAGCGGCGGGTGCTTCACTGTCTGGCGACCCCCGCGCACGGTCAAGGTCGGTTCCCGAGGGGCTCCCGGCGAGTCAAAAGGCACGAGCTTAGCACTTCGGCCATACCTAACCCACACGGGGCCGTTCATGGCTGCTGGCACTCGGAGTCGGATGGTGCCTGGTACTCGGCGTTCCCGGGCCCGGGAAATCGAGAAAAAAAACAACAGCAGCACACATAAGCAACTTCCGGAACAACAGAATAAGCAAAGGTACGAAAATGTAAACATGATTATATACATATACAAATGTTTCTCTTTGTACAAGATAGGTAAAATCAGAGCGCAAGCACGAGCGGAGGCCGGGAGATGTCGTCGTCCAGGGGGAGGTCACTCGTCTTCCTCGGACCGGACCCCGGGCGGTGTCAGAAGGGGACTGCCATCTTCCTCGGACTCCTCATCGGTCATCGGCTCCACGAGGTGCTCGCCGCGGTCGAAGAACCCTGCCACCATTGCAGCGGCCTCGCCCACGGCTTTCCGTGCCTCCTCTTCCCCTTCGGCTGGGAATCCCTCGAGAACCGGGGCCAGGGAGGAGTTGGCGTCCCGGGCCCGGTAGCACCCGAGAACATACTCCGCCACCCGCGCGGCGAGCTCTCTCCCTTCCTTCACCAGAACTTCATGAACTTGCTGCGGGAGCAAGTCCAACGTACGCAGCAAATCGCTGAGCTCCACCAGCTCTTGGCCAACCCTGGTGGGCCCCCCCCGGTTTCCGCGGAGGTGCCCGGACGCCGATGCGGTGGAGACACCTCCGGACCCTGAAGGGCGCCAGGCAGACTATGACGTCACGGTCGCCATTCTTCCGGAGGGCGAGGCTATTTTGCGCCAATGTCAGCCTTTTTTCCGCCTTGGCCAGCTTCTCGGCCAAGCTCGCTGCACTCATCGGTGTCGGGGAGCCGCTTGACGCAGCTCGCGCCCCAGCCCCGCGCGCCACGGCCTCGAAGTCGGCCGCGCGCTTCCGGGAGGCCTCGGTCTCCCTCTCCATCTCCGCCAACCGGGACTCGGCGGCCTTCACCTCCGCTTGGTGTGGGGTGAGGGAGTTCTCCTTGTCCTCCACGGCCGCCTCCCGCGTTGCGAGGGCCTTGGCCTTGGCGTCGATGTCGGCAGCCAGCAGCTTCACCTGCTCCGCCTCGCTCCTGTGGTCACCAGCCTGGTGTGTGAGGTGCGAGCCCGGGGGTATCGGCTGCGGGGCGCAAGTATCGGCTGCGGGGCGCGAGCTCGGTATCGGCTGTGGGGAGCAAGGATCGGCTGCGGGGCGCGAGCTTGGGATCGGCTGCGCGTGCTCAGGGGAATATGAGGCCATGCCGTCTGTGCGGCCTCCTTCTATGTCCACGTTAGTGTGATTTGTTTCTACCATTTGATTTGGAATATACGCTTTCGATGCAAATTGCTGCCTATCCATCTAGCAAGCTGCCTATCCCGCCTACAAACTTACTGTATGTGTGGCCTATTGCTTGACATTGACCTATCACTGCATGCACGATACAGCAACAAGCAAGATGCAGCTCTAAAAAATGTGGTGCCTCAGCTACAGTGTCTCCACAACCTTTGTCTGATGTGCATGCATACATCAGGAGAGATGCTATTCGCTATCGATGCAGCAAGTTCACACGACTGCATGCATGATGCGGCAAACAACCAGGATTGCCTATTTAAGGGTAGCATTGCCTTCTTGCATCTGCATACCCACACAAGTGCAAGCTAAAGCTTTGAGCGTTCAATAGATAGTTTTTCATCCCTAAGTGCAGCGACGTAGAGAGAACCATCGATAAATAAGGGAGCGTTCGGCCATAAGTGTTTTTGCGTGCATGTGTTTTTTACAAAAAAGTTATATAAAAAATGGCTTTAAAAATCATATCTATATTTTAAATTTTTTATAATATTTAATTAATCATATGCTAATTGGACATTCTGTTTTTCGTGTACGGAAAATCTCTTTCCATCCATACAAACCGAACACACGCTAAGGCATTGGAAAAAACATGATAACAAAGAGAGAGAACGAGTAAAAAAAGAGAAGAAGAGGGAAAAAAAGAAAACATAGAATCAAACTACCTAGCTTAGTTAGTACTGCTATTCACTACTGAATTAAAAAAATTTAAATTATTCACCACTAGCTGTTTTTTTATTAATATGAGTTCTTCTAGCACACAATAAAGCCTGTTGACCTATTCTTTTCAGCATGCATATACATAATACTACATGATGAGTACTATTTATAGCCTCCCAGCACACGTACGGCCTGTTGGCAAATTTTTTTAGCATGCATGCAGAATACTAGTGCATGATAGCTACTGTTTGTAGGAAGTGACTCATCGGCGGCATGCAATAAGAATTCTAGGCAACTGCAGGCTATTACTATTTATAGAAGGTGACCGATCAGCATTTATAGAACATGATCTATCTACATTTACAGCGATATTGACGGCCTAGAAATTTATCTTACACTTGTCTCTATACATGCATACAAAAAGAATTTGCATATGTAAATGCATGCAGAGAACAAGACGAAACAAACAAAGCTTATCGCACGCTTGCTTCTGTACATGCATGCGTAAAGCAAAAAGGCCGCAGGGAGAAACTTCTCTTGCACTTTCTATATATGCATGCATGCAAAAAGTTAGGCGTAGCTGTTACTAGACACGTGTAGCATGCATGTTTAATTGCTCGATGGATTCGATTACACGTCTATTGTTCGTCAAAACAAACTTAGACTGTGCTCTCTCACCCTAATTAAATTTTACATTATTTAATTTTACATTGTTTTGATATAATATTTACAAAGAAAGGTACCACAAGTGCACATATAGTAATTAAGTTCAGATTACATTTTTTGGAAAGCACATACATAATACATCTAACAACCTTACAGCTAGGAGTACATTTGTCCTCAACAAATCAAGCAAAACAAATGTATAGCTGTTATGTTTGATAAATCAAGAACTATATATGCTTATTCACTCTTATTTTTAACTTGGCAAAGCTGCCTCTCTAAAGCACACACTTCTGTATTTAATTCATAATTCTCAACGATGATTTATCTTTCTCCTTCTTGTCTGTCATCTTACAATCTAGCTTCTCTTGCAACTCGGCTATCTTTTTCTCCAGTTCACAGTTCTCTACAAGTAACTTAGTACGGTTTTGTTACAAAAACAAGAAATCTCTCTCAAGCTCCTCTCTACCTTCAACAACTTCCTTGCATATTTTAGTAACCTCCATGACTCTCTTTTTCCACAACTTCAAATCATGCCGGTTGTAGTCATTGATCTTAACAAGGCCACATTTCTCTAGCCTTCGAACAGCCTCACGAGCCCCTTTTCTCATAGCTCTTCTTGAAGAGACAGGTGATGTTCCTATGAATTGTCGTGGACCTCGAAACCCTTTAGACACCCAATTTACAAGATCGACTTCAATACACGAATGGAAGATCCCATCCGCCCTTTCACCATGTGTCACCATTGGTTTCTCAAGTCCAAGATGATTCACGATTTTCATTAGAATCTTCACATAGTTTAAAGTTACTTGAGCCATGGTGAAATCCTTCAATAAAATTGTTTGAAGCTTAATTAATTGACAACCATACATAAAATCCCATTGAATATAAGCAAAAGATACTAATTAATTTTGGATATATTAATTTCCTCCTTTTCCAAGCATAGAGGTGTGAAGCATAAAAAGGGAGAGATGCACACATCATATGATTATTAACATGCTTGCTTAATGACAGTTACTAATGTTTATAAAACATACCTTGCTCCCTATTGAACCTTTGCTTACATGTAGACATGTGTGGGGGTAACTCTCTTGCTCCTTCGATATCAAGTATGCCCTTTTTATAGAGCCTGGTCAGTGACGCGTGGATCTTCGGCCACGTCAGCTCCTCCGGGCCCACATTCTGCACAAGTGACGGCCGGCTACGGCCGTTTTCCCGCTAAGTGCCTGGGGCCCGAGCACTGCCCGGGCCCGGGTGCACCTTCCCCGGGCGCGTCGCGGCGACCGCTCGCATCCAACTCGGGCCCGGGTATAAGGTAATTTTTTAGTTCCTGTGCCTAACGTTTGACCGTTCGTCTTATTTGAATTTCTAAAATTTTTTAAAGAAATAAGTCATGCATAAAGTACTATTCTTGTTTTATCATTTAATAATAATAAAATTAATAATCATAAAATTTTTTTAAATAAGAGGAATGATCAAACATTGTACCAGAAAAGTGAAAAATGGATTCTTTCTGCGACGGGGAGTAGTAAAAGAGGGGTGGAGAGCATGACATCTTTATCCATTCTGCATGATCTTGCTCCACGCTTTATCGGCACTTTATACCTATCAATTAGCACAAGTGATAGGTCATGTCAATGTTGTAGCTATTGTAGCATGGTCATGCACTATTACCCACTCTACCCATTCAACCGTACGAATAAGCTATCCTTCCTTCCTATACACATAGGCATTGGCATGCCATGCATGAAGGGCAGTCCCTGCCTATTTATAGAAGAACTTTCTCACCATGCTTCTCATCCATGACCATATTGCTTCAGGTAACGTAGCACCCATCATAGGTAATTTACCATTGGATAAATCTTGTCATGCTTTATAGGCCAAATAAAATAGGAGTTCAATGTGTATTATACATGTCTTCTCAATTGTACCATGAAGAGTGTGTAATGATATCCTTCATTAACTCTATATTAGTCTTTTATAGTCATATTTCAGCCCTCTATGTTTGTTACAAATTGAAGTTTTTAAGGGAGTTTACATTGTCTATGTTTTGATACCTATGTGGTCCCCTGTCTTTTCATAACTAATTTATTACATGTGAATGCATGAACCAACGTCCTTACTTACTTCTCGCTTTATTTATAGGGAAAGATGAGATCACCTGGCAATAGCAGTGCCATGGACAAGGGCAAAAAAATTATTGAAGAATCATCCAAGCCCGCTCAAGACAACAATCAACCCGATGATTTTTCATCCAGTGTATTTATTTTTAAGTCCCATTTGACTAGCAACTAATTAATTTCATTTAGTTATGATATTCATTTATTTTGTTATCCAGTGCTTGCACACGATATTGGACTTGGATGTATTATGGTTAGATAAAATTTATAGTAATGCCTAAATTAAACGGTATATAATGAAAGCTGTTGTAGCGCCACCTAATCACGTTTATGGTCTTAAAGAAAATTCCAGATCCTTGTAGTGCACTAATATAAGTCATCTACTATTTAGTTCCTCAAACTATTTGCATAATACATCTACCTACTGTCATTTACATTTCACGTAAGAGCATCCTGAGGCAAATTACTAGCAAACTAGGTGCAGTTATTCGCACTGAAGGAATAGTGAAGTTGGGAGAAACTCAAAGGCTAGTCTGGCTAGAAGTGGAGTTTCCTCCACCGAACAATATTGGGCATGTAAGAATGGAGAAGTTTTGTGGAGCTCCTTGCACAAATGATTCCGATGCTGAGGAAAATGTTTGTGAAAAAGCAATATTTCATTGCATCATCCACATGAATATAAATGTTAATGATGTGAACTATGCTGCCTTTAAGGAAACAATGACAAGTCTGCTCCGTTACCGATTGGGCGGAATTTCTCCATATTAGATATCAGCTGCTTCTTGCTGAAAAGAACCGGCTCTCTGACACCCACAAAGATCTTTTGAGACAACTGAGTTTAATTTGTAAAAGTTATGGTGATATACTTCCGCTGGCAGTATCTGCACCACCAACAGATCCATCCAGTTCATATGTTGAACCACTCCCAGAGACACGGTTTGAAAAGCTTGCTAGAGAATTAGCCAACATCGTTCAGGAGTACACTGCTAACGACAACGTAATTTAAATTATCTGGTATGTGTTCCTTACATTGGAATATTTTATTGTCTACAACTTTTACTTTATTGCAGTTAAGAAAAAAATAAGCATCATTTTTAATAGGGGATTATCTTTTCAGGACTGCCAAGGTGCCTGTACTCTCTGGAAAATGGTGGAACATTATTGTGATGTAATGTATGTTCTAGTAGCCACGGTCTAAATAAGCACATGCACTAGTTTCCTTATAGAGGGAATTCTTTATTCCTTCGAAGAGCATGTGAAGGTGACCATATATCCCTGTATTACTCTCTAGTATTTGATATTGTACCTGTGATTGATATGCCCATCCCTACTAGTGTATAATATGTTATATCTTCATCAAGCCTTCCTATTAGCTCTCTTAGAAAGAGAAAAATGGTGTCACAAGGAAGTGGGCATATCTGGCTTATCATGTTTCCTGTAATTATGGGCATCTATCAAGTAATAAATATTCTCATAATAGCTGCTATAAAATAAATTTACTAATCTGTCAAAGAGGACAAAATAAATTTACTAATGTGTCAGAGTACAGCACCTCTGGGCACACTTTAATTTGAAGACTTGTTCTCCGATGATAAGTATTTTTGAGTAAAAAATATAATTTTTTTTGCTGGATGGGTATTTAAAGTTGGAAAACTGGTGATCCAAATTATTATGAAGTCATATTTATCTGATTTCCGTGTTGAGCCTTGAGTATATGGTTACCTAAAATGAATAAGATATTAATTATCATGTGTGTGTCCGACTATACTTATTAATGAAGTTGTGCTGCAACCTAGTTAGCCCTATGGTGGATTGCCCACCTATTGCTGCCGGGTTAGCGCTGCCCCGGTTGCCGAGGCCAGATGGCCGGGTCGTGGACCGCGCCCCGGGCACTGTCGATGCCCTGGGTTTCGGGCAGAGCCCCCCGTCGGGCCAGCCTAGATTCCCGTGGCGGGCAGCGGTGCCCGACCTGGCTAGCTCCACCCTGACCACCGCCGAAGCGCCGGGTGCTTCGCTGTCTGGTGACCCCCGCGCACGGTCAAGGTCGGTTCCCGAGGGGCTCCCGGCGAGTCAAAAGGCGAGCTTAGCACTTCGGCCATACCTAACCCATGCGGGACATTTTTCGTATTTTCCCTCTCTTCTAGCAGTCTTTTCCCATGACCTCACTGCGCTCCCGGGGCCAGTAGTGCTTGGGGGCATGGAGGGCCCCCGGGCCCGGAAGACGGACTTAACCGTTCCGCAAGACTCGCGCACAGTTGTTCGCGGTCATCGGGGACCGAGTTCTCCGGGCGGGCAACTATCACGCTCACTGCCCTCGGGGACCGAGCTCCCGGGGCAGGCAGCTACCCCAGGCCCCGGAAAGGGGACTTCGGCGCTACGGCCGTTCACGGCTGCTGGCGCTCGGAGTCGGATGGCGCCTAGTACTCGGCGTTCCCGGGCCCGGGAAATCGAGAAAAAAAAACAACAGCAGCAGACATAAGCAACTTCCGAAACAACACAATAAGCAAAGGTACGAAAATGTAAACATGATTATATACATATACAAATGTTTCTCTTTGTACAAGATAGGTAAAATCAGAGCGCAAGCACGAGCGGAGGCCGGGAGATGTCGTCATCCGGGGGGCGGTCACTCGTCTTCCTCGGACCGGACCCCGGGCGGTGTCAGAAGGGGACTGCCGTCTTCCTCGGACTCCTCGTCGGTCATCGGCTCCACGAGGTGCTCGCCGCGGTCGAAGAACCCTGCCACCGTTGCAGCGGCCTCGCCGCGGTCGAAGATGCACCCGGGACCGGGGGCGAGACCTGGGCCCGGGGATGTCCCAACGATGTGCCCCGGGAACACGCCCGGGACCGAGCCTGTGGGTTCTGGGCCCGGGGGGCGAGACCTGGGGCCCGGGAGTAGAGCCTGCGGGACCCGGGAATGTCTCAGTAACGGGTCCCGGGAATGCGACCCGGGATTGAGTCCGTCGGCCCCCGGGACCGGGGGCCGAGTCCGTGGTTCCCGGGACCTGGTGGCGAGACCCGGGGCCCGGGAATGTCCCAGTAATGTGCCCCGGGGACGCTCCCTGGGACTGAAACTGTGGGTCCCGGGACCGGGGGCGAGACCCGGGGCCCAGGATTGTCTCCGGGGCACGGAGCCCGAGGAGGGTGCGGGCGGTCGTCGCGACAGCCCGGGGAAGGTGTACCCGGGCCCGGACAGTTCCCGAGCCCCAGGCACTTAGCGGGGAAATGGCCGTAGCCGTAGCCAGCCGTTGCCGGTGCCGAATGTGGCCCCGGAGGAGCTGGCGTGGCCAAAGACCCACGCGTCCCCGGGGCCTGTGGACCCCCCAGTCCTGTCTCGCCGACACACTCCCCTGGCCGAACCTCAAAGGGGGGTCCCCAGACTCCCCGCGGTTGGAGTTCCCTCCTCCGACAACGTCAGCTCCTCCGGGGCCCACATTCTGCACAAGTGACGGCCGTTCTCCCGCTAAGTGCCTGGGGCCCGAGCACTGCCCGGGCCCGGGTGCACCTTCCCCAGGCGCGTCGTGAAGACCGCTCGCATCCAACTCGGTCCCGGGTCCCTCCCCCGGTCCCGGGACCCACAGTCTCGGTCCCGGTGCACGTTCCCGGGGCACATTACTGGGACATTCCCGGTCTCGGGTCTCGCCCCCAGTCCCGGGACCCACAGTCTTGGTCCCGGGGCGCGTTCTTGGGGCACATTACTGGGACATTCCTGGTCCCGGGTCTCGCCCCCAGTCCCGGGACCCACAGGCTCGGTTCCGAGGCGCGTTCCCGGGGCACATTACTGGGACATTCCCGGTCCCGGGTCTCGCCCCCCCGGCCTCGGGACCCACAGGCTCGGTCCCGCTAGCAGTATCTGCACCACCGACAAATCCATCCAGTTCATATGTTGAACCACTCCCAGAAACACGGTTTGAAAAGCTTGCTAGAGAATTAGACAACATCGTCCAGGAGTACACTCCCAACGACAACGTAATTGAAATTATCTGGACAGGACAGGGAGGTTGACGAAGGTGTCCACACGTTTTTAAGAAGCAGACCGGGCGGCATGGGCGCGGAACAGAGGTAACAGAGAGAGAGGGCTCGAGAGAGATCGAGAGAAGAGAGAGAGAGAGCGCGAGGGGCTGGAGGAGGAAGAAGACGACGGGGACTGACAGGTGGGCTCGCGCGGCAGAAGCAATCACGGCTGTCCGCGTGCGAGCACTGGCGGGGCCCGCTGGTCGGTGACCACGGTGCTCGGGGTGGGCTTGGGGCCAGCCTGGTGTGTGGGGTGCGAGCGCCCCAGCATCGGCTGAGGGGCGCGAGCTCGGTATCGGCTGCGGGGCGCGAGCTCGGTATCTGCTGCGGGGCGTGAGCTCGGGATCGGCTGCGCGTGCTCAGGGGAATATGAAGCCACGCCATCTGCGGCCTCCTGCTATGTCCACGTCAGTGTGATTTGTTTCTACCGTTCGATTTGGAATATACGGTTTCGATGCAAACTGCTGCCTATCCATCCAGCAAGCCGCCTATCCCTCCTACAAACTTACTGTATGTGTGGCCTATTGCTTGACATTGACCTATCACTGCATGCACGGTGCAGCAACAAGCAAGATGTAGCTCTAAAAAATGTGATGCCTCAGCCACAGTGTCTCCACAGCCTTTGTCTGATGTGCATGCATGCATCAGGAGGGATGCTATTGGCTATCCATGCAGCAAGTTCACATGACTGCATGCATGATGCGGCAAGCAACCAGGATTGCCTATTTAAGGGCAGCATTGCCTTCTTGCATCTGCATACCCACACAAGTGCAAGCTAAGGCTTTGAGCGTTCAATACATACTTCTCACTCAATAAATAGTTCTCATCTAGACTATCTATAGCAGCTCGAAAGGAAGGTACGTGCTACAAGTGTCTTAGGTGTTCTATATCAACTATGGTCTCTTAAAAAACATTGTTAAAGAAATAGTATTAGAGTTAACAGACAAGATCTGTATAACGAGGCTACCGGTGCTAACTTGCGTTGTAGCTTAGCTAACTATGACATTAATTGAAGGTGCTGATGTTAACGAGGCTTCGTACTGATTTTAACTTACATTGTAACTTGGCTAACTATGACAATACTGGTACTGATACTAACTCGTGTTGTAACTTTAACTGACTATGGAACTGTTATTGAAGTACCTACTAATTGTTTGGCTAAAGGTGGTTGCTGATCCTAACAATTTCTGATCTAACCTTGCTGACTAACATCGACTAAATTATTTTACTTGCTCAGTTTTTCCTCATTGTATTGAGGTTAATTATGTGCCTTGTTCAGTTCGTTTTCTCATGTACGATGAGAGCGTTCGGTGTGTTTTCTAATAGTCTGCTTTGCAAGTCTAGTATCTTTCTTTAATTAATTCATATATTTCATATTGGTATTTGAAGGGTAAATTATGTTTCATCGATAGTACACCTTCCAGAACTAAAAAAGAAAGCACTCACGTGGAGAGCAAGCTATTCTTACAACAGGTACCTTTAGTCTTGCTTTTATTGGCTTGATGTCGCATTTTATTTTTTTCCTGGTGCGGGATTTTGGCGAGTATCGACCAATAGCCATCCATCATGTCCAAAATTGGACTCTGCTATTGATGATATTGTTAAATCTACTTATCCAAACCTCAACGTATCATATTCCAATCCTGGCAGCCTAAGGGAAAGGGCTATTATTGCTCCAAAACGCCGGCAAGGTCACCACGCCATCCCCTCCTCCACCTATAAAACCAGCCCCCAGGGCGCCCTTCTCGCCACACCTCTCCATCCCACTGCGCCGCTGCTCACTCCGCCAAGCTCCACCGCGCCGCCCATTTTCCTCCTCACCCTGCCCTGCTCGCCGCTTTGCTCAGCCGAACCGAGGTAAAAGAAGAGGTGGCCATGGCAACCAGGCCCCGTGGCAGTCTCCCCTCCTTTTCCCCTCCTTCTGCTCTCTGTGGCAGCCGGGCCCCACTCGTCAGCCTCGCCGCCCCCCCTCTCACTCTGTCAACCCGACAGCCGGACCCTAGCCTCCATCCTCCCTTCCTTTCACCAACATGTGGGCCCCTTCCCCCAACCTACTTCTTCTTCGGCCCAGGCCTAGGCAAGGCCCAACCGCGGACCAAAAGTCCACATTCCCTCCTCAATGGCAAAGCACAACAAAATACGATGTCCAATTCTACTCCCTTACCCGACAACCTCTTAACCACATAAAGTCCACCTAGCTTCCCTCTATGCCTTAGCCCAGCGGACCGTTCCAAAGGGGAGAGGTCTGTCTTAGCTCCCCACATCCTTCAAAAAGTCTAGTCTTCTTCCCTCAGGTCCAACAACCAATAAGAAGTCCACTCTACCTCCTTTACCCCTTTTAAGCCCAACAGCCACCTCATAATAAAGTCTGCTTACCACCCCTTACTCTCGACATGGTAACTCTTTTTAAATACAGGTCCACATTACGCCCCTTTGGTCAGTCCCGAGGCCCCCTTAATCTACAAAGGTCTGCTTCTCCTCCCTGGACCATCCGACCTAACGACCCTTCATAATTCATCCCACCTTCCTGCGATTCAAGGAAAAGTCAAACCCCATCCACTCGCTCCGCTCAACACCATTACCTATTAAATAAAACTCCACTCTATCTCCCTAGCCCCCCCCAGTCAGTCTCTCAATCAATTTCGGCTTCCTTTAATTCTTTCCCTAACACCCAGAAAATGCCGAGATCATATCTCGTCAACTGTAGGCCCGATTCCCTCCGTTCAGCTTCCTTACCCTTCCTAAAAATGAGATCTATCTATTGGCACTATTAGTTAACTATAATCTTGGTGTCTTGATTCCTCTTTTGCGATTAGACGACGAGGGCGAGTTTCTCTTTTGGTCTGCGTTGTGGCCCTAGATTTCTGGATGATCTTCTCGAAGACTTGGATTATTAGAAGATTACTTGTCAGTCTGAGATCAGAAATTTCTGGGCGGTTGCCCCATCCTCAGCCAAGCAAAAATTTCTCCCTTAGGTTGCCCCATCCTCAGCCAAGCAGAAATTTACAGCTGGGCCTAACTCAACCTGATCCACTTGAGCCGGTAATGACCAGTCTTCTCAATGCGATCCTCAGAAATACCCAGATCAAGGCACCGTACCAAGTTAGGCACCGACTATAGGACAGTGACATGGATCGTACATAGCAAGTCAAAGGATCCCGAAAGATCAGGAGTTTTCTCTTTCGGTCTGCGTTGTGGCCCTAAACTTCTAGATGATCTTCTCGAAGACTTGGATTATTAGAAGATTACTTGTCAGTCTGGGATCAGAAATTTCTGGACGGTTGCCCCATCCTCAGCCAAGCAAAAATTTCTCCCTTAGGTCGCCCCATCCTCAACCAAGCAGAAACTTACAGCTGGGCCTAACTCAACCTGATCCACTTGAGCCGGTAATGACCAGTCTTCTCAACGCGATCCTCAGAAATACCCAGATCAAGGCACCGTACCAAGTTAGGCACCGACTATAGGACAGTGACATGGATCGTAGATAGCAAGTCAAAGGATCCCGAAAGATCAGGAGTCCCTTTTCCCAACAATGTTAGAGGACACACGACGGATAAGGTACAGAAGCTACCTGTAAGAGTGTTCTAGAACATGAATGCCGACCACTCGGGGACTAACTCATCTAAAGGATACTCTGATTCTGGGCCTTGATGAGGACAGGAAAGCCCTAGAGCAGTATGTAAATCACCACAAGGCCAGACCAATAAGGGACTTTTCAAAGATTGTATTAAGGAAAAACCGCAACAAACCAGATGAAGACACAACCCTAAGCACAATCTCATGACAAAAATTTAAGGGGGGTAGCCTACCGCCTGTTATCTCGAGATAGACGAATCATGGATTTCGGAGGTCTTGCAGACATCGAAGAAGGGGTCGAACAACACCTTGGGACAAGGCGTTCTGCAGGACCTAGGGAAAAAGCGATTGACTAAGAAAAAGTGGTAGGTACCAACCCTCGAAGTCCCCCTGGTGCTGTCCACCACCAGTAAATGGGACAGGGTTCACTGCAAGAAGGCACAAGCACTGAAGATGCTGAACCAACCAAAGGAACCACTGAAAAATGGTGCCTATAAAAGGAAGCGAAAGCGACCCCATAAAGGCACCCTTTCGGACTAAGCCTCTGCTACTAAAAAGCTCGGCCCTTCCTAGCCAACCAAAAAACCATAACCATGTCAACCCCGCTACCAGCAACCGAGGGGCATGCCAAGGACAAGCTCAATGGGTATGCCCAACAACTGGAATTCCTCTGTCGGTAGTTGGGCTACACCGAGGAGCCAGTATTTTGCAGTGAGCAGATCGTTCAGGGATCCCAAACAAGCTGGAAGGTGACGGTTTTCCTCCATCTTCCGGGAGACAAAGTGATCACCTTCCAAAACCTTCATCCCCGGAGAACCCTTGAAGCCGCCACTCGGGACGTGTTCCGCGAGGCCCTCCTGCGATTTTGCAAGATCTGTGCTCCCTTGGGAGTAGCCAACCATTTTGGTATGCACCCCTACCGCGGGGAAGATGATAGCCGGTGCCACCTCCACCCAACTGAAAAGGCCGAAGGAAGCAGATGCGTCCTTCTCTCCAAGCTAGCCTACACCACCGAGAACGCCTACGAGCAAGCCCTCGAAGAGCTGCATGAGCTTCGGGACCGATATGCTGATCTAGAGGCCCGCTATCAGCACCTAGCCCACGAGCACACTACCGCCCTACTCCTGGAAGCACATTACTTGGTCTGTCGTATGTCGATCCGGGGGTTACCCTGTGTCCCAAAGGAACCGTGCCGGAAATTGAACCCCGCATGCCCCCACCATCTCCATAAGAAGGGTTACAAGTGTAAGCTTTTGTTTCACCACCGCCTTCCGAGCAAAGGCAATTTCCCTTTCGTCCCAAGTGATGTAATACCCTGTACTACGTGTAAGGAAGAATGGAATGTGGAACGATGCAACTTTTGCCTGCTTTAACTCTGTGGCTTTAGAAAGCATTGGCTATGCTCATGCTTAGGCCAAAGTGCCCACTAGTAGGAACTCATTCATCAGGTTATGCTACTTTAAGACAGGGCGACGATCGCACCTATCAAAAATGGCAACCTCAGAATACCCAGAAGGCTAGGAAAAATAAAGGACTTAGACATATTAGGGAAAAACAACAGTTTCCTGTCAAAAGATATCCAAGCACCAATCAAAACCATAATGGTCCATGCTCAAGACACAGAGGAATTGAGGGATCTAAGCACAATTTGGAAAAGTGACAGTTTTCTTAACCAAGCAACCAAAATGAGCCAAGGACCTCATACTCAAAAGCACCGAAGCTAAAGATTAAAAGCTGGGACCATAAAAGTCGCTACATAGGGAATACAACGCCAACATCTAGCAGCCACACTATCAACTTCCTACTCTAGCATCGCCTCCAGGATGGAAAGGAAAACGATGGGTGCCAACACGATGAGGATGCAGATCGCCATGCACAGGTGGTCCGACTGGCCGTCCTGCGGTGGCTCAGAGCACCACCCTAAGAACTGGATCACTGTGCACGCCACCACGCCTAAGACGGTACAGATGGCGGCACAGACAAGACGTAAGCCCGACCACACCCACACCGAGCGCAAAACAACAACCACCCTCGACCAGAAGCCTCCTCCTTGGCCGAAACGCCTCGGTGCCGCTGTCGCTGCACCTCCGCCTCCGGCAACCTCGCTTGCCGCCCGACCGACCGGAGCTCCATGCTCCGCCTGCCCCAAACGCTGGCGAGAGGCACCTTTGCCAACACCCTCCTGCTCTGCACCACCTCCAGTGCCATGGCTGCTAGCACCTTGCTCGCCGCCATTGCCGCCGCCACTATTGCCGAACCCCAACTCCATTTTCCCCTCCTCACTTTGAGCTACACACCTCCACTCACCCTCCACTTGCCACGCCACTCCCACCCTAGCCAAAAGAAGAAGCAAGGAAGGCCCAAAAATAGAAACGGGCTAGATGACATAGGTACACGGGTACACAAAGTAGCAAAAGGTATGTTGGCAGACCCAAATAGAAGCCAGGCAACCCTGGTACCCCAGCAAATACCATGGCTCGCAAGCGCTGGTTACAACAAAAGGATACCGAGTGTGGTACAGGATACCACTACAGTATGGTCAAACGCAGCACACTGATTTGATCCATGCAGAGCCCGATGAAGATACGTCAACACCAATACCAATACCAGAGAAGAACATGAGAACAATGTTAGACCAACACCTGGCAAATCAGTTCAAAAGTTTAGGGCGCCAAACAGTCGGCCCATGTCACATGGTCAAAGTAGGGCCAGGGACCAGACAGCCACCTGACCCCATGTGTCAAAGCAGCAATCGTCGTTATTGTGATGTATTTGCTTCTATAGCCATGTCTTTATAAGGATTTTTGACATCTCCTTGAACCCGTTTACACGATGATAAGTATGTGTATCTCATATACTGACTTATACAAGAGCAACCCCTCAAGTGCTCTTAATCTTTCTGTAAGACAATTCCCATAACAAAGCGGGTGATAATAAAGTTTTTTGTGAACTTATTTTCTTGTTTTTTATTGTTGTAGCGTTGTTGTCGTAATGCATATATGCAAGTTTGTATAGATGTGTGCGCAGAAAAGCAATTTAAATATTTAAATGACAAATCTTTTGATTGGTACAAGCTAAAATAGCTCCACAAAAAATATTAGGACAAACTTTTTACTATGGTATTTGAAAATTCATAACCCGCAGCGAAGCGCGGGCAAATGTGGCTAGTCCGATTATATATGTCCAAACGTGCTTGCCGGGCTGTCGTACTGTGCCAGCCCGTGTGCCACCCCTCGGCCTAGGCATGGCATGCCGAGCCGTTGGGCCATGCCGTGCCGGCACGGACTCGACCGCACCATGTTGGCACGGCCGGCCTGCTTCCCGCCTCCCCCAGTCGGCCCCCTCCCGCACGCAGCGCGCGTCCACGCCATTCAAATTTGAACGGGCGCTACGCGGTGTGCCACAGGTCGGCTCCTACACCGTAAGGACAGTTTGAAGAAGTGCATGCAGCTTCAAAAGGATCAGAAACTGTGAGCGGGAGTGTATCGACGGCAACCGGCTCAAAGAGATCAAGAACTTCCTCCGCCTGGCAACATTTTGATGAGATAAGGAGACCGACATGGATGGAAGAGAGGTAACTTACGCGAAATGTAGAATTTATAAGACTAAGCTCTCTGGAAAATCTTCTAGTGGAACAGAGCATTTGAGGCGGCATGCTAAGGCCTGTGCAAAGAAGCAAGGTTACCAGCTACGATAGCAGCAACTGGTACTAAATCCTGACGGTACAATACATGCATGGAAGTATGATTCTCAGGTAGCATGAGATTCCCTTACCCGTTTAAATGCTAGACATGATCTACCCTTAAACTTTGTTGAGTCTCTTGCATTTGAGACTTACATTAAAACTGCTCATAATCCTAGATTTCAATCTGTTAGTAGACAGACCATAACCCGGGACTTGGTGAATGTTTACAACCAAGTTCGGGACACTATTAAACAATTATTTGCTACATGCACCTTTTCTGTTAGTATCACCTCTGATATTTGGAGTGGTATGTGTGGAGGCCATGGCCCCGGGTACCTCATGAGGTAGCTTTATGGCTGCTCGGTTAAAGGATGAGCCTAATCCTGTAATTAGGCATACAACAGGATTCAGTGCATATTACCTTGTATGATAAGAAAAGAGATATAGTCCTAGTCGGGTATGTTATATTCCTAGAAGGAGATCCCTTGGTTGGAGTTCGAGTGGATTCCTATCATGTAACCTTGCCTTCTCAGTATATAAGGAGAGACAAGAAGCCCCTAGGGCAGAACGCTCTCATCAGAAAAACCTCAAAGACAATACACCACAGTTGGAAGTAGGGTATTATCTCACCTCGAGGGCCTGAGCCAGGACAAATTGTTTCGTGTTCCTTTACAATCCATCAAGTTTAGGTCTCACAAGTAGCCCCATATTATTATTGCCGATACAAAATATCGACAGTTGGCGTGCCAGGTTGGAGCTTCGGCGAGATCATCTTCAACAAGCTTGATAGATCTAACAACCGGAGTTGACGGCGCCAAGTTCCTCCCCGGGCAGACAATCAGCTTCGGGAGCCTTGACTTCATCGTCGACAAATTCAGCGACCTCACTCTGTCCAACTTAGACTTGATCCGATCGACCGGGAACCAAGTCGGCTTCACGCCAGTCGGCCTACTCAACACTGCAGCAATCTTCGACGACATGCTGTGGCAATCCCCAAGATGTTCGAGTCTCGGGACAACTCTTTCTTTCGGTGTTTGACTCGGACTCGGCCTTGAGCCAGCCGAGATCGGGCTAAGAGAGGAGGAGATCGTCAATCTCCCGTTTGGACTCAACAATGCCGCGGACAATTTCACTCCGATGCGGTAGATCTAATCCCCTAAGATTCGACTCGGATATGGCTCAGAGCCGCTCGAGATCGGATCTAGGGCGGTTGGAGTTGTAATTACCCCCTTAAACTATTCCGACTCTGACTCACAGTCGGCAACAGCTTGGTAAGCTTTTCTCCATCACGTGAAGTTTTCATAATGTCCAAGGGCTCAACTCCCACTCAAGATGTACGCCAACTACGCGATCAGCAAGAGGAGGAGGCTCGCCGACTGCATGAAAAACAGGAGGAAGATGCACGACGCTTTCAAGCCGAGCGTGACACTCGTAATGACAACCTGCGCAAGGCTGGGCAGACTGCTCAACAAGAGATCCTCCAAACCCGAGTCGGCAATCATGACGTCTTCGTGACCTCACAATAGAATGCCGTGGCCGCTGCCACATTACTCGACACCTTGCAGTTCAGGCCTGATCACTAGGCCACCCCGACCATCGCTAGGATCAAAGCTATGATAACCGTTGCAACCTGCCAGCAGCAACAACAATCTGGAGATACCCTAATACCATCGAACAAGATGGCCTCAAACGCGGCGATCTCATCTGCCTCAGCACGGCGCCGTGCAACTGGCTCTAGTTAGTATCGCTCGGATTCTCGTTATACGTCACTCGGCGATCAGAACAATGATCGAAGGCGGCACCATGATGACTGCCATGACAACTAGGATGCCTGAGGACTACTATGGTGGGATCTCCGCCACGACATCAACACCCGAGGAAGATAAGCGCCACCGACTAGAAGATGAGCACGAGAGTTTCGGCCTCCACGACGAGCGATTTCATCGCCATAGTCGGAGTCGGAGCTCTCACTTAGATGAAGGAGTATCGACGTTCACCCACGAGCTACAGCAAGTCGACTGGCCATCTAGTTTCAAGTCGACTGGAATTGAGAAGTACGATGGGAAGACCAACTCGGAGTCCTGGCTCACGGTCTATACTTTGGAGATTCGGCTATACCCGGAGGTGATCACAAAGCCATGGCTAACTACCTCCCAGTCGCCTTGGCCAATTCGGCGAGGACATGGCTGACAGGGCTTCCCAAGCGGTCGATTGGTTCCTGGGGAGAATTCCGTGAGTGCTTCATTGCAAATTTCCAAGGAACATACGAGAGGCCATCCTTCGAGTACAACTTGTATCAGTGCCACCAGAGGAAGAATGAGTCCCTCCGCGACTTCATCAAGAGGTTCTTCGAGAAGAGGAATTCAATTCCCAAGATTAAAGACGAGGTTGTCATCGCTGCCTTTCACAAAGGAGTCAAGGACACCCCGTTCATTGCTAAGTTCACTCGGAAGCCTCCAAGCTCTATCAAAACTCTATTCGACATGGCCAACAAGTATGCTGACTCGGTCGACGCTGTTGCCGAGGCCCTGGAAGACAAGAGGGAGCCCCGACAAAAGGAGAAGAAGGACACAGATGATGTGGCCCCGACTAAGTCCGGCAATCACAAGCACAAGTCGAACAAGTTGTGGCAGCCGTTGAACGCAGCCGACCGCAACCCTCAAGGACGGACAAGTACCAGAAGGTTATGAATGGGTCCTGCCCTTTCCACCCAAAGGGGAAGCACGTGGCTAAAAACTGTTTCATGCTCAAGAAGCTCGCTTTCGAGCAAACTTTGACCTCTGGCGACAATAAAGACAAGGATAAGCCAGACCAGGGCGTAGCCTGTGACTACCAAGATCCCTAGGCTGAGCTCAATCACAACTTTGGAGGGCCATCTGCATACGAATCCAAGAGAAAACAGAAGCTAACAGCCCGAGAAGTCAACTCAGTCTCGACAGATGGCCCCAATACCTATGTTGGTCAGAGACGGCAATCACCTTTGACTGCGCAGACCACCCCGACCGAGTCATGCATCCAGGGCGTTACCCACTCTTCCTAGACCCGGTCATCAGGAGTATTAAGTTGAAGAAGGTTCTCATTGATGGAGGAAGCGCTCTCAACATATTATTTGCCAAAACGCTTGACGAGATGAAGATCCCACGATCCGAGCTACGGCCGAGTACTACTCCCTTTCACGAGGTAATCCCTGGCCTCTCTTCCAGTCCACTCAGACATATCACTCTGCCAGTTACTTTCGGCATGTGAGAGAATTTTCGCACCGAGAACATCTTCTTTGAGGTTGCTGACTTCGAGACCGCATATGATGCCATACTCGGACGACTTGCACTAGCCAAGTTCATGGCGGTGCCCTACTATACATACATGGTGCTCAAAATGCCAGGACCAGCAGGAGTATTTTCCTTGCGCAGCGATGCTAAGGAAGCCTTCACCTGCAACAAGAGAGTTGCCCCTGTCCCAAGAGGCAGCAATCGGACGAAACAATATCCGACTAGCTGCAACACCTGCAAACGAGGACGATCAAGTTCCGGCGAGAAAAGCAGCCAAGTCGGGAATTTCAGCGGATTCAGAACCAAAGAAGATCCCCCTGGACCCTTTCGACCCCACCAAGACTACGCTTGTCGGGACCAGATTCGACCCCAAATAGGAAAACGCGCTCGTCACCTTCCTCCAGGCGAATAGGGATATATTTGCTTGAAAACCTTCTGACATGCCTGATGTACCAAGGGAGGTGATTGAGCATTCCCTCAACATCAAGCCGGATGCCAAACTAGTCAAACAACGACTGTGGCACTTCGCACAAGACCGCAAAGATGCTATTCGGGAGGAGATAACCAAACTTCTTGTAGCCGGGTTCATCAAAGAGGTCTATCACTCGGATTGGCTGGCAAACCCAGTTCTGGTCCGAAAAAGAATAGTAAATGGTGCATGTGCGTCGACTATACCGACTTAAACAAGGCGTGCCCTAAGGATCCATTTGGTCTACCTAGGAGAGACCAGGTGATCGACTCCAATGAGGGGTGCGAGTTGCTCAGTTTTCTCGACTGTTACTCGGGATATCATCAAATCACTCTAAAGGAGGAGGACTGCCTGAAGACTTCTTTTATCACGCCATTCGGGGAATTCTACTACGTCACTATGCCGTTCGGGTTGAAAAACGCTGGTGCAACGTATCAACGTGCTATCCAGCGGTGTCTTCACACTCAACTCGGGTGCAATGTGGAGCGTATATCGATGACGTGGTAATCAAGACCAAAGTCAAGGAAGACCTCATCACCGACTTAGAAGAAACTTTTCAAAGCCTTAGGAGATTTAAGATGAAGTTGAACCTGGAAAAGTGCGTCTTCGGAGTACCTTCAGGAAAGTTACTCGGCTTCATCATATCACAATGAGGCATCGAGGCTAATCCAAAGAAAGTCAATGCTATCATGAACATGGCACCCCCGACTAGCCAAAAGGACGTACAGAAGCTGACTGGCTGCATGGCGGTACTCAGCTGATTCGTTTCCCGACTCGGTGAACGGGGCATGCCCTTTTTCAAATTACTGAAGAAAGTTGACAATTTTCAATGAACGCTAGAAGCCCAACAAGCCTTCGAAGACTTCAAGAAGTTACTCACGTCTCCATCTGTGTTGGCATTACCTATGCACCAAGAATCACTTATGCTGTATCTGGCGGCAACCTCTCAGGTAGTCAGCATGGTGTTGGTCGTAGAGCGGGCAGAGCCTGGGAATATACAAAAAGTACAGAGGCCAGTATACTTCATCAGCAAAGTCCTAGGCGACTCCAAGATAAGATATCCTCAAGTTCAGAAGCTGCTCTATGGTTTGCTCATAATTGTCTGGATGTTGGTGCACTATTTCCAGTAGCATCAGGTTACAATCGTCACGTTGTATCCTCTCAGGGATGTCATACATAATCGCGAGGCCACCGGCAGAATCGCTAAATGGGCGCTCGAGCTGATGGCATTTGATATTGCTTTTCAACCTCGGACAACAATCAAGTCACGAGCACTTACCGACTTCATAGCCAAGTGGACGGAGGTTCAGACGGCTACTCCAATGGACAAGTTAGAATAGTAGACGATGTACTTCGACGGTTCTCTATAGATCACCAGAGCAGGGGCTGGTGTCATCCTGACATCACCTACCAGAGAAAAATTCCAATTTGTCCTTCAAATTCACTTTCCAGTGTCCCACAATGTCGCCAAGTACGAGGCACTCATCCACGGGCTTCGCATCACCATATCACTTGGCATCTGCTGACTGGTAGTACATGGGGATTCTCAACTTGTGGTCAATTAGGTCATGATGGAATGGACGTGTTTGAACGACAACATGGCGGCATACTGTTAGGAGGTACGAAAGCTAGAAAACAAGTTCGATGGGCTGGAGATTACACACGTGCTACGCTAATACAATGAAGCTGCAGACGAGTTAGCTAACATGGGATCCAAACGAGAAGTGGTCCCGATTGGAATTTTTGTCGAGCAGTTATTGAGCTGTCAGTCAAGAAGAAACCAGTACTCGAGCACTCGGGGGCTGAACCTACACCGGCGAGAAATGAAGTAGTAATTATATCTCAAGATTAGCGGACTCTAATCATTAGGTTCCTCCTGGAAGATGAGCTCCCTAAAGATCGCAGTGAAGCCAAGCAGATCAAATGTCGAAGCAAGTGTTTCCTTGTAGTCGGAGAAGATCTCTATCGTCGAAGTGTATCCGGAGTCCTCATGCGCTGCGTCACACCTGAGGAGGGCAAGCAGATTCTGCAATCCATCCACTCGGGCATCTGTGGCAACCATGTTGCATCAAGGACGTTAGTCAGAAAGGCTTACAGACAAGGGTTCTTCTGGCCGACTGCGGTTACAGACGCAAAAGACATAGTTTAGACATGCGAGGGATGTCAGTTCTTTGTGCGGCAAACACATCTTCCAGCTCAAGAAGTACAAACAATTCCAATCTCTTGGCCCTTTGCAGTTTAGGGCTCGACATGGTCGGGCCATTCAAAAAAGCGCCAGGAGGGTTCACACACTTGTTCGTCGCAGTGGAGAAATTCACAAAGTGGATCAAGGCAAGACCCTACCATAACAGCGGCAAGGGCAGAAAACTTCATCATGAGTATTGTATATCGATTTGGAGTTCCCAACCACATCATAACGGACAACGGCACTCAGTTCACTGGCGGCGTTTTTCAAGATTTCTATGGTGACTTCGGCATCAAGATCTGTTGTACTTCTGTGGCGCACCCACGAAGCAATGGGCAGGTCGAGCGTGCCAATGGCATAGTCTTACAAGGTATCAAGACTAGGGTGTTCGACCGACTACAACCAAACGCAGGGCGGTAGGTGTAAGAGCTTCCATCCGTTCTCTGGTCTTTAAGAACCATAGTTAGTCGGGCAATAGGGCAATCCCCTTTCTTCCTATCTATGGTGCTGAGGTTGTGTTACCAACCAAGTTGGAGTTCGGCTCACCGCGAGTTCCTGCCTACTCAGAAACAAAATCAACTGAAGACCGACTGCTCGAACTAGATCAGTTGGAGGAAGCAAGGGACATCGCAACTATCTAGTTGGTAAGGTATCTTCAAGGCCTGCATTGTTAACAGTCAGAATGTTCGTGGCCGCACCTTTTCGGTGGAAGATCTCATTTTAAGAAAAATCCAAACCACCAAAGACATCATAAATTATGTCCCTTATGGGAGGGGCTGTTCATTATCACTGAGGTAACACCTCCGGGCACCAACCGACTAAAGACAAAAGATGACATCCTAGTCACCAACTCATGGAACATAGAACAACTACGTCCTTTCTATACTTGAGTTTTGTACTCCTTTTATACATATAAATAATGTTTGTTACTCTGACTTACTACATCGCTTGTTCCAACCGAGTAGTGAGTCAGGGGCTACATGATGATACATGTTCTCTGTTGTTTATAAAGTTCGATCTTGTTTTATCTAAGTCATGAAGTTTTATGACGATTACGCTAAGTTTTCCTAGGTATAGTTTCATGAAGTGAATGTGTTTTTAAAGTGGCTTATAACCCACTTGGTATAAACTGGCTAGTCGGATAAAGCTAATGATGGCTAACATAAAGCAAGTACTCGGCAAAACACAACGAACACCAAAAGCATTTACAATATTTACATATTGTTTCCGACGGACACCAACTACATAAAAAGTTTTATTTACAATGGCAGATCTCCTGCGATGGCTTTGGCAGTGGCCTTGACCTAGCTGATCAGCTGTAAGCCCTCCTCCTGGGTAGTGTCCTTGGCAAAGCCTTCCCCAATTACCTCAATGTCTACTTGAGGGTAGAGGGACTTGGTCATGGCTAACGTCTGGGCGATTCCCACGGCAACGCGCTCGTTCGAGTACTTCTTCAGAATTCCTAGGGCTTCCCCGAGACACTGTGCCACTTGAGCAATGGAGTTGGAGCTAGGCTCGACCAGGGTCGGCTGCATGATGTCTAATAAATTTTTCGCGGAGTAAACAATGATTTTCCATGATTCCTTTATTATCTTGATTTCTTCTGTGAAGGCACCAAACTAGATCTGCGAATTGGCTTTAAAGGCTGCTCACACATAAAAGAGAAATCAGTAAATCGGGACATCTAGTCAGACCGAGTACACAAGAAGATATGTGACCTACTCACGTACTCGGTGTCGACCTTGGACTTTGCCTTCTCAAGCTCTTTTAGCTCCTTCTTCAGGCGCTCGATCTCTAGGGACAGATCATTCAAATTTGTCTCAAGATCTACAACTGAATAAAGCCAAAGATCAGCAACGTAGAAAGATTTGTCAGGAATCACTTGGGCAGCAGCGAACATACTTTTAATAGTCCCTGTCTGTGCCCAGTTCTCATCGCTGAGCTTGTTCACAGAATCCCTCAGCCACTCCTCTCTCTCCTTGCTAAATTTCTCCACATCATCCTTGGCAATTTGGAGTTGTCGGAGTTGAGTAAGCTGAGGAGCAAGTTCGGATAGAACTCTGCCCATCTTCTCGGACCGATCAACCTCTTTTTGAGAAGCATTGGAACATGGGCAAGATAAGCAATATTGCCAGAAGATTTAGGAAAACTGCAAATCCACAAGCACAACTAGATAAGTTATGTACATGGATGCTCCTTGAAGCGGTGACGGCGGCTTCCATTAAGCTGATTCTCTCCCTTTGAGTGGCTTGCTCATCGTGCTCAAAACTCTCTACTTCCCCCTCTAGTGTGACCCAATGGAAAGTCCGTGGGAAGTTAGGTGGCGGAGCTTCGAGCCTAGGGAGGTCTTCGTCATCGAAAGATTGGGAAAGTGGAGGCGAAGGAGTCCTAGGCCTTGGGTCGATCGGCGGTGTGGGGTCCTGGGCGAGCTCAGGGATGGTGGATTCTGTTAGGGCATCCTGGCTGGGCGAGGCTTGCGGCCTAGCCTAGTGGGTAGTCCCAGCCTTAGGGGTTGAGACGACGCCTGGCTCGGCCTTTGGTGTAGTTACCTCAACCTCAGTCGGGACGGGAGCTGCTACGGGGGTCAGTGGCGCTGCCCCCTTGGGGTCAGTGTCAATTGATTTCCTGCAGAATTGTTCAACAATCAAGATATTGCAAGTTTATTCAAGATTTCTTGAAGACTGAAGATTTTGGTACCTCTTGGAAGTCTTGAACCTCCACCCCTGTGCGCTAGGGATGGAGGTAGTCGGCGAGGGGCCTGAAGGTCTGCTTGGCGGCAGAGTGCTGCCGGATGTCGGTCCTGTGGGTGCAACAGTCGGCGGTGGAGAACTCAGCTTAGTCGGCGCTATACTTGGTATGGCCGACTGGGGCCTGGTGGTACTCGGCGGTGTGGTCCTAGGGCTAGGAGACCTGGGGGCGGTGCTGCTGGAGTCCTTAATGGTTAGGCCGCTAGATGTCTTACTTGGTATATCTTCCTTCATGGCCTGGTCTGTTGCTGGTCTCTTCCCAGCCCTCTTGGGGCTGGGTTGGGCTAACGAGGGGCTGGTCGGACGCTTTCTGGTCCCACTGGCCGACTGGCCTTGTGGGTTGGAGTCAAATTCTTCGTATTCCTGCAAACATCCAGATATAACACATTGCATGGCGGGATAACGTTTTTGTCACACATCATAGACAGATATCAAGACGGCTATTGCGCCATATATTACCTTTGGCCTAGCTCTGCCCTTGTAGTATGGCTTAGGGGCTCTTTCTTTGTCTTCAGTCTCCACGACTCCGTTGACAAAAAAGTCGAGCAAAGTGTCGGTGACGATATTCTTGTCAGCAAAGTCGGGGTATCTCGGGTTGGATCGTTCTTTCCTTGGTAGTCATACCCGAGGTGGCTCCTGGCCTTTAGGGGCTGGGTTCGGCGATTCATGAATGCCCTGGTCACCCAAGGACTGGTCAGCCTTGTGCCTTTCAGCGCGTCGATCTTCTCCAGCAGCATGTAAACCTGACCCATTTCATCTCCAGATGGCATGGAGGTCCAGCTCTCCAGGACAGAAGGTGGATTTCTGGTGAAAGGGGGCAGGGAGGGCTTAGGATTGGAGCAATAGAACCACTCTCGATGCTACCCTTTGAAAGAAGTCTTCAGGGGGACATGGAGATAGGTTCTCTTCATCTCATTGTGGAGTTGGATGCCTGCTCCCCCCTATTGTCTGGATCTTAGATTTAGAGGGGTGAGGCTTGATTTGGAACAAGTATCAAAAAAAGGCTGAAATGGGGATTGATCCCCAGGAAGGCTTCACAGAGTCACAAAGGGAGATATTTGAAGGATGGAGTTGGGGTTGAGGTTGACAAGCTCAATCTAATAAAAATCAAGAAGATGGCGGAGGAAATCAAAAGAAAGAAGGGAAAGACCACGATTGAAAAAAGAGGTAAAGAGCACAATTTCGTTTGGGCCTAGAGCGGGCACTGACTCATCGGTGGTGGGACGCCAGTTGATGATCTCCTTAGGCTACAACTTCTTCTTCTTCACTAGAATCGCCAGCTTCGTGGCGTAGCAGTCCGATGTTGGCCAGGATTCGGACGGCATGGTTGGGATATCAAATGGCGCCTTCGGCATTGTTGGGGGAGAGGAGCTGGGCAAGGAAGCATCCAGAAGATGGGAATTGAAGCAGGGGTGAAGGTCCTTGTGGATTTCTAGAGGGGAGCGTGAGCTACATCGAACCCTAGCCAAGGCGGAGAGCACGAAGTTTGGCACAGGCATATTTATGGGAGCTGAAGCGATTTGGCGGATTGGGGGAGAGAGAGGAATCTTTTCTTTCTCCCGTTCCTTTACAGGCCTACGCTGAGTTAGCAGGCTTGGGCCAGCTCGCTCGGCAATAGGCCATAAGATATGAGTCTCTAAGTAGCATGTCCTATTGGGTCGACTGCTGGTTGTGTTAAAATCGCAGTTCAGATGCTATTTTACAGAGACCGATTAAAATAATCAGATATGCTTCTTGTTAAGCCTAATTGCTGGACACATGTGTTTAGATATCTGAATTATTTGATAGGTATTGAGGATATATTCTTATAAGGATCAATAGCTGGTCTCCATTAAAATTAGGGATGCAGGTATCTCTCAAGAACACCTCGCCACATACAGGGTTAAAAATCCATGAAGTGGTACTCGGCTTACATGCTTAGCCAAACTGCCTTGAGCAAAAAATGTTTCCAGCTGATATGACGCTGAAGAGTCCAATTTCTGAGAAATATAGCACTCAGAAAAGACTTAAAGATTAAAGATCTCTGACTTTATGTTTAATTGTTTCACAATTAAGCACAAAGTCAGGGGCTACACCTAATAGGTGCGCCTACTCGGCGCACGCTATTCATATTCTTCTATGAAGCCCTTCATAGCCTCGTTGCCAGCTGATATGAAGCAGGACTTGAAGAAGAGGTACTCAGACAATGGGTACTCGGGAGCAAGGCACTCGGGAAATCTTCACCAAGGAGGATGAGCACTCGGCACCAGCTGTGACTCAATTATGAAGGTCTCAGGGGCTACTGTGGAGACCATGGCCCCGGGTACCTCATGAGGTAGCTTTATGGCCACTCGGTTAGAGGATGGGCCTAATCCTATAATTAGGAGTACAACAGGACTCGGTGCATATTACCTTGTATGATAAAGAAAGGGATATAGTACTAGTCAGGTACGTTGTAGTCATAGAAGGAGATCCCTTGGTCAGAGTTCGACTAGGATTCCTATCATGTAACCTTGCCTCGTCAGTATATAAGGAGAGGCAAGGAGCCCCCTAGGGCAGAACGCTCGTACTAGAAAAACCTCAGAGGCAATACACCACAGCTGGAAGTAGGGTATTACCTCACCTCGAGGGCCTGAACCAGGATATATCGTTTCATGTTCCTTTGCAATACATCAAGCTTAGGTCTCACAAGTAGCCCCACATTATTATTGCCAATACAAAACATCGACAGCAGGGCTCATGAGGACTATATTAGTGTAACTGCTCATTATGTTGATGATAACTGGGAACTACAAAAAAGAGTAATAGCCTTAAAATTAATTGATGTTTCACATACTGCTGAAAATATTGTTGAAAGAATTTCTAGAGTTTGTGAGGAATTTGGTCTAACAAATAAAATATTTGCAGTAACTCTAGATAATTCAGCTGCAAATTCCAGAGGAATGGAAATTCTGCAGCCTTTATGCTCTGTTTATGCTGAATCATTTCTTTTACATCAACGTTGTGCATGCCATGTTATCAATCTTATAGTTAAATCTGGGTTTAAGAGAGTAAGTGCATATCTCGATTCCATCTGTGAAGCCATAACATGGTTGAATGGTTCTAATCCTTGATTTACGACCTGTCACAACCTAAAAATTCCCGAAATAATTAAATTATGAGAAAAAATTATTTTAGAAATTATCTAAAAGCCCAAGGAGTGAAATCATAAAAATCAGAGCAAATTTTCAACAAAAGTTGACCCAGATAAAATTTTATAAAATACTTTGCTTAATCCTTTAACTCCTGGAATTTTCTCGGAATTAATTGAGCAAGGGAAGTATTTTTAATAAATGGAATAGCATTTCAGCAATTAAATAAATGAAAAATCCTTTAAAAATCCCCCTCAGGTCACTGGGACGAATCTGGCCCAAGGCCTCTCTCTCCCCCTCGCCTTCCCCACGCGCGTGCGCAAGCGGCCCGCCTCCCTTCTCCTCTCTCCTTCCGCCAACAGGTGGGCCTCACCTGTCAGGCCTTCGTCTTCCTCAGGCCGAGTTCAAGTCCACGCTACCGCCACACCAAATCCGCGTTGATTTGGCCCCCGTGTGCGCCTGACCTCCAAATTGGTTGAGGGATTCACTTTCCCTTATCCCCCTCTATCTTTTCCCTCAAGAACCGGAGCACGAACCGCGTCGGATCAAGCTCGAGCTCGAGCTAGTGTAGGAAACTGTCGGGCCCTAGGTTTCTGCCTCTGTTGGAGTCATCCCCGAGCTGGACTCCGTCCTTTTTCTCCTTAAATAGCACGCCCCGAGGCCCTGGGATCTTTTTCGAACACCACCTAGAGCCGCCGCTAGCCCTAGCCGCCTCTCCGTGCACAGGATCTCATCACCACCGCCGCCTAGCTTTCGGCCGTGCCTAGCCGTCGACTCCACCATCGCCGACCATCGCCGTCGATGCTGTTGGACCCGCCGGACCGCGAGGAAGCTCGGCCGCCACCTCCCCGACGCCGAAGCCCACCGGAGCAGCATCGTCGCTGATGACCCAAACCTCTCTGCCACTGGAAGCTTGCTGCCGGATGTTTCCGCCACTGTTGGACATTGTGTAAGTAGGGGTAGGGTTCGCCTCAAGGTCCTCTTCCCTTCTGTGTTCTCGTCATCGTCCCCTAGCGCCGCTGTTCGCTGGAACCATAGGGTTCTGTGCTGCCGCCCCTCGCCGACGAGCCATGCTGACGTGGCTGCTCCGTCACCGCCGCATCATCGTCTCATCTAACCCCAGCCGTCCGATTGTTCGCGGTCAATCTCAGTCATCAGATCATCGTGATTGGTTTCTAGCTGTTCGAGCTAGCCCTAGTTTGATCTCGGCCATCCATACCCATCTTAAATCCCGAGATCTTATCTGGACCGTTCGATCTTCTTTGGTTAGATTTGGATCGTCGATTTCATATGAACCAACTCGGTAGACTCGGTCTACCGTGGACCGAGCCCCTTCTCTCTCTGATTTGTGGGCCCTGGTGGCTAGTGACTTAGCCGTCCCTCTGATCCTGGGCTGACGTCATTAATCCTCCTTTTCAGTACTAAAATAATTATCGGTTTAACCTTTTAAATAGGCTTAATTCATCCTAACTCTGTTTGGGGTGATTCAACTTGCATAATTCTTTAAAAATCAAGATCTACCCATTAAAAATATGATATTGTACTGTTGATGTGTGCTTATGTACTGTTTCTCTCCTTTTTGTTTATTGCCTTTAGCTGCCGACGTTCCGAAAGAACCAGGATTTTATAGAGAGAGTTCTGAAGCTTTTGCAGAGAAGCAAGGCAAGTCACACAGATCCTAAACACCTTTGAGCATGTTATACTTATGGTTTAAAGCTATGTTTTCCTTCAAATATGCATTTATTTTACAATGACATCGGGAGGGAAAACCCTGATCCTTGGTTATAGCCCTATTGCTTTGAATACCTGTTATTGTACCTACGGGAATAATGTGACTACCTAGCTTTAATTATTGATTAGCTGGAATAATTCTAGGACCCTGCTTAGCCATGCCTAGAAACTATAGTATAACTTATGGGCTATCACTTTATTGCTACTCAAGGTATCAAATTCACATGAAATGATGCTTCAGTTTACGACTGCGGTCGTGTGTGTTTATTTAATGGGCAACTAAAACTTGATCAAATGGTGGGTTGTGAGCATCTGGACTAAGGTTGATGCTAGTGGTGCTCATGACGCTTAAGGATCGGTTCACGAGCTATCTTTGCGATGCAACACCCGCACTAACCATAAGCTAGAATGGGTAATGGTGGAATTGAAGTGTAATGAGTTCAATAAGAGGCACCAGGGCATGCTGTGGTAGTCATAAGTCCACGCATGGCAGTCATAAGACCATGGTTTAGGTGCTAGACCGTCTCCCTACCTAGGAACCTGATCAACCCTACTGGAGACAGGTGGTCCAGTAGGTGGCTCTCCTATTGTCTGAGTTACATGGAGGGTCCTATCACAACTCCTTTCCAAGATACCATGGTGGTATTAAGGCGCACGGTAATGTGTTGTGGGGTTGTGTCTTGTGGGTAAATTGGTACACCTCTGACAAGAGTAAAACCGTTCAAATAGCCATGCCCGCGGTTAGCGGGCAACCTAGCAATGTTTTTGTGATTAGTCTCACCCTAATTTTTAATAATAATAAATGATGGAATTTTGATAGCTCCAGGTTAGGAGTGGTTGGGCCTATACCGCTTTGGAGAGAGGTATAGTGTTGGTTAATATTGTCGAAGAACAACAATGGATTCTGAGTGTGGACTAGAGTGGTAGATCTTTTGTATTAATCTCAAAAACCTTGCCATTATAGTGGCCTGGGTACCTATTTCTAGGCCCAGGGATACAGTTACAGTCTCTAGGATTTCATTTACAGGTGGTATTACATTATGGCCCCTTGATGGGGACAGCTACTAGGGTATTTCCGTCTTTTCCCACCTACAGGCTCTTGACGGGCTATTGGGCCGCCATGTGGGCCACCGGGCCGCTACGTGGGCTGGGCCCTTGATGGGCCCTTTGGCCTTTTTGGCTATCCTGCCCCTTAGCCAAGACAGGCAAACTGGGTCCTCGCTCGCTAGGTCATCTCTTTGGCCTTTCTGGGCCTCTCGCCTGTAGCTTTAGCACTTCGCCCTTGCACCCTTTGTCTTCACCAGACACGCCGCGTCCTTCACCCTCGGGCTGGGCCCTTCGCCCACATGTCTTTGGTCTTGGGCTGCCGAAGGGGCTTTAGCTGGCGACTTCGTTCTTGAGCATTCTGAAAGGGGGACGGTCTGAAGGGGCTGTGGCCTGTCTCCAACAGTTAACATTGCTTAATGATTACTTGCTTTATTACTCTCTTAAATGTTTTATTAAATACTGTTTATGCAAATGAGCCCTATTATGCCTGGTCAAGCGCCTATGGACTTGGAGTCATCACGTCGTCCATAGTTTATTTCCGCTGTTAGACTTTATCTTTTGAGACGTGCCATTCGCCTCTGTAATAAATACAATCGTTTTATGTAACACATTTACTTTGATATCAACTATGTTATTTGTGTGCCTCGGTTGATTCATGGACGAGGATTTACGCACAATAAATCACCCGAATTTTGGATGGAAATTCTGGGTGTGATAAGTTGGTATCTGAGCCACCTTGACCATAGGATAAGCCCCTTGGTACCCCTAAGAGCCTTCTAGAAAAAAATTTTAAAATTAGAATTGTCCTCTTCCCTTTTCTCTTTTAAATTAGGAAAGTTAACGGTACATGGAAAAATGTTTGGTTAACTTCCTTTCCCGAAAATAAAATATTCTAAAAAAGGGGATTGTAAAATTTTCACTGTTTATTTATGCAATATTTTTCTAGTATCCTACTCAATTAATTAGTACTTTACATCCATTACTGTACTGATTATGATTATTTAATCTTACATTCCTTTATATCAATACGGTTTCAAAATTTTTTTTGAGTTTATGGCACCTAAATTTACTCTTATTTTCCCCTTTTGAATTTTATTGCCCCTTGTTTTCTCTTATTAATTAAATAAAACTTGTTCTGTTAACTTAGTTAAAACATTAATCTCCCTTTCATATTCTATAGATGCCGAACCGTGCGCCTGTGCATTTGTTTGGAGTTGGATGTTTCGTCAAGGAGCTGCGCGATATGGCCTTTGCCATAGGTTTCAACCCCGCCCTTGAGTACAGACAAGTCACCCACAATCCAAGTGAAGAGAAGTGTTGCGTTCGCTTGATGGTTTCAAATGATTGTGAAGGAGTTCCGTCCATGATCTTTGAAGCCAGAGGGAGGAATTATGAGCATGCATGTCAGGACGTGGCATTGGTGGCCATTGGGGAACTTCGTCACCGTTACGCCAGCTGCTTGAGAGACACCGCTTATCTCTACCATTCGTCCAGAACCCACAATGATGAGTATAGCAGCTACCAGAGTCCTGAGGCAGAGAACAGCGCAACCACGCAACGCTTAGTAAGGATGCTAAGTGCCATGGACAACGCTTGCGCGGATGTGGTGATAGCAGATCATGAACGGGAGAACGAGAACCGCACCAAGATTTGCAGGCTGCAAAACAAAGTGGACCGTCTGAAGAGGGAGCTGGCACTGGCAAAGGGAGAAGCACCCCCTAGAGAAGCCAAGATCCGTACCACTGCAAGGAAGAGGGTCCGTCTTCCACCATGGATGCAGCTAGCGCCAAGGACTCACGTGCTGAATGGCCATGTCCCACTCAGGGTCGTTCTGCCGGTTGGATACGCTGATGATGTACAAGAATACCCTATTAACAACCGAAATTGGCACTATGGGAAAAGATATAGTGATTGGAAGCCAAATTTGGAAAAGTCCCGAACCTTCCTCAGGAGGCCGGTTAGAGCAGCGGTGCCACGCTTGGAATTTCCAACCAAAATTCCAAACGCTTACATGTGTGTTAAATCCTCGTCCAGGAATCAACCTAGGTACATAGGGACAAATTTGATAACAAAGTACAAATCTATATTAAATAGAGTGATGAATGTATAATTATTATAGAGGTAGATGGAACCTCTCAAAGAAATAAAAAGTCTAAACAACGGAATTAACTAGCGACAGCAGCGTCTCCATAATCCACAGGCAAACTTGACTTGGGCCCAGCCTAGTCCTCCAAATCTTTGCCTTCTCTGTAGTATTCTTCTTCTGATGATTGGATATTGCAAGGTGAGTACATGGAATACTTAACAAGCCACACAGCAAATATGCAAGTGCACAGGATAGCAAAGGATGGCATATAGGGCTAATTTACATAAACAACATTTAACTAAATAGTTAAGAGAAAATTAAAATAGTAGAACAGTTAAGCAGTATTAAATCAACACTGTACAGCCCACCTGGCTACACAGGCCCAAACCATCCCAATCTGGATGTCTCCTATCTCATTTAAACATTAATTAATAAATGGGACTAATCACGAAAAACATCATTCAGCTCGCCCATGACCACAGGCATGACTATTCAAACAGTTTTACTCTGGCCAGAGGTGTACAATTTTACCCACAAGACACAACCCCACAACATGTCACCATGCGCCTTGGCACCACCATGATACCTTGGAAAGGAGTTGTGACAAGCCTCTTCACATAACATGTCCAACAGAATGACCACCCGCCAAGTCCCCAGTAGAAGTGGCCCAACCTCCAGGCTAGAGAAACTCTTGACTCCCAAACATATGGTCTTATTGGCACTGCCATTGTGGATTTATTGGCACTGCCACCTATCAACTAAACACACCATGGTGTCTCCTGCTGGGACATGCTACACTACAAATCCAGCCGTTGCCCATGCTGGCTTGTGGTTAGTACGGTAAATGCTTTACAACAATAGTTTGTGAACCGGTCCTTAACTGTCATGAGCACCGTTAGCAACCAAACCAACTTGGTGCTCACAACCCACCATTCATCCATATTTTAGTTGCTCATTAAGAATTAGTCTCACACGACCACCGTCGTGAACAGAACCATCATCATTTTATGTGTAATCATATGCGATTAATAACCTTTTTGTGATTCTATAGTTTCTAAGCTGAGCTAAGCAACCTAGAATTATTCTAGCTAACCATTATTTCAACTAGCTAGTCATATTAATCCCATAGGTTCAAAGGTAGGGTATCAAAACAACGGGCTGTAAAGAAGGATCAGGGTTTCTCTTCCCGATGTCATTCTAAAATAAATGCACGTTTGAATTAAAATAGAGATTTAAATCATAGAGTCAACGTGCTCAAGGGGTTGTGGGTCTGTGTGACTTGCTTTGCTGCTCCGCAAAGTCTTCCGAACCTTCCTTAGTGTAAACCGGCTCTTCCGGAACGTCCGAAACTATAGGCATCTAACAAAACAAGCAAAAACAGTACATAAGCACATTGCTATAGCACATGTGGATATTTTTAATGGATAGATCTCAATTTTTAAAGGATTTAGAGACTGGAACGACCTCAATCCAAGTTTCTATGAATTAGTTATGATTTTTAGAAGTTTTAAACCGATTAAAACCATATACAGGATTTATTAAAGTATTAATGATGCAATAATGAATTAATTTTGAAAAGGAAAAAGAGATTTATTACGTCATCAGAGAATGGTCCACCGTAGATTGAGTCCACAGAGTCGGTCCACCGGGTTGGACGGTTGGGATGGATCGGATCAAGATCCAACGGCTCGGATTTAACCCGATCATTGCACACGGATGGGCAACACCTAGCGCCGATCTAGCAGCCACGAGGACAGAGGGGTGACTCGGTGGCTGACTGACGATGGCAGCTCGGGTGGCGAGGCTCGATGGCGACTGCGGTTTGCATCGAAAGGATGAGCTCGGCGAGGCGATCTTACCTTGCAAGTACTTGGCGACGAATGGCGACAAATTGTCCTCCGGCAATGAGAAAAGGCTGCGGAGACCTTCGGGTACTCGGCTGCGAACTTCGGGTACTCGGCGGCGACGGCGCTCTGGCGGGGAAGGGCGGCTGCCGACTGGCAGACTAGGTGCTACTCTACCAGGGGAACACGACTAATCAGTCGGCGAAGGGCAGCAATGAACCGAGCAGTGGCGCTGGGATCTAACCGAGGCTGGGGCTCTCCCGGGTGTCTAGGGCTAGGGCAAGGGCGGCGGCGGATTGAGGGGAGGACGGTGGTATTTATAGGGTCGCCAATCGGAGGAATCTAAGGCGGATAAGGCGGCTATGGCGGCGGCGGACTCCAAGTCGATCTCGAGTTCGAGCTCAATCCTGAATCGTTTCAAGCTAGGTTTTGAGGGGATTGGGGGCGGGGATAGAGGGGAGGATTTCCCCTCAACCAATTTGAGGAGATCACACTGAGGGCAGTTGTAACAGCCCACTTTTGTTCATTGGTGCATAAAACCATTTTTTTTCATCTGCATGCACTACATGTCATCTTTCATGCATGAAAATCCCAGCCAACAGGTAAAAGTTCATACAATCTATATAAACTTTTCCCACCGCCCTCTCCGACCCTCAATTTTCAATCTTCACCAAAAATTCTGTAAAAATTCCTAAAAATTCCATACCTTGCTACCAGCCTTGCCTCCAAGTTTCATTCGGTTTGAAGCAAGTTGGCCCATCGAACCATCTTCACCAAAAATCTGGGTATTGTTCACCCAAGAAGAGTTCTTTCCCTCTTCCTCTCGGTTTCTCCTATTTTCTCGACCCATTGACCCAATATTTCCACTTGGCAAGGTAGGTAACCCCTTTGGACACACTTTTTATGTTGGGCCCCACCTCTAATTCGGACTCCACAGCCCAGCCAAGCCCAGGCCAACTCAGGCAGCCCCTGTTCTCCATCGCCCAAACAAGATCACGTGAGGATCTCTCTCCGTCCATGCAGCTCGACCATGTGGCTACCTCTACATGCCCCAGACCACGTGAGAGGGAGAGGCAGAGCCACCTTGGGACCTCGCGAGATGCCCCCGACAGCCTCAGCGACTCCCTGCCCTGTCCTGTCTGTCTGTTGCACGTTTGCCCACACACAGACCATCGCGAGACTGATGGAGTAGAGCAGCGCCCCCCCCCTCTCCTCTCCCTTCCCTGCCTTCCTTTTTAACCAAGCCATGTCCTCCTGCCTCCCCAGCTCGCCCTCTTTCTCACGCACCCAAGGACCTAGGGGATTGCCCCTTGGTTCGCCAGGAACGTGAGGTGCCGCCCACGGCGCCGGCGAGCACACGCCTTCCTTCTGGGAGCTCCGGTGAGTTTCACCTTGTCTCAGCTGTGTCACCATGTGTTCCTGCCCGACCTAACTCCGTTTTTGCCCTCGGCAAGCAGCAGGCACCACCACAGCCCCATCGTGTTTTGCAACGCCGACTGGGTGCCGCCGTGACCTTGCAGTTGCTAAACTCCGCCCTGGTGAGTTTAACACTGTTCTAGCTGTATCACCATTCCCCCTTCACTCATTGAACTCATCGCAGCGCTTGTCTGTAGCCTCCATCGTGAACAACCCTGTTGCCGAGCCGACCACCGCCTCAACGTTGCACCTCACCGCCTGCACTCTTCGGTGAGCTCCTGTTTCTGCATGTGCTTTCTTTTTATTCCTGGGAGGCCACTAGTGCTCCCCACGTCCTTGACTTGGCCTGTCATGCCATTGTTTTGCCATCCACCCAAGCGACACCACTGTGGCCACGTGTGTGGATGAGGCTCAATCGGAGCGTGGCCGCATGGATTAGAACCCTACAACCTTGCATGCAGGATCCCTAGAGCTTCCCCCGCGCCCCTGCATTCATTAGCCATGCACTAGAGCATGAGAGGACAGAGGTAGACAAGCCGTACTTTAGCTTGGCCTTTCACCGAACACCTTAGGTGCGCTTGTGTTTGAGTGAGCGGAAGCAATCCCATCAGCCCCATCAAGCCAGGTTGGCCCCACTAGCGTTAGAACAGGATAAAACGACGAGTAGAGCAGCTGCTGTTGAATTCCTGATTTTGCCGGTCATCGTTAACGTGCGAAGACGTGTAGTTTGCGCGTACGAAGACATCGTTTTTGGACCGAGGCGTTCTCCGCTACCGAAGCCTTCGCATAGGTTCCACTTGTGCATCCAGTGACCCCTAGGCCCTAGAAACCCTCCACGCCTCCAAATGCCTTAGATTAATACTTCACGCCCGGTGGATTTCACGTGTTAGGCCGTTTTAGCGACGTGTGAGCGAGTGCGATTAACATCCTAGCAAGTTGGAGTATATCCACTTCTGGGAGCTGTCCTTAGCTTCACAGAGCACATATGTAGGTTTCGTACCATATAAATGCCCCTAGAACCAAAAACGTCCCAAATAGGCCACCCGTTAAGTCGGTAGAATGTTTTCAGCCGTTTCAGCAGTTCGGTCGAGCGAAAATGTTGTTTCTCAATTATTTTCGATTTTAGGACAGAGCAGATTTCGTTTAGCCATTTCTCCCTCATACGAACTCGGATTCAAGCGATTCTTTTTCCTAAATTCATCTAAAATCATGCACTTCCATATTCTGCAAAAATATTTGTACTTCCTGTACTATTAAATTTTGCCGTTGTTTTCATTGCATTCGCTTGGTATTCTCATAGAGCACGACATTGCTGACCCAGTTGAGGAGGAACCAGAGGAGTACCAGGAAGTCCAGAAGCAAGGAAAGCACCCCCTTGATCAATTGCTCCTATATTTCAAACTTACAAACTATATTGATTGCAAACTATTATGCATGTGATGTTTTACTTAGAAATGTGTGGGATTCTTGGGTAGTTAACCTCTTGTTGCATATGCCTTGTCCTTGTTACTTGAGTATCATGAATTCCTTGTCACTTATGTTGCCACTGAAAATTTGGGTTCATGTGGTTGGGAGGATGTCAATAGGTATGCTTAGTTTGCTAATTAATCAATGCGGCTTGTTACTTGATTTTGGGATGTTGGGGAAATGAAGCATTTGCGAAATTATGGAAATGAACAGTGGGTAATTCCCCTATGCTCTTGGTGGAAAACAAAAACTGAAAACATGCTTTTGACTTGGGCGAGTGGATGTAGTGTTTGGTGCCTTGTTTGTGGTACCGATTAGGTGGTTGTCTCGCCCAGGTCGCTAAGGACCGATTCTATGGTCTACCTAGAACCAAGAAACATAGTACAAACCACATGTGGCTCTTATGGGGAGTCCCTGGCTCAGTATAATGTTAATACCTAGCAATAGACCCGCCGGTGGTAGTTGTAGGTCATTATTGTTGACATTGGGTTAGTGCGGGTTATGGTTATTGTCCATGGCCCGAAGGTACCTTGATTATTGTTCAAGGGTGACCAGCACATCGTGTGAGCCTTGGGGTTTTGGGAGGCCTACCAACTCCCTAGGGATAAATCATAAGCGCGGGATATTGCTAGGTCAACGGTAGAAAGGCTTTGTCATTGATGGTGTGAGCCTCCTGTGTGGTAGCTCATATTGTCCTTGTCATGTGGGTATAGTTGTACACACTCTCGAGAGAGAAAACTATTCGAATAGCCGTGTCCTCGGTTATGGATGACTTGAGAAATTCTCCACCATGGTAGATTTAAATTCTGGGAACTGTTTTGGGGAAAATCATGGTGCGAATGGGGAGTTCGTGGGGCTGGTTGTGGCAGCGTGTTGTCACGGTTGGCTGGCATGGGCAGGGAGCCTAGATGGTTGGAAACACTTGGGGTCGATGCTTACATACTTGATTTACTGTGCGGGCTTGATTTACGAAATTTCGTTGCAAAACCGCAATGTTTTCGCTATATATATTTTGATTTATGCAAAGTGCAGAACCTGAACCATTCCTTGTTTATCTTCTCATATTATGGAATACCATTGCAAATACTAAAAGTCTTGCAGAGTACATATTGTACTCACACACGCTTGTGCGACTTCTTTTTTTTAGAGATGATTGAGGGGGACCGGACAATCGGGTACTTCTATGTAGCGGGTTTTGGAGACGATGACAACGGTGCTTACTAGGGCTTACCGGTCGGTTGCCTGTGGGCGGGCAGAGGCACACTTGCTGGTTTTTGGTGCCTAATTATCTTGTTTCTGCTGTTGAACTCTTTTTTTTATTTTGTTGTTCTATTTGGTCGATCGGCCTCTATGTAATCGCTAAGTCTAGACTCTTGTATGACTTATATTTGGACTGCTGTGAGCTGAACCTGTGATGTATGGATTATGATGTCGATGTTGAATGTGTGTGCTAGCAATTGATCGTGGGACTAGCATGGTACACACATAGGGTTCGGGGTCAAACCCGGGTCCGACAGCAGTTGGATTTCGCGCGGGGAGGGCTCGGACTCGGCCTAAGGAAGACGAGGATCCCGATAGGTGGGGTCCACTAGTCGGCGAGGAAGGGAAAGAGAGAAAGAGAGATGGGCTGAGCTGGGCCGTGGTCAGGGAAAGAGAGAAGGAGGGGAGATATGGGCCAAAATCGGCTTATGGCCCCGGGAGGAATTTTAAAACCTTTTTTGAATTATTTATTTATTGATTTGGTTTTTTAAAAAAAATACTTCCACAGCTCAAATAGTTCCCAGAAAAATCTGGGGACTACAAGAATTAAAGAAGTATCTAATAAAATTTTCTCTGGCCCATTTTTACATTGAAATTTATTTGAGATTTTTATTAGCCACTCCTTTAAGCTTTTAATTCATTTCTAAAAATTATATTTTCGCAGGTCTTATTTATTAACTTATTTTTAGGGTGTGATAGGCGGTGTGCCTCCGGTCAGGCCGGCATAGACCCGACGGTCAGATTGGCAGCCCGAATCCGATTGGAAATATGGCAGTTTTCATGTTTCCTTCGGTATACATGGTATTTGATTAGTCCTACTTGGTCTCTAACCTGAATAGGACATGGAGAAGGCTCAGGGAACACAAGTCCAACCCCTTTATAAGGGTTAAGGCCTTTTCAATTGGAGATCTCTCGGTCAAACAAACACAAAACATTCAATTAGCCAATTGAATCGTTCTTTCAGCTTTCAATCCATTTTTTGCTTACTTTTTGCCTAGTTTTAGCTTAGTTTGTCCATCTTTGTCGATTTGCACTGTAAATTGTCTTTCTTCGCTACAAGATTGCGAGTTATCCCTTTGTAGGTTTGTCCCGTAAACCTTTCGTTTCGCCCACAAGACGGGTGATTATCTCAATCTATCGGAATCGGCTCCGCTAGCTGGCTTCTACTTCAAAACCCACCTTGATCTAGGTTGAGGTGGTTGCTGACTCCCTACACCGCAAAGTTTTAGGTGATTCTCGTCGTTTGACCACAAATAAGCATCAACATGATTTTTGGCGACTCTACAGGGGACATCTACATCAACGCCATGACAAAGCGCTCGGAGGTCGATCCAAGAAACATCATCTAGCTTACTATGGAGGACTTGACCTAGGAGGAATGACAAGAGCTCGAGGAATGGAAATTGGTGATGGAAAAGGCAATGCTTGACCGCTACAGAAGAACTCGCCAAGGCATTTCTAAAAGGAACATCCCTCTTCCTCGAATCATTGTCGATGAGGTAATCCCTAAATTTGATGACATATCTCCTGCTATTCAAGAGCTTGTGGCCACTTCCATAGACAGAACTGTTAGTGCCGTGTTGGCTAATCAGTTGGATGCCGTTATGAGTTCTTTCTTTGATAATTGGATGAAGAGTATTCCACACAAATTGGCTCTTCTAAAGCCAATTTGCCATCTAATAGTGATAGTCCTTGTACTAGTGAGGTCCCTATACAACACATACCCAGTAGAACTAATGGGGCTACCGGTAAACACACCACACAAGGTTGAAAATCTAGCAAGTTCATCACCAGCTGGTCAGACCGTGCTCTCTATGGTCGGTCCAACCGTCGGTGTGTCTGCTTGTCAGACTGGACTTCAGGCCGGTCTGACCACACCTCTGGCCACCGGTCAGACCGGCTTCTAGGCTGGTCAGACCGCACAACAGGCCGGTTCGACCGGGCCTTATATGGCTGATCAGACCGGCACCATGATTCCAGTACAGGAGGTTGACCCAATTATCAATAACTCTTATTTGTATCATTATACACCTCTTGTTGCTACCACCAATTATATTGCTCCACCATTGCCTCCACCACCTTACAATCCTTACCATAGTCACGCTCCTAGTCCACCTGTTGGAGGGTATGTGCAAGATGCATGACATGGCCAGCATAATTATGTTGCACCGCCACCACCTCTTAGGCCACAAAATCAGCAACCAAGGCCTAAGAATATAGATGAGAGGGTGCATGCTATTGTGAGAGAATCTTTTGGAATTGAGCCAAGGAATCGGGCTAGGGTTTACCAGAAGCCGTATCCTGAATATTTTGACAATCTCCCATGTCCCTGTGGTTATAAAGTACCCGAATTAACAAAATTTAGTGGTGAGGATAATAGGATCACGTGGGAGCACATAGGACAATTCTTAGCACAATGTGGTGCAGTTAGCAATATGGATGTGTTGAAAGTGCACATATTTTCTTTATCTTTGTCTGGTACCGTATTTACTTGGTTTACTTCTTTACTGGCAAATTCTATCACTATTGCTCAGTTAGAACAAAAATTTCATGATTATTTTTATACTAGTGAAACTGACCTTAGGTTGTCTGATTTAACATCGGTTAGGCAAAAATACAATGAAATTGTTACTGATTATATCAAAAGGTTTAGAGATACTAAAAACCTATGTTTTAGCTTGAATATTAATGAAAGAGATTTGGCCAACCTTTCTTATAATGGTTTACTTATTCCTATTACAGAAAAATTAGAAGGTCAACATGTCGATGCTTTGTATCGGCAATAATTATATGGGGCTACCTGTGAGACCTAAACTTGATGGATTGCAAAGGAACACAAAACGATTTATCCTGGTTCAGGCTCTCAAAGTGAGGTAATACCCTACTTTCAACTGTGGTATATTGCCTTTGAGGTTTCTCTGAAGAGATTGTGGTGTTTTTCCTAGTGAGATGTTCTACCCTAGGGGGCTCCTTGCCTCTCCTTATATACTGAGGAGGCAAGATTACAAAGTACGAATCTCAGGCAGACTCGACCAAGGGATTTCCTTCTAAGAATACAACGTACCTAGCTAGGGCTATCCCCTTTCCCTTGTCATGCAAGGTTACATATGCTGAGTTCTATTGTATCCCCAATTACAAGATTATGCCCATCCTCTATTTGAGTGGCCACAAAGCTCCCCATGAGGTACCCGGGGCCCATGGCCTCCACAGTAGCCCCTGAGACCTTCATAGTTGAGTCACAGCTGACGCCGAGTGCTTATCCTCCTTGGTGAATATTTCCCAAGTGCCTTGCTCCCGAGTACCCAGTATCCGAGTACCTCTTCTCCAAGTCCTGCTTCATATCAGCTGGCAACGAGGCTATGAAGGGCTTCATAGAAAAGTATGAATAGTGTGCGCCGAATAGGCGCACCTATTAGGTGTAGTCCCGACTTTGCACTTAATTGTGAAATAATTAAACATAAAGTAAAAGATCTTTAACCTTTAAGTCCTTCCCGAGTGGTATATTCCTTAGAAATTGGACTCTTTAGCATCATATCAATTGGAAATATTTTTGCTCAATGTGTGGGAGCCATGGGCCCCGGGTACCTCATTACCAGCACATGGGCCACTCGGATAGAGGATGGGCCAGACCATGTAATTAGAGATAAGATAGTACCCGGCAGGCTGTGCCTTGTATAATAAGGAAACATAGCCTTAGTCGGATAGGATTCTATCTCTAAGAAGGAAATCCCTTGGTCGTATCCGACTGGGATCCTTACCATGTACCCCTGTCCCCTGGTATATAAAGGGAGACAGGGCGCCCCATGAGGACACGCAAGATCATTGATCGCAAAACCACCTCAGAGGAATAACACCTCAACTGGACGTAGGGTATTACCTCACATCGAGGGCCTGAACCAGTATAATTCTCTTGTGTTCCTCTGCTATCCACCGAATTCCAGGTCGCCGAGTAGCCCCATAACATTATTGCCGGTGTAAAACATCGACAGTTGGCGCGCCAGGTAGGGGTGCGGCGAATTCTTCATCAACAGATTCGATGGATCCCATCAACGAAGTCAAGGGCTACAAGTTCTCCAATGGAGACACCATCACCTTCGGGAGTCTTGATTTCGTTGCCGATCAACTCGGAAATCTTTCCTTGGTTGAAGCAGATCCAATCTCGCCAGCCGAGGAGCCAGCCGGCGTTGCGCCAGTCGGCCCCAGGGACGTCGCCATCTCCTTCGATGATCTACTACGACAGTCCCTCACATCGCCGGACATCGGGACAACTCTCTCCTTCGGCGTCCGACTCGCGCTAGGCCTTGAGCCAGCGCGGGTTAGGCCAAGAGGGGGAGAGATCGTCAATCTCCCGTTCGGATTCGGCGACGCTATGCATCTACAACCCGCGTAGCAGACCCGACCTTCAGCAATTCAGTTTGGACACGGTCATGAACCGTTTCAGATTGGATCCAGAGAGGTCGGAGTCGTCCTAACTCCGATAAACTACTCGGAGTCCGACACCAAGTCGGATAGCGGTTCGAGCACCAACTCGGACTCCACCTTGGCAAGCTTCCTCCTCCCCTGCGAGATCTTCATGGCGTCAACGCCACCTTCCGAGGTGCGCCGACTACAAGAGGAGCAGCAAGAGGAGGCGCGCCGACTACAGCAACAAGAGGAGGCCAACCGCCAAGCTCGCAATGATGGGCTACGACAGGCTGGACGAGCCGCCCAGCAGCAGATCCTCCAAACCAAAGTCGGCGACCACGACGTCTTCGTCATGCCACAACAGAACGTCGTGGCCGCCGCAACTCTGCTGGACACGCTCCAGCTTGGGCCGGATCATCAGGCCACACCAACTATCGCCAAGATCAAGGCGATGATTACTGCTGCCGCCTGCCAGCAGCAAGAACAGTCAGGCAACACTCACATACCGACCCATCGGACGGGCTCTCCAGCGGCGGAGTCATCTGCATCAGCGCGACGTCGGGCGGCGGGCTCCACCCGGCAGCGCGAAGAGTCCCGCCAAACAACGCTCGGCAATACCAACTACGACAACCGGCGGCGTTGCCAATACGACCGCCGACCCAATCAAGACCTCCGAATGCGAATACAACGCGATCTTCGCCACACCATAAATGCCCGGCGCGAAGAGCGCGAAGAGGATGAACGCCGCCGACTGGAGGATGAACACGAGCGCTTCGGTCTCCACTACGAACGGCTACACCGCCAAAACCGAAGCCCAAGTCCTCACGATGACAAAGGCATTCCAGCCTTTACTCAGGAGTTACAGGACGTCCGCTGGCCAGTCGGCTTTAAGCCTACCGGAATCGAAAAGTACGACGGCAAGACCAACCCAGAGTCCTGGCTCACCGTTTACGTCCTAGCAGTACAAGCTGCTGGGGGCGACAGCAGAGCCATGGCTAACTACCTCCCAGTCGCATTAGCCGACTCGGCGAGGACATGGTTGACAGGCCTCCCAAGGCGGTCGATCGGTTCCTGGGGACAACTCAGGGAGCGGTTCATCGCTAACTTCCAAGGGACCTACGAGAGACCGGCTTCCGAGCACGACCTTTACCAGCTGCATCAAAAGAAGAACGAGTCTCTGCGTGAATTCATCAAAAGGTTTTCCGAGAAGCGCAATCAGATTCCAAGTATCAAAGACGAGGTCGTCATCGCCGCCTTCCGCAAGGGAGTAAAAGACGCCCCGCTCATCGCGAAGTTCACTCGGAAGCCACCATCCACTGTCCGGGCTCTTTTCGACATGGCCAACAAATACGCCGACTCGGCTGAAGCCTTCGCTGAGGCCTTCGACGAGAAGAAGGAGCCTGTGGGAGCCATGGGCCCCGGGTACCTCACTACAAGCACATGGGCCACTCGGATAGAGGATGGGCCAGATCATGTAATTAGAGATAAGATAGCACCCGGCAGGCTGTGCCTTGTACAATAAGGAAACATAGCCTTAGTCGGATAGGATTCTATCTCTAATAAGGAAATCCCTTGGTCGTATCCGACTGGGATCCTTGCCATGTACCCCTGTCCCCTAGTATATAAAGGGAGGCAGGGCGCCCCATGAGGGCAACCCGAGATCATTGATCACAAATCCACCTCAGAGGAATAACACCTCAACTGGACGTAGGGTATTACCTCACCTTGAGGGCCTGAACCAGTATAATTCCCTCGTGTTCCTCTGCAATCCACCGAATTCCAGTTCGCCGAGTACCCCCATAGTATTATTGCCGGTGCAAAGCATCGACAGTTGGCGCGCCAGGTAGGGGAAGGCGAGTTCTTCATCAACAGATTCGATGGATCCCATCAACGGAGTCAAGGGCGACAAGTTCTCCAACGGAGACGCCATCACCTTCGGGAGCCTTGATTTCGTCGCCGATCAACTCGGCAACCTTTCTTTGGCTGAAGCAGATCCAATCTCGCCAGCCGAGGAGCCAGCCGGCGTTGCGCCAGTCGGCCCCAGGGACGTCGCCATCTCCTTCAGCAATCTACTACGACAGTCCCTCACATCGCCGGACATCGGGACAACTCTCTCCTTCGGCGCCCGACTCGCGCTAGGCCTTGAGCCAGCGCGGGTTAGGCCAAGAGGGGGAGAGATCGTCAATCTCCCGTACGGATTCGGCGACGCTGTGCATCTACAACCCGCGCAGCAGACCCGACCTCCAGCGATTCAGTTTGGACACGGTCATGAACTGTTTCAGATTGGATCTAGGGAGGTCGGAGTCGTCCTAACTCCAATAAACTACTCGGAGTCCGACACTAAGTCGGATGGTGGTTCGAGCATCAACTCGGACTCCACCTTGGCAAGCTTCCTCCTCCCCCGCGAGATCTTCATGGCTTCAACGCCACCTTCCGAGGTGCGCCGACTGCAAGAGGAGCAGCATGAGGAGGCGCGCCGAATACAACAACAAGAGGAGGCCAACCGACAAGCTCGCAATGACGGGCTTCGACAAGCTGGGCGAGCCGCCCAGCAGCAGATCCTCCGAACCAAAGTCGGTGACCACGATGTCTTCGTCACGCCACAACAGAACGTCGTGGCCGCCGCAACTCTGCTGGACACGCTCCAGTTTGGGCCGGACCATCAGGCCACACCAACCATCGCCAAGATCAAGGCGATGATTACTGCCGCCGCCTGCCAGCAGCAAGAACAGTCAGGCAACACTCACATACCGACCCGTCGGACGGGCTCTCCAGCGGCGGAGTCATCTGCATCCGCACGACGACGGGCAGCCGGCTCCACCCGGCAGCGTGAAGAATCCCGCCAAACAACACTCGGCAATACCAACTACGACAACCGGCGGCGTCACCAATACGACCGCCGACCCAATCAAGACCTCCGATTGCGGTTACAACGCGATCTCCGCCACACCCTAAGGGCCCGGCGCGAAGAACGCGAAGAAGACGAACGCCGCCGGCTGGAGGATGAACACGAGCGCTTCGGTCTCCATTACGAGCGGCTACACCGCCAAAACCGAAGCCCAAGTCCTCACGATAACGAAGGCATTCCAGCCTTTACTCGGGAGTTACAGGACGTCCGATGGCCAGTCGGCTTTAAGCCTACCGGAATTGAAAAGTACGACGGCAAGACCAACCCAGAGTCCTGGCTCACCGTTTACGTCCTAGCAGTTCAAGCTGCTGGGGGCGACAGCAGAGCCATGGCTAACTACCTCCCAGTCGCGTTATCCGACTCGGCGAGGACATGGCTGACAGGCCTCCCAAGGCGGTCGATCGGTTCCTGGGGACAACTCAGGGAGTGGTTCATCGCTAACTTCCAGGGGACCTACGAGAGACCGGCTTCCGAGCACGACCTCTACCAACTGCATCAGAAAAAGAACGAGTCTCTACGGGAATTCATCAAAAGGTTTTTCGAAAAGCGCAATCAAATCCCAAGCATCAAAGACGAGGTCGTCATCGCCGCCTTCCGCAAGGGAGTAAAAGACGCCCCGCTCATCGCGAAGTTCACTCGGAAGCCACCATCCACTGTCCGGACTCTCTTCGACATGGCCAACAAATACGCCGACTCAGCTGAAGCTGTCGCAGAGGCTTCGCGAGAAGAAGGAGCCCCGACAAAAAGACAACAGGCAAAAGCCGACAACGAGCCGCCTCAGAACAAGCCTGGCAGCCGCAAGCGAAAGTCAGACAACGAGGTGGCTAAACAAGGAGCGCAGTCGGTCGCGGCCCCAGCGGAACAACGACTACCAGAAAGTCATGAGCGGCCTTGCCCTTTTCACCCCAAGGGCCGGCACGCAGCAAAGACTGCCCAATGCTCAAGAAGTTTGCCTCCGAGCAGGCTTCATCATCTGCCCGTCGGCGACAAGGACAAGCCAGACTCGGGTCGGCTGATGACTTCCAGGACCCCCAAGCCGAACTCACCACATTCGGGGGGCCACTCGCGTACGAATCCAAGCGCAAGCAGAAGCTATCAGCGCGGATATTAACGCGGTCTCCACAACGGATTACCCCCCAATACCTGCGCTGCTCAGAGATGGCTATCACCTTCAACCGCGCGGATCACCTAGATCGGGTTCCCACCCCGGGACGATACCCACTCGTCCTAGACCCGGTCGTCAAAATATTAGGCTGAAGAAAACCTATCGACGGAGGCAGTGCGCTCAACATCCTGTTCGCCAAGACTTTGGACGAGATGAGAATTCCTCGTTCGAACTACGGCCGGCACCGCGCCCTTCCATGGGATAATCCCCGGCTTGTCATCAACCCCACTCGGGCAGATAACCTTGCCGGTGACCTTCGGCACGCGGACAACTTCCGCACAGAAAACATCTCCTTCGAGGTCGCCGACTTCGAGACCACGTATCACGCGATACTCGGACGACCGGCCCTCGCCAAATTCATGGCGATACCGCACTACACATACATGGTGCTGAAGATGCCCGGCCAGCAGCAGTCCTCTCCCTCCGCAGCGACGCTAAGCAAGCCTTCACCTGCGACAAGGAGAGCTGCGAGCTGGCTCAACACAGAAGCGGCAGGTCGGGCGCGACAGCATCGGCAAGCCGCTACATCTGAAGTCGATCAAGATCCAATTCCGGCGGAAAAAAGCAGCGAAGTCGGGAATTTCAGCGGACTCTGACACGAAGAAGATCCCCCTGGACCCTTCCGACCCCTCCAAGACTGCCTTAGTCGGGACGGACTCGACCCCAAATAGGAAGACGCTCGTCACCTTCTCCTCCAAGCCAACAAGAATCTTCGCGTGGAAACCGTCCGACATGCGGGCGTACCAAGGGAGGTGATCGAGCATTGCCCTAACGTAAAGCAGACGCCAAGCCGGTCAAACAACGGCTGCGGCGCTTCGCTCAAGACGCAAGGATGCTATCCGGGAGAAATCACCAAGCTCCTCGCAGCCGGCTTCATCAAGGAAGTCTACCCACCCGGACTGGCTGGCCAACCAGTCCTGGTCCGAAGAAAAACGGTAAATGGCGCATGTGCGTCGACCTATACCGACCTCAACAAAGCGGCCCCAAGGACCATTTGGTCTTCCCAGGATAGATCAGGTGGTTGACTCCACGGCGGGGTGCGACCTACTCAGTTTTCTCGACTGTTATTCGGGATATCATCAAATTAGCTTGAGGGACAAGAGTTTTAAAAACATCTTTCATCACGCCGTTTGGGAGCGTATTGCTATATCACAATGCCGTTCGGACTGAAAAAGTAGCGCAACCTACAAAGGGCTATTCAGCGGTGTCTGCACACTCAGATCGGGCGCAACGTGGAAGCCTACGTCGACGATGTGGTGATCAAGTCTAAATCCAGACAAGACCTCATTGCCGACTTGGAAGAAACCTTCCAAAACCTTCGAAGATTCAAGATGAAGTTGAACCCGGACAAGTGCACCTTCGGGGTGCCGTCTGGGAAGTTACTCGGCTTCATCGTCTCGCACCGCGGCATCGAGGCTAACTCGGAGAAAGTCAACGCCATCAAGAACATGGCGCCCCCGACCAACCTCAAAGACATCCAGAAGCTGACAAGCTGCATGGCGGCACTCAGTCGGTTTATCTCCCGACTGGGCGAACGGGGCATGCCCTTCTTCAAGCTCCTCAAAAAGGCGGACACCTTTCAGTGGACCCCGGAAGCCCAGCAAGCCTTCGAAGACTTCAAAAATTCCTCACATCACCCCCGTGCTAGCGTCACCCCTGCCCAGGAACACTAATGCTTTATCTGGCGGCAACAACACAGGTAGTCAGCACGGTGCTGGTAGTGGAGCGATCCGAACAGGGTCATCTTCAAAAATACAACGGCCAATCTACTTTGTCAGCGAGGTCCTTGCCGACTCCAAAACAAGATACCCACAGTCCAGAAGCTGCTATACGGCCTACTCATCACAGTCCGAAAGCTGGTGCACTACTTTCAAGCACATCAATCACGGTGGTCACAGCGTTTCCACTCGGGGATGTCCTTTCATAATCGCGAGGCCACCGGCCGGATCGCTAAATGGGCACTCGAGTTGATGGCGTTTGACATCACCTTTCAGCCACGGACAGCTATCAAATCTCAAGCTCTAGCCGACTTCGTGGCCGAGTGGACAGAAGTTCAACTCCCAACACCAACAACAAAGCTAGAGTACTGGACAATGTACTTCGACGGTTCCCTACGGATCGGCGGTGCCGGGGCTGGAGTCATACTGACGTCCCCCACTGGCGAAAAGTTGAAGTACGTACTACAAATCCACTTCCCGGCTTCCCACAACGTCGCCGAGTACGAGGCTCTTGTTCACAGGCTCCGCATCGCCATATCACTCGGCATACGTCGACTGGTTGTGCGCGGAGACTCCCAACTCGTGGTCAACCAAGTCATGAAAGACTGGACCTGTCTCGACGACACAATGGCGGCATACTGTCAGGAGGTCCGCAAGTTGGAAAACAAGTTCGACGGGCTGGAAATCACACACGTCCTGCGTCAATACAACGACGCGGCCGATGAGCTGGCAAACATGGGATCCAAGCGAGAAGCGGTTCCGACTGGAGTCTTTGTCGAGCAACTTATGGAGCCATCAGTCAAGAAGAAACCGGCACAAGAGCAGTCGGGAGGTGAGCCTACCCCGACCACCGACGAAGTGCTGCACATATGTCAAGACTGGAGGGGTCCTGTTCTCAAATTCCTCCTGGACGATGAACTCCCAGAAGATCGCAATCAAGCCGAGCAAATCAAGCGTCGCAGCAAAAGCTTCCTGCTAGTCGGAGAAGACCTATACCGAAGGAGCGCATCCGGTGTCCTCATGCGCTGTGTCACCACCGAGGAAGGCAAGCAGATCCTGCATTCAATCCACTCGGGCATATGTGGCAACCACGCTGCATCCAGGACGTTAGTCGGAAAAGCTTACCGGCAGGGATTCTTCTGGCCCACCGCAGTCACAGACGCCAAAGATATCAGTTCGCAAGTGCGAGGGTTGCCAGTTCTTCGCAAGACAGACAAATCTTCCCGCCCAGGAACTTCAGACTATCCCTATCTCTTGGCCATTCGCAGTATGGGGCTCGACATGGTCGGGCCAATTCAAGAAAGCGCCAGGAGGTTCACACATTTATTCGTCGCAGTGGATAAATTCACCAAGTGGATTGAGGCTAAACCTGTCGCAACAATCACAGCGGCACGAGCAAAGGACTTCATCTTGAGTATACTATACCGGTTGGGGTCCCTAACCGCATCATAACCGACAACGGCACTCAGTTCGCGGCAGGCCTATTCCAAGATTTCTGCGACGACTTCGGCATCAAGATCTGCTACGCGTCTGTGGCACACCCACGGAGCAACGGGCAGGTTGAGCGAGCCAACGGCATGGTCTTACAAGGCATCAAGGCCAGGATATACGACCGACTACAACCATATGCGGGTCGGTGGGTACAAGAACTACCATCCGTTCTCTGGTCTCTCAGAACCACGGTTAGTCGGGCAACAGGGCAATCCCCTTTCTTCCTGGTCTACGGTACTAAGGCCATGCTACCGACCGAGATACAGTTCGGCTCTCCGCGAGTCCGGGCCTACTCCGAAGACGATTCCAACAGCACCCGACTGATCGAATTAGATCAGCTGGAAGAAGCAAGAGACGCCGCAACAATCCAGTCGGCAAGGTATCTTCAAGGCCTGCGTCGCTACCACAATCGCAATGTCCGTGGCCGCGCCTTTTTGGTCGGGGATCTCGTTCTAAGGAAGATACAAACCACCAAGGACAGGCATAAACTGTCCCCCATCTGGGAAGGGCCGTTCATTATAGCCGAGGTCACGCGGCCAGGCGCCTACCGACTGAAGACCAAAGACGGCGTCCTCATCACCAACTCATGGAATATAGAACAGCTACGTCCTTTCTATACCTGAGTCTTACTTTTTCCATGTGTACAGTTTTTCCTGACTCACTACGCCGCTTGTTCCAATCGAGTAGTGAGTCGGGGGCTGCATGTATATATGTGTTCTGTCAATAACATACAAGCTTATCTCACCTCGGTTATGAAGCCTTGCCACGACTGATGCGTTCGCCCGAGTATAGCATCTTCCTCTGAACGATTTTTATCAAGTTCTATCGAACTAACTCGGTGCATGCTACATGGTCGGGTAAAGCTAATGACAACCGAATAATAAGTTTGGCGGCACGACACATATATTCACACATGATCGTATATGAAAGCATATGTATACACCGACTACAAAATATATTGCCTTTACAGACCCAGGTCTCGGGTAATCGCTTCAGCAGTCGGCTTCGCCTGTGAGATCAGCTCCAGCGCTTCCTCGGGCGTCGTCTCCTCGGAAAATCCCTCCCCGATGGCCTCAATGTCCGCCCTCGGGTAGATGGACTTGGTCATTGCTAGGGTCTGGGCCACGCCGGCGGCAACCCGCTCGTCTGAGTACCTTTTCAGGGCACTCGGCGCGTCCTCGAGACGCCCCATTATTTGAGGAATTCTGCTACAGCTGGTCCCCACTGAGCGGGATCCACAAGGTCAAGGAGCCCCTTCACGGACCCGACGAGGGCCTCCCGTGACTCCCTGATTGACTTTATCTCCTCCGTGTAGAACCGGTACTGGGCCTGGACGTTGGTTCTCATGCCTGCCCAGATCGGCCGGCAAGTAAGCTTGTCAGGTTCGGCCACACACAGGGTGACTAATGTATTGGCTGAGATCACAGTCGGGTTGAGGACTTACTTTCGTAGTCAGCCTCCCACCCGGCCACAGTCTTCTCCAGTTCGGCCCTCTCCTTACCGAGCTCGACGACGGCCTTCTCCAACTCGGACTTCTCCCGCTCAAGCTCGGTGTTGGCTTTTGTCAGGTCGGCCTTGACTCTTTCAAGCTCGGCCTTGGCTCCTTCGGCCTCCTTCAGCTGCGACTCCCTCTCCGCTTCGAGGTCTGCACCACAGATTAGCCAAGAGCTCAATCGCGCAGTCATGACACCACCAAGCAGTCGGATCGACGTAGCTGGATGATTACACCAACGGTCCAGTCGGGGAGATATGCTCGAGGATTTTACCTCTGATCTTCTCGGCTAGGGCCCATGTCTCAGCCCTGAGCTGATCAGCGCCGCTCTTCAGCCAGGCCTCCCTCCTCGTGTGACGCGCCTCCATCTCGGCCTTCAATGCCCGGAGCTGTTGTAATTCCGCGAGGTGGGGAGCCATCTCGACCAGGATCTCTGTCATCGCCTCATTGCGGTCGACGAGCTTCTGCTCAGGACAAGGAACAAACCGACGACAGAGTCAAACATCAAGACAAGAAGATTGCTGGAGCTTCACTACAAGAATCATACCGCGACCCCTTGGGACCCGTTGATGGCGGCACGAAGCAGGCTCTCGCGCTCTCTCCTTGCGACGACTTCATCGAGTCTGAAGCTTTTCATAGTGCCGTCGCGAGTGGTCCACGAGAAGGTCCGGGGCATTACACGTGGGGGAGCTTCGATCCGAGGCAAATGTGGGATCTCCGGTGGCGGCGGCAACGGCGACGATGGCGATGACGATAACCATGATGGCGACGGGGTCCTGGCCTCGGCGTCGCCTTCCCCTACAACACTGGGGACCGGTTCGGGGGATCCGTCCCCCGCTTCCGCGACGTATGGTGCCTCGGGGGCTGGGGCCTCAGTTTCAACAGCCACCTCTCGGTCGAGTGGCGGTAGTGGCCCTGTAGTCGGAGCCACCTCGGTTTCAGCGACCGGGCTGGCCGCCGGCTCAGCAGGTGTGTTCGCTGCTGCTGACTCAGCTGGGACGGGCTCATCAAGCAGGGCAGATGGGTTGACCTTTTTGAGGTCGATATCGGCCCGCTTCCTGCACAACGAAGCAAGACATCAGGACTGTATTTTAACATACAACGACTACAGAATGCTCGGAGTAGCGCACCTCTTGGAAAACTTCAGCTTCCTGCTAGCGTGCCCGCTCCCCGGCGAAGCGCTAGCATCGGCACTCGCCCCGGACGGTGTCGCCGACGGCAGAGGCATATCGGCTTGAGTCGGCCTCGACTCTGGTACGGTTGGTTCGGGTTCCTTCGCCCCAATCGGCCTCTGCTCTGGTTGGCCCCTTGGCGGCGCTGTTGCTGAGCACGACAACGTCGAGCCCAAGCCAACTGCTCTCAGCCTGGGACTCGACCGCGTGGGCGTTGTGGCAGCGGTGTCCTTTATCTTCAAGCTACCGCTCATGGCACGCGCTGTCATGGCCCCCTCGCCCCGATATAAAATTGGCTTCTTCCCCGCTCTCTTGGAGTCGGGTTGGGCATCAGAGGGACTCCTTGGCCTCTTCCTCGACGCGACCGCAGACAATGGACGAGAATCTTCATCAAATCCCTCATGCCACTACAATCAAGTCGACAAGATACCATCACGCAAGGTTGAACAATCATCGTTCCACAGGCGTTCACCACAGAAGAAAGTAGAAGGTTACCTTGGTCCGCGGCCGGATGAAGCTATAGGCAGCAACTCAGCGGTTATCATCTTCGGTGGCAACGACCCCTTCGGAGAAGTAGCCAAACAAGGTATCGGTTACTGCCCCCTTGTCCGCTGTCTCGCTGCTCACCCGGTCGGGATCGTGTTTACCTCTGAAGGCCCAGCCGAAAGCGCTTCTCAGCTTCAGCGGCTGGACGCGCCTCGTCAGGAAACGACGAGCCACCCAGGGCCCTGTCAAGCCGGCCCTCTTGAGGTCATCTATCTTCGTCAGCAATATGTGTGCCTGGCCCAGTTCTTCAAGGTTGGCTCCGAAGACCAGCTTGGCAACACCGCCGGCGGCATACCAGTAAACGGGCGCAAGGAAGGAGCTAGATCGGCACAGTAAAACCACTCCTTGTGCCAGCCCTTCAGAGAAGATTTCAAGGGCAAATCGATATATGTTTTTTTCTTCCCATCACTCCTTAGTTGAAGACCAGCCCCCCAATCACACTGATATTATCTGGAAGCTGGGGCTTGACATGGAACAAGTGTCGGAAGAGGATGAAATGGGGCTCAACACCCAGAAAGCACTCGCAAAGAGTAACGAATATGGAGATCTGAAGGATCGAGTTGGGATTTAAATGCACCAACTCCAGCCCGTAGAAATCAAGGATGCGGCGGAAGAAATCAGACGACGGAAGACACAAGCCCCGATCAAAGAAAGAGGCGAAAACTACCGTTTCACCAGGCCGGGGGTTGGGGTTCGACTCATCCCTCGCCGACCGCCAACGGATCACTTCTTGGCTGGGCAACTTCAGCTCGCTCTCCAACCGTCTCAGCTTCACCGAGCCGCAATCCGTGATCGGCCAAGAACTCCCTGGCGCACCCGCAGGATTCGTCGCCTTCGGCATGGCTGGAGGTGTTGAGATTTGGGGGAAAGCAAATCGGGGGCTTGGAATAAACGAAGAGGATTGAAATCGCCCGAGTCCGGGTGGGGAACGGCTGCTGCTAACCCTAGCCGGGCGGGAGGCGAAAAGCTAGGCGCGAAGGTGGAAGATGAAGAGATTTGTTGCTTTGGGGAAGACGATGGAATCTTTTTCTCTCTCCCCATCCTTTTATAGCCTGTACCGACTAGATGGGCCCAGGCCTGCACAGTTGGTATTGGGCCGACAAGACATGAGTTCCTACAGTAGCATGCTCCATGTGGGCCGCCCGCAGGCTGAGTTGAAATCATAGCGCTGGTGCTACCCACAGGAATCGATGAGGTAAACAGATATGCTTCATGAAAGCCTCACTGCTAAACATATATGTTTGGGTATCTGTTTTATCCACCAGGTCTCGAGGATATATCCTTACAAGGGTCACAAGCTGGTCTTCATTAAAATTGGGGATGCAGGTATCTTTCTCGGGAACACCTGACCACGTAATGGATTTATTTTCATAAAGTGGTACTCGGCCTACATGCATGGCCATCAGTTGCCATGAGCAACATTATTCCAGCCGACATGACGCTGAAGAGTCTAACTTTCGAGTAGTGCACTACTCGGGAGAGACTATAAATATCTATTCCCGCTGACATGATGCGGAAGAGTCTAGCTTTTGAGTGGGACGCCACTCGGAAAAGACTATAAACCCATATTCCGACTGACATGAAGTCGAAGAGTCCTATATACGAGTAGCCTCCTACTCGGCAAGACTATAAATTATATTCCGGTTGACATGATACCGAAGAGTCTCATATACCAGTAGTAATCTACTCGGGAAAGACTTCCAGGTTAAAGATCCTTGACTTTATGTTTAATTGTCTTCACAATTAAGCACAAAGTCGGGGGCTACACCTAATAGGTGCGCCTATTCGGCGCACACTATTCATATATTTACATGAAGACCTTCATAGCCTCGCTGCCAGCTGACATGAAGCAGGACTCGGGAAGACTTACTCGGACAAAGAGTACTCGGGAGCATCGCACTCGGGTAACCTTCACCGTGGAGGATGAGCACTTGGCATCAGCTGTGACTCAACTATGAAGGTCTCAGGGGCTACTGTGGGAGCCATGGGCCCCGGGTACCTCACTACAAGCACATGGGCCACTCGGATAGAGGATGGGCCAGATCATGTAATTAGAGATAAGATAGCACCCGGCAGGCTGTGCCTTGTACAATAAGGAAACATAGCCTTAGTCGGATAGGATTCTATCTCTAATAAGGAAATCTCTTGGTCGTATCCGACTGGGATCCTTGCCATGTACCCCTGTCCCCTAGTATATAAAGGGAGGCAGGGCGCCCCATGAGGGCAACCCGAGATCATTGATCACAAATCCACCTCAGAGGAATAACACCTCAACTGGACGTAGGGTATTACCTCACCTTGAGGGCCTGAACCAGTATAATTCCCTCGTGTTCCTCTGCAATCCACCGAATTCCAGTTCGCCGAGTACCCCCATAGTATTATTGCCGGTGCAAAGCATCGACAGAGCCCCGACAAAAAGACAACAAGGCGAAAGCCGACAACGAGCCGTCTCAGAATAAGTCTGGCACCCGCAAGCGGAAGTCGGACAACGAGGTGGCCAACATGGAGCGCAGTCGGTCGCGGCCCCAGCGGAACAACGACTATCAGAAAGTCATGAGCGGGCCTTGCCCATTTCACCCCAAAGGCCGGCACGCAGCCAAGGACTGCCACATGCTCAAGAAGTTTGCCTCCGAGCAAGCTTCATCGTCTGGCGCCGACAAGGACAAAGACAAGCCAGACTCTGGCCCGGCGGAGGATTTCTAGGATCCCCAAGCCGAACTCAACCACATCTTTGGGGGACCACTTGCGTACGAATCCAAACGCAAGCAGAAGCTCTCAATACGCGACATCAACACGGTCTCCACAGCCAACACCCCCCAATACCTGCGCTGGTCAGAAACGGCCATCACCTTCAATTGCGCAGATCACCCAGATCGGATTTCCTACCCGGGACGATATCCACTCGTCCTGGACCCGGTCGTCAAAAATATCAGGCTGAAGAAAACCCTCATCGACGGAGGCAGTGCGCTCAACATCCTGTTCGCCAAGACTTTGGACGAGATGAGAATTCCTCGTTCAGAACTACGGCCGAGCACTGCGCCCTTCCATGGGATAATTCCTGGCTTGTCATCAACCCCACTCGGGCAGATAACCTTGCCGGTAACCTTCGGCACGCGGGACAACTTCCGTACAGAAAACATCTGCTTCGAGGTCGCTGACTTCGAGACCGCGTATCACGCGATACTCGGACGACCGGCCCTCGCCAAATTCATGGCGATACCGCACTATACGTACATGGTGCTGAAGATGCCCGGGCCAGCAGGAGTCCTCTCCCTCCGCAGCAACACTAAGCAAGCCTTCACCTGCGACAAGGAGAGTTGCGAACTGGCTCAAACACAAGAAGCGGCAGTCGGGCGTGAACACATGGGATCCAAACGAGAAGCAGTCCCGACTGGAATCTTCGTCGAGCAACTTATGGAGCCATCAGTCAAGAAGAAACCGGCACAAGAGCAGTCGGGAGGCGAGCCTACCCCGGCTACCGACGAAGTGCTGCACATATGTCAAGACTGGAGGAGTCCTGTTGTCAAGTTCCTTCTGGATGATGAACTCCCAGAAGATCGTAGTCAAGCCGAGCAGGTCAAGCGTCGGAGCAAAAGCTTCCTGCTAGTTGGAGAAGACCTGTACCGAAGGAGCGCATCCGGCGTCCTCATGCGTTGCGTCACCACCAAGGAAGGCAAGCAGATCCTGCATTCAATCCACTCGGGCATATGTGGCAACCATGCTGCATCCAGGACGTTAGTCGGAAAGGCCTACCAGCAGGGATTCTTCTGGCCCACTGCAGTCACAGACGCCAAAGACATCGTCCGTAAGTGCGAAGGTTGCCAGTTCTTCGCAAGGCAAACAAATCTCCCAGCCCAGGAACTCCAAACTATCCCCATCTCCTGGCCATTCGCAGTATGGGGGCTCGACATGGTCAGGCCCTTCAAGAAAGCGCCAGGGGGGTTCACACATTTATTCGTCGCGGTGGATAAGTTCACCAAGTGGATTGAGGCTAAACCCGTCGCAACAATTACGGCGGCACGAGCAAAGGACTTCATCATGAGTATATTATACCGGTTCGGAGTCCCTAACCGCATCATCACCGACAATGGTACTCAGTTCGCGGCGGGCCTATTCCAAGATTTCTGCGACGATTTCAGCATCAAGATCTGCTATGCATCTGTGGCACACCCACGGAGCAACGGGCAGGTTGAGCGAGCTAACGGTATGGTCTTGCAAGGCATCAAGGCCAGGATATTCGACCGACTACAACCATATGCGGGTCGGTGGGTACAAGAACTCCCATCCGTTCTCTGGTCTCTCAGAACCACAGTTAGTCGGTCAACAGGGCAATCCCCTTTCTTCCTGGTCTACGGTACCGAGGCCATGCTACCGACAGAGATACAGTTCGGCTCTCCGTGAGTCCGGACTTACTCTGAAGACGACTCCAACAACACCCGACTGATCGAATTAGATCAGCTGGAAGAAGCAAGAGACGCCGCAACAATCCAGTCGGCAAGGTATCTTCAAGGCCTGCGTCGTTACCACAATCGCAATGTCCGTGGCCGCGCCTTTTTGGTCGGGGATCTCGTTCTAAGGAAGATACAAACCACCAAGGACATGCACAAATTATCCCCCATCTGGGAAGGGCCATTCATTATAGCCGAGGTCACGCGGCCAGGCGCCTACCGACTGAAGACCAAAGACGGCGTCCTCATCACCAACTCATGGAACATAGAACAGCTACGTCCTTTCTATACCTGAGTTTTACGTTTTCCATGTGTACAGTTTTTTCTGACTCACTACGCCGCTTGTTTCAACCGAGTAGTGAGTCGGGGGCTGCATGTATATATGTGTTCTGTCAATAACATACAAGCTTATTTCACCCCGGTTATGAAGCCTTGCCACGACTGATGCGTTCGCCCGAGTATAGCATCTTACTCCGAACGTTTTTTATCAAGTTCTATCGGACTAACTCGGTGCATGCTACACGGTCGGGTAAAGCTAATGACAACCAAGTGATAAGCTTGGCGGCACGACACACATATTTACACATGACCATGTATAAAAGCTTATATACATACCGACTACATAAAGTATTGCCTTTACAGACCCAGGTCTCGGGTAATTACTTCAGCAGTCGGCTTCGCCTGTGTGATCAGCTCCAGCGCTTCCTCGGGCGTCGTCTCTTCGGAAAATCCCTCCCCGATGGCCTCAATGTCCGCCCTCGGGTAGATGGACTTGGTCATTGCTAGGGTCTGGGCCATGCCGGCGGCAACCCGCTCGTCCGAGTACCTTTTCAAAGCACTCGGCGCGTCCTCGAGACGCCCCATTATCTGAGGAATTCTGCTACAGCTGGTTCCCACTGGGCGGGGATCTACAAGGTCAAGGAGCCCTTTCACGGACCCGACGAGGGCCTCCCGTGACTCCCTGATCAACCTTATCTCCTCCGTGTAGAACCGATACTAGGCCCGGACGTTAGCTCTCATGCCTGCCTAGATCGGCCGGCAAGTAAGCTTGTCAAATTTGGCTACACACAGGATAACTAATGGATTGGCTGAGATCACAGTCGGGTTGAGGACTTTCTTTCGTAGTCGGCCTCCCACCCGGCCACGGTCTTCTCCAGTTCGGCCTTCTCCTTACCGAGCTTGACGACGGCCTTCTCCAACTCGGACTTCTCCCGGTCAAGCTCGGTGTTGGCCTTCGTCAGGTCAGCCTTGACCTTTTCAAGCTCGGCCTTGGCTTCTTCAGCCTCCTTCAGCTGCGATTCCCTCTCTGCTCGGGTCTTTAACTCCACTTCGAGGTCTGCACCACAGATTAGCCAAGAGCTCAACCGTGCAGTCATGACACCACCAGGCAGTCGGGATCAACACGGCTGGATGAATACATCAACGGTTCAGTCGGGAAGATATACTCGAGGATTTTACCTCTGATCTTCTCGGCTAGGGCCCATGTCTCCACCCTGAGCTGATCGGCGCCACTCTTCAGCCAGGCCTCCCTCCCCGCGTGACGCGCCTCCATCTCGGCCTTCAATGCCCGGAGTTGCTGCAATTCCGCGAGGTGGGGAGCCATCTCGACCAGGATCTCCGTCATCGCTTCGTTGCGGTCGACGAGCTTCTGCTCGGGACAAGGAACAAACCGACGACAGAGTCAAACATCAAAACAAGAAGATTGCTGGAGCTTTACTACAAGAATCATACCGCGACCCCTTGGGACCCGCTGATGGCGGCGCGAAGCAGGCTTTCGCGCTCTCTCCTTGCAACGACTTCATCGAGCCTGAAGCTTTTCACAGTACCGTCGCGGGTGGTCCACGTAAAGGTCCGGGGCATCACACGTGGGGGAGCTTCGATCCGAGGCAGATGTGGGATCTCCGGCGGTGGCGGCAGCGGCGGCGATGGCGATGACGATAACCACGACGGCGACGGGGTCCTGGCCTCGGCACCGCCTTCCCCTACGACTTCGGGGACCGGCTTAGGGGCTCCGTCCGCCGCTTCCACAACGTATGGCGCCTCGGGGGCTGGGGCCTCAGTTTCAACAGCCACCTCTCGGTCGGGTGGCGGCAGCGGCCTTGTAGTCGGAGCCACCTCGGTCGCAGCAACCGGGCTGGCCACCGGCTCAACAGGTGTGTTCACCGCCGCTGGCTCGGTTGGGGCAGGCTCATCAAGTGGAGCAGACGGGTCGATCTCCTTGAGATCGATATCGGCCCGCTTCCTGTACGACGAAGCAAGACATCAGGACATTACTCTAACATACAATGACTACAGAGGACCCGGAGTAGCGCACCTCTTGGAGAACCTCAGCTTCTTGCCGGGCGGCCCGCCCCCCGGCGAAGCGCTAGTGTCGGCAGTCGGCCCGGTCGGCGTCATCGATGGCAGAGGCGTATCAGCTCGAGTCGGCCCCAACTCTGGTATGGCGGGCTCAGGTTCCTTCGCCCCAAGCGGCCTCTGCTCTAGCCGGCTCCTTGGTGGCGCTGCTGCCGAGCACGATAACGTTGGGCCTGAACCTGCCGTTCTCAGCCTGGGACTCGACCGCGTGGGCGTTGTAGCAGCGGCGTCCTTTATTTTCAAGCTGCCGCTCACGGCGCGCGCTGTCATGGCCCCCTCGCCCCGATATAAAATCGGTTTCTTTCCCGCTCTCTTAGAGTCGGGTTGGGCAGCAGAGGGACTCCTCGGCCTCTTCTTCGACGCGACCGCCGACAATGGACGGGAGTCTTCATCAAATTCCTCATGCCACTACAAGCCAGTCGACGAGATACCATCACGCAAGGCTGAACAATCACCGTTCCACAGGCGTTCACCACAGAAGAAAGTAAAAGGTTACCTTGGTCCGCGGCCGGATGAAGCTATAGGCAGCAACTCTGCGGTTATCATCTTCGGTGGCAACCACCCCTTCGGAGAAGTAGCCGAACAAGGTATCGGTCACTGCCCCCTTGTCCGCCGTCTCGTTGCTCACTCGGTCGGGATCGTGTTTACCTTTGAAGGCCCAGCCAAAGGCGCTTCTCAACTTCAGCGGCTGGACGCGCCTCGTTAGAAAACGACGAGCCACCCAAGGCCCTGTCAAGCCAGCCCTCTTGAGGTCATCTATCTTCGTCAGCAATATATGCGCTTGGCCCAGTTCTTCAAAGGTTGGCTCCGAGGACCAGCTTGGCAACACCGCCGGCGGCATACCAGTAAACGGGCGCAAGGAAGGAGCCAGATCGGCGCAATAAAACCATTCCTTGTGCCAACCCTTCAGAGAAGATTTCAAGGGCAAATCGATATACGTTTTCTTCCCATCGCTCCTCAGTTGAAGACCAGCCCCTCCAATCACACTGATATTACTCTTGGAAGGTTGGGGCTTGATATGGAACAGGTGTCGGAAGAGGATGAAATGGGGTTCAACACCCAGAAAGCACTCGCAAAGAGTAACAAATATGGAGATCTGAAGGATTGAGTTGGGATTTAAATGCACCAACTCCAGCCCGTAGAAATCAAGGATGCGGCGGAAGAAATCAGAAGACGGAAGACACAAGCCCCGATCAAAGAAAGAGGCGAAAACTACCGTTTCACCAGGCCGGGGGTTGGGGATCGACTCATCCCTCGCCGACCGCCAATGGATCACTTCTTGGCTGGGCAAGTTCAGCTCGCTCTCCAGCCGTCTCAGCTTCACCGAGCCACAATCTGAGATCGGCCAAGAACTCCCTGGCGCACCCGCAGGATTCGTCGCCTTCGGCATGACTGGAGGTGGTGAGATTTGGGGGAAAGCAAATCGGGGGCTTGGAATAAACGAGGAGGATTGAAATCGCCCGAGTCCGGGTGGGGAACAGCGGCTGCTAACCCTAGCCGGGCGGGAGGCGAAAAGTTAGGCGCGAAGGTGGAAGACGAAGAGATTGGCCGATTTGGGGAAGACGACGGAATCTTTTCTCTCTCCCCGTCTTTTTATAGCCGGTACCGACTAGATGGGCCCAGGCCTGCACAGTCGGTATTGGGCCGACAAGATATGAGTTCCTACAGTAGCATGCTCCATGTGGGCCGCCTGCAGGCTGAGTTGAAATTATAGCGCTGGTGCTACCAACAGGAACCGATGAGGTAAGCGGATACGCTTCATGAGAGCCTTATTGCTAAACGTATATGTTTGGGTATCTGCTTATCTCACAGGTCTCGAGGATATATCCTTACAAGGATCACAGGCTGGTCTTCATTAAAATTGGAGACGCAGGTATCTTTCTCGAGTACACCTGACCACGTAATGGATTTATTTTCATAAAGTGGTACTCGGCCTACATGCGTGGCCATCTTATTCCAGCCGACATGACGCTGAAGAGTCTAACTTTCGAGTAGTGCACTACTCGGGAGAGACTATAAATATTTATTCCCGCTGACATGATGCGGAAGAGTCTAGCTTTTGAGTGGGACGCCACTCGGAAAAGACTATAAACTCATATTCCGACTGACATGAAGTCGAAGAGTCCTATATACGGGTAGTCTTCTACTCGGCAAGACTACAAAGTTCATTTCGGTTGACATGATACCGAAGAGTCGCAAATACCCAAAGTAATTTACTCGGGAAAGACTTCCAGGTTAAAGATCTTTGACTTTATGTTTAATTGTCTCCACAATTAAGCACAAAGTCGGGGGCTACACCTAATAGGTGTGCCTATTCGGCGCACGCTATTCATATATCTACATGAAGCCCTTCATAGCCAAGCTGCCAGCTGACATGAAGCAGGACTCGGGAAGACTTACTCGGACAAAGAGTACTCGGGAGCATCGCACTCGGGTAACCTTCACCGTGGAGGACAAGCACTCGGCATCAGCTGTGACTCAACTATGAAGGTCTCAGGGGCTACTGTGGGAGCCATGGGCCCCGGGTACCTCATTACCAGCACATGGGCCACTCGGATAGAGGATGGGCCAGACCATGTAATTAGAGATAAGATAGTACCCGGCAGGCTGTGCCTTGTATGATAAGGAAACATAGCCTTAGTCAGATAGGATTCTATCTCTAAGAAGGAAATCCCTTGGTCGTATCCGACTGGGATCCTTACCGTGTACCCCTGTCCCCTGGTATATAAAGGGAGGCAGGGCGCCCCATGAGGACACGCAAGATCATTGATCGCAAAACCACCTCAAAGGAATAACACCTCAACTGGACGTAGGGTATTACCTCACATCGAGGGCCTGAACCAGTATAATTCTCTTGTGTTCCTCTGCTATCCGCCGAATTCCAGGTCGCCGAGTAGCCCCATAACATTATTGCCAGTGTAAAACATCGACACAATGGCATTTTGGCTAAGCATGTAAGCCGAGTACCACTTCATGGATTTTAACACAATATGTGGCTAGGTGTATTTGAGAGATACCTGCATCCACAATTTTAATGGAGATCAGCTATGGATCCTTATAAGGATATATTCTCAATATCTTGTCAAATAATTCAGACATCTGAACACAACTGTCCAGCAATTTGGCTTATCATGAAGCATATCTAATTATTTTAATCGATCCTTGTAAAATAGCATCTGCACTATGATTTTAACATAGCCAGCCGTCGACCCAATAGGACATGCTATTTAGGAACTCATATCTTATGGCCCATTACTGAGCAAGCTGACCCAAACCAGCTTTCCTAGCACAAGCCTATAAAGCGGTGGGAGAGAGAAGATTCCTCTTTCTCCCCCAAATCGCCAAAATGCTTCAACTCCCATAAATACGCCAAACTTCGCACTCTCCGCTCTGCCTAGGGTTTCCTGTTGCTCGAGCTCCCCTCTAGAAATCCAAAGAGATCTCATTCCCCACATCGATTCCCATCATCTAGAAGCTCTTCCGCCCAGTTCTATACCCCGACAATGCCGAAAGCCCCATTTAACATCCCTAGTATGTTGACTGGATCATGGCCAAAGTCCGACGCTTGCTCAATGAAACTGGCCCTTCTGGAGAGGAACAAGTGCCTCCAGCCAAAGAAAATCATCAACTGGCGCCCTGCTATTGGTGAGACAACCCCCTCTCCAGGTTCTCATGAAACCGTAGTTTTCGCTTCTTTCTTCAACCGCGGATTCGCTCTTCCTGCTTCCGATTTTCTTCACGGTCTCCTTGACTACTACAAGATCGAGCTCATCCATCTCAACCCCAATTCCACTCTTCAAATCTCCATCTTCGTGACTCTCTGCGAAGCCTTCCTGGGGATCGATCCCCATTTCAACCTCTTTCGTTTCCTTTTCCATGTTAAGCCACAATCCTCCAAATCCAAGATCTAGGTGATAGGGGGAGCAGGCCTTCAACTCCACAATGAGATGAAGAAAGCCTACCTGCATGTTCCCCTGAAGACCTCACTGAAAGGGTGGCATCAGGAGTGGTTTTATTACTCCAATCTTGAGCCCTCCTTGCCGCCCTTCTCCGGAAATCCCCCCACGTTACTGGAGAGTTGGACTGCTCTTCCATTGCAAGCAGAGATGGTCCAGGTGCAGCTGCTGTTGGAAAAGATTGACGCCTTAAAGAACATAGGGCTGATCGGGCCTTGGGTGGCCAGGACCTTCCAGAATCGCTGGATTCAACCCCTGAAGGCCAGGATTCACCTTGGCTACGATTATGAGGGGAAGAAAGATTGTGGAGGCCATGGGCCCCGGGTACCTCATCACAAGCATATGGGCCACTCAGATAGAGGATGGGCCTAGCCTTGTGTTCGCACCAAAAACCACCGGGTGTGCCAAGAAGCTTGTTGATGATCTAGTTTGATGCGATTGAACATACGAAGGCCTGGGAGATCTGCTTAGCTCCAGTGCAGGTCCTAAAATCTTGAGGTTTGCAGGCGTGCCAGTCAATTTGACCCAGCAATTGACAAGGAGATAAAACAAATCAAATCACTGCTCCAATCGGCCGATAAGCTGATACAGTCTTCCTCCAGCCAATGGCGCCAACAGTACTTGTAAATCGGCTGCGCCTGTACTCGGGCCCTTGTCTTCGCACGTGTTCGTGCCCGGGTACTAGTCGTCCGTGTCCGCGCCCGGGTAGTCGTCCTGTTGCCCGCGCCCGGGACCTCGTGCCCGCGCCTGGATCTTTGTGCCCGCGCCCGGGTCTTTGTGCCCGTGCCCGGGTACTTGTCTACTTGTTCGATCGGCCGATACTCCTAGCCGATAGCCGATAGAATCTATGTATCGGCCGTGCCCGGGCTCTTCCTCGTGCCCGCGCCCAGGTACTTGCTCGTGGTCGTGTCCGGGGAGAGGCAAGGAGGAATGACGATTGCCGATAGAACACCTGTACATCGGCCGGAAGCCGATGATAATTTAAGCAAGTAATATACCAGCCGACTGCCAAATAAAACAGTAGGACATCGGCTAGAAGCCGATGGTAAAACAGATAGGCAGAAATAAAAGACAATGCAGTCGGTTGCCTAGTAATAGATAACCTATCGGCTAAGCACTCCGATAGAACATCGCATAAACACCTATCGACTCGACAAGGATAAGATTATTACTATCAGTCTAGTAGATCGGACCGAACCGTTACAGCACAGACCAATAATGATAACAGAACCTCAATGGGCCGATAGATCTAATGCAATCGTGATGTATAAGATAATTTACCGGCTATACATTCCGATAAGACACTTGCACAGAAGCCATTGGCCTAGCAGGAATAGCTTATCGCTCAGTTTAGTAGGTCAGACCCAACCGATGCAGCACAAACTGATGATAAACTATCCCCAGTAAACCGATAAAAACTATGCACGCGTGATGTGGTATACCTGATCGGCCTAAGAGATCGAACCGAACCGATGCAGCCGTAGACAGGGCAGATACACCTGGGTAAGGGGTGACGAGTCTTACCCTCTCGCAGGAGTTCGGACCTAACCGATGCAGCCCCGCTCGAGAAGCAAGAACCCGTCGAGAGGGTGGCGATGCGCCGAAGTTTATTGATCTGTGTGGATAATTTACAAGGTGTCCGGGCGTACGTATTTATACCCCGAGTTACATGAGTCCTTATAGGACACGGAACAGGACTTTCCTAACTAAAAAAGGAAAACTAACAGACCTGATCGGACAAGAGATCAGGTTTCCTAAAAGATAAAACTATCTAATAGATAAGATAAATAACTACCATAACGTGGTCTTCACGATTCCTTCTCAAATCCGGTTTCTTCTGGATTAATTTCCTCCGGTTGATATAGCTTCTATCTTTACCGAATCCGATATGAGCCGTGCCAAATTTTGGCGTTAACACATGCCCCCCAATTTCGGAGTTTGTTATCAAACTTCGAAATTCTTCTTCTGTTTGGGCCCCAATATTCCTTCCTGGCCTCTTGAAGTCGGCTTTCATGAGCCGATACCTTTTGTACTAGGTGTGCTAGGCTCTCGAAGTCTTCTGATGAAAATCTTTCCTTGATCGGAGCCACCAAACCTTGGAATGCTAACTCGGCCAGCTGTGCATCATCCAAACTTAAACTATAACATCGGCTTCTAACATCACGAAACCGCTGGATATACTCTGTGACTGATTCCTCCGGCTTCTGTATTACCGATGTTAAGTCTATCAAACTCATCTCCTGACTCCCCATAAAGAAATACTTGTGGAATCGCTTTTCCAGATCGGCCCAACCTCGAACTGAGTTAGGTGGCAATGAAGAAAACCATGTAAAGGCCGATCCGGATAATGATAACGGGAAGAGTCTAACCCTCAAAGCTTCTACAGCCGATGCCTCTCCACATTGAGCCAAGAATCGGCTGACATGCTCCACTGTAGATACATCATCTTGCCCTGAGAATTTGGAGAAGTCTGGTACTCTGTATCGGCGTGGCAACGGAACTCTATCAAACCAATCTGGATATGGATGCCGATACATAAATGTTTCCTCCTTCGGTCTTAAACCGAATTGTTCTCTCATCACCTCTGTGATTCTTGCTGTCAAATCTTCTTCTCTTGGATTTTCGATGTGATAATGCAGAGGCGGAGTTGGTAGCCGATTCTGCCTCTGATATTTTCTCTGATAATTATACTCAGGGACAGCTCCTGGATAACTCTGTTGATGCCCTCCATAGTACGCAGTTTGATATCCTTGAGGAATCGCATCTTGTTGCCCCCCAGGCATTTGAATCGGCTCCACTGCCTTCTTGATCAAGTTCTGTAATGTGTTCACCAATATCCCAGATTGATCGATCAATGCATGATGAACTGTCTCATTAATCATGTCTTGAAGTTGCTTCTGTGAACTTGCAGGTGATGTATGGCTCAATTCATCAATCAGAACAGGCATTGGAAATTGCGACTTCTGAGTCGACCCTCGATCTGTCATACCGAAGGATTCTAGACAAAGCTTCCGAAAATCATCGATGTTCTGCTCCACTTGTTGTCTATGTTCTTCGGTCAAGTCTTCCATTGTAACTGGGATTGTATCATCTGTGCTGACCTCTTTTCCAGCCATGTCGCAGTTCTGTGTCCCACCGGGCGTGCCAAAAATATGTTCGCACCAAAAACCACCGGGTGTGCCAAGAAGCTTGTTGCTGATCTGGTTTGATGCGATTGAACATACGAAGGCCTGGGAGATCTGCTTAGCTCCAGTGCAGGTCCTAAAATCTTGAGGTTCACAGGCGTGCCAGTCAATTTGACCCAGCAATTGACAAGGAGATAAAACAAATCAGATCACCGCTCCAATCGGCCGATAAGCTGATACAGTCTTCCTCTAGCCGATGGCACCAACAGTACTTGTAAATCGGCTGCGCCTATACTCGGGCCCTTGTCTTTGTGCGTGTTCGTGCTCGGGTACTAGTTGTCCGTGTCCGCGCCCGGGTAGTCGTCCTATTGCCCGCGCCCGGGACCTCATGCCCGCGCCCGGATCTTTGTGTCCGCGCCCGGGTCTTCGTGCCCGTGCCCGGGTACTTGTCTACTTGTTCGATCGGCCAATACTCCTAGCCGATAGCCGATAGCATCTATGTGTCGGCCGTGCCCGGGCTCTTCCTCGTGCCCGCGCCCGGGTACTTGCTCGTGGTCGTGTCCGAGGAGAGGCAAGGAGGAATGACGATTGCCGATAGAACACCTGTACATTGGCCGGAAGCCGATGATAATTTAAGCATGTAATATACCAGCCGACTGCCAAATAAAACAGTAGGACATCGGCTAGAAGCCGATGGTAAAACAGATAGGCAGAAATAAAAGACAATGCAGTCGGTTGCCTAGTAACAGATAACCTATCGGCTAAGCACTCCGATAGAACATCGCATAAACACCTATCGACTCGACAAGGATAAGATTATTACTATCAGTCTAGTAGATCGGACCGAACCATTGCAGCACAGACCAATAATGATAACAGAACCTCAATGGGCCGATAGATCTAATGCAATCGTGATGTATAAGATAATTTACCGGCTATACATTCCGATAAGACACTTGCACAGAAGCCATTGGCCTAGCAGGAATAGCTTATCGCTCAGTTTAGTAGGTCGGACCCAACCGATGCAGCACAAACTGATGATAAACTATCCCCAGTAAACCGATAAAAACTATGCATGCGTGATGTGGTATACCTGATCAGCCTAAGAGATCGAACCGAACCGATGCAGCCGTAGACAGGGCAGATACACCTGGGTAAGGGGTGACGAGTCTTACCCTCTCGCAGGAGTTCGGACCTAACCGATGCAGCCCCGCTCGAGAAGCAAGAACCCGTCGAGAGGGTGGCGATGCGCCGAAGTTTATTGATCTGTGTGGATAATTTACAAGGTGTCCGGGCATACGTATTTATACCCCGAGTTACATGAGTCCTTATAGGACACGGAATAGGACTTTCCTAACTAAAAAAGGAAAACTAACGGACCTGATCAGACAAGAGATCAGGTTTCCTATAAGATAAAACTATCTAATAGATAAGATAAATAATTGCCATAACGTGGTCTTCACGATTCCTTCTCAAATCCGGTTTCTTCTGGATTAATTTCCTCCGGTTGATATAGCTCCTATCTTTACCGAATCCGATATGAGCCGTGCCAAATTTTGGCGTTAACACCTTGTAATTAGAGATATGGTAGAACCCGGCAGACTTTGTCTTGTACAATAAGGAATATACAGTCTTAAGTCGAGTAAATTGTATCTCTAAAAGGAGATCCCTTCGCCGTATCCGGTTGGGACTCCTATCTTGCACCCCTGTCCCCTGGTATATAAGGGGAGGCAGGGCGCCCCCTAAGGGTAGAAGATCATAGACCAACACAAATCCTCAAAGGAATAACACCTCAACTAGATGTAGGCACTTCGAGGGCCTGAACCAGTATAAAATCTCCCTGTGTTCCTTTGCAATCCACCGAGTTTCCATCCGCCGGGTAGCCCCATATTCATATTGCCGGTGTAAAACATCGACAGTTGGCGCACCAGGTAGGGGCTTCGGCGAGATCTACTTCAATAAGCTCAATGGATCCAACAACAGGAGTTGACGGCAACAAATTCTCCCCTGGAGACACAATTTCATTCGGAAGCCTCGACTTCGTCGCCAACATGTTCGGCAACCTTGCTTTGGCTGATGCAGATCCAATCCAACCAGCCGAGGAACCAGCCGACTCCGCACCAGTCGGCTAACAAGACACCGCAGTCACCGTCATCGATCTGTTGCGGCAATCTTCCACTTCGCCGAGCCTCGGGACAACTTTCTCCTTCAGCATCCGACTCGCGCTAGGCCTTGAGCCAGCCCGGGTCTGGCTAGGAAGGGGAGAGATCGTCAATCTCCCGCACGGGCTTGGCAACGCCGTGGATCTACATCTTACGCGGCAGACCCGATCCCCTACGGTTCAGTTTAGACATGGCTCAGAGCCGCTCCAGATTGGATCTAGGGAGGTCGGAGTCGTCCTTACTCCAATGAACTACTCGGATTCCGACTCCAAGTTAGACAGTGGTTCGAACACCAGTTCGGACACTAGTCTGGCGAGTTTCCTTCTTCCTCACGAGATCTTCATGGCTTCAACTCCTCCACCAAAGGTACGCCGACTACAAGAGGAGAAACAAGAGGAGGCATGCCGACTATGGCAACAGGAGGAGGCCGACCGCGAGGCTCGCAATGACGAGCTACGCAAGGCTGGGCGAATTGCTCAGCAACAGATCCTCCAAACTAGAGTCGGCGACCACGACGTCTTCGTCACGACTCAGTGAGGACATGGTTAACAGGGCTCCTGAGGCAGTCGATCGGTTCCTGCGGAGAACTCAGGGAGCGGTTCATCGCTAACTTTCAGGGGACCTTGAGAGGCCGTCTTCTGAGCACGATCTATACCAACTGCACCAGAGGAAGAACGAGTCTCTGCGCGAATTTATCAAGAGGTTCTTCGGGAAACGCAACCAAATCCCAATGATCAAGGACAAGGTCGTCATCGTTGCCTTCCGCAAGGGAGTAAAGGACGCCCCGTTCATCGCAAAATTCACTCGGAAGCCTCCAACCACCGTCAGGGCTCTCTTCGATATGGCAAACAAATACGCCGACTCGGCCGAGGCAGTCGCAGAGGCCCTCAACGAGAAGAAAGAGTCCCAGCAAAAAGACCAAAAGGCAAAAGCTGACATTGAGCCATCACAAAACAAGTCCGGCAACCGCAAGCGGAAGTCGGACAACGAGGTGGCCAACATGGAGCGCACTCGGTCGTGGCCCCCAAGGAACAATGAATACCAGAAGGATATGAACGGGTCTTGCCCCTTCCATCCCAAGGGCAAGCACGCGGCCAAGGATTGCTTCATGCTCAAGAAGTTTGCCTCCGAGCAGACTTCATCGTCTGGCGCCGACAAGGACAAAGACAAGCCAGATTCGGGCCTGGCCGACGATTTTCAAGATCCCCAGGCCGAGCTAACCACATCTTCGGAGGGCCATCCGCGTACGAATACAAACGGAAGCAGAAGCTAACAGCACACGACGTCAATGCGGTCTCTACAATAGACGCCCCCCGATATTTGCGTTGGTCAGAAACACCCATCACATTCGACTGCGCAAATCACCCCGATCGGGTCTCACACCCAGGACGCTACCCACTCGTCCTGGACCCGGTCGTCAAGAATATCAAGCTAAACAAGGCCTTCATAGACGGAGGTAGCACACTCAATATCCTCTTTGCCAAGACCCTGGATGATCCTCTTTGCCAAGACCCTGGATGAGATGAAAATCCCTCGTTCAGAATTGCGGCCAAGTACTGCGCCCTTCCACAGGACAATTCCTGGCCTGTCTTCAACACCCCTCGGGCAGATAACCTTGCCGGTCACCTTCGGCACGGGGGATAACTTCCGCACAGAAAACATCTACTTCGAGGTCGCTGACTTCGAGACCGCGTACCACGCGATGCTCGGACGACCGGCGCTCGCCAAATTCATGGCGATACCGCACTATACCTACATGTTGCTCAAAATGCCTGGGCTAGCAGGAGTTCTCCCCCTCCGCAGTGACGTCAGGCAAGCCTTCACCTGCGACAAGGAGAGCTGCGAGTTGGTTCAATCACATGGTCCTGCATAATCACGAGGCCACTGGCCGAATCGCTAAGTGGGTGCTTGAGTTGATGGTGTTCGACATCACCTTTTAGCCACGGACAACTATCAAATCACAAGCTCTACCTGATTTCGTGGCCGAGTGGACAGAAGTTCAAATGCCTACATGAACATCGAAGCTAGAGTACTGGACAATGTACTTTGACGGTTCTCTACGGATCGGCGGCGCCGGGGCCAGTGTCGTACTGATGTCCCCTACCAGCGAAAAACTCAAGTACGTTCTCCAGATCCACTTCCCGGCTTCCCGCAACGTCGCCGAGTACGAGGCACTTATCAACGGGCTCCGCATTGCTATATCACTCGGCATCCGCCGACTGGTTGTGCGAGGAGATTCTCAACTCGTGGTGAACCAAGTCATGAAAGACTAAACATGTCTCGACGACACAATGGCGGCGTACTGTCAGGAGGTCTGGAAGTTGGAAAACAAGTTCGACGGGCTGGAGATAACACATGTCCTACGACAATACAATGATGATGCAGATGAATTGGCAAAAATGGGATCCAAGCGAGAAGCGGTCCCGACAGGGATCTTTGTCGAGCAACTTATGGAGCCATTAGTCAAGAAGAAACCAGTGCCAGAGCAGTCGGGAGGCGAACCTACCCCAGCAATAGACGAAGTACTGAACATATGTCAAGACTGGCGGACTCCTGTTCTCAAATTCCTCCTGGACGATTGACTCCCAGAAGATCGTAGTGAAGCCGAACAAATTAAATGTCGAAGCCAGAGTTTCCTAGTTGTCGGAAAAGACCTGTACCGAAGAAGTGCATCCGGTGTCCTCATGTGCTGCGTCACCACCAAGGAGGGCAAGCAGATTCTGCACTCGATCCACTCGGGCATATGTGGCAACCATGCCGCATACAGGATGTTAGTCGGAAAGGCTTACTAGCAGGGATTTTTCTGGCCAACAGTAGTAAAAGACACCAAAGACATTGTTCGCACATGCGAGGGTTGCCAGTTCTATGCAAGACAAACCAATCTTCTAGCCCAAGAACTCCAAACAATCCCAATCTCTTGGCCCTTTGCAGTATGGGGCCTTGACATGGTCGGGCCTTTCAAGAAAGTGCCAGGAGGGTTCACACACTTGTTCATCGTAGTAGATAAATTCACGAAGTGGATTGAGGCAAAACCCGTTGCTACCATAACAGAGGCACGAGCAAAGGACTTCATTATGAGTATATTATACCGATTCGGGGTCCCTAACCGCATCATCATGGACAATGGTACTCAGTTCGCGGGCGGCGTGTTTCAAGATTTCTATGACAACTTCGGCATAAAGATCTGCTATGCGTCTGTGGCACACCCGCGGAGCAATGGGCAGGTTGAACGCGCCAATGGTATGGTCTTACAAGGTATCAAGGCTAGGATATTCGATCGATTACAACCATATGTGGGCCGGTGGGTACAAGAGCTCCCATATGTTTTCTGGTCTCTCAAAACCACGGTTAGTCAGGCAACAGGGTAATTCCCTTTCTTTCTGGTCTACGGTGCCGAGGCTATGCTACCAACCGAGTTAGAGTTCGGCTCTCCATGAGTTCGGGCTTACTCAGAAGACACCTCAAAGAATACCCGATTGGTCGAACTAGATCAGTTGGAAGAAGCAAGGGACATCGCAATAATCCAGTTGGCAAGGTATCTTCAAGGCCTGCGTCGCTACCACAATCGCAATGTTCGTGGCCATGCCTTTTCGGTCGGAGATCTCGTCTTGAAAAATACAAACCACTAAAGACAGGCATAAACTATCCCCAATATGGGAAGGGCCGTTCATTATAGCCGAGGTCACGCGGCCAGGCGCCTACCGACTGAAGACCGAAGACGGTGCCCTCATTAGCAACTCATGGAATATAGAACAGCTACGTCCTTTCTATACCTGAGTTTTATTCTTTCCATGTGTACAGTTTTTCTCTGACTCACTACGCCGCTTGTCTCAACCGAGTAGTGAGTCGAGGGCTGCATGTATTATATGTGCTTTGTCAATAATATACGAGCCTGTTTTACTTAAGTTATGAAGTTTTGCAACGGCTCTGTTATGTTTGCCCGAGTACAGCTTTCTACGGTGAACGATTTTATTAAGTTCCTATAGACCAACTCGGCGCAGATTATGTAGTCGGGTAAAGCTAATGACAACTAAGTAATAATTCAGAGCTTGGCGGCATTGCACATATATTTACACATGTCTTTACAAAAACTCATATACACCGACTGCATGATGGACTATTCTTACATACCCAGGTCTCGGGTGATAACCTTTGCAGTCGGCCTCGCCTTGGCTATCAGTTCCAGCGCCTCGTCAGGTGTCGTCTCCTCGGCGAACCCTTCTTCGATGGCTTCAATATCTGCCCTGGGGTAGATTGACTTGGTCATAGCCAGGGTCTGGGCCACGCCAACAACAGTACGCTCATCCGAGTAACTCTTCTGGATACTCAGTGCTTCGTTAAGGCGTGCCTGCACCTGAGACACCGTGTTGGAGCTGGTTCCCACATAATGAGGATCCATCACATCAAGGAGCCCTTTCACGGACTCGGCAAGGATCTCCCGTGACTCCTTGACGACCTTTATCTCCATTGCGAAAGCCTAAAACTGGATTTGGGCATTGGCTCTAGCAGCTGCCCGGGCTCACCGACAAGTAAACTTGTTAGGCAAAATTGTAGACAGAGTACTTAATGCATTAGTTAAGATCATTGTCAGAGCAGAGACTTACTTTCGTAGTCAGCCTCCCACTTGGCTTTGGCCTTCTCCAGTTCAGCTTTTTCCTTCTCGAGCTTGGTGTTGGCCTTCTTCAAGTCGGCCTTCTCTTTCTCAAGCTCGGCCTTGGCCCTTGTCAAGTCGGCTTTGTCTTTTTCAAGCCCAGCCTTGGCTCTCTCGGCCTCCTTCAGCTGGACTTCTCCCTCTGTTCGCATCTTCAGCTCGGCTTCGAGGGCTGCACATCAGAATAGTCAAGTACTCAACATGGCAGTCAAGACACAACTAGGTAGTCGAAAAACAACACAGTTGGAGAAATATACTAAGGGCTCAGTTAGGAAGACGTATTCAGAGGACTTACTTCCAATCTTCTTGGCTTGGTCCCAATTTTTGTCCCTGAGCTGATTAACGGCTCCCTTCAGCCAAGATTCCCTCCCCTGGTGGCGCTGCTCCAATTCGGTCTTTAGTGCCCGGAGCTAGTCTAATTCTTGGAGCTGGGGGGCAACCCGGGTCAGGACCTCATTCATCCTCTCCGAGCGGTCAACAATTTTCTGCTCGGGGAGAAACAGTGCAAAGCAGAGTCAAGCGTCAAAACACTCGTGCAAGGAGGACTACCAAGACTCCAATACGGCGAAATTCATACCTTAATCCCCTGGGACGCGGCGATTGCGGTGCGAAGCAAGTCTTCACGCTCCTTCTCTGCCACAACCTCGTCATGCTTGTAACTCCTCGCAGTTCCGTCGAGGGTCACCCAGCGGAATGTCCTCGGGAACTTGCGAGGAGGGGCTTCTAGCCTGGGGTGGTCCGGTCTTTCTGAAGATGACGATGACGACGACGACGACGATGATGGCGACAAGGATGGGGATGGGGTTCTGGCCCTCAACTCGGCAGCCATCGGGGCCTCGGGGGCTGGCTCAGGGGCAAGGGCGACAACTTCGACAATCGCCCCTTGGTCGGCCGGTGTCGACGGCCCTGCAGTCGGGGCGATCTCAGTTTTTGCAACTAAGACCGTCGCCGGCTCAACAGGTGTGCTCACTGGCGCTGGCTCGGCTAGGGCTGGCTCGACAACAAGGGTAGCTAGAACTGTCTCATTGAGATCATTGTCAGCTCGCTTCCTGCGTAATGAGTCAAATATCAAAATGCTACCATGTCAAACAAGATTTTCAGAAGACCTAGGGCAACCTGCCTCTTGAAGAACTTAAGCCTCTGTCCGGGGGATCCGGAGGCCGGCACTGGAGGGCCGCTGGCTGTCGGGCCTGAGGGCACGGTAGTCGGCGCCAGTGTTTTTGTCCTGGTCGGCCCCGCTCATGGTGTAGCCGGCTAGGATGCCCGGGTACTCGGCGGCACCATTCTTGGGCTCGATGTTGCTAAGCCTGGCAGCGCTGGGCCTAACCTTGTACTCAGCGACACTCATATTGGGCTCGATGATGCTGAGCTCGACTGCGCTGGTCCCGATCTGGGACTCGGTGGCCTAGGGGCTGTACCGGTGGTGTCTTTTATCCTTAGACTCCCGGCTGTGACACTCGGCCTCATAACTTTCTTCTTGCCCTGATCTACAATAGGTCTCTTTCCCGCTCTCTTGGAGTCGGGCTGGGCAGCAGAAGGAATTCTCGGCCTCTTCTTCGACTTCATGGCCGACAGTGTTCAGGAGTCATCATCAAACTCCTCACATGACTGCAAGCAGTTCAATAATATATTTTACACATTCTGGAGCCAATCTACGCATATATCTACAAGCATTCACCACAGATGAACTACAAGACAGCATCAGCAAGGGTTACCTTTGGGCACGGCCTCTTCCGGCTATAAGCCGCCACAGACCGATTTGTGTCTTCAGTTTCGATCACCCCGTTGGCAAAGAAATCTGGCAGGATGTTTGTCACCTTGTACTTGTCTATCAGGTCGGAGTATTCCCGGCTAGGATCACCTTTGCCCTTGTAGTCCCAGCCGAAGTGACACCTCAGCTTCAACGGCCTGATGCACCAAGTCAAGAAACGTCGGCCACCCATGGACCAGTCAACCCGGCTCTCTTCAGCTTGTCAATCTTGCCAACAAGAATGTTAACCTGCCCCATTTCTTCAGAGGTGGGCAAAGACGACCACTTGGCAATAACCACGGGGGGCAAACCCATGAAAGGGGGAAGGCTTGGCTCAAGATCAGAGCAGTAAAACCACTCCTTATGCCAGCCTTTGAGAGAAGATTTCAGAGGGATATTGAAATAGATCCTCTTCATCTCACTCCTGAGTTGGATACCGGCCCCTCCAATCACTTGGATTTTGCTCTTAGAGGGTTGGGGCTTGATATGGAACAAATATCTAAAAAGATTTAAATGGGGTTCCACACCCAGGAAGCACTCACAAAGAGTCACGAATATGGAGATTTGCAGAATTGAGTTGGGATTCAGATTCACCAACTCGAGTTCATAAAAAGCAAGAAGCTAGTGGAAGAACTCGGAAGATGGAAGAGAAAGGCCCCGGTGGAAAAGAGAGGCGAAAACGACGGTCTCACCATCCTGGGGCTCTAGAACAGATTCACCTTCAGTAGGGCGCCAGTTGATGACATCGTGGCTCTACAACCTCAGCTGCTTCTCTAGGAGCTTCAGCTTAGCTGACCCGTAATCCAAAGTCGGCCAGACATCATCCGATGCATCTGTGAGATTTGAAGCCCTCGGCATGGTTAGGGATGAGGAGATTTGGGGGAAATGTCAGAAGGTTTGAAATAGATGAGGAGGAGAGGAACCACCTGAGTTCTAATGGGGAAGTGCGAACAATGGCGAACCCTAGCGGAGCGGGAGGCAAAATTTCAGCGCGGAAGCTGGAAGACGAAACGATTGGTGGATTGGAGAAGATGAAGGAATCTTTTCTCTCTCTCCCCGCCTTGTATAGAGCCGTTTCCGATTCGTGGGCTTGGGCTTACACAATTGGTACTGGGCCATCAAGATATGAGTTTCTACAGTAGTACGCTCAAATGTGGGCTGCTCGCTGAATGTGTTAAAATCGTAGTGCTGGTGCTACCAACAGGAACCGATGAGGTAAACAGATATGCTTCATGAAGGCCTAATTGCTGAACATGTGTGTTTGGGTATCTGTCTTATCCACCATGTATTGAGGATATATCCTTATAAGGATCACAAGCTGGTCTTCATCAAAATTGGGGATACAGGTATCTCTCAAGTACACCTGACCACACAATGGATTTAATTTCATAAAGTGGTACTTGGCCTACATGCTTGGCCAACAGTTGCCATGAGCAATGTTATTCCAGCCGACATGACACTGAAGAGTCTAACTTCTGAGTAGTGCACTACTCGGGAAAGACTATAAATATTTCGTCCAGCCGATATGACGCTGAGGAGTCTAACTTCCGAGTGGGACGCCACTCGGGAAAGACTATAAATACCCTTTCCAGTTGACATGAAGCTGAAGAGTCCCATATACGAGTAGCATGCTACTCGGCAAAGACTATAAATCATATTCCGGTTGACATGATACTGAAGAGTCTCATATACCAGTAGTGTACTACTCGGGAAAGACTACAAGGTTAAGGATCTTTGACTTTATGTTTAATTGTTTTTACAATTAAGCACAAAGTCGGGGGCTACACCTAATAGGTGCGCCTATTCGGCGCACATTACTCATACTTCTACATGGAGCCCTTCATAGCGTCGCTGCCAGCTAACATGAAATAGGACTCAGGAAGAAGAAGCACTCGGACAAAGAGTACTTGGAAGCAATGCACTCAGGCAATCTTCACCGTGGAGGATGAGCACTCGGCATCAGCTGTGACTCAACTATGAAGGTCTCAGGGGCTGCTGTGGAGGCCATGGGCCCCAAGTACCTCATCACAAGCATATGGGCCACTCGGATAGAGGATGGGCCTAGCCTTGTAATTAGATATATGGTAGAACCCGGCAGACTTTGCCTTGTACAATAAGGAATATACAGTCTTAAGTCGGGTAAATTGTATCTCTAAAAGGAAATCCCTTGGCCGTATCCGGTTGGGACTCCTATCTTGTACTCCTGTCCCCCAGTATATAAGGGGAGGCAGGGCGCCCCCTGAGGGCAGAAGATCATAGACCAACACAAATCCTCTAAGGAATAACACCTCAACTGGACGTAGGGTATTACCTCACTCCGAGGGCCTGAACCAGTATATAATCTCCTTGTGTTCCTTTGCAATCCACCGAGTTTCCATCCGCCAGGTAGCCCCATATTCATATTGCCGGTGTAAAAACATCGACAAAGATCCAACTCGGGAATGTACTGACTTCGTCAACAAGGATGTCATCACCGACACCTTGCTTGGTTACTTCATCAATGGAGTCGTCGAGACTTTGGATGCCGAGAAAACCCCCAAGCCGTACAGCAAAGACAGGCCCCGGCCGGTGGTAATATCTCGTTTTCCCATTATCTCCGATGCTTGTTTGTAATGAATGGCATGAACACTATCCAATTGAATATTCCTTGATATGTGACACTTGTAGGAATTTGTTGAGTTTTCCTTGAACCCCCCTAACCGGCTGGCCAGTGGATCTAGAAAGTGGCCAGCTAGTCCCTCAGCAGCCCAACCCAGCCCCAAGAGGGCTGGGAAGCAACTTATGATGGGCCATGCCAAGAAAACGAGTATGCCGAGTAAGGCATCAGGCAATCCAATGATCAAGGACCCCAGCAATGCAGCCCCTGGACCGACCAGCCCCAGGACTGTGCCACCGACAACACCTTCACCCCAGTCGGCCACACCTAGTGTGGTGTCGACTGGGCCAAGTTCTGCACCACCTACTGCCGCGCCCCAGAGCCCGACAGTAGGCGGTATATCACCGCCGAGTAGGCCTTCGGGCACCCCCTGCCGACTACCTCCACCTCTGGCGCACAGGGCTGGAGATTCAAAACTTCCAAGTGGTATGGAAATCCTCAATCTTTAGAAAATCTCGTGTGGTCTTGCAACATCTTGACTGCTGAATTATTTTACAGGAAGCCAAGTGACGCTGATCCCAAGGGGACAGTGCCACCAACCCCCATAGCTACCTCTGTCCCAACTGAGGCCGAACCTGCAGAGTCTCGGCCTGAGTCGAGTGCTGTTCTAGCCCCTAAGGTTGAGACAACCTACTCGTCCGGGCCGCAAACTTCACCCAATCGGGATGCTATAGTTGAAGTCCCAATCGCTGAGCCCATTGAAGAGCCAGCACCGCCAGTCGATCCAAGACCCAGGACTCCCTCTCCTTCACTCTACCCATCCTCGGACGACGATGACCTCCCCAGGCTCGAAGCTCCTCCACCATACTACCCCCGAGTGTTTTATTGGGTCACCCAAGAGGAAGACAAGCAAACTTTCAAGCTAAACGAGGAAGCTGCCCAGAGGGAGCGAGTCAAACTGATGGAGGCTGCCATCGCAGCATCAAGGAGCATCTAGGTACATAATCTAACCAACGGTGTCTATTGATTGACGATTCTTAGAATCTTTTGCTATTGTTACTTGTCTTGTTTGACTACAATGTAAATCGTGCAGCAAGTAGTTGATCGATCTGAGAAGATGGGTAGGGTCCTTTCCCAACTCGCTTCTCAGCTGACTCAACTCCACCAACTCCAACTCGCCAAAGACGATTTGGAGAAGACTAGCAAGGAGAGGGAGAACTAGCTAAAAGACTCGGTGAACAAGCTCCGAGATGAGAATTGGGAGAAAATAGGGACCATCAGAGGTATGTTTCCACTTCTACCCGAGTAAATCCAGTCATCTTTTCTGTGCTTCTAATCTTTAGCCTTGTCTAGCTATAGCTCTAGAAACAAATCTGAATAATCAGTCCTTAGAAATTGAGATCTTGAAGAAAGAGCTAAAGGAGCTCGAGAAAGCGAAGTCCAAGGTCAACACTGAATATGCTAATAAGCTTCATATTTGCTCTAGTACACTATCTGACTAGATATCCAATTTTGTTGTCTATGTCTTCTCTTTTATATGAGTTGCCTTCAAGACCAATGCGCAGACACAATTCGGCGCCTTTGCTGAGGAAATCAAAGTAGTAAATAATTTGCGGGATTCCATAGTAGATTCAGCGAAGGCTTTACTAGACATCATGCAGCCAAGCCAAGCTAGCTCCAGTTCAAGTTCTTCTGCTCAGGTGATTCAACGCCTTCAAGATGCTCCAGCTATACTGAAGGAATTCGGCACAGAGCATGCCACCATAGGGATGTCCTAGGCCTTAGCCATGATGAAGTCTCTCTACTCCCGAGTAGATATTGAGGCTATTGGCGAGGGATTTGCTGAGGGCACCACCCCGGAGGAGGGTTTAGAACTAATAAACCAGACTAGGCCAACTGCTAGAGCAATCGTCGAGGATCTGCCATTGTAAACACAAACTTGTTTTAAGCAGTCGGTGTATGACAAGAACAATATGTAGATATTCTAAATGCTTTTGGTACTTATTGTTATATCTTGCTGAGTATGCGATCTTATCTTAGCCATCATTAGTTTTATCCGACTAGCCAATTTACGCCGAGCACATTGAGATCGACTTTAAAAGGCATTCATCTCATGAGACTATACTCGGGACAAACGTAGCATAATCATTATAAAACTTCATGACTTAGATGAAGTAAACTCAAACATTATGAACAACAAGAGACATGTTATCCTTATGTAGCCCCTGACTCACTACTCGATTGAAACAATCGGTGTAGTGAGTCAGAGTAATAAATTATATATATATATAGAGAGAGAGAGAGAGATAGGCTATGGTGCTTTGCGAAGCATGGGGTTGTCCAGTGCTTCGTGACCGTTGCTACAAATTAGAAGTTTAAATGAGCGATCCAAACCATTCATCATGATCTCCATATTGAAACAAGGTTGGAGACCAAATTTTACATTTTTTGGAAATTTTTTACTATTTTTTAGATATGTATGAAATCTTGTTAATCTAAAGACTTCAAAACCGTCCAAAAACCTATAAATTGTACCCCTCTTAAAAATAGTAAAAATTCCAAAAAAATGTAAAATTTGGTCTCCAACTTTGTTTCAATATGGAGATCATGAGAATGGTTTGGATCGCTCATTTTAAACTTCTAATTTGTAGCACACGGTCGCAAGCATGGGGCGATCCGTGCTTCGCGAAGCACAGTAGCCCATCTCTTCTCTCTCTCTCTCTCTCTCTCTCTCTCTCTCTATATATATATAATATATATATATATATATATATATATATATATGAAAGAGTTACAATACTCATGTATAGAAAAGATGTAGTTGTTCTATGTTTCATGAGTTGTTGACTAGGATGCCGTCTTCTGTCTTCAGTCAGTAGGCACCCGGACGTGTCACCTCAGTGATAATGAACGGCCCCTCCTATAAGGAGATAATTATGCCTGTCTTTGGTGGTCTAGATTTTTTCTGAAATGAAATCTCCCACCGAAACGGCACGGCCCCGAACATTGTGATAACGACGCAGGCCATGAAAATACCCTGCTGACTGGATTGTTGCGATGTTCCTTGCTTCTTCCAACTAATCTAACTCGACCAGTCGGTCTTCATTTGACTTGTCTTCTGAGTGGGCCCGGACTCGTGGAGAGCCGAACTCCAACTCGGTTAGTAACACGGCCTCAGCACCATAGACTAGGAAGAAAGGGGATTGCCCTGTTGCCCGACTAACCGTGTGTCACAGCCCTAAATCTAAATTAAGGTAATTAGTGTTAAGTCCTAGCTAATCCTTTGCTTTGTGCTAGTTGTCACTTCCCAAGTTCTATATATCTAAAAATCCAAGAAAAATTCCTAAACATGTCAGGCGATGTGAGTAAGCCCCTATAAAAATTTCATAATTTTATCCCTTCAATAAATACTTCAACCAAGTCCCTCAAGTCAGTAAGACTAGGAAGCTAGCTGAAATAAATTGGTTCACTTCTGAAATTCACCAGATGAAAATGAGGACTAATTTAGACAGAGCCCTTTCTCCAAAGTGTGTGCCAACATGAACCCTACCACCAGTATTTTTGGCTCAATTTAATTCCCAAGGAAATCACATAAACCTATGAGATCAAGGCACTGGAGGAATAAATCAAGCTGCAGAAAAACTGGGTCTGTGTGCCTACTTTGCAATTTCACCAAAGGCAAACCAGAACAATTCTAACCACGAAATTTGGTCAAGATGTTAAATACATCTTCCTCTACCTCCCATATTTTCCCATAATTTATGCTCCTCATTTACTTAGTGAAACAGTAATTTAGAGAACTGCATGTTGGACAGCTCACAAAATAGTCTCTAGAGGTTTCTTCTCTCTCAAGACACTGACCAGTGGACCCCACAAGACCTAGCCCACTTGTCAGCCTCATAGCAGCATGTGACAGTGTGTTTCACCAGGAAATTCACCCATACTCCACTCCTCCTAGACCATCACTACTTGGACCCACAAGCCATAGAGTAAATCTAGCTAAGGCAGTGTTCGGCAGGGCTTCTTGCCCTACTTATTTTTTTTGGATTCCGCACGCACGCTTTTCGAAACGATCAACGGTGCGTTTTTTGCAAAAATTTTCTATATGAAAGTAGCTCTAAAAAAGCAAATAGATCCATTTTTCAAGTTTTTAATAGAAAATACTTAATTAATCACGCGCTAATGACGTTTCTCGTTTTGCGTGCACAAAATAAGCCAGAAGCAACGTCGTTGCCGAACAGGGCCTAAATATGAGTAGAACATTGTTGCCTGACATGTGGGACCCACCAGAGGCACTATGGAGATGGAGCAACTCAGCATTTCATGAACCAACGTGTCAGCACCTTGTTTCCCCTTTCTTTCACAGTACACAAAAGCTTAGAGGTGAGCACAAACCATGGAGCATCAACCATTTCGACTCAAACTCCGCCAGTAGAACCTCTCACCTTTCCTCTTCACGTCCTCACCAAGAACACCGACGGAGACCACAAGGATCACCTCCGGCAACCCCTTTCTCTCCTCTGCCGTCAGTGTTCGACAGAAACCCAGCTAGCTCCGGTGAGCTCCATCCCTTCTAAGCCTCGGGAACATGATCTCCATCTTGATCGTTCCATTGGTCTTTGGTCGCCCTAGGAATTGCCGGCCGAAGCCGCCGTCGTCCTCACCTTCGGTCCAGTGAGCGCCGCCGCGACATCGTCACTGTTCCGATGAGCTCAGGTGATCCCAACCTGAGCCACCGCGCCTCCAGCATCGCCTTGTTTCCAGAAGACCACCGGCAGAAGGAATCAGGAAAGGATGTAGTGAAGCTCGAGATCGAGGTCATCTTCCCCAAGTCCGGCCAACTGCCGCCGCCGTCGATTTCTTTCTCTTTGGTAGTCCTCAGTTCCTTTCTTTGCATAGGAGCCATCCCTAGGAAGTCTCTAACCTGTTAGACACCTCACCCCGACTGCAGAACCCCGGGAGAAGGCCGCCGATGTGAAACCGAAGGAGTTCGCCGCCGCCGGACAATTTGCACCGTCGCCATTATTGTTCCAACTTCGCGCAGACCCGCACGAGCCTCGGTGAGCATCCTGGCACCTAGCAGTAACTCCCGCCTGCATGTACACAGCCAGATCTAGTCCAAAATAGGATACGCATCGTCGACCCGAAACACTCCGCCGTTAGAGCTCGCCACTGGCGATATTCCAGTCACCCGAGGTGTCAAGAAGACCACCCTTAGCTCCGCCGTGAACTCCTCTACCTTTTCTGTTTTGGGCCCGACCACAGCCGAGCTGCCGTTCACCGTCGCCGCCGCCGAGAAGCTTGCCGGCTCTGTCTGCTCGCGCCCGCGCCCTCGCGCTCTTGCGCCCTGCTCCCGTGCCCTGCTCTGCTTTGCCTCGCTGGCCTGCGGGCCCGAGCTACAAGGGAAATCAGAAAAGAGAGAAATAAGAAAAGAAAAGAAAATGTTTAAAACTTGTAAATTCATATCTTGGTCATTTTAACTCATTATTGAGTGAAACCAATTTTGTTAGCTCTGTAAATTTGTGAACTTTATTACTGTAAAATAAAATATGACAACTTCTGTACTGGAAATATCTATAAAATATTATGAAGCAAAATTGACTTATTTTGGGCTTAAGAACTTGAAATATTTCTATAAAATTCACTGTAACTCCTTTTGAGGTAAACCAAATTTCTTTGGATTCATAAAATTGTGCTCTTTAATTTGGTAAAATAAAAAGTGAGAACTTCTGTGTAGGATTATTCTCTAAAAATGGAAATACCTATTATATACATCTTTTTACCTTAGAAGTTTATATAAATTTCTAGAAAATTCATCCTAATAGCTAAAAAATGTGAAACCACTTTTGTTAAAACTCAGAAAAATTGTAAACTTACTGTGGAAAATTTGTATTATGATATAAATACCTCCCAAAATAGGCCTAATTAATTTGCTTACCTTTTCTTTTGTTAAACTTGTAAAATCTATATCTAAATCATTTTAAATCCAATTTCAGTGAACTCAATTTTGTTAGAACCAGTAGGTTATACACTTTCATCTAAAAATGATCACACAAATAGAACCTTAATGGGAAATGCAAGTTACCCCTAATACACTAAGGTGATACACAAATAATTCCAAATCTGCCATTTTCAGCGTATATGGCTTGTTATTTTTGTATCTCACAAACCAGAGATGCAAATGACTTGGTTCTTTTTCCTAAAATCTTATTAGGACATGCCCTACCCTCTGTAATTATCCCATAATTAATTGATCATGTGGCATAGACATGGTTAATTGCTTCTTATTTGCATATTGCTTCTTATTTGCATATTGCTTCTTATCGATAGATTCTGAGGATACGGAGTACGTGGAAGTTCATCCAGAGCCTGAGTGTGACCCCTTGCTGCAACAAGGCAAGCGTCTAAGCATATTGAACCTATGTTTTCAATAAATTGATTTGTTTGCGAAAACAATATCTATATGCATGCTTCAGTCTATTTAAAATGGGAAAACGGTTAGAGTCAATATTACCCAATATTACCCAATTGTATCATTCCATTCCTTGTTATTGATGCCATGTTTTATACATGTCACCACTGGTTAAGGACTTGGGATACTTTATTTACCGAATGCTTAGCCATGCTTATTCTAGACTTAGCAAAATCCGATAGATGGAGCTATCGGTTCAAAATTAGTTGAATGCGAATAGATGGGTTAAAATCTGATAAGAATAACTTCTAATTAATAATTGAGAATATGTTTGACTTGGACGGATGATAGGGCGATGAAGGGATGGTGTTTCCCCGATGCATGTAGCTCCGTCTGGGTCGTTAAGGACCGAACATGTTGACATCTATTCAAGCACCCTACGTACTTCCACACGCCGGGAGTGGGACGGCTTAACTCAGTAGCACGGGAGGCTGTGGCTATCTACGCCCGTCCGTCAGTCGTGAGGAGGGATTTCCGTTGGAGGACCTCGAGCGCGCCTGGCTGTGGCCGGAGGTGCCTCCCACGACGGTGAGCCCGCCTTAGTCATCACACACGCACGACTAAGTCGTCGGGGGCCCAGACGTGGTTTAGGTGGTTGGGGACTAAGCGTGCGAAAGGTTTTGTTGTGACCTCTAGTCCGCACTCAATGTGTAGAGTGTGGGTACAGATATATGTACGTATCAAAACTAGAGTGTAGCCGTTATGGGCTTCTATCACATCGTGTGGGTAAAGATGTACACCTCTGATCAGAGTAAGAACTATTCGAATAGCCGTGTCCACGGTTACAGGACGACCGCTTGATGTGTTAGTTAGTCATGTTAGCATCCAACTTGGGTTATGTGATTATACATGACTTAGGATAAGTCATGGGATGGATGGGTTTATATAAGGGATTTTTAATGTTAAATATGACTTGGCTTTAGTCATGAAAAATGGAGATGTGCTAGTGTAGCACAATTGTTTGGGCAAGGGTGGGCCCCTGGATGATGCTTAAAGCATGGTTATGCTCATTTATGTTCCATTTTCAGAACCATATACTGCTGTCTTAAAATTTCAGATGGAGTTATTTCACAAAATGCTTATAGTTTCAAGTATTACTTGCTCAATAAAATCAGCTTTGTGCAAAATCAAATCAATATAGCCTTCTTCCTTGATGTAGAAACCAGCATGCTTCCTTGTACTATTATTATTGTGTAAGTCTTGCGGAGTACCATTCGTACTCACGTTGCATCTTTTCAGTGAGAGATAACGGCGAGATGGTTGCTCTACTATTATCCCGCCGAGGGTGGCGAGGATAATATGTAGTCGAAAGTTATGCTCTATCCCAGTCGGTTGCCCTGTGGTATGGGTTTCGGCACCACTGGTTTTTGCTTTGTGTTTATTTCCGCTGCAAAATCTTTTGTGTCACTTTGTGATGAATTAGTGTGTGAAACCCTCTATGTAATATCTATAACCCTGCTGTTCGTTATCCATATTTAGAAAGTACTTGTGATGTTTATCAATTGCTTGCGATGAAAGTGTGAGGTTAGTCGCTTTCCTGGGACTAGCTGAACATGAGTATGAGTTGTGATATAATTGAGATGGTTGGGGATAGCTATTGTGGTTCGAAGTCCTCTGGGGTACGTATCGTGTTTGGTCTCCACCATTGAGTGGTTTGACAGGCGTATGACGGGGAGGACTGGCAAGCTATCCTTATGATCATCTCTTTTGTACACTTCTCGGTATTTTGGATTTGTATTGTGAGTGGGTAAAGATTATGGCAAGTCTGCGATGAGGATGGATGGTTACCGCATTTATTCGGGTTTTATTCGAGACCCCATCTATCTAGATAATTCGCGTTGCCGTAATAGTTACTCTTCATAATGCACTTCTGGGGTGCCCACACCGTGGTACGTAAAGACCAGAGAACGGATGGGAGCTCTTGCACCCACTGCCCTGCGTATGGTTGTAGTTGGTCAAACACTCTAGTCTTGATACCTTGTAAGACCATGCCGTTTGCACGCTCGACCTGCCCGTTGCTCCGTGGGTGCACCACATAAGCATAACAGATCTTAATGCCAAAATCGTCACAGAAATCTTGAAAAACGCTGCTAGTGAACTGAGTGCCGTTGTCCATTATAATGCGGCTGGGAACTCCAAATCGGTACATAATACTCATGATGAAGTCTTTTGCCCTAGCCGCTGTGATGGTAGCAACAGGTTTTGTCTCAATCCACTTTGTGAATTTATCCACTGCGACAAACAAGTGTGTGAACCCTCCTAGCGCCTACTTGAACGGCCCGACCATGTCAATCCCCCAAACTACAAAGGGCCAAGATATTGGAATTATTTACAATTCTTGAGTTGGTAGATGTGTTTGCTGAGCAAGGAACTGACATCCTGCATATGTCCGAACTATGTCTTTAGCGTCAGTAACTACAGTCGGCCAGAAGAATCCTTGCCTGTAAGCCTTTCCGACTAATGTCCTTGATGCAGCATGGTTGCCATAGATGCCCTAGTGGATAGATTGCAGAATCTGCTTGCCCTCCTTAGGTGTGATGCAGCGCATGAGGACTCCAGATGCGCTTCAACGATAAAGGTCTTCTCTGACTACAAGGAAACATTTGCTTCAACGTTTGATCCGCTCAGCCTCACCACGATCTTCTAGGAGCTCGTTTTCCAAGAGGAATCTGAAGATCGGAATCTGCCAATCCTAAGAGATGATTAGCACTTCTTGTGTTGCCGGGGTAAGTTCAGTCCTGACTGCTCGAGTACTGGCTTCTTTTTTACTGATGGCTCCAATAACTGCTCTACAAAAATTCCAATCGGGACCGTTTCTTGCTTGGATCCCATGTTGGCTAGCTCATATGTAGCTTTGTTGTACTGGCATAGTACATGTATAATTTCCAGCCCGTCCAACTTGTTTTCTAGCTTCTGTACTTCCTGACAATAGGTTGCCATGTTGTCGTCCAGACACGTCCAGTCTTTCATGACTTGATTTACCACGAGTTGAGAATCCGTGCGCACCACCAGTCGGTAGATGCCGAGTGATATGGCAATGCGGAGCCTGTGGATAAGTGCCTCGTACTTGGCAACATTGTGAGGTACTGGAAAATGTATTTGAAGGAATATTTGAGTTTATCTCCGGTGGGTGATGTCAGGATGACGCTAGCCCCTACGTCGCCGATCTGTAGAGAACCATCAAAGTACATCGTCTAGTATTCTAACTTGTCTGTTGATGTAGCTGTCTAAACTTCTGTCCACTTGGCCACAAAGTTAGCAAGTGCTTGTGACTTGATTGCTGTCCGTGGCTAAAAGGCAATGTCAAACGCCATCAACTCGAGCGCCCATTTAGCGATTCTACCAGTGGCTTCGCGATTGTGTAGGACGTCCCTGAGTGGATATGATATGATGATTGTAACTTGATGCGACTGAGAATAGTACACTAACTTCCAGAGAGTTATGAGCAAACCATATATTAGCTTCTGGACTTGGGGATATCTCATCTTGGATTCGCCTAGGACTTCACTGACAAAGTAAACTAGCCTTTGAACTTTTTGTATGTGTCCTGACTCTACCCGCTCAACTATCAACACTGTGCTGACTACCTGAGTAGTCGCCGCCAGATACAGCATGAGTGGTTCTTGGGGCATTGGTGACACCAACACGGGTGGTGATGTGAGGAACTTCTTGAAGTCTTCGAAAGCTTATTGGGCTTTTGGCGTCCATTGAAAATTGTCGGCTTTCTTAAATAATTTGAAAAAAGGCATATCCCGTTTGCCAAGTTGGGAAACAAATCGGCTGAGTGCCGCCATGTAGCCGGTCAGTTTTTGTACATCCTTTTGGCTAGTCAGGGGCACCATGTTTATTACTGTGTTGATTTTCTCTGGATTTGCCTCGATGCCGCGTTGTGATACGATGAAGCAGAGTAGCTTTCCCAAAGGTACTCTGAAGACACTTTTCCAAGTTCAGCTTCGTCTTGAATCTCCGAAGGCTTTGAAAAGTTTCTTCTAAGTTAACGATGAGATCCTCCTTGACTTTAGTCTTGATCACCACGTCATCGACATACGCCTCCACGTTGTGTCCGAGTTGAGTGTGAAGACATTGTTGCATAGTACGTTGATATGTTGCTCCAGCATTTTTCAACCCGAACGGCATAGTGACATAGCAGTATGCCCCAAATAGCGTGATAAAAGAAGTCTTCCAGCAGTCCTCCTCCTTTAGGCTGATTTGATGGTATCCCGAGTAACAGTCGAGAAAACTAAGTAATTCACATCCCGCAGTTGAATCTACCACCTAATCTATCCTCGGTAGACCAAATAGATCTTTGGGATAGGCCTTGTTTAAGTTGGTATAGTCAACGCACATACGTCATTTACCGTTCTTCTTCCAGACCATGACTGGGTTTGCCAGCCAATCCAGGTGGTAGACCTCTTTGATGAACCCAGCTGCTAGGAGCTTGGTTATCTCCTCTCGAATAGCATCTTTGCGGTCTTATGTGAAGCGCCGTAGTCGTTGCTTGACTGGTTTGGCATCTAGCTTGACATTTAGAAAATGTTCGATCACCTCCCTTGGTACACCAGGCATGTCGGAAGGCTTCCAAGCAAATATATCCCTGTTTGCCTGGAGGAAGGTGATGAGCGCGTCTTCCTATTTGGGGTCAAGTCCGGTCCGGACAAGCGCAGTCTTGGTGGGGTCCGAAGGGTCTAGGGGGATCTTCTTTGTCTCTGAATCTGCTGAAATTCCCAACTTGGCTGCTTTCTTTGCCAGAACTTGATCATCCTCGTTTGCATTTGTTGCAACTAGTCGGATAATCCTTCGTCCAACTGCCGCTTCATGAGATTGGGCCTATCGATGTTTTACACTGGCAATATGATTATAGGGCTACTCAGCAGATCAAAACTCGGTGGATTGCAAAGGAACACGGGGAGGTTTATACTGGTTTAGGCTCTCGATGTGAGGTAATACCCTACGTCCAGTTGTGCTGTATTCCTTTGAGGATGTATGTTTGTTTTTATGAGCTTATCTGTTGTTCTGCCCTCAGGGGGCGCCCTGCCTCCCCTTATATACTAGGGGACAGAGGTACAAGATAGGAGTCCCAGTCAGATTATGGCCAAGAGATCTCCTCTTAGAGATATAACCTACCTGACTAGGACTGTATATTCCTTATCGTACAAGGCAAAGTCTGCCAGGTTCTATCATATCTCTAATTATAAGGCTAGGCCCATCCTCTATCCGAGTGGCCCATATGTTTGTGATGAGGTACCAGGGGCCCATGGCCTCCATAGCAGCCCCTGAGACCTTCATAGTTGAGTCACAGCTGATGCCGAGTGCTCATCCTCCACGGTGAAGATTGCCCGAGTGCATTGCTCTCGAGTACTCTTTGTCCGAGTGCTTCTTCTTCCCGAGTCCTACTTCATGTCAGCTGGCAACGAGGCTATGAAGGGCTCCATGTAGAAGTATGAATAGTGTGCACTGAATAGGCGCACCTATTAGGTGTAGCCCCCAATTTTGTGCTTAATTGTGAAAACAATTAAACATAAAGTCAAAGATCTTTAACCCTGTAATCTTTCCCGAGTAGTATACTACTGGTATATGAGACTCTTCGGTATCATGTCAACCGGAAATAATTTATAGTCTTTGCCGAGTAGCATGCCACTCGTATACGAGACTCTTTAGCTTCATGTCAGCTGGAAAAGGTGTTTATAGTCTTTCCCGAGTGGCGTCCCACTCAGAAGTTAGACTCCTCAGCTTTATGTCAGCTGGAAGAAATATTTATAGTCTCTCCCGAGTAGTGCACTACTCGGAAGTTAGACTCCTCAGCGTCATGTCGGCTAGAAAAATATTTGCACATGGCAACTGTTGGCCAAGCATGTAGGCCGAGTACCACTTTATAAAATTTAATCCATTATGTGGTCAAGTGTACTTGAGAGATACCTGTATCCCCAATTTTGATGAAGACCAGCTTGTGACCCTTATAAGGATATATCTTTAATACCTGGTGGATAATACAGATACCCGAACACATGTGTTCAGCAATTAGGCCTTCATGAAGCATATCTGATTACCTCATCAGTTCCTGTTGGTAGCACCAGCGCCATGATTTTAACACAGCTAGCGAGCGGCCCACATTGAGCGTGCTACTGTAGAAACTCATATCTTGGTGGCCCAGTACCGACTTTGTAAGCCCAAGCCCACGAATCAGAACCGGCTCTATAAAAGACGGGGAGAAAGAGAAAAGATTCCTTCATCTTCTCCAATCCACCAATCGTTTTGTCTTCCAGCCTCCGCGCCGAAATTTCGCCTCTCGCCTCGCTAGGGTTCGCCATTGCTCGCTCTTCCCCATTGAAACTTGGGTGATCCCTCTCCTCCTCATCTATTCCAAGCCCCCAGCAACATTTTCCCCAAATCTTCTTGCCCTTAACCATGCCGAGGGCTTCAGATTTCCTGGAGGCGTCTGACGAGACTTGGCCGACTTCATATTGTGGGTCGGCTAAGCTGAAGCTTCTGGAGAAGCAGCTGAGATTGCAAAGCCGCAATGTCATCAATTGGCGTCCGGCTGAAGGTGAATTAGTTCCGGAGCCCTAGGCTAGTGAGACTGTTGTTTTTGCCTCTTTTTTCAACCGGGGTCTTTCTCTTCCATCTTTCGAGTTCCTCCGCCAGCTTCTTGCCTTCTATGAACTCGAGTTGGTGAATCTGAATCCCAACTCGATCTTGCAAATTTCTATATTCGTGTGAGTGCTTCCTAGGTGTGGAACCCCATTTGAATCTTTTTAGACATTTGTTCCATATCAAGCCCCAGCCCTCCAAGAGCAAAATCCAAGTGATTGGGGGGGGCCAGCATCCAGCTTTGGAGCGAGATGAAGAAAATCTATATTCATATGCCCTTGAAATCTTCTCTCAAAGGCTAGCATAGGGAGTGGTTTTACTGTTCTGATCTTGAACCAAGTCTCCCCCCTTTTATGGGTCTGCCCCCGGTGGTTGTGGCCAACTGGTCATCTGTGCCCACCTTTGAAGAAATGGGCCAAGTTCATATACTGATTGAAAAGATTGATAAGCTGAAGAGCGCCGGGCTGACTGGTCCGTGGGTGGCTAGATGTTTCTTGACTCGGTGCATCAGGCCGCTGAAGTTGAGGTGTCACTTCGGCTGGGACTATATGGGCAGAGGTGATCCCAGCCGGGAGTATCTCGACCTGATGGACAAGCACAAGGTGACTGACGTCCTGCTGGATTTCTTCACCAGCGGGGTGGTCGAAACCGAAGACTCAGAAAGGTCCGTGGCGGCTTACAGCCTGAAGAGGCCGTGCCCAAAAGTAACTTTAGCCGACATTAACCGGTTATCCATCTGTGATGAGTGCTTGTAGATATATGCCTAGGATTGCTCCGCAATGTATAACATGTGTTGTTAAACCGCTTGCAATCATGTGAGGAGTTCGATGATGACTCCTGAACTTTATCGGCCATGAAGTCGAAGAAGAAGAGGCCGTTAAGTCCTTCTGCTGCCCAGCCCGACTCCAAGAGAGCGGGGAAGAAGCCTGTTGAAGACCAGGGCAAGAAGAAGATTATCAGGCCGAGTACCGCAGCTGGGAGTCTGAAGATAAAAGACACCGCCAGCACAGCTCCTAGGCCACTGAGTCCCAGACCGAGACCAGCGCAGTCAGGCTCAGCATCATCGAGCCCAAGGATGGCACCGCCAAGTACCCGAGCGTCCCAGCCAGCCGCGCCAGGAGCGGGGCCCACCAGGACAAAAATGCCGCCGCCGACTACCACGCCGTCCAGCCCGACAGCCGGCAGCAGTCCACCGCCGACATCAGGAGCCCCCGGGTGCAGGCTCAAATTCTCCAAGAGGTATGTGACTTCGAGTCTTCCGAAAGTCCTGTTCAGCATTGTGGTGTGTTGATACTTAGCTCTTCATGCAGGAAACGGGCCAATATTGATCTCAAGGAGACCACACCGGCTGCTCCTGTTGTCGAGTCGGCCCCAGCTGAACCAACGCGGGCGAGCATATCTGCTGTGCCGGTGATCATCTCAGTTGCAGAAACTGAGGTCGTCCCGACTGCAGAGCCGCCGAAATCGGTCGACCAAGGGACTAACATTGAGGCTACCGCCCCAGCCCCCGAGCATATCACTGAAGCCCCAACAGCCACCAAGTTGGGGGCCAGGACCCCGTCACCGTCCTTGTCGTCGTCGTCATCAGAAGGGCCGGACCTCCCCAGGCTTGAGGCTCCTCCCCGCAGGTACCTGAGGACGTTTCGCTAGGTAGCCCCTGATGGAACTACGAAGAGTTACAAGCACGATGAAGTGGTAGCAGAGGGGGAGCGTGAAGCCTTGCTTCGTGCCGCAATCGCCGCGTCCCGGGGGGTCCAGGTATGATTTTTGCCATGTTGAGTTCTTGTCAGTCTTCCTTGTATAAGTATGCTGACGCTTGACTCTACTTTACTCTGCTCTTGCCTCGAGCAGAAGATCGTCGACCGTTCGGAGAGGATGAATGAGGTCCTGACCCAGCTTGCCCCCCAACTCCAGCAATTAGGCCAGCTCCAGACCTCGAAGGCCGAATTGGAGCGGTTGAGCCAGGAGTGGGAGACTTGGCTGAGGGGAGCCATTGATCAGCTCAGGGATGAGAACTAGGCTCTGGCCAAGAAGATCGGGAGTAAGTCTTTCGTATTTGTCTTCCTGACTAAATCCCATGCATATTTCTCCAACTTTGTTGTTTTCCGACTGCCCAGTTGTGTCCTAACTGCAATCTCGGGTTCTCGACCATTCTGATGTGCAGCCCTCGAATCTAAGGTGAAGACCCGAACAGAGGGGGAAACCAAGCTGAAGGAGGCCGAGAAGGCCAAAACTGAGCTCAAGAAGGACAAGGCCGACCTGGAGAAGGCCAACGCCAAGCTCGAGAGAGAGAAGGTTGAACTGGAGAAGGCCAAAGCCAAATGGGAGGCCGACTACGAAAGTAAGTCTTCGCTCTGACAATGATCTTAACCAATCCATTAAGTGCTCTATCTGCAATTTTGCTTAACAAGTTTACTTGTCGATGAATCTAGGTAGCTGCTAGAGCCAATGCCCAAATCCAGTTTCAAGCTTTTGCAGAGGAGATAGAAGTCGTCAAGGAGTCACGGGAGATCCTTGCCGAGTCCGTGAAAGGGCTCCTTGATGTAATGGACCCTCACTATGTGGGAACCAGCTCCAACACGGTCTCCCAGGTGCAGGTGCACCTCAATGAAGCCCTGAGTGTCCTGAAGAGGTACTCGGACGAGCATGTTGTAGTCGGCGTGGCCCAAACCCTGGCGATGACCAAGTCAATCTACCCTAGGGCAGATATTGAAGCCATCGGAGAGGGATTCACCGCAGAAAGCTGTACTCGGGCAAACATAACAAAGTCGTTGCAAAACTTCATAACATGAGCAAAACAGGCTCGTATATTATTGACGAAGCACATATAATACATGCAGCCCCCGACTCACTACTCGGTTGGAACAAGCGGCGTAGTGAGTCAGAGAAAAACTGTATACATGGGAAAGTATAAAACTCAGGTATAGAAAGAACGTAGATGTTCTATATTCCATGAGTTGCTGACGAGGGCACCGTCTTCAGTCTTCTATCGGTAGGCGCCTGGCCGTGTAACTTCTGCGATAATGAATGGCCCTTCCCATACTGGTGATAGTTTATGCCTGTCTTTGGTGGTTTGTATTTTTCTCAAGATGAGATCCCCAACCAAAAAGGCATGGCCACGGACATTGAGATTGTGATAACGACGCAGGCCTTGAAGATACCTTGCCGACTAGATTGTTGCGATGTCCCTCGCTTCTTCCAACTGATCTAGTTCGACCAATCAGGCATTGTTGGATTTGTCTTCTAAGTAAGCCCGAACTCGTGGAGAGCCGAACTTTAACTCGGTTGGTAACACAGCCTCAGCACCATAGACCAGAAAGAAAGGGGATTGCCCTGTTGCCTGACTAACCGTGGTTCTTAGAGACCAGAGAACGGATGGGAGTTCTTGTACCCACCGGCCCGCGTATGGTTGTAGTCGGTCGAATATCTATGTCTTGATGCCTTGTAAGACTATGCCATTGGCACGTTCAACCTGTCCATTGCTCCGCGGGTGTGCCATGGAAGCATAATAGATCTTGATGCTAAAGTTGTCACAGAAATATTGAAATACGCTACCCGTGAACTGAGTACCATTGTCCGTGATAATGCGGTTAGGGACCCCCAATCGGTATAATATACTCATGATGAAGTCCTTTGCTCGTGCCGCTGTTATTGTAGCAACAGGTTTTGCCTCAATCTACTTCGTGAATTTATCCACTGCGACGAACAAGTGTGTGAACCCTCTTGGCGCTTTCTTGAAAGGCCCGACCATGTTAAGCCCCATACTGCAAAGGGCCAAGAGATTGGAATTGTTTGGAGTTCTTGGGCTGGGAGATTTGTTTGTCTTGCATAGAACTGACAACCCTCGCATGTGCGAATAATGTCTTTACTGTCTGTTACTGCTATTGGCCAAAAAAATCCCTGCTTGTAAGCCTTTCTGACTAACGTCTTAGATGCGGCGTGGTTGCCACATATGCCCGAGTGGATCGATTGCAGAATTTGCTTGCCCTCCTCGGTTGTGACGCAGCGCATGAGGACACCGGATGCACTTCTTCGGTATAGGTCTTCTCCGACTACTAGGAAACTTTTGCTTCGACGTTTAATTTGTTCGGCTTGACTACGATCTTTTGGGAGTTCATCGTCCAGGAGGAATTTGAGAACAGGAGTCTGCCAATCTTGACATATGTTCAGTACTTCGTTTGTTGCCGGGGTAGGTTCACCTCCTGACTGCTCTGGCACTGGTTTCTTCTTGACTGACGGCTCCATAAGTTGCTCGACAAAGATCCCAATCGGGACCGCTTCTCGCTTGGATCTCATGTTTGCCAATTCGTCTGCAGCATCATTGTATTGTCATAGGACATGTGTTATCTCTAGCCCATCGAACTTGTTTTTCAGCTTTTGGACCTCCTGACAGTACGCCGCCATGGTGTCGTCGAGACATGTCCAGTCTTTCATGACTTGGTTCACCACGAGTTGAGAGTCTCCTTGCACAACTAGTCGATGGATGCCGAGTAATATAGTGATGCAGAGCCCGTGGATGAGTGCCTTGTACTCGGCGACGTTGTGGGAAGCCGGGAAGTGGATCTGGAGAACTTACTTGAGTTTTTCGCTGGTGGGGGACGTTAATACGACGCCGGCCCCGACGTCGCTGATCTGTAGAGAACCGTCGAAGTACATTGTCCAGTACTCTAGCTTCGCTGTTGGTGTAGGCGTCTAAACTTCTGTCCACTCAGCCACGAAGTCGGCTAGAGCTTGTGATTTGATTGTTGTCTGTGGCTAAAAGGTGATGTCGAACGCCATCAACTTGAGCACCCATTTAGCGATTCAGCTGGTGGCCTCGCGGTTATACAGGACATCCCCGAGTGGATACGATGTGACCACCGTGACATGATGTGATTGGAAATAGTGCACCAGCTTTCGGACAGTAATGAGTAGGCCATAGAGCAGCTTCTGGACCTGCGGATATCTCATCTTTGAGTCAGCTAGGACCTCACTAACAAAGTAGACTGGCCGTTGTATCTTCTATATGTGACCTGGTTTGGATCCCTCTACCACCAACACCATGCTAACTACCTAAGTAGTTGCCGCCAGATATAGCATTAATGGCTCTTGGGGCATGGGTGATGCCAACACGGATGGTGATGTGAGAAATTTCTTGAAGTCTTTGAAGGCTTGCTAGGCTTCGGGCATTCATTGGAAATTGTCTGCTTTCTTCAGTAGCTTGAAAAAGGGAATGCCCTGTTCGCCCAGTCGGGAAATAAATCAGCTGAGTGCCGCCATGCTGCCTGTCAGCTTCTGGACGTCCTTCTGACTAGTCGAGGGTGCCATGTTCATGATTGCATTGACTTTCTCTGGGTTGGCCTCGATTCCGCGATGTGATACGATAAAGCCGAGTAGATTGCCGAATGGCACACCGAAGGCGTACTTTTCTGGATTCAACTTCATCTTGTATCTTCGAAGATTGTGGAAGGTTTCTTCCAGGTCAGCGATGATGTCACGTCCGGATTTTTTTTCTGTTTTTCGTTCTTTTCGTCCGATTGCGAAAATCCACCTTTGATTTATTCGCCTCAAACAGCTTAATGAAAAATTTCATAATAAAAAGGATTTAATATGATTAAATAATTAATTATGGTGTGATTTTTTTGCCGTTTTCGTAATCGGGTTTTTTTGGATTTCGGAAGTGGAGCTCGTTTTCCCAATTCATTTTTTTCTCTGATTCCAGACTTTAATTTTCACATCTATACAATTCCTAGTTTCCCGAAGGTCTAAGTTTATTCCCTAATCCTCCAAATAATTCTAACAATTTCAAGGGTCTGAATTTAGCAATTTTCCGCAAAGCCCCCTGCCTTTTTCCTTTTCTTTTTCCTTTCCTTTCCCTTCCTTTCTCTTTTCCACTCAGGCCCCTGCCTTCCTTTCTTTTTCTCCTCAGCTCCCTCTTCTTCCTCCTTCGGTCAAGGCCGAAGGCCTCCTCCCTCCTGTGTCGTGGCCGGCCCAGCCGCCACCGGCCTACGCCCTGCGCCCCTGCGCCCGCGCCGAGTCCTGCCGCCGCCGCACCTCCTGTGCCCGCGTCGAGCCCCGGCCCGGCTTGCTCCTGCCGCCGCCCCGCCTCCTGTGCCCTCGCCGAGCCCCGGCCTGGGCCACGCTGACGCCGCCGAGCCTCCTCCGCCGCACCGCCTGGCCCATCCCGTGCGCCGCACTAACCCCCGCCCGTCCTAACCGCGCCGAGCCGCCCCTATATATATATATATGTGTGTGTGTGTGTGTGTGTGTGTGTGTGTGTGTGTGCAGCCGTCATCGTTTTTCTCTTTTTCCAAAGCCGACGAAGCCACCGCCATCTTCCTCCGCCACCACACCGACGCCGCCGCGCCTCCTCCGCCCGCTCTAGCCGCCGACGCCGCCGGTGAGCATTGCCGCCCCTGCGCCGTCGTCCCTCCTCGCCCTCGCCTGCGTCCTATTGCGCCAGCCGAACTCGCCTGCCTTCGATTCCCCAGTCAGCCCCGCAGCCGAGCTCGCCGCCCCTGCGACATCTCGCCGCCTTCTGTTCCCCGACGCCAGCTCGCCGCCAAGTCGCTCCTGTTCTAGGCCGGCGACGCCGCCGCCGAGTTGCCTCCGGTTCCCTGGCCGACCGACGACACCGCCGCCACCGAGCCGCCTCCTGTTTCCAGCCGACGCCGCCGGTCCACCCCTGCGCCGCCACCACCGGTCCACCGACGCTGCCGGTCCTCCGCCCTGCGCTGCTTCTGTACCGCCGCCGGGCAGTGGCTGAAGCAGCCGGCAGAGTCCTGTTCTTCCACTGTGGCATTTGACACATGGGACCCCCATCTAAAAATTCCCCTGTTAATCTACACCGTGGATTCCTGGTTTTTAATCTCAGCTGTAGGATTTCTTTAATCCAATCTTACCATATCACCTCGCCATGTCAGCCCTAAATCTCGCCCTAGCATCGCCACATCATCGTCATATTATCCAATCCTTTACACGTGTCGCCACGTGGCGTCCATGTCGTCATGTCCATCGAACATCTCACTCTTTTGGTCCGTAGACCGAGTCCGTCATGGACCATCTCACTGACCAGTGGGTCTCACTTCTTTTCCTTAAAAAATAATTCAATTTCCGAATTTAAAATCCAGGGAATATTTCAGGAATATTCTTTCTCTTTTACCTCGGATTTTCCTTGTTTCCAGCCTTCCGGAGTTCATATCTGATCCATTCGGACTCCGATTCGACCCTTTTTTTTCCTAAATTCTTCTAAAATTGAGCTCTACCTCCTGGTTCAGTTGGTTATTTTTTTTATTGATATTATTTGGGCTGTTTTCTTGTTATTTATTTGTTTCCGGTTGCGAACGTATAGACGTGGGAGTCGAGGAGACACAGAGCAAGGACAGTACCTAGAGCAAGGCAAGTGCACCCTTTGAACATATTGGACCCTATTTGTAAACTGTTTTTATTGCGACACATGTATTATTTTTATTTATAAATTATCGATGGGTAGTATGACTTAATTGTTGTTATTCCATGCCTTTGATTATTGAATATCCTATGATACCTCGTTAGCCTAGTCTTTGTGAGTTGAACATAGGGGTCAACTCAGGGTAAAGTAGTAATTGCTTAGCCCTGCTCAGAGTTGTTTTACAAGCAAAATGTAATAATGATTAATGATATACTTATCACTGTTTTATTTGAGCTGTGTGGCTGTGTGCTATCTTTTCGATAGCATATGTTGCACTGTGTAGTAAACAATGGGCAGATAAAATGTTTTGGACTAGAGTGATGGGTGGTTCTGTGTGAACCTAGTAAGGGGGTGAGGTATCTATGTGATCCTTAACAGGTGAGGTCTTTGTGTGAGTCTAATGTGAAGCTGTGTGCTATTGTAGTGTTGGCAAGTTGTCCTGGTCAATTAAGGACTTCACTTCATAAGTCAATGATCTGAGCCTAACGTACAACCACATGCCCTAATGGGAAGGACCTGGCCCAATTGGATTCCGAGTTTTGGCACTGCCGGCCCAGGTGGTTAGATGATAGGTTTTATGGTTAGCCATGGGTACTTTCTTGTCTGTGTGAGGAAAAAGTGTCTTATGGGGGAAGGCAGTGTTGAGGCGGAGTTTCTAAAAAGCCTTGTTATAGATTCTTTGGCCGCACACAATGAGAAGTGTGATATTTGCGCATGGCCGTTAAGAGGATGATGTATCTTGTCGGTAAAGCTGTACAACCTCTGTAGAGTGTATAACTAATCTATTCGAATAGCCACGTCCGCGGTCATGGACATACTCGGTAAATTCAAATAAGGGGTAGTTTGCGAAAACAAGGGATGGTAATGATGCTATGTGCAGGAAAATAAATTTAGCTATGTGGTCCTATGTGGATGGTTGGATGGTAACACCCGTTATTTAAAATGTTGTTTTTTAACTCTATTTATAAATTGTTTATAAATGCAACTGTTGTGTTATGCAAAATAGCCTTAGCCTTTCTTTGTCAGCTGTGCATATGCATATTTTCGTGTACTTGCTGAGTATTCCATATACTCACCTTGCAATTCCCCCCAATTCTACAAGAAAGGTTTCCACTGTTCCCGGAGGAGTTTGCTGCTGAAGACGAGGAATAGGCCATGTGCCCTAGTTGACTGCTTGTGGCATGTTAAATGGAGCTTCCACGTATTTATTTTATTTCTGCTGCTATCTTGTTTTCTTTAGGCCCTTCATGGCATAATAAATGTAAACTTTAGCCATAAGGCTTTGTCATAGTCAATTTATTAATAAATAGTTTGGTTTTCTTCATGATGTTGGCTGTGATATTATTCTTGTGACTGTGTATGCTAGCATGATCCTAGGCTAGTACGTGTACATAGAGGGTCCTGTTTTGGGGTCGCACAAGGTTGGTATCAGAGCCGACGTCGACTGTAGGCCACAGCCTTAGTTAGCCTGGTTGTACTTCAAAACTATTTTAAAAGACTCACAAAACAATATAAATTGTTCCTTCTTTACTTACTCTTTCTTGACTCTTCCCTTTTTTGGAAATCTTCCCCTACCTGTTTAATTTCTACCGTCCGCATTGGAAGGAGGATCTACACCAGTGATGCTTTGGGTCTCATGAAGCTTCGTCGTGAACCAGGGTTTAGCTGTAGAAGTCGCTCTTGTTTTGGGTCGCTTGCCTGTAGTTAGTAGTTCACATTAGTAAGACGTTAAGGTTGTGTGTTAGAGACGTTTTTTTAAGTTTTTGGTTTTTTCGGTTTGTCGTGCGGTCTGTTTGTAGCCCTTCGGCTTTTTGACAGTCGTACGTTTGTTTTGGTCTGGATGTGCTATTCTACCCCATTAGTTGCCCTTCTTCTTAGAGCTGTTCTCTCCTTCCTAGTACCTCTCTAACAGGACACAAGTTGAATAGAGGGTGAACACCAGGACTGGGGGTCACAGTGGAGGTAACCAGAATAATGATGCTCAGCCCTATGGTCAGCAACAGCCCCAAGCACCTCAAGTGAACCAACAAAATTTTCAAGCCTTCATGCAAGCCCAAACCTCTACGGGCGTTGTCGTGGGTAAGTTCTTAGTTAGCTCTTTACCTGCCATAGTTTTATTGGATTCTGGAGCTTCGCATTCAGTTGTTTCTCGGGTTTTTGCTTCTCAACATCAGTTTCCCACCATACCTCTTAAGTGCTCCTTGCTTATCCAAACCCCAGGGTCAGAAATGAGAACCCAAACCAGTTGCCCAAGAGTGAAAATTGAAATGGAGGGTGTAGAGTTCTTTGCCAATCTGATTATGCTAGATACACCCCAGCTTGATGTCATCCTAGGGATGGACTGGTTGCAGACCCACAAGGCAGTGTTAGATTGTGGAAGTCGATCGATCACTTTAGAAAATTCTAAAGGAGAGAAAGTGAATTTCAAAGTCTTAGCTAATCCCCCTTGGAAAGGAGCCTTAGTGCACCACATGGAAATCTCTAAGCTACAAAAAGTACCGGTTGTTAGAGAATATCCAGATGTTTTTCCTGAAGAACTGCCAGGCATGCCACCACATAGAGATATTAAGTTTGTCATTGATCTAGTTCCAGGGACATCGCCCATATCCAAGAGGCCGTATCGTATGACAGCTAATGAGTTAGCAGAGATAAAGAAGCAGATACAAGAGTTGCAAGAGAAAGGTTTTGTGAGGCCTAGCTCATCGCCATGGGGAGCCCTAGTTATTTTTGTTGAAAAGAAAGATGGGACGAAGAGAATGTGTGTTGATTATCATTGCTTGAATAATGTAACCATCAAGAACAAGTATCCTTTGCCATGGATTGATGATCTCTTTGATCAGATGAAAGGAGCAGGTGTATTCTCCAAGATTGACCTAAGGTCAGGGTATCATCAGCTTAGGATCAGATCCGAGGATATCCCTAAGACGGCGTTTTCCACTAGATATGGGCTCTATGAGTACACAGTTATGTCTTTTGGGTTGACAAATGCCCCTGCCTACTTCATGAACATGATGAACAAGGTATTCATGGAATATTTGGACAAGTTTGTTGTTGTTTTAATTGATGACATTCTCGTCTACTCCAAAGATGAGAAAGAGCATGAGCATCATCTAAGGCTTGTTTTGGAAAAACTAAGAGAACACCAGCTATATACCAAGTTTAGTAAGTGTGAGTTCTGGATGAAAGAAGTTGAATTCCTTGGACATGTTGTGACCGCCGCTGGAGTTGCAGTTGATCCAAAGAAAGTGAGTACGATTATCAACTGGCGGCCGCCCAAGACCGTGACACAAGTTCGTAGTTTTCTTGGTATGGCTGGTTACTACAGAAGATTCATAGAAGGTTTCTCCAAGGTTGCTCGCCCATTGACGCAATTGTTGAAGAAAGAGAAGAAGTTTGTGTGGACACCAGAGTGTCAACGCAGCTTTGAAGCCTTGAAGAAGAGTTTGACATCAACACCAGTATTGGTTTTGCCCGATATCCACAAAGGGTTTCACATCTATTGTGATGCATCTCGTACATGACTTGGTTGTGTTCTAATGCAGGAGGGCAAAGTGGTTGCCTATGCCTCAAGACAACTATGCCCGTATGAGGAGAATTATCTGACCCATGATTTGGAGCTTGCCGCAGTGGTGCAACACTGAAAATATGGAGGCACTACCTGATAGGCAATCGATGTGAGGTGTATACAGACCACAAGAGTCTAAAGTATATCTTTACTCAGCATGACCTGAATCTAAGACAGAGAAGATGGTTAGAACTGATCAAGGATTACGATGTGGGAATCCACTACCACCCAGGCAAGGCAAATGTTGTTGCCGATGCCCTAAGCAGGAAGGTCTACTGCAGCAACTTGGAAATTCAAGAGAGCCAATTATCACTCTTTCAGGAGTTTGAAAGGTTGAGTTTGGAGATAGTGCCAAAAGGGTATGTGGCTAACCTAGAGGTCAAGCCCACCTTGGAAGACCAGATCAAGGAAGCTCAGAAGGATGATGCAAATGTCAAAGAAATCAAACTCAACATGAAGAAAGAAAAATCCATAGGGTTTGTTGAAGATGAGCATGGTGTTATATGGCTATAGGAGAAGTTGGTTGTACCGGATCAGCCTGAACTCAAGAAGCTTATCTTGTCAGAGGCACATGAGTCCTGTTATTCCATCCATCCTGGTAGTACCAAGATGTATCGAGACCTCAAGGGCAAATTATGATGGCCCAGCATGAGATAAGAGATTGCAGAGTATGTAGCACTTTGTGATGTCTGCCAACGAGTCAAGGCAGAACACCAACGACCCCTGGACTTTTACAACCGTTGAAGGTACCAGAATGGAAGTGGGATGAGATTGGCATGGATTTTATCACCAGTTTGCCCAAGACTCAGTCAGGATATGATTCCATTTGTGTTATTGTGGATCGTCTCACCAAAGTTGCTCACTTTATTCCAGTCAAAGTAACCTACTCAGGTGACAAGTTGGCAGAACTATATGTGAATCGGATAGTGTGCTTGCATGGAGTGCCCAGGAAGATAGTCTCAGATCGAGGGACTCAGTTTACCTCTCGCTTCTGGCATGCTTTGCATGAGGCGATGGGTACTCGTCTCAATTTCAGCACCGCATATCACCTATAGAGTGATGGGCAGACAAAGAGAGTTAATCAGATTTTGGAGGATATGCTCCGAGCTTGTGCTTTAGCCTATGCTTCTAGTTGGGATAAGAATCTACCTTATGCCGAGTTCTCCTATAACAATAGCTATCAGGCGAGTCTACAGATGTCACCGTTTGAAGCTTTACATGGGTGGTCATGTAGAACACCTTTGAATTGGGATGAGACAGGAGAAAGAATGGTTTTTTGGACCCGATGTGATCCACGAAGCCGAAGAGAAAGTTGCTTTGATCAGGGATAGATTAAAGGTAGCCCAGTCTCGACAGAAGAGTTACGCAAACAACCGTCGCAGGGATTTAACTTTCGAGAAGGAGGACTATGTCTATTTGAAGGTAACCCCATTGAGAGGCACCAAGAGGTTTTAAGTGAAAGGAAAGCTTGCCCCTAGGTATGTAGGTCCGTTCTAGATTGTTGCTCGTCGAGGAGAAGTTGCGTATCAGTTGGAGTTGCCGCCATCAATGTCAGGGATCCATGATGTGTTCCATGTCTTGCAGTTGAAGAAGTGTCTTCGGGTGCCAGAAGAAGAAATCCCATTGCAGGCAGTGGATTTGCAACCAGATCTGACATATCATGAATATCTAGTCAAGATCCTCGAGACGGCAGAGCGAACCACAAGGAGTAAGACTATCTGTTTCTGTAAGATTCAATGGAGTCATCACACAGAAGCAGAAGCCACCTGGGAGCGTGAAGATGATCTGAGGGCAGAGTTTCCCGAGTTGTTCCCAAGCCTGTCCAAATCTCGGGGTCGAGATTCCATTTTAGGGGGTAGGTTTGTCACGTTCGGATTTTTTCTCCGTTTTTGGTTCTTTTCGTTCGATTGCGAAAATCCACCTTTGATTTATTCGCCTCAAACAACTTAATGAAAAATTTCATAATAAAAAGGATTTAATATGATTAAATAATTAATTACGGTGTGATTTGTTGTCGTTTTCGTAATCGGGTTTATTTGGAATTTGGAAGTGGAGCTCATTTTCCCAATTTATTTTTTCCCTGATTCCAGACTCTAATTTTCATATCCATACAATTCCTAGTTTCCCGGAGGTCTAAGTTCATTCCCTAATCCTCCAAATAATTCTAACAATTTCAAGGGTCCAAATTTGGCAATTTTCCGCAAAGCCCCCTGCCTTTTTCCTTTCCTTTCCCTTCCTTTCTCTTTTCCACTCAGGCCCCTGCCTTCCTTTCGTTTTCTCCTCAGCTCCCTCTTCTTCCTCCTTCGGTCAAGGCCGAAGGCCTCCTCCCTCCTGTGCCGTGGCCGGCCCAGCCGCCGTCCCTGCGCCCGTGCCGATCCCGGCTTGCCCTACGCCCCTGCGCCCGTGCCGAGCCCCGGCCCGGTCTGCTCCTGCCGCCGCCGCGCCTCCTGTGCCCGTGCCGAGCCCCGGCCTGGGCCACGCCGACGCCGCCGCGCCTCCTCCGCCACGCCGCCTGGCCCATCCCGTGCGCCGCCCTAACCGCCGCCCGCCCTAACCGCGCCCCGCGCCGAGCCGCCCCTATAAATATATATATATAAGTGCGCAGCCATCATCGTTTTCCTCTTTTTCCGAAGCCGACGATGCCGCCGCCATCTGCCTCCGCCACCGCGCCGACGCCGCCGCGCCTCCTCCACCCGCTCTAGCCACCGACGCCGCCGGTCAGCATCGCCGCCCCTGCGCCGTCGTCCCTCCTCGCCCTCGCCTGCGTCCTGTTGCGCCAGCCGAACTCGCCTGCCTTCGATTCCCCAGTCAGCGCCGCAGCCGAGCTCGCCGCCCCTGCGACACCTCGCCGCCTTCTATTCCTCGACGCCAGCTCGCCGTCGAGTCGCTCCTATTCTAGGCCGGCGACACCGACGCCGCCGCCAAGTCGCCTCTGGTTCCCCGGCCGATGCCGTCGTCCCCCTCGCCTGCCTCCTGTCCCCGACCGATGACACCGCCGCCGCCGAGCCGCCTCCAATTTCTAGCCGACGCCGCCGGTCCACCCCTGTGCCGCCGCCGCCAGTCCATCGCTGCCGCTGCCGACGCCATCCCGACGTCCCGACGCCCTGCGCTGCTTTTGTGCCGCCACTGGGCAGTGGCCGAAGCAGCCAGCAGAGTCCTGTTCTCCCTCTGGCATTTGACACATTGTCGATGTTTTACATCGGCAATAAATATACCCTACATCCAGTTTATGTGTATTCCTTTGAGGATATACGGTGGTGGTTCTGATGAACTTGTGTGCACCCGCCCTCATGGGGTGCCCTGTCTTCCCTTATATACTAGGGGATAGGGTTACAAGGTAGGAGTCCCCATCGGATTACGACTAGGAGATCTCCCCTTAGAGATATAACGCACCCGACTAGGACTGTATATTCCTTTCTATACAAGGCGAAGTCTGCCGAATCTAGCTATATCTCTAATTACAAGGCTAGGCCCATCCTCTGTCCGAGTGGCCCATATGCTTGTCATGAGGTACCCGGGGCCCATGGCACCCACAGTAGCCCCCGAGACCTTCATAGTTGAGTCACAACTGATGCCAAGTGCTCATCCTCCACGGTGAAGTCTTCCCGAGTGCATTGCTCCCGAGTGCTCTTTGTCTGAGTGCTGCTTCTCCCGAGTCCTGCTTCATGTCAACTGGCAGCGAGTCTATGAAGGGCTCCATGTAGATGTTGGAATAGTGTGCGCCGAATAGGCGCACCTATTAGGTGTAGCCCCCGACTTTGTGCTTAATTGTGAAAACAATTAAACATGAAGTCAAAGATCTTTAACCTTGTAGTCTTTCCCGAGTAGATTACTACTGGTACATGAGACTCTTCGGTATCATGTCAACCGGAATATGATTTATAGTCTTGCCGAGTAGGGAACTACTCGTATATAGGACTCTTCGACTTCATGTCAGTCGGAATGTGCGTTTATAGTCTTGCCGAGTAGGATGCTACTCGTATATGGGACTCTTTAGCGTCATGTCAGCTGGAAAGGGGGTGTTTATAGTCTTTCCCGAGTAGTATACTACTCGAAAATTAGACTCGTCGGCATCATGTCAGCCGGAAAAGGTGTTTATAGTCTTTCCCGAGTGGCGTCCCATTCGGAAGTTAGACTCTTCAGCTCGTCAGCTGGAAGAATGTTTATAGTCTTTCCCGAGCAGTGCACTACTCGAAGGTTAGACTCATCCGCGTCATGTCAGCGGGAATGAGAATTTTATAGTCTCTCCCGAGTAGTGTACTACTCGAAAGTTAGACTCATCCGCGTCATGTCAGCGGGAATGAGAATTTTATAGTCTCTCCCGAGTAGTGTACTACTCGAAAGTTAGACTCATCCGCATCATGTCAGCGCTCATGGCAACTGGTGGCCACGCATGTAGGCCGAGTACCACTGTATGAAAAATAAATCCATCACGTGGTTAGGTGTACTCGAGAGAGATACCTGCATCTCCAATTTTAATGAAGACCAGCTTGTGATCCTTGTAAGGATGTATCCTCGAGACCTGGTGGATAAGACAGATACCCAAACATATATGTTTAGTAATAAGGCTCTCATGAAGCATATCTGTTTACCTCATCGGCTCCTGTTGGTAGCACCAGCGCTATAATTTCAACTCAGCCTGCGGGCGGCCCACATGGAGCATGCTACTGTAGGAACTCATATCTTGGTGGCTGCTACCAAATAAGCCGGCTTGAGCCGTCCTATCCAGCATAGCTCTACAGAAGTATCATCCATCGCCTGTCAGGATGAGTTTTTTGGTGTTGATAACCGCAATCAGCCAGAGAAATCCTTATTCGCAAGCTTTTCCGACTTATGTTCTGGATGCAGCCTGGTTGCCATAGGTGCCCGAGCAGGTATGTTGCAAGATCTGCTTGCCCTTCTCAGGTGTGACGCAGTGCATGAGAACTCCGGATGCGCTTTGACGATGTAAGTCTTCTCTGACTTCAGAAGAGCCGAGCAGGGTACCCGAACCTTGCATTAGCATAGGATTCGGCTAGCGACCCTCATGGGGCATACCCTACCCAACAGAGCTGTGACCAAATAAGGTACCCGAACCTAGCAGTAGCGTAGGATTCGGCTGGCGACCCTCATGGGGCGTACCCTACTTAGCCGAGTAGTACACAGCCCCGACTGGCGCCGGAGGTCGATTATTAGCTCGCATGGAGCGTAGCCGGGGAAGATGACATCCCGACTGGTGCAAGTACTCGGTCAGTAGCCCTCATGGAGCATCCTGAGTGTATTTTGGCAGACTTGTCCAGCCCCCGAGCGTAGGAGATAGGCTCGCAGCCCTGAGTTCCTGTCACACATATCCGGAGCTAGGCCTGCAATATAAAAATATCGGATGAGTAGCATCTGATGATGGAAATAATCACTCGAATAAAATGTATTTTACAATGTATGTAAATACGTGTTCTTCCTCTTTTTGATATTAATTTCCTCGAGTAGTTGACCCCTTACGTTTAAGCACTCTGCCCGACTAGTCATAGCCCCCTAGCGTCGGGAGTTGGCTCATGGCTCTTTCCCAGGCACGCGTTTTGGGTGACTTGAGTTCGTCTTACATGGAGCAGAGTTTCACGGATCGAGATTTATGCTACTCGAGTACTTTTGTAATCATTTAAGAGCAAAAACGGAAAAAGTAAATGCGCACTTGTACACCTATTAGGTAAGCGGCTGTGGCACTAGCAAGGCCGAGTGAGGAGATGTTTATCAGAAAGTGACTTAGCTGTTCGGTATTGGGAGTGGGGATGCCATCCTCGGTGTTTGAGCTTGTGAGCCCCGAGCATGTCACTTGTTGTTCTGATAATCTTCAGTTGTTGAAGGTCGAAGGCGGTTGTGACCAACTGCCACAATGGAGCCGTCTGACTTGCGTTTTGCGATTCCCAGCTTTAGTCGGGACCGCGTCGTCGGTGTCGTCCCGCTTCTTCTGTCAGGGTGACTTGTTGTCATCGAGGGCCTCGGCAACAGCGTGGGCCGAGTCGGCGTACTTGTTTGCCATGTCGAATAGGGCCTTGACAGAGTTGGGAGGCTTCCGCGTGAATTTGTCGATGAACGATGTGTCTTTGACTCCTTTTCGAAAGGCGGCGATGACGACCTCATCCTTGATGTTTGGGATCGAATTTTTCTTCTCAGAGAACCTCTTGATGAAGTCACGAAGAGACTCGTTCTTCCTTTGATGCAACTGATATAAGTCGTGCTCGGAAGATGGCTCTCGTACGTTCCCTGGAAGTTGGGCGATGAAGCGTTCCCGGAGTTCTCCCCAGGAGCCGATTGATTGCTTGGGAAGTCCTGTTAGCCATGTCCTCGCTGAGTCGGCTAGAGCGACTGGAGGTAGTTAGCCATGACTTTGTGATTTCCCCAGCTGCTCGGATCGCCAGAGTGTAGACCGTGAGCCAGGACTCGGGATTGGTCTTGCCATCGTATTTGTTGATGCCTGTAGGCTTAAAGCCGACTGGCCAGTCGACCTGTCATAGTTCCTGGGTGAAGGCGGGTATGCCTTCGTCTTCATGAGGACTCCGACCCCGACTATGGCGGCGAAACGCCCGTAGTGGAGGCCGAAATGCTCGTTCTCGTCTTCCAGCTGGCGTTGGTCGTCTTCTTCTCGTTTGCGGTGCCGAGCATAATGTCTTGCTGAAGGTCGCGCCGCAGTCGTCTCGGAGGTCCTGGTTGCCCCGACGGTCGCTTCGACGTTGCCGGTTGTTGTGGTTGCCGAGTGACGTCTGGCTTGACTCCGCGTGCTGCGACTAGAGCCGCCGCTCGATGTCGCTTTGAGGTGGATGAGACTGCCGCTGGGAAGTTGACCGACTGTCAGTACGAGTGTGTTGCCCGACTGTTGGTGCTGCTGACATGCGGCAGCGGTAAGCATGGCTTTTATCCTTGTGATCGTCGGGGTGGCCTGGTGATCAGGCCCAAGTTGGACCGTGTCCAGTAGGGTTGCGGCGGCCACGATGTTCTGTTGTGGCGTGACGAAGACGTCGTGGTCGCCGACTTTTGTTTGGAGGGTTTGTTGCTGAGCGGTTCGCCCAGCCCTGCGTAGGCCATCGTTGCGGGCGTTCAGGCGTCTTGCTTCTCCCTCCTGTTGTTCTCGCAGTCGGCAGGCCTCCTCCTCTTGTGGCTCGTGTCGTCGGCATGATTCCCGAATAGGAGTAGAGCCTCTGGATGCCATGAAAATTTCTCGCGGCGGAGTGAAGCTTGCCGAGCTGGTATCCGACTTGGAGTCGGAATCCGACTAGGAGTCGTAGTCCGACTGAGAGTCGTAGTCGGAATAGTTGATGGGGGCGATTACAACTCCGACCTCCCTAGATCCGATCTTGAGCGGCTCGGGGCCGTATCCGAGTCGAACTCCAGAGGATCGGGTTTGCCACGTTGGATGTAGATTGTAGATATCCGCGGCGTCGCCGAGTCCGAACGGGAAATTGACGACCTCTTCCTTTTATGGCCCAATCTCGGCCGGCTCAAAACCGAGTCTGAGTCGAACACCGAAAGAAGAGTTGTCCCTGGACTCGGCATATTGGAGATCGCCGCAGCATGTCGTGAGAGATTGCTGCAGCATCGTGTAGGCCGACTGGCGCGGAGTCGGCTGGTTCCTCGGCCGATTGGATCGGGTCCGTGTCGGCCAAGGTGAGATTGCCGATCTGGTCGGCGGCGAAGTCGAGGCTTCTGAATGCAATTGTATCTCCGGGGGAGAGTTTGCCGCCGTCGACTCCGGTTGCTGGATCCATCGAGCTTGTAGATGTAGATCGCGCCGAAGCCCCTACCTGGCGCGCCAACTGTCGATGTTTTACATCGGCAATAAATATACGGGGCTACTCGGCGGATGGAAACTCGGTGGATTGCAAAGGAACACAGAGAGATTTTATACTGGTTCAGGCCCTCAATGTGAGGTAATACCCTACATCCAGTTTATGTGTATTCCTTTGAGGATATACGGTGGTGGTTCTGATGAACTTGTGTGCACCCGCCCTCATGGGGCGCCCTGCCTTCCCTTATATACTAGGGGATAGGGTTACAAGGTAGGAGTCCCCATCGGATTACGACTAGGAGATCTCCCCTTAGAGATATAACGCACCCGACTAGGACTGTATATTCCTTTCTATACAAGGCGAAGTCTGCCGAATCTAGCTATATCTTTAATTACAAGGCTAGGCCCATCCTCTGTCCGAGTGGCCCATATGCTTGTCATGAGGTACCCGGGGCCCATGGCACCCACACACATGGGACCCCCATCCAAAAATTCCCCTGTTGATCTACACCGTGGATTCCTAATTTTTAATCTCAGCCATAGGATTTCTTTAATCCAATCTTGCCACATCACCTCGCCACGTCAGCCCTAAATCTTGCCCTGCCATCGCCACATCATCCAATCCGGTACAAGTGTCGCCACGTGACGTCCACGTCATCATGTCCACCGAACCTCTTACTCTTTCGGTGCGTAGACCGAGTCGTCATGAACCATCTCACTGACCAGTGGGCCCCGCTCCTTTTTCTCTAAAAAATAATTCAATTTCCGAATTTAAAATCCAGGGAATATTCTAGGAATATTCTTTCTCTTTTACCTCGGATTTTCCTTGTTTCCAGCCTTCTGGAGTTCATATCTCATCCATCCGGACTCCGATTCGATCCGTTCTTTTTCCTAAATTCTTCTAAAATCGAGCTCTACCTCCTGGTTCAATTGGTTATTTTTTATTGATGTTATTTGGGCTGTTTTCTTGTTATTTACTTGCTTCCGGTTGCGAACGTATAGATGTGGGAGCCGAGGAGACGCGGAGCAAGGACAGTACCTGGAGCAAGGCAAGTGCACCCTGTGAACATATTGGACCCAATTTGTAAACTGTTTTTATTGTGAAGCATGCATTATTTTTATTTATAAATTATCGATGGGTAGTATGACCTAATTGTTGTTATTCCATGCCTTTGGTAATTGAATATCCTATGATACCTTGTCAGCCTAGTCTTTGTGAGTTGAACATAGGGGTCAACTCAGAGTAGAGTAGTAATTGCTTAGCCTCGCTGTTCGCACCAAAAACCACCGAGTGTGCCAAGAAGCTTGTTGATGATCTGGTTTGATGCAATTGAACATACGAAGGCCTGGGAGATCTGCTTAGCTCCAGTGCAGGTCCTAAAATATTTGAGGTTCGTAGGTGTGCCAGTCAATTTGACCCCGCAATTGACAAGGAGAATATTAGCTCAGGGATTCAATCGGCCAATAAGAATCCCGCTAGCCGATTGCCGAAGGAATGCTTGAGCATCGCTGAAAGCCGATGATTAAAACTTTGTCCGGCTCCAGCTGTCCGCGCCCGGGTCTCGTGCCCGTGCCCGGGTCCTCGTGCCCAGGTCCTCGCTCCCGGGTCCTCGCTTGTGCTCGTACCCGGGTCAGCAGCAATTGCACATCGGCTATCGGCCGATACGGACTGATGTAGGCTCCTTGTAGCCGATGGCCGATGGCACCTGTGTATCGGCTAGGAAACCGATAACGCTATAAGCAAATAGATAAGCCTGTCAGTTATAACTGTGCATCGGCTAGAAGCCGATGATAAAATAGATAGGCAGAATAGTAAGCTAGCCGACTGCCAAGGAAACACATGTGCATTGGCTAGAAACCGATGATAATATAGATGACCAAAATAGTAAAGATAATACAGTGGCTTTATAAAAAGATAACCTATCGGCTAAGCACTCCGATAGAACGTCGCATATACACCCGATCGGCTCGTCAAGGATAAATCTATTATTATCAATCTAGTAGTTCAGACTAACTGATGCAGCACAGATTAATAATAATAAAGGAACCTCAACAAGCCGATAGACCTAATGCAACTGTGATGTAATAAGATAACTTATCGGCTATACATTCCGATAAGACACTTGCGCAAAAACCATCAACCTAGCAGGAACAATTTATCGCTGGCAGCTCAGTAGGTCGGACCAACGATGCAGCACGAACTGATGATAAATCGCCCCAGTAAGCTGATAAGATCTACGCACGCGTGCTGTGGTATACCTGATCGGCCTAAGAGGTCGGACCGAACCGATGCAGTCGTAGACAGGGCAGATACACCTGGGTAAGGGGTGACGAGTCTTACCCTCTCGCAGGAGTTCGGACCTAACCGATGCAGCCCCGCTCGAGAAGCAAGAACCCGTCGAAAGGGTGGCAATGCGCCGAATTTGATTGATCTGTGTGGATAATTTACAAGGGTGCCCGGTGCGTACGTATTTATACCCCGAGTTACATGAGTCCTTATAGGACACGGAACAGGACTTTCCTAACTAGAAAAGGAAAACTAACAGACCTGATCGGACAAGAGATCAGGTTTCCTAAAAGATAAAACTATCTAATAGATAAGATAAATAACTGCCATAACGTGGTCTTCACGATTCCTTCTCAAATCCGGTTTCTTCTGGATTAATTTCCTCCGGTTGATATAGCTTCTATCTTTACCGAATCTGATATGAGCCGTGCCAAATTTTGGCGTTAACACTCGCTCAGAGTTGTTTTACAAGCAAAATGTAATGATGATTAATGATATACTTATTACTGTTTTATTTGAGCTGTGTGGCTGTGTGCTATCTTTCCGATAGCATGTGTTGCACCGTGTAGTAAACAACGGGCGGATAAAATGTTTTGGATTGGGGTGATGGGTGGTTCTATGTGAACGTAGTAAGGGGGTGAGGTATCTATGTGATCCTTACTAGGTGAGGTCTCTGTGTGAGCCTAATGTGAAGCTGTGTGCTATTGTAGTGTTGGTAAGTTGCCCTGGTCAATTAAGGACTTCACTTCATAAGTCAATGATCTGAGCCTAACGTACAACCACATGCCCTAATGGTAAGGACCTGGCCCAATTGGATTCCGAGTCTTGGCACTGCCGGCCTAGGTGGTTAGATGATATGTTTTATGGTTAGCCATGGGTACTTTCTTGTCTGTGTGAGGGAAAGGTGTCTCATGGGGGAAGGCAGTGTTGAGGCGGAGTTTCTAAAAAGCCTTGTTACAGATTCCTTGGCCGCATACAATGAGAAGTGTGATATTTGCATATGGCCGTTAAGAGGATGATGTATCTTGTGGGTAAAGCTGTACAACCTCTGCAGAGTGTATATCTAATCTATTCGAATAGCCGTGTCCGTGGTCATGGACATGCTCGGTGAATTCAAATGAGGGGTAGTTTGCGAAAACAAGGGATTGTAATGATGCTGTGTGCAGGAAAATGAATTTAGCTATGTGGTCCTGTGTGGACAGGTCCTGTGTGGATGGTTGGATGGTAACACCCGTTATTTAAAATGTTATTTTTTAACTCTGTTTATAAATTATTTATAAATGCAACTGCTGTGTTATGCAAAATAGCCTTAGCCTTTCTTTGTCAGCTGTGCATATGCTTATTTCCGTGTACTTGCTGAGTATTCCATGTACTCACCTTGCAATTTCTCCCAATTCCAGAAGAAAGGTTTCCGCTGTTCCCGGAGGAGTTTGCTGCTGAAGACGAGGAATAGGCCGTGTGCCCCAGTTGACTGCCTATGGCATGTTAAATGGAGCTTCCACGTATTTATTTTATTTCCGCTGCTATCTTGTTTTCTTTAGGCCCTTCGTGGCATAATAAATGTAAACTTTAGCCATAAGGCTTTGTCACAGTCAATTTATTAATAAATAGTTTGGTTTTCTTCGTGGTGTTGGCTATGATATTATTCTTATGACTGTGTGTGTTAGCATGATCCTGGGCTAGTACGTGTACATAGAGGGTCCTGTTTTGGGGTCCCACAGATGAGGTCTTCTTTGGACTTGGTCTTGATCACCACATCATCGACATAGGCTCCACGTTATGCCCCGATCTGAAGTGTGTAGACACCGCTGAATTGCTCGTTGATATGTTGCTTTAGCGTTTTTTAAACCGAATAGCATAGTGATGTAGCAATATGCGCCAAACAGCGTAATGAAAGACGTCTTTAGGCAGCCCTCCTCCTTCAGGCTGATTTGGTGGTATCCCGAGTAACAGTCGAGAAAGCTTAGAAGTTCTCACCCCACGGTTGAATCCATCACCTGATCTATCATTGGTAGACTAAATGGATCCTTGGGGCACACTTTGTTTAGATCGGTGTAGTCGACACACATGCGCTATTTATCATTTTTCTTTCGGACCAGAACTGGGTTTGCTAGCCAGTCCGGGTGGTAGACCTCTTTGATGAACTCGACTGTGGGGAGCTTGGTTATCTTCTCCCGAATAGCATCTTTCCGGTCCTGTGCGAAGCGCCGTAGCCGTTGCTTGACTGGCTTGGCTTCTGTCTTGATATTGAGGGCATGCTCGATCACCTCCCTTGGTATGCCCGGCATATCAGACGGTTTCCATGCGAAGATATCTTTGTTGGCTTGGAGGAAGGTGACGAGTGCGTCTTCCTATTTGGGGTTGAGTCCGGTTCTGACTAGAGCGGTCTTGGAAGGGTCGGAAGGGTCCAGGGGGATCTTCTTCGTGTCAGAGTCCGCTGAAATTCCTGACTTTTTCACTTGAACTTGGTCATCCTTGACTTCAGTTGTGACGGCTTGCCGAATGCTGTTGCGTCCGACTACTGCCCCTTGCGATTGAGCCAAATCGCAGCTCTCCTTGTCTCAGGTGAAGGCTTGCTTGACATCGCTGCGGAGGGAGAGGACTCCGGTTGGCCCAGGCATCTTGAGCACCATGTAGGTATAGTGCAGTATCGCCATGAATTTGGCGAGCGCTGGTCGTCCGAGTATCGCGTGGTACACGGTCTCGAAGTCAGCGACCTCAAAGCAGATGTTTTCTGTATAGAAATTATCCCGCGTGCCAAAGGTGACCGGAAAGGTTATCTGCCCGAGGGGTGTTGAAGACAGGTCGGGAATTATCCCGTGGAAGGGCGCAGTACTCGGCCGCAGTTCTGAACGAGGGATTTTCATCTCATCCAGGGTCTTGGTGAAGAGGATGTTGAGCGCACTGCCTCCATCTATGAGGACCTTCTTCAGCTTGATATTTTTGACGACCGGGTCTAGGATGAGTGGGTAGCGTCCTAGGTGTGAGACCCAATCTAGATGATCTGCACGGTTGAATGTGATGGACATCTCTGACTAGCGCAAATACTGGGGGGCGTCTATTGTAGAGACCACGTTGACATTGCGTGCCGTAAGCTTCTGCTTTCTCTTGGACTCATATGTAGACGGCCCTCGGAAGATGTGGTTGAGCTTGGCCTGGGGATCTTGAAAATCGTCGGCTGAGCCCAAATCTGGCTTGTCTTTGTGTAACACCCTGAAATTATCCCTATATAAAATATTGTGCAAAAAGAATTTTTAGAAATGGAATTAAAAGTCTCAATGAGTGAAAAGAATAAAATCAGGGAAAAATCTGAAGAAAAATGGGCTTGAAAATAATTTTATAAAATTCTTTGCTTAATTATTTAATTTCTGGAATTTTCTGGGAATTAATTGATTAGGGGAAGTAATTTCGCCAAAATAAATAAGCTCACAGCAGTGAAATAAAAAGAGAAAGGTTTTTAAAATCCCCTTCGCAGCCGCTGGGCCAGATCTCGGCCCGTTGCAGCGCCCGCGCCCCTCTCTCAGTGCCCGTGCCCGCCCTTCAGTGCCCGTTGCCCGCGCCCTTCCGTGCTCGTGCCCGCGCCCCTGCCGTGCCCGTGCCCGTGCCCCGCCCGTGCCCGCGCCCGTCCGTCAGGTCGTCGTCTTCCTCGCGCCCGAAGGCGCTGTAGCACCCGAGAGCCGCCGCCGCGAATCTCGCCAAATCCGTTCGCCTCGGACCCGTTCTCTCCGTATCGGTTGAGGGAAAACCGAGTCCTTATCCTCTCTCTACCTAATCCCAAGAGATCCGGAGCTGAATCGTGCGTGGAATGGAGCCCCGAAGCCTCCCGAGTCGGTCTCCTCTCTCTCTCTCGTCGCCGCCAGCTAAATCGCCGCAATCCGAGCCGAGTCCTCTTCTCTCCGCCTTAAATAGCGAGCCTGGAACCCCTAGGGTCGTTTTCGCCCATTGGATAGAGCGCTAGCAAACCTAGCTGCCTCTCCGGCGCGCCTTGCACGTTGTTCCGCCGCCGCCGCCAGGTTCTAGTTGCGCGCTCGCGTCGCCTCAGCCGCCGCCGGAGTTCGCCGCCGCCTCGGTTAGGTTCGCCGGGTCCCGCTGAAGCCAGGCCGCCGCCTCGTAGCCCTCGGAAGCCGCCGGAGCACCACCGTCGACGAAGACCAGAAGCCCTCCGCCGCCTCAAGCTCGCCGCCGGCCGTCTCCGTCGCCGTTCTTCGCCGTTTCGCCCTCGGTAACGATCGCCTTGACCTCCTTTACCTTTTCCCGCTCTCCTAGTGCGTCACCGCACCGCCGATCGCCGTCGACCATCGGGTTTAGCGTCGCCGCCGTCGCCGCCGTCGCTGTAGCCGTCGCCGTGGTGGGCGCCAGCTCGGTGCCGTCTCGTCGCCGTAGGCCGATCCTTTCGGGATCGATGTGAGCCGTCGGACCCATCAGTTAGATCCCACCGCGTTCGATCCCAAACCCTAGAGCCCTAGCCGTCAGATCTGTCCCGTGGACCGCGGTGGACTCGGTTCACCTTGGACCAGACCCCTTCCCTCGCACTGACAGTGGCCCCCACTGGTCAGCCGAGAGTTCCGTCTCCTGTGGACGTCTTTAAATACCTTTTCCGAATAAAATTAATTCAATGATGACACAATAAATCAGTTATTTCTTTTAAATAGGCTTAAAACTTCTAAAGATCATAAACTAATTCATACGAATCGGTTTGAGGTCGTTCAAGTCTCTAATTTATCTAAAAATCATGAACTATCCATTAAAAATATAACAATGTATGTTCATGTGTGTTGATGTACTGTTTTTGCCATTCTGTTATTTGCCTATAGCTACCGACGCTCAGGAAGAGGCGCAGTTTGTTCGAAGCAGGTGTCGAAGACTGTGTGGAGCTGCAAGGCAAGTCACACAGATTCCTCTTTCTCATTGAACATATTGTTCCTAGTGATGATAAAGCTATGTTTCTTTCAACGCTGCATTTATTTTGGAATGTCATCGGGACAGGAAAACCCTAACCTTTGTTTATGGCCCTTTGATTTTTGATCACATGACATTGTACCTATGGTGATAATTTTGACTAGCTACCTTTATTTATTGGTTAGGCTAGAATAACTCTAGGACCCTGCTTAGCCATGCCTAGCAATTAATAGAATAACTTATGGGTTGTCATAATATTCTATACTATTCTTCAGTCACATGAAATGATGATCCCTTTACGACATGGTCGTACAAGGACAACTTAATGGTTCACTAAAACTTGAATAAAAGGTGGGTCGCGAGCACCAGGGTTGTGTTTGTGCTAGCGGTGCTCGTGACAGTTAAGGACCGGGTTCGCGGACTACTTGTTGCGAAGCAACACTCGTGCTAACCACAAGCTAGTATGGGCTAGCAGGAGTTTGAAGTGTGCCGAGTTCAATAGGAGGCACCAGGGCGTGTTTTGTGGCTGGTATAAGTCCACACATGGCAGTGCCAATAAGGCCATGCTTCGGGCGTCGGACCGTCTTGCGGGGAGGAGTATTGATCACCCTACCGGAGACCGGAGGTTTGACGGAGGCTCTCCTATTGGGCGAGTTACATGAATGATCCTGTCACAATTCCTTACCGAGATACCGTGGTGGTATTGAGGGGCACAGTGATGTGCTGTGGAGTTGTGTCTCGTGGGTAAATTGGTACATCTCTGGCCAGAGTAAAACTATTCGGATAGCCGTGCCCATGGTTAAGGGCAAGCCTAGCAATGTTTCTGTGATTAGTCCCACACTACTTAAATTTAATGGTTGAACAGTGGAACATGTGTAGCTCCAGGTTTTGGAGTGGTTGGGGCCTATACCGTTTTGGTGAGCGGTATAGCGTGGATTAATACTGTTATTTAATTACTGTTTTATTACTCTCTCAAATGTTTTATTAAATGCTTTTATGCAATTATGAGCCATACTATGCCCTCCTTTGTTATCCCGTGCACTTGCATATTTGCTGTGTGGCTTGCGGAGTATGTCATATGCTCACCTTGCAATCAACAATCATTTAGAGGAGGACTACAGCGAAGAGGACTACCTGGAGGACTAGGAGGGAGCCCAGTCAAGTGCGTGGAGTGGGAATCGTCACGCTGTTGTTTATTTATCCGCTACTAGAACCTTATTGTACTGAGAGGTACCATTCACCTCTGTAATAAATGCTTACGCTATATAACCAATTACTTTGATTATCAATTTTGTCATGTGTGCCTCGGTTGATTCCTGGACGAGGGTTTACACACAATAAAACTCCAGAATTTTGGATGGAAATTCTGGGCGTGACACTTTGTCCTTGTCGACGCCAGATGATGAAGCCTACTCAGAAGCAAACTTCTTGAGCATGAAGCAGTCCTTAGCCGCATGCTTGCCCTTGGGGTGGAAGGGGCAAGGCCCATTCATAACCTTCTGGTACTCGTTGTTCCTTGGGGGTCGCGACCAAGTCCACTCCATGTTGGCCACCTCGTTGTCTGACTTCCGCTTGTAGCTGCCGGATTTGTTCTGTGATGGCTCGTTGTCGGCTTTGGCTTTTTGGTCCTTCTGCCGAGACTCTTTCTTCTCGTCGAGGGCCTCTGCGACCGCTTCAGCTGAATCGGCGTATTTATTTGCCATATCAAAGAGGGCCCTGGCAGAGGTTGGCGGCTTTCGAGTGAATTTTGCAATAAACGGGGCGTCCTTGACTCCCTTGCGGAAGGCGGCGATGACGACCTCGTCTTGGATCATGGGATTGAATTGCGCTTCTCGGAGAACCTTTTGATGAACTCACGGAGAGACTCGTTCTTCCTCTAGTGCAGCTGATAGAGATCGTGCTCGGAAGACGGCCGCTCGTAAGTCCCCTAGAAGTTGGCTATAAAGCATTCCCGGAGTTCCCCCCAGGAGCCGATTGATCGTCTTGGGAGCCCTGTTAGCCATGTCCTCGCTGAGTCGGCCAGTGCGACCGGGAGGTAGTTAGCCATGGCTTTATGATCACCTCCGGTGGCTCGGATTGCTAGAGTATATACGGTGAGCCAGGACTCGGGGTTAGTCTTGCCGTCGTATTTCTCATTTCCCGTAGGCTTGAAGCCCGATGGCCAGTCAACGTCTTGTAGCTCCCGGGTGAAGGTTGGTACGCCTTCATCTTCGTGAGGGCTCTGGCTCTGACTGCTATGGTTAAATCATTCATGGTGAAGACTGAAACACTCGTGCTCGTCCTCCAGCCGGCATCGTTTGTCGTCTTCGTGTTGACGGCACCGGGCATTAATGTCTTGGCGGAGATCACGTTGTAGATGGACTCGGAGGTCTTGGTGAACCAGCGATCATTCTGGGGGGCGTCGCCCGATTGTTGTTGTTTGTGTTGCCGAGTGGATGTCTAGCGTGACTCCGTGTGGGTGCCACTCATGACAACATATGGGCCACTCGATAGAGGATGGGCCTAGCCCTTGCAATTAGAGATATAGCTAGATTCGGCAGACTTCGCCTTGTATAGAAAGGAATATACAGTCCTAGTCGGGTGCGTTATATCTCTAAGGGGAGATCTCCTAGTTGTAATCCGATGGGGACTCCTACTTGTAACCCTGTCCCCTCAGTATATAAGGGGAGGCAGGGCGCCCCATGAGGGCAGGTTGAGTTGGTTCACCAGAATCACCACCAAACATCCTCAAAGGAATAACACCACAACTGGATGTAGGGTATTACCTCACATTGAGGGCCTGAACTAGTATAAAATCTCTCTGTGTTCCTTTGCAATCCATCGAGTTTCCATCCGCCGACTAGCCCCATATATTTATTGCCGGTGTAAAACATCGACAGTTGGTGCGCCAGGTAGGGGCTTCGGCGCGATCTACATCTACAAGCTCGATGGATCCAGCAACCGAAGTCGACGGCGGCAAACTCTCCCCCAGAGATACAATCGCATTCAGAAGCCTTGACTTCGCCGCCGACCAGATCGGCAATCTCACCTTGGCCGACACGGACCCGATCCATCTGGCCGAGGAACCAGCCGACTCCGCGCCAGTCGGCCTACACGATGTTGCAGCAATCTCTCACGACATGCTGCGGCGATCTCCAATACGCCCGATTCCAGGGACAACTCTTTCTTTCGGTGTTCGACTCGGACTCGGTTTTGAGCCGGCCGAGATCGGGCCAAAAAAGGAAGAGATCGTCAATTTCCCGTTCGGACTCGGTGATGCCGCGGATATCTATAATCTACATCCGACGCGGCAAACCTGATCCTCTGGAGTTCGACTCGGATACAGCCCCGAGCCGCTCGGGATTGGATCTAGGGAGGTCGGAGTTGTAATAACCCCCATCGACTATTCCGACTACGACTCTCAGTCGGACTACGACTCTCAGTCGGATTCCGACTCTAAGTCGGACAACAGTTTGGCAAGCTTCTCCCCGCCACGAGAAATCTTCATGGCATCCAAAGGCTCTACTCCTACTCTGGAATCACGCCGACTACACGAACAACAAGAGGAGGAGGCCTGCCGACTGCGAGAACAACAGGAGGAAGAAGCAAGACACCTGCACGCCCGCAACGACGGCCTACGCAGGGCTGGGCGAACCGCTCAGCAACAAACCCTCCAAACAAAAGTCGGCGACCACGACGTCTTCATCACGTCACAACAGAACGTCGTGGCCGCCGCGACCCTACTGGACACGGTCCAACTTGGGCCTGATCACCAGGCCACCCCGACGATCGCAAGGATAAAAGCCTTGCTTACCGCTGCTGCATGTCAGCAGCACCAACAGTCGGGTGATACCCTCATACCGACCAACCGGTCGACATTCCCAACGGCAGTCTCATCTACCTCAAAGCGACGCCGGGCGGCTGGCTCCAGTCAGCTGCATACGGAGGCACGTCAGGCGTCACTCGGCAGCCCCAACGACAACCGGCGACGTCAAAGCAACCGTCGGGATGATCAGGACCTTCGAGGCTGACAACGATGTGATCTTCGGCAGGACATCAACGCTCGACACCGCGAACGAGAAGATGATGAGCAACGCCAACCGCAAGACGAGAACGAGCGTTTCGGCCTCCACCACGAGCGGTTTCGCCGCCGTAGTCGGGGTCAGAGCCCTCATGAAGATGAAGGAGTACCGGCCTTCACCCAGGAGCTACAACAGGCCGACTGGCCATCGGGTTTCAAGCCTACAGGAGTCGAAAAATACGACGGCAAGACCAATCCCGAGTCTTGGCTCACGGCCTATACTACGGCAATCCGAGCAGCTGGAGGAGATCACAAAGTCATGGCTAACTACCTCCCGATCGCTTTAGCCGACTCAGTGAGGACATGGCTAACAGGACTTCCCAAGCAATCAATCAGCTCCTGGGGAGAACTCCGAGAACACTTCATCGCCAACTTCCAGGGGACATATGAGAGGCCATCTTCCGAGTACGACTTATATCAGTTGCATCAAAGGAAGAACGAGTCTCTTCGTGACTTCATTAAGAGGTTTTCTGAGAAGAAGAACTCAATCCCTAACGTCAAGGATGAGGTCGTCATCGCCGCCTTTCAAAAAGGAGTCAAAGACACCTCGTTCATCGACAAATTCACACGGAAGCCTCCCAACTCTGTCAAGGCTCTATTCAACATGGCGAACAAATACGCCGACTCAGCCCATGCTGTTGCTGAGGCCCTTGAAGATAAAAAGGCATCCTGACAGAAGAAGCGGGAGGGCACCAACGACGCGGTCCCGACTAAAGCCGGGAATCGCAAACGCAAGTCAGACGGCTTCATTGTGGCAGTCGGTCACAATCGTCTTCGACTTTCAACAGCTGAAGATTATCAGAACAACAAGTGACATGCTCGGGGGCTCACAAGCTCAAACGCAAGGATGGCATTCCCACTCCAAAATACCGAACAGTTAAGTCGCTTCCTGATAAATATTTCTTCACTCGGCCTTGCCAATGCCGCTTACACCTAATAGGTGCACAAGCTGCACTCTTCTCTGTTTTTGCTCTTAAATGATTACAAAAGTACTTGAGTAGCATAAACCCTGATCCATGAAACTTTGCTCCATGAAAGATGAACTCAAGTCACCTAAAACGCGTGTCTGGGAAAGAGCCATGAGCCAACTCCCGACGCTAGGGGGTTATGACTAGTCGGGCAGAGTGTTTAAACGTAAGGGGTCAACTACTCGGGGAAATTAATATCAAAAAGAGGAAAAACTCGTATTTACATATATTGTAAAATACATTTTATTCGGGTGATTATTTCCATCATCAGATGCTACTCATCCGATATCTTTATATTGCAGGCCCAGCTCCGGATACGCGTGACAGGAACTCAGGGTTGCGAGCCTATCTCCTACGCTCGGGGGCTGGACAAGTCTGCCAAAATACACTCGGGATGCTCCATGAGGGCTACTTACCGAGTACTTGCGCCAGTCGGGACGTCATCTTCCTCGGCTACGCTCCATGTGAGCTGACAACCGACTTCTGGCACTAGTCGGGGGTCGTATATCACTCAGCTGGGTGAGGTACGCCCCATGAGGGTCACTAGCCGAATCTTATGCTAATGCAAGGTTCGGGTACCTCGCTTGGCTATAACTCTGTTGGGTAGGGTATGCCCCATGAGGGTCGCTAGCCGAATCCTATGCTAATGCAAGGTTCGGGTACCCTGCTCGACTCTCCTGAAGTCAGAGAAGACTTACATCGTCAAAGCGCATCCGGAGTTCTCATGCACCGCGTCACACCTGAGGAGGGCAAGCAGATCCCGCGACATACCTGCTCGGGCACCTATGGCAACCAGGCTGCATCCAGAACATAAGTCGGAAAGGCTTACGAGTAAGGATTTCTCTGGCTGATTGCGGTTATCGACACCAAAAAACTCATCCTGACAGGCGATGGATGATACTTCTATAGAGCTATGCCGGATAGGTCGGCTCAGGCCAGCTTATTTGGTAGCAGCCACCAAGATATGAGTTCCTACAGTAGCATGCTCCATGTGGGCCGCCCGCAGGCTGAGTTGAAATTATAGCGCTGGTGCTACCAACAGGAACCGATGAGGTAAACAGATATGCTTCATGAGAGCCTTATTGCTAAACATATATGTTTGGGTATCTGTTTTATCCACCAGGTCTCGAGGATATATCCTTACAAGGATCACAAGCTGGTCTTCATTAAAATTGGAGATGCAGGTATCTTTCTCGGGTACACCTGACCACGCCATGGATTTATCTTCATAAAGTGGTACTCGGCCTACATGCGTGGCCACCAGTTGCCATGAGCAACATTATTCCCACTGACATGATGTGGAAGAGTCTAACTTTCGAGTAGTGCACTACTCGGGAGAGACTATAAATTTCTCATTCCCGCTGACATGATGCGGAGGAGTCTAACTTTCGAGTAGTATGCTACTCGGGAAAGACTATAAACATTCTTCCAGCTGACGAGCTGAAGAGTCTAACTTCCGAATGGGACGCCACTCGGGAAAGACTATAAACACCTTTTCCAGCTGACATGAAGCTGACGAGTCTAATTTTCGAGTAGTATACTACTTGGGAAAGACTATAAATAATCATCCCGGCTGACATGATGCCGACGAGTCTAATTTTCGAGTAGTATGCTACTCGGGAAAGACTATAAACACCCCCTTTCCAGCTGACATGACGCTGAAGAGTCCCATATGCGAGTAGCATCCTACTCGACAAGACTATAAACACACATTCTGACTGACATGAAGTCGAAGAGTCCTATACACGAGTAGTTTCCTACTCGGCAAGACTATGAATCATATTCCGGTTGACATGATACCGAAGAGTCTCATATACCAGTAGTAATCTACTCGAGAAAGACTTCAAGGTTAAAGATCTTTGACTTTATGTTTAATTGTTTTCACAATTAAGCACAAAGTCGGGGGCTACACCTAATAGGTGCGCCTATTCGGCGCACACTATTCCTACATCTACATCGAGCCCTTCATAGCCTCGCTGCCAGCTGACATGAAGCAGGACTCGGGAGAAGCAGCACTCAGACAAAGAGTACTCGGGAGCAATGCACTCGGGAAGACTTCACCATGGAGGATGAGCACTCGGCATCAGCTATGACTCAACTATGAAGGTCTCGGGGGCTACTGTGGGTGCCATGGGCCCCGGGTACCTCATGACAAGCATATGGGCCACTCGGATAGAGGATGGGCCTAGCCTTGCAATTAGAGATATAGCTAGATTCGGCAGACTTCGCCTTGTATAGAAAGGAATATACAGTCCTAGTCGGGTGCGTTATATCTCTAAGGGGAGATCTCCTAGTTGTAATCCGATGGGGACTCCTACCTTGTAACCCTGTCCCCCAGTATATAAGGGGAGGCAGGGTGCCCCATGAGGGCAGGTTGAGTTGGTTCACCAGAATCACCACCAAACATCCTCAAAGGAATAACACCACAACTGGACGTAGGGTATTACCTCACATTGAGGGCCTGAACCAGTATAAAATCTCTCTGTGTTCCTTTGCAATCCATCGAGTTTCCATCCGCCGGCTAGCCCCATATATTTATTGCCGGTGTAAAACATCGACACTCTGCGTGCGGCTAACTAGAGCCAGCCACCCGGCATCGTGTGGATGCAGACAAGACTGCCGCTGGGGAATCCGACCGGTTGGTCAGTATAAGTGTTTCGCCCGATTGCTGGTGCTGCTGACATGTGGCAGCTGTAATCATGGCTTTGATCTTGGCGATAGTCGGGGTGGCCTGGTGATCAGGCTCGAGCTGGAGTGTGTCCAGCAGGGTTGCAGCGGTCATGACGTTCTGCTGAGGCGTGACGAAGACGTCGTGGTCGTCGACTCTAGTCTAAAGGATCTGTTGCTGAGTGGTTCGCCCAGCCCTGCGTAGCCTATCGTTGCCAGCCTCGCGATCGGCCTCCTCCTGTTGCCGTAGTCGGTGTGCCTCCTCTTGTAGTGGGTGCACCTCCGGTGGAGGGGTTGAAGCCATGAAGATCTTGGGGCAAAAGGAAACTCACCAGATTGGTGTTCGAACTAGTGTTCGAATCGTTGTCCGACTTGGAGTCGAAATCCAAGTAGTTGATCGGAGTAAGGATGACTCTGACCTCCCTAGATCCAATCTAGAACGGCTTTGGGCCATGTCCAAACTGAAGCATAGAGGATTGGGTCAACCGAGTGGGATGTAGATCCGTGGCGTTGCCGGGTCTGCAAGGGAGGTTGACGATCTCTCCCCCTCCTAGCCCGACCCAGGCCGGCTCGAGGCCAAGCGCGAGTCGGACGCTGAAGGAGAGAGTTGTCCTGAGACCCGGAGAGGTGGTAGATCACCGCAGTAGATTGACTAGGGTAGCTGCAGCGTCTTGCGGGCCGACTGGCACGGAGTCGGCTAGTTCCTCGGCCGGTTGGATCAGGTCTACGTCGGCCAAGGTGAGATTGCCGATCTGGTCGGCAACGAAGTTGAGGCTTTCGAAAGTTATTGTGTCTCTAGGGGAGAATTTGCCGCCGTCGACTCCGGTTGTTAGATCCATCGAGTTTGTAGATGTACATCTTGCCGAAGCCCCTACCTGGCACGCCAACTATCGATGTTTTACGCCGGCAATATGATTATAGGGCTACTCAGCAGATCAAAACTCGGTGGATTGCAAAGGAACACGGGGAGGTTTATACTGGTTCAAGCCCTCGATGTGAGGTAATACCCTATGTCCAGTTGTGGTGTATTCCTTTGAGGACGTATGTTTGCTTCTATGAGCTTATGTGTTGTTCTGCCGTTAGGGGGCGCCCTGCCTCCCCTTATATACTGGGGGACAGAGGTACAAGATAGGAGTTCCAGCTGGATTACGGCCAAGGGATCTCCTCTTAGAGATATAATCTACCCGACTAGAACTGTATATTCCTTATCGTACATGGCAAAGTTTGCCGGGTTCTGTCATATCTCTAATTACAAGGCTAGGCCCATCCTCTATCCAAGTGGCCCATAAGCTTGTGATAAGGTACCCGGGGCCCATGGCCTCCACAGGGCCAGCTCGCAGCTCTCCTGGTCGCAGGTGAAGGCTTGCTTGACATCACTGCGCAAGGAAAGTACTCCTGCTGGTCCTGGCATCTTGAGCACTATGTATGTATAATAGGACACTGCCATGAACTTGGCTAGTGCGGGCCATCCGAGTATAGCGTGATACGCGGTCTCGAAGTCGGCAACCTCAAAGCAGATGTTCTCGATGTGGAAATTTTTCTGCGTGTCAAAAGTAACTGGCAGAGTGATCATTCCGAGTGGAGTAGAAGAGAGGTCGGGGATTACCCCGTGGTAGGGAGCTATACTCGGCCGCAGCTCGGATCGAGGTATCTTCATCTTGTCGAGCGTCTTGGCAAATAAGATGTTGAGAGTGCTTCCTTTATTGATGAGAACCTTCTTTAGTTTGACACTTCTGATGACCGGGTCCAGGACGAGTGGATAACATCCTGGATGCGTTACTTGGTCAGGTTGATCCACGCGGTCGAAAGTGATTGCCGTCTTTGACCAACACAGGTATTGGGGGGTCTGACGAGATCGAGTTGACCTCTCGGGATGTTAGCTTCTGTTTTCGCTTGGACTCATACGCAAATGGCCCTCTGAATATGTGATTGAGCTCAACCTAGGGATCTTGATAATCGCCGGCTACTCCTGAGTCCGGCTTGTCCTTGTCTTTGTGGTCGCAAGACGTTGATGTCTGCTTGAAAGCAAACTTTTTGAGCATGAAGCAATTCTTAGCTGTGTGCTTCCCCTTTGGGTGAAAAGGGCATGGCCCATTCATGACTTTCTGGTAGTTGTATGTCCTCGGGGGTCATGGTCGGCTGCGCTCAACAGCTGCCACGACATTATCTGACTTGGGCTTGCGATTGCAAGACTTAGTCGAGACCGTGTCATCGGTGTACTTCCACTCCTTCTGTCTGGGCTCCTTCTTGTCATCTAGGGCCTCAGCAATGGCATCGGTCAAGTCAGCGTATTTGTTTGCCATATCGAATAGAGCCTTGACAGAGCTTGGAGGCTTCCAAGTGAACTTAATGATGAATGGGGTGTCCCTGACTTCCTCGTGGAAGGCGGCGAGTCTGACTTGGGTAACCTCGTCCTTGATCTTGGGTATTGAATTCCTCTTCTCGGAGAACCACTTGATGAAGTCGCGGAGAGACTCGTTGTTACTCTGGTGGCACTGATATAGATCGTACTCGGAAGATGGCCTCTCATATGTTCCTTGGAAGTTTGTGATGAAGCGTTCATGGAGTTCCCTAGGAGTCAATTAACCGCTTGGGAATCCCCGTTAGCCATGTCCTTGCCAAGTCAGCCAAGGCGACTGGAAAGTAGTTAGCCATGGCCTTGTGGTCACCTCCAACCACTCGTATCGCCAAGGTGTACACTGTTAGCCAATTTTCTGGGTTGGTCTTCCCATTGTACTTCTCTATTCCAGTCGGCTTGTCAACTTGTTGTAATTTGTGGGTGAACGCTGGGACTCCTTCATCTAGATGAGGGCTCCGACTCCAACTACAGTGATGAAATCGCTCGTGGTGGAGGCCAAAGCACTCACGCTCATCTTCCAGTCGGTGGTGTTCATCCTCCTCGCGTTCCCAGCGTCGAGCGTTGATGTCGTAACGGAGATCATGCTGTAGTCATCCTCGAGCATCCTGGTTGTGACGGCGGTTGTCATGATGGTATCGCCATCGATCGTTGTTCTAGTTGCCAAGTGACGTATGATGTGACTCCGAGTGGTGCTGACCGGAGCCAGCCGCTCAGCGTCGTACTGAGGCAGATGAGACCACCGTATCAGAGGTCGTTTTATTCAATGGTATGAGGGTATCTCCAGATTGTTGTCACTGTTGGCATGCTGCAGCGGTGATCATTGTCTTGATCCTCGCAATAGTCGGGGTAGCCTGGTGGTCGGGCCCGAACTACAAGGTATCCAGCAATGTGGTAGCAGCCACGATGTTCTGTTGTGGGGTCACAAAGATGTCGTGGTCACCAACTTGGGTTTGAAGGATCTCTTGTTGAGCAGTCCGCCTGGCCTTGTGCAAATTGTCATTGCGAGCATCACACTTGGCTTGCAGGCATCGTGTGTCTTCCTCCTGTCACACACGCAATCGGCGGGCCTCCTCCTTCTGCTGGTCGCGTAATCGGTGTGCGTCTTGTGTAGGAGTTGAGCCCTTGGATGCTAGGAATACTTCTCGTGGTAGAGAAAAGCTTGCCGAACTGTTGTCTAATGTGAATCGAGGTCGGAGTAGTTTAGGGGGTGATTACAACTCCAACCACCCTAGATCCGATATCGAGTGGCTCTGGGCCGTATTCGAGTCGAATTCTAGGGGATTGGATCTGTCGCATTGGAGTTAGGTTGAAATTATCCGCGGCATTGCTGAGTCCGAACGGGAAATTGACTATCTCCTCTGCTAGCCCGATCTCGGCCGGCTCAAAGCCGAGTCCGAGTTGAACACCAGGAGAAAGAGTTGTCCCTGGAATCATGGATCTTGGAAATCATCGCAGCAGGTCACCGAAGATAGCTGCAGTGTTGAGTAGGCTGACTGGCGCAAAGCCGGCTTGATTTCTGGCCGATCGGGTCGAATCAGAGTCGGTCAGAGTGAGATCGCCAAGTTTGTCGGCGATGAAGTCGAGGCTCCCTGTGGAGGCCATGGGCCCCGGGTACCCCACCACCAGCATATGGGCCACTCAGATAGAGGATGGGCTGAATTATGTAATTAGAGATAAGATAGCACCCGGTAGGCTTTACCTTGTACGATAAGGAATAGCAGTCTTAGTCGGATAAGTTTCTATCTCTAAGAAGGAAATCATTTGGCCGTATCCGGCTGGGATCCTTATCATGTACCCCTGTCCCCTAGTATATAAAGAGAGGCAGGGCGCCCCATGAGGGCATGGGAGATCATCGATCAACACAACCCATCAGAGGAATAACACCACAACTGGACGTAGGGTATTACCTCACATCGAGGGCCTAAACCAGTACAAAATCTCTTTGCGTTCCTCTGCAATCCATCGAGTTTCCCCTTGCCGAGTAGCCCTATAGTTCTATTGCCGATGTAAAACATCAACAGTTGGCGCGCCAGGTAGGGGCTCCAGCGAGTTTTGCATCCAAGATCTCGATGGATCCAACAAGAGGAGTCGACGGCGACAAGTTCTCCCCTGGAGACGTGATTTCCTTCAGAATCCTCGACTTCATTGCCGACCAAATCGGCAATCTGGCCTTGGCCGAAGCAGATCTAATCCGACCGGCCGAGGAACCAGCCGACTCCGTGCCAGTCGGCCCACCAAATGCTGCGACAATCATCATCAAGCCACAGCACCAACTCTCTGCGTCGCCGAGCCACGGGACAACTCTCTCTGCTGGCTGTTAACGCCAAAATTTGGTAAGGCCCTGTATCAGATTCGGTCAAGGGGAAAATTGCAGTCAACTGGCGGAAATTGATCCAGAAGAGACCAATTTTGGGAGGGGGCCGTGAAGACCGCTGTATGGCAGTTATTTACTGTATATATTAATTAGGAAAGCGCTTATCTTTAGGAAACCTGACCTCGCCTCCGGTTGGGTCTTATTAGTGTTTTCTGTTATGATTAGGAAATCATGTACCGTGTCCAATAAGGACTCATGTAACTCGGGGTATAAATACGTACGCCCGGGGACCTTGTAAATTATCTCTCGATCAATACAAATTCGGCACATCGCCACCCTTTCGACGGGTTCTTGCTTCTCGAGCCGGGCTGCATCGGTTAAGTTCGACCTCCTGCGAGAGGGTAAGTCTCGTCACCCCGGCTACCTATCGGCCAGGACTTCCTCGGTTAGGTCCAATATTCTAGTTGGTTTATGGTAGTCGGCTTACCACGATATATTTATTTTGTCTATGGCTGCATCAGTTTAGTTTGATCTCATAGATTGATTAAGTATATCACATCACGCGTGCGTAGATCGCATTGGCTTACTGGGAGCGGTTTATCATCAGTTTGTGCTGCATCGGTTAGGTCCGACCTATTAAACTGCTAGTGATAAATCGTTCCTGCTAGGTTGATACCTTGTGCGCAAGCGTCTTATCGGGGTGTATAGCCGATAAGTTATCATATTTTACATCACGATCGCATCAAATCTATCGGCCTATCGAGATCTTGTTATCATCATCAGTCTGTGCTGCAACGGTTGGGTCCGATCTACTAGACTGACAATAATAACTTTACTCTTGATGAGCCGATGGGTTTCATGCGGTGTTTTTATCGGAGTGCCTAGCCGATAAGTTATCTCTTAAATACAGCCGATTATACTGCTTGCCTTGTTATACATTCTTGCCTGCATTACTGTTACGATCGGCTAAGGGCTAGCCGATTGGTTTATTCTGCCGAGCCGAGCGCGAGCACAAGTAGGTTCCTGGGCACGAGTTCAGTCAAGTTCCCGGGCATAATCAGTGCGCAAGGACTCGGGCACGGGTACAAGCGAGGACCCGGGCACGGGCACGACCTTAGGTAAGGACCCGGGCACGAGCACAAGTAAGAACCCGGGCATGGGCACGGACGGAGGACGAAGATCCGGGCGCAGGCGCGAGCAAGGGCCCGGGCGCGGGTGCGGGCAATATCTTTGCAGGGATAATAGTAATTTTTAATCATAATCGGCTGGAGTTTATTTAATCTATTTATTTATGCATCCTGCCTATTTACTCTATCAGTTTATAGCCGATTTTTGAGCATCCCTTTAATGATCGGCTAATTTAATGTTTGTTTATTATTACGCTATTGCTCATGCCATCATCGGCTTCCAGTCGATGTGTAAGTGCTACAGTTCAAATCGGCCATCGGCCGATGAGATGAGTCCAAGCCGGCTTCCAGCCGATTGGCTCATGAATCTGGCATCTTTTCTCCTTGTCAATTGCAGGGTCAAATTGACTGGCACGCCTACGAACCTCAAGATTTTAGAACCTGCACTGGAGTAAAGCAAATCTCCCAGGCCTTCGCGTGTCTCCAAGGCGCCGGACGGCCCCGGCGGTTTTCGGCGTCAACACTGGCATTCGGCCCAAGTCAGGTCTAGAGTCGACTCAGGTCGGGCAAGGAAGGAGGGAGATCCTCAATTTCCCACTCGGATTCGGCAACGTCACACAACAGCATCCCATGCGGCACTCCCGATCTCCCGCGCTTCTGTTTGGACACAGCCCTGGGCCGTTTCACATTGGATCTAGGATAATCGGGGCGATTCTTACTCCGCTCAACTACGCAGACTCCAACTCCCAGTCGGACACTAGCTCGAACTCAGGTTCGGACACCAGTTTAGCAGGTCTCCTCATCCCCCGTGAAATATTCATGGCATCAATGCCCCCACAGGAGATTCGCCGAGCGCAAGAGGAACAACAAGAGGAGGACTGCCGACTAAGACAACAGGAGGAAGCCAACCGCGAGGCTCGCAATGACAGGCTGCGACAGGCTGGGCGAGTCACCCAGTAGCAGATCCTCCAGACCAAAGTCGGCGACCACGACGTCTTCGTTACGCCACAACAGAACGTCGTGGCCGCCGCAACCCTGCTGGACACACTCTAGCTCGGGCCTAACCACCAGGCCACCCCGACTATCGCCAAGATCAAGGCGATGATCACAGCTGCCGCCTGTCAGCAGCAACAGCAGTCGGGTGACATAGTTATACCGACCAACCGGTCGGGTTCTCCGGCGGCAGGATCATCTGCATCAACTCTACGCCGGGCAGCCGAATCTAGTCGGCCACGCGAGGAGTCCCAACAAACCTCACTCGGCAGCACCAACAACAACCGGCGGTGCCACCAATTCGATCGCCGACCCAATCAAGACCTCCGAGTCTGACTACAACGCGACCTTCGCCATACCATAAATGCCCGGCGCGAAGAACGGGAAGAAGATGAGCGTCGCCGAATGGAGGGCGAAAACGAACGCTTCGGTCTCCAGCACGAGCAGTTACGCCGCCCCAGATAGAGCCGGAGCCCTAACGAAGACAAAGGCATTCCCGCTTTCACACGGGAGCTCCAAGAGGTTGACTGGCCGTTGGGCTTCAAGCCTACGGGGATCGAGAAATGCGATGGCAAAACCAACCCCAAGTCCTGGCTCACCGTATACACCCTAGCGGTTCGCGCAGCCGGAAGTGATAGTAAAGCCATGGCTAAGTACCTCCTAGTCACTCTGGCCGACTCGGCGAGGACATGGCTGTCAAGCCTCCCGAAGTGGTCGATCGGTTCCTGGGGACAACTCAGGGAGTGGTTCATCGCTAACTTCCAGGGGACCTACGAGAGGCCATCTTCAGAGCATGATCTTTATCAGCTGCACCAAAAGAAGAACAAGTCTCTGCGCGAATTCATCAAGAGGTTTTCCGAGAAACGCAACCAAATTCCAACCATCAAGGACGAGGCTGTCATCGCCGCCTTCCGCAAGGGAGTAAAGGACTCCCCATTCATCACGAAGTTCACTCGGAAGCCACCATCCATAGCCTGGGCCCTCTTCGACATGGCTAACAAATACACCGACTCGGCCGAAGCAATCGCCGAGGCCTTTGACGAAAAGAAGGAGCCCCGACAAAAAGATCAGAAGGCAAAAGCCGACAACGAGCCGTCTCAAAACAAGTCTGGCAGCTGCAAGCGGAAGTCGGACAACGAGGTGGCCAACATGGAGCGCACTCGGTCGCGGCCCCAGTGGAATAATGACTACCAAAAAGTCATGAGCGGGCCATGCCCCTTCCACCCCAAGGGCAAGCACGCGGCCAAAGACTGCTACATGCTTAAGAAGTTTGCCTCCGAGCAGGCTTCATCATCTGGCGCCGACAAGGACAAAGACAAGCTAGACCAGGGTTCGGCCGACGATTTTCAAGATCCTCAAGCCGAGCTCAACCATATCTTCAGAGGGCTGTCTGCCTACGAGTCCAAGAGCAAACAGAAGCTATCAGCGCGCGACATCAACATGGTCTCTACGACGGACACCCCCCAGTACCTGCGCTGGTCAGAGATGGCCATTACCTTCAACCGCGCAGATCACCCAGATCGGGTTTCGCACCCGGGACGCTATCCACTCGTCTTGGACCCGGTCGTCAGAAATATCAGGCTGAAGAAAACCCTCATCGACGGAGGCAGCGTGCTCAACATCTTATTTGCCAAGACTTTGGACGAGATGAAGATTCCTCGTTCAGAATTACGGCCGAGCACTGCGCCCTTCCACGGGATAATTCCTGGCCTGTCATCAACTCCACTCGGGCAGATCACATTGCCAGTAACCTTCGGCATGCAAGATAACTTTCAGACGAAAAATGTCTGCTTCGAGGTCGCTGACTTCGAGACCGCGTACCACGTGATACTCGGACGGCCGGCACTCGCCAAATTTATGGCGATGCCGCACTATACATATATGGTGCTCAAGATGCCTAGGTCAGCAGGAGTCCTCTCCCTTCGTAGTGACGTCAAGCAAGCTTTCACCTGCGACAAGGAGAGCTGCGAATTGGCTCAATCACAAGAGGCGGCAGTCGGGCGCAATAGCATTCGGCAGGCCGTCACAGCAGAAGTCGAGCAAGATCAAGTTTCGGCAAAAAAGACGGCAAAGTCAGGAATTTCAGCGGACTCTGACACGAAGAAGATTCCCCTGGACCCTTCCGACCCCTCCAAGACTGCCCTAGTCGGGACCGGACTCGACCTCAAATAGGAAGACACGCTCGTCACCTTCCTCCAAGCCAACAAGGATATATTTGCGTGGAAACCGTCCTTCCATGCCGGGCGTACCAAGGGAGGTGATCGAGCACACCCTCAATGTGAAGACAGACGCCAAGCCAGTCAAGCAACGGCTGCGGCACTTCGCTCAAGACCGCAAGGATGCTATTCGGAAGGAGATCACCAAGCTCCTCGCAGCCGGGTTCATCAAGGAGGTCTATCAATAAATATATGGGGCTACTCGGCAGATGGAAACTCAGTGGATTGCAAAGGAACACAGGGAGATTTTATACTGGTTCAGGCCCTCGATGTGAGGTAATACCCTACATCCAGTTTATATGTATTCCTTTGAGGAATTATGGTGGCGATTCTGATGAACCGTATGGCCGTGCCCTCAAGGGGCGCCCTGCCTCCCCTTATATACTGGGGGATAGGGTTACAAGGTAGGAGTCCCCGCCGGATTACGACTAGGAGATCTCCTCTTAGAGATATAATGTACCCGGCTAGGACTGTATATTCCTTATTGTACAAGGCAAGGTCTGCCGAGGGTTACCATATCTCTAATTACAAGACTAGGCCCATCCTCTATCCGAGTGGCCCATATGCTTATCATGAGGTACCCGGGGCCCATGGGACTCACAGTAGCCCCCGAGACCTTCATAGTTGAGTCACAGCTGATGCCGAGTGTTCATCCTCCACGGTGAAGTCTTCCCGAGTGCATTGCTCCTGAGTACTCTTTGTCCGAGTGCTTCTTCTCCCGAGTCCTACTTCATGTTAGCTAGCAGCGAGGCTATGAAGGGCTCCATGTAGAAGTGTGAATAGTGTGCGCCGAATAGGTGCACCTATTAGGTGTAGCCCCCGACTTTCTGCTTAATTGTGAAGACAATTAAACATAAAGTCAAAGATCTTTAACCTGTGTAGTTTTTCCCGAGTAGTATACTACTGGTATATGAGACTTCTTCGGTATCATGTCAACCGGAATAAACTTTATAGTCTTGCCGAGTAGGGAACTACTCATATGTAGGACTCTTCGACTTCATGTCAGTCGGAATGTATATTTATAGTCTTGCTGAGTAGGATACTACTCGTATATGGGACTCTTCAGCGTCATGTCAGCTGGAAAGAGGGGTTTATAGTCTTTCCCGAGTGGTGTCCCACCCAGAAGTTAGACTCCTCCGCATCATGTCAGCGGGAATAAGAAATTTATAGTCTCTCCCGAGTAGTGCACTACTCAAGAGTTAGACTCTTCAACGTCATATCGGCTGGAATGATGTTGCTCATGGCAACTGGTGGCCACGCATGTAGGCCGAGTACCACTTTATGAAAATAAATCCACGGTGTGGTCAGGTGTACTTGAGAAAGATACCTGCATCCCCAATTTTAATGAAGACCAGCTTGTGATCCATGTAAGGATATATCCTCGAGACCTAGTGGATAAAACAGATACCCAAACATGTATGTTTAGCAATAAGGCTCTCATGAAGCATATCTGTTTACCTCATCGGCTCCTGTTAGTAGCACCAGCACTATAATTTCAACTCAGCCTGTGGCTGGCCCACATGGAGCATGCTACTGTAGGAACTCATATCTTGGTGGCTGCTACCAAATAAGCTGGCCTGAATCGACCTACCTAGCATAGCTCTATAGAAGTATCATCCATCGCATGTCAGGATGTGTTTTTTGGTGTCGGTAACTGCAATCAGCTAGAGAAATCCTTATTTGCAAGCCTTTCCGACTTATGTTCTGGATGCAACCTGGTTGCCAGAGGTGCCCGAGTAGGTATGTTGCAGGATCTGCTCGCCCTCCTTAGGTGTGACGCAGTGCATAAGAACTCCGGATGTGCTTTGATGATATAAGTCTTCTCTGACTTCAGGAGAGCCGAGCAGGGTACCCAAACCTTGCATTAGCATAGGATTCGGCTAGCGACCCTCATGGGGCATACCCTACCCAACAGAGTTATAGCCAAACTAGGTACCCGAACCTTGCATTATCATAGGATTCGGCTGGCGACCCTCATGGGGCGTACCTAACCTGACAGAGTTGTGACCAAATAAGGTACCTGATCCTAGCATTGGCGTAGGATTCGGCTGGCGACCCTCATGGGGCGTACCTCACCCAGTCGAGTAGTATACGACCCCCAACTAGCGCCAGGGAAGATGATGTCCCGACTGGCACAAGTACTCGGTTAGTAGCCCTCATGGAGCATTCCGAGTGATTCTTGGCAGACTTGTCCAGCCCCCGAGCGTAGGAGATAGGCTCGCAGCCCTGAGTTCCTGTCACGCATATCCGGAGCTGGGCCTGTGATATAAAGATATCGGATGAGTAGCATCTAATGATGAAAACAATCGCCCGAACAAAACGTATTTTACAATATATGTAAATACGAGCTCTTCCTCTTATTGATATTAATTTCCTCGAGTAGTTGACCCCTTACATTTAAACACTCTGCCCGACTAGTCATAGCTCCCTAGCGTCGGGAGTTGGCTCATGGCTCTTTCCCAGACACGCGTTTTGGGTGACTTGAGTTCGTCTTTCATGGAGCAAAGTTTCACGGATCAGGATTTATGCTACTCGAGTACTTTTGCAACCATTTAAGAGGAAAAACCTAAAAAAAGGTGCAGCTTGTACACCTATTAGGTGTAAGTGGCTGCGGCAATGGCAAGGCCAAATGAAGAACTATTTATCAGAGAGCGACTTAGCTGTTCGGTATTTGGGAGTGGGGATGCCATCCTTGTGTTTGGGCTTTTGAGCCCTTGAGCTTGTCACTTGTTGTCCTGATAATCTTCAGTTGTTGAAAGTCGAAGACGGTTGTGACCGACTGCCACAATGAAGCCGTCTGACTTGTGTTTGCGACTCCCGACTTTAGTCGGGACCGCGTCGTTGGTGCCCTCCCGCTTCATTTGTCAGGGTGCCTTCTTGTCATCGAGGGCCTCAGCCACGGCGTCAACCGAGTCGGTGTACTTGTTCGCCATGTCGAATAAAGCCTTGACAGAGTTAGGAGGCTTCCGCGTGTATTTGTCGATGAACGAGGTGTTTTTGACTCCTTTTCAAAAGGCGGCGATGACGACCTTATCCTTGATCACTGGGATTGAATTCTTCTTCTCAGAGAACCTCTTGATGAAGTCACGAAGAGACTCGTTCTTCCTTTGATGTAACTGATACAGGTCGTACTCGGAAGATGGCCTCTCGTATGTTCCCTAGAAGTTGGCAATGAGGCGTTCCTGGAGTTCTCCCTAGGAGCTGATTGATTGCTTGGGAAGTCCTGTTAGCCATGTCCTCGCTGAGTCGGCTAAAGCGACTAGGAGGTAGTTAGCCATGACTTTGTGATTTCCTCCAGCTGCTCGGATCGCCAGAGTGTAGACCGTGAGCCAAGACTTGGGATTGGTCTTGCCATCGTATTTGTCGATGCCTGTAGGCTTGAATCCCGATGGCCAGTTGACCTGTTGTAGCTCCTGGGTGAAGGCCGATATGCCTTCGTCTTCATGAGGGCTCCAACTCCGAATACGGCGGTGAAACCGCTCGTGGTGGAGGCCGAAACGCTTGTTCTTGTCTTCTAGTTGGCGTTGCTCATCTTCTTCTTGTTCACGGCGCCGAGCGATGATGTCTTGCCGAAGGTCGCGCCATAGTCGGTCTCGGAGGTCCTGATCGTCCCGACAGTTGCTTTGACGTCGCCGGTTGTCGTTGGGGTTGCCAAGTGACGCCTGACGTACCTCCGTATGCGGCTGACTGGAGCCAGCCGCTCGGCGTCGCTTTGAGGTAGATGAGACTGCTGTTGGGGATGCCGACCGATTGGTCGGTTATGCGGGTATCACCCGACTGTTGGTGCTGCTGACATGCAGCAGCGGTAAGCATGGCTTTTATCCTTGTGATTGTCGAGGTGGCCTGGTGATCAGGCCCGAACTAGAGTGTATCCAGTAGAGTCGTAGCGGCCACGATGTTCTGTTGAGGAGTAATGAAGACGTCATGGTCGCTGACTCGGGTTTGGAGGATTTGTTGCTATACAGTCTGCCCAGCCCTGCGTAGATCGTCGTGCCAGCGTCTTGCTTCTTCCTCTTGTTGCTCTCGCAATCAGCGTGCTTCCTCCTCTTGCTGCTCGCGTAATCGGCGTGATTCCTGAGTAGGAGTAGAGCCTTTGGATGCCATGAAGATTTCTCGTGGTGGGGAGAAGCTTGCCGAACTGTTGTCCGACTTAGAGTCGAAATCTGACCGAGAGTCGTAGTCTGACTGAGAGTCGTAGTCGGAATAATTGATGGGGGTGATTATAACTCCAACCTCCCTAGATCCGATCTTGAGCGGCTCTGGGCCGTATCCGAGTCGAATTCCAGGGGATTGGTTTTGCCGCGTCGGATGTTGTCTGAAGATATCCGCGGCGTTGCCAAGTCTGTACGGGAGATTGACGATCTCTTCCCTTCTTAGCTCAATCTTGGCCGGCTCAAGGCCGAGTCCGAGTCGAACACCGAAGGAAAGAGTTGTCCCGAGACCCGGACAAGATGAAGATTGCCATAGCAAGTCGATGAGGGTTGCTGCAGCGTCGTGTGGACTGACTGGCGCGGAGTCGGCCAGTTCCCTGGCAGATCGGATCGAGTCCGAGTCGGCCAAGGTGAGATTGCTGATCTGGTCGGCGAAAAAATCGAGGCTTCCGAATGCAATTGTATCTCGGGGGGAGAGTTTGCCGCCGTCGACTCCGGTTGCTGGATCCATCGAGCTTGTAGATGTAGATCGCGCCGAAGCCCCTATCTGGCGCGCCAACTGTCGATGTTTTACACCGGCAATAAATATATGGGGCTACTCAGTGGATGGAAACTCGGTGGATTGCAAAGGAACACAGGGAGATTTTATACTGGTTCAGGCCCTCGATGTGAGGTAATACCCTACGTCCAGTTTATATGTATTCCTTTGAGGAATTATGGTGGTGATTCTGATGAATTGTATGGCCATGCCCTCAAGGGGCACCCTGCCGCCCCTTATATACTGGGGGACAGGGTTACAAGGTAGGAGTCCCCGCCGGATTACGACTAGGAGATCTCCTCTTAGAGATATAATGTACCCGGCTAGGACTGTATATTCCTTATTGTACAAGGCAAGGTCTGCCGAGGGTTACCATATCTCTAATTACAAGACTAGGCTCATCCTCTATCCGAGTGGCCCATATGCTTATCATGAGGTACCCGGGGCCCATGGCACCCACACAAGGATGCTATCCGGAAGGAGATCACCAAGCTCCTCGCAGCCAGGTTCATCAAGGAGGTCTATCACCCGGATTGGTTGGCAAACCCAGTTCTAGTCTGGAGGAAAAACGGTAAATGGTGCATGTGCGTCGACTACACCGATCTTAACAAGGCGTGCCCCAAGGACCCATTTGGTCTTCCCAGGATAGATCAGGTGGTCGATTCCACGGCCGGGTGCGACCTACTCAGCTTTCTCGACTGCTACTCGGGATACCATCAAATCAGCCTGAGGGAGGAAGACTGCTTAAAGACATCTTTCATCATGCCATTTGGAGCGTACTGCTACATCACAATGCTGTTCGGTCTGAAAAATACTGGAGCAACCTATCAACGGGCAATTCAGCGGTGTCTGCACACTCAGATCGGGCACAACGTGGAAGCCTACGTTGACGACGTGGTGATCAAGACCAAGTCCAAAGAAGACCTCATCGCTGACCTGGAAGAAACCTTCCAAAATCTTCGACGATTCAAGATGAAGTTGAACCTAGAAAAATGTGCCTTCAGAGTGCCATCCGGCAAGTTACTCGGCTTCATCGTCTCACATCGTGGCATCGAGGCAAACCTGGAGAAAGTCAACGCCATAATGAACATGGCTCCCCCGGCTAACCAGAAGGACGTCCAGAAGCTGATAGGTTGCATGGCGGCACTCAGCCGATTTATTTCCCGACTGGGCGAACGGGGTATGCCCTTCTTCAGGCTACTCAAAAAGGCAGATAATTTCCAATGGACTCCGGACGCCCAACAAGCCTTCAAAGACTTCAAACAATTTCTCACATCACCTCCCGTGTTGGCGTCACCTATGCCCCAAGAACCGCTAATGCTATATCTGGCGGCAACCACTCAGGTAGTCAGCACGGTACTGGTGGTTGAGCGATCCGAATAGGGTCACATCTAGAAAATACAACGGCCAGTTTACTTTGTCAGCGAGGTGTTTGCCGACTTGAAGACGAGATATCCACAGGTCCAGAAGCTGTTATATGGCCTACTGATCACAGTCCAAAAGCTAGTGCACTACTTCCAAGCACATCAAGTCACGGTGGTTACATCGTTTCCACTCAGGGATGTCCTTCATAATCGTGAGGCCACCGGCCGAATCGCTAAATGGGCACTCGAGCTGATGGCGTTCAATATCACCTTTCAGCCACGGACAGCAATTAAATCACAAGCTCTAGCCGACTTCGTAGCTAAGTGGACAAAAGTTCAACTGCCTACATCAACAGTGAAGCTAGAGTATTAGACAATTTACTTCGACGGTTCTCTACGGATCGGCGGCGCCGGGGCTGGAGTCATATTAACATCCCCCACTGGCGAAAAACTCAAGTACGTCCTACAAATCCACTTCCCGGCTTCGCACAACATTGCCGAGTACGAGGCACTCATCCACGGGCTCTGGATTGCTATATCACTCGGCATTCGTCGACTGGTTGTGCGCGGGGATTCTCAACTCGTGGTGAACCAAGTCATGAAAGACTGGACTTGTCTCGATGAGACCATGGCGGCATACTGTCAGGAGGTCCGCAAGCTGGAAAACAAGTTCGACGGGCTGGAAATAACACACGTCCTGCGCCAATACAATGAAGCGGCAGATGAGCTAGCAAATATGGGATCCAGGCGAGAAGCGGTTCCGACTAGAATCTTTGTCGAGCAACTCATGGAGCCATCAGTCAAGAAGAAACAGGCGCCGAAGCAGTCGGGAGGCGAACCTACCCCGGCTATAGACGAGGTGCTGCACATATGTCAAGACTGGCGAGCCCCTGTTGTCAAATTTCTCCTGGACGACGAATTCCGAGACGATTGCAGTCAAGCCGAACAAATCAAGCGTCGAAGCAAAAGCTTTCTACTAGTCGGAGAAGACCTGTACCGAAGGAGCGCATCCGGTGTCCTCATGCGTTGCGTCACCACCGAGGAAGGCAAGCAGATCCTGCAGTCGATCCACTCGGGTATATGTGGCAACCATGCTGCATCCAGGACGTTAGTCGGAAAGGCTTACCGGCAAGGATTTTTTTGGCCCACAGCAGTAACAGACGCAAAAGAAATTGTTCGCAACTGCGAAGATTGCCAGTTCTACGCAAGACAAACAAACTCCCAGCCCAAGAACTTCAAACTATCCCTATTTCTTGGCCATTCGCAATATGGGGGCTCAACATGGTCGGGCCTTTCAAGAAAGTGCCAGGAGGGTTCACACATCTATTCGTCGCGGTGGATAAATTCACCAAGTGGATCGAGGCAAAACCCATTGCAACTATAACAACGGCATGAGCAAAGGACTTCATCATGAATATACTATACAGATTCGGGGTTCCTAACCGTATCATCACCAACAACGGTACTCAGTTCACGGGTGGCGTATTCCAAGACTTCTGCGAAGATTTCGGCATCAAGATCTACTATGCATCCATGGCACACCCACGGAGCAGCGAGCAGGTCAAACGAGCCAACGGTATGGTCTTACAAGGCATCGAGGCCAGGATTTTCGACCGACTACAACCATACGTGGGCCGGTGGGTACAAGAACTCCCATCTATTCTCTGGTCTCTCAGAACCATGGTTAGTCAGGCAACAGGGCAATCCCCTTTCTTCCTGGTCTATGGTGCTGAGGCTATGCTACCGATAGAGTTACAGTTCGGCTCTCCGCGAGTCCGGGCTTACTCAGAAAACGTCTCAAACAATACCCGACTGGTCGAGCTAGATCAGTTGGAAGAAGCAAGGGACATCGCAACAATCCAGTCGGCAAGGTATCTTCAAGGCCTACGTCGCTACCACAATCGCAATGTCCGTGGCCGCGCCTTTTTGGTCGGGGATCTCATCTTGAGAAAAATACAAACCACCAAAGACAGGCACAAATTATCCCCACTTTGGGAAGGGCTATTCATTATAGTCGAGGTCACGCGGCCAGGCGCCTACTGACTGAAGACCGAAGACGGTGTCCTCATCAGCAACTCATGGAATATAGAACAGCTACGTCCTTTCTATACCTGAGCTTTATACTTTATCATGTGTATAGTTTTCTCTGACTCACTACGCCGCTTGTATCAACCGAGTAGTGAGTCAGGGGCTGCATGTATTATATGTGTTTTGTCAATAATATACGAGCCTGTCTTACTCCAGTTATGAAGCCTTACTACGACTGTCACGTTTGCCCGAGTGCACTTTCTTACAGTGAACGATTTTATTAAGTTCCGACAAACTAACTTGGCGCAGACTACGCATTCGAGTAAAGCTAATGACAACTGAGTAGTAATTCAAGGCTTGGCAGCACTGCACATATATTTACACATGTTTTCCATAAAAGTTTATATATACCGACTACATGATATATTACTCTTACAGACCCAGGTCTCGGGTGATTATCTCAGCAGTCAGCCTTGCCCGAGCTATCAGCTCCAGCACCTCCTCGGGCGTCGTCTCCTTGGCAAACCCCTCCCCGATGGCTTCAATGTCTGCCGTCAGGTAGATTGATTTGGTCATCGCCAGGGTTTGGGCCACGCCGGCAATGACATGCTCATCCGAGTACTTCTTCAAGGCACTCGGTGAATCCTCAAGACGCGCCTCTACTTGGGAGATCCTGCTGCAACTGGTTCCCACAGGGCTGGGATCTATGAGGTCAAGGAGCAATTTCATAGACCCGATGAGGGCTTCCCATGACTCCTTGATGACTCTTATCTCCTCTGTGTAAAACCGATATTGGGCCTGGACATTGGCTCTCATGTCTGTCCGGGTCCATCGGCAAGTAAACTTGTCAGGCTCGGTTGCAGATGGAATGACTAATGGATTGGTTAAGATCACGGTCAGGTTGGGGACTTACTTTCGTAGTTGGCCTCCCACTGGGCTACAGTTTTCTCTAGTTCGGCTTTTTCTTCGCCGAGCTTGATGGTGGCCTCTTTTAACTCGGCCTTTTCCCGTTCGAGCTTGGCGTTTGCCTCTGTCAGGTCGGCCTTGACCTTCTCAAGCTCGGCCTTGGCTTCTTCGGCCTCCTTTAGCTGGGCTTCCCCCTCTGTTCGGGTCTTTAACTTGGCTTCGAGGGCTGCACGACAGATTAGTCATGGACTCAACCTTGCGGCCAAGACGCAACTAGGCAGTCGGGAACAACGCAGCTGGAGAAATACATCAAGAGTTCAGTCGGGAAGACGCATTCGAGGGACTTACCTCTGATCTTCGTGGCTTGGGCCCAATTTTCATCCCTGAGCTGGGTGGCGGCATCCTTCAGCCAAGCTTCCCTCCCCGCGTGGTGCTCCTCCATCTTGGCCTTCAATGCCCGGAGCTGCTGTAATTCCGCGAGGTGGGGGGCCATTTCGACCAGGATCTCGGTCATCTCCTCATTGCGATTGACAAGCTTCTGCTCAGGGAAAGAATAAGTCAAGAGTGGAGTCAGATGTCAAAACAAGAAGACCACCATGACTCTGCCACAAGAATTATACCCCAACTCCCTGGGACCCGGTGATGGCGGTGCGAAGCAAGCTTTCGCGTTCCCTTCTCGCCGTGGCCTCATCAAGCTTGAAACTCTTCACGGTTCCGTCAGCCGCCGTCCAGGTGAACGTCCGAGGGAGCCTACGTGGAGGAGCTTCAATCCGAGGAAGGTTTGGGATCTCCGGCGGCAGCGACGACGACGATGACGACCATGATGGAGACGGGGTCCTGGCCCCCACATCGGCGTCCTTTGCGACCTCAGGGGTCGACTCGGGGGCTTCGACAACGACCTCGGCAGCGGGCGTCGGCTCAGGGGCTGGGGCGGCAACCTCAGCAACTGCTCCTTGGTCGGGCGGCACTAGCGACCCTATGGTCGGGACCACATCAGTCTCCGTGACTAGGCTGGCCACCGGCTCAGCGGGTGTGCTCGCAGGCACCGACTCGGCTGGGGCGGGCTCTTCAAGAGGAGCGGTCGGAGCGGTCTCCTTGAGATCGATATCGCCACGCTTCCTGCATGGTGAAACAGACATCAAAATACCACTGCAACAGACAAGAATCTCAGAAGATCCATAGCAGCATACCTCTTGGAGAACTTCAGTCTCCCGCCGGGCGATCCGGGTCCCTGTGGAGCGCTGCGCCCAGTTGTTGGCCTGGTCGGCGAAGCAGTCGGCAGCGGCGTGGCAACTGGAGCTGACCCCGTCGGTGGCATGGCCGACTCAGGCACCCGTGCGCTTGGCGGCGCCTGCTCGGATCGCGTACTCGGCGGCTCTTTTGCCGGGCTCGGCAATGTTGAGCTCGGCCGTACCGGTCCCAACCTGGGACTTGATCGCCTAGGTGCCGCAGCGGCGGTGTCCTTTATCTTCAGACCTCCTACCACGACACGCGGCGTCAAGGCCCCCTCTCCCCAATATAGAACGGGCTTTTTCCCGGCTCTCTTAGTGTCGGGTTGGGCAGCAGCAGGGCTCCTCGGCCTCTTCTTTGCTCTAATGGCTAATATCGAGCGGGAGTCCTCATCGAACTCCACGCATTCCTACAGAAGATTCAATAACATCTATCACATAATGCTGGGCAATCACAGATATAGACCCACTAGCATTCGTCACAGATGAGGGACGAAGATTACCTTTGGGTAGCGCCTAAGGAAGCTATAAGCAGCAATCCGGCGTTTATCGTCCTCGGTCTCGATCAGCCCCTCGGAGAAGTAACCAAACAGGGTCTCGGTTACCTTGAACTTATCGGCCGACTTGTGGCTTACTCGGTCAGGATCAAGTTTGCCTTGGAAATCCCAGCCGAACGCGCTCCTCAGCTTCAGTGGCTGGATGCGCCGAGTCAAGAAACGCCACGCCACCCAAGGCTCGGTCAGGGCAGCTTCTTTAAGCTTATCCAATTTCTCCAGCAATTGGTGTACTTGCCCCATCTCTTCAAAGGTTGGATTTGCTGACCAATTCGGTAAAGCTACCGGTGGCAAGCCGGTGAATGGACGCAAGGAGGGAGCCAGATCTGCGCAATAGAACCACTCCTTGTGCCAGCCTTTCAGGGAAGATTTCAAGGGGAGATCAAGATATGTTTTCTTCCTATCACTCCTCAACTGGAGACCAGCCCCCCCAATCACATTGACATTATTCTTAGAGGGCTAGGGTTTGATGTGGAACAGATGCCTGAAGAAATTGAAATGGGGTTCCACACCCAAAAAACACTCGCAGAGAGTAACAAATATGGAGATTTGAAGAATCGAGATGGGATTCAAATTCACCAACTCCAACCCATAGAAGTCAAGGATGCGGCGGAAGAAATCAGAAGAGGGAAGGCACAAACCCCGATTGAAAAAAGAGGCAAAAACTACTGTTTCGCCAGATTGGGGATTTGCGACCGACTCACCCTTAGCCGGCCGCCAACGGATCACCTCCTGACTGGGCAACTTCAATTCACTCTCCAGCAGCCTTAGTTTCACCGAGCCGCAATCCAAAGTCGACCAGGCATTCCCCGGTGCACCCGCAAGATCCGAAGCTTTCGGCATGGTTGGGAGCGGGAAGATTTAGGGGAAAAGCGAATTGGGGGCTTGGAACAGACGAAGCAGACTAGAATCGCTCGAGTTCGAGCAGGGAACAGCAGCAGCAGCTAACCCTAGCCGAGCAAAAGGCAAAATTTGGGTGCGGAGATGGAAGACGAAACGATTGGCTGATTTAGAGAAGACGAAGGAATCTTTTTCTCTCTCCCCGTTATTTATAAAGCCTGTGCCGACTAAATGGGCTTGGGCCTACACAGTCGGTGTTGGGCCACCAAGATATGTGTTCCTACAGTAGCATGCTCCATGTGGGCCGCCCGCAGGCTAAGTTGAAATTATAGTGCTGGTGCTACTAACAGGAGCCGATGAGGTAAACAGATATGCTTCATGAGAGCCTTATTGCTAAACATATATGTTTGGGTATCTGTTTTATCCACCAGGTCTCGAGGATATATCCTTACAAGGATCACAAGCTGGTCTTCATTAAAATTAGGGATGCAGGTATCTTTCTCAAGCACACCTAACCACGCCGTGGATTTATTTTTATAAAAGTGCTACTCAGCCTACATGCTTGGCCATCAGTTGTCATGAGCAACATCATTCTAGCCGATATGACGCTGAAGAGTCTAACTTTCGAGTAGTGCACTACTTGGGAGAGACTATAAATTTCTCATTCCCGCTGATATGATGCGGAGGAGTCTAGCTTCTGGGTGGGACGCCACTCAGGAAAGACTATAAAACCCCTTTTCCAGCTGACATGACGCTGAAGAGTCCCATATACGAGTAGCATCCTACTCGGCAAGACTATAAACATATATTCTGACTGACATGAAGTCAAAAAGTCCTATATATGAGTAGTTCCCTACTCGGCAAGACTATAAAGTTTATTCCGGTTGACATGATACCAAAGAGTCTCATATACCAGTAGTAATCTACTAGGGAAAGACTTCCAGGTTAAAGATCTTTGACTTTATGTTTAATTGTCTCCACAATTAAGCACAAAGTCGGGGGCTACACCTAATAGGTGCGCCTATTCGGCGCACACTATTTATATACCTCCATGAAGCCCTTCATAGCCTTGCTGCCAGCTAAGATGAAGCAGGACTTGGGAAGAAGACTCACTCAGACAAAGAGTACTCGGGAGCATTGCACTCGGGCAATCTTTACTGGGGAGGATGAGCACTCAGCATCAGCTGTGACTCAACTATGAAGGTCTTAGGGGCTACTGTGGAGGCCATGGGCCCCGGGTACCTCACCACCAGCATATGGGCCACTCGGATAGAGGATGGGCTGAATTATGTAATTAGAGATAAGATAGCACCCGGCAGGCTTTACCTTGTACGATAAGGAATAGCAATCTTAGTCGGATAAGTTTCTATCTCTAAGAAGGAAATCCCTTGGCCGTATCTGGCTGGGATCCGTATCATTTACCCCTGTCTCCTAGTATATAAAGGGATGCAGGGCGCCCCATGAGGGCATGGGAGATCATCGATCAACACAACCCATCAGAGGAATAACACCACAACTGGACATAGGGTATTACCTCACATCGAGGGCCTGAACCAATATAAAATCTCTTTGCGTTCCTCTGCAATCCACCGAGTTTCCCCTTGCCGAGTAGCCCTAAAGTTCTATTGCCGGTGTAAAACATTGACACTCTCGAAGCTGAATGTTTGCCCGGGGAAGAACTTGATGCCATCGACTCCGGTGATTGGATCCATTAGGCTTGATGAAGATGATCTCGACGAACCCCCTACTTGGCACGCCAACTGTCGATGCTTTGTATTAGCAATAATTATATGGGGCTACTCGTGAGACCTAAACTTGATGGATTGCAAAGGAACACGAAACGATTTACCCTGGTTCAGGCCCTCAAAGTGAGGTAATACCCTACTTCCAGCTGTAGTGTATTGCCTTTGTGGTTTCTCTGATGAGATTGTGGTGTTTTCTCTGGTGAGATTGTTCTGCCCTAGGGGCTCCTTGCCTCTCCTTATATACTGAGTTGGCAAGGTTACAGAGTAGGAATCCCAGTTAGACTTGACCAAGATATTTCCTTCTAAGAATACAACGTACCTAGCTAGGACTATCCCCTTTCCCTTGTCGTGCAAGATTACATATGCCGAGTTCTATTGCATCCCCAATTACAAGATTAGGTCCATCCTCTATCCGAGTGGCCACAAAGCTCCCCATGAGGTACCCGGGGCCCATGGCCCCCACACAACAATTTCTTGATGTTAGTCAAGTTTTGTAGAAAGCTCTGGCTCAGGAAAGCCGGGCTAAAGAAGTTAAGAAATTTGTTAAAACTCATGACAAAAAACTAGTACGAATGTTTTGGATTGTTCTGATGATGAGTCGTCGGATGATGATAAAGATCATGATGTCTACACAGCCGAATGGTCATGGACTAATAAACATAAGCCATTCGTTTGAGCTTAATGCCGACTCCTCGTAAGGATCGGCAAAGTGAAATTAAATATTCTTTTGACGTGGCCAAGTGTGATAAAATCTTTGATTATTTGTTACAAGAAATGCAAATTAGTTTATCTAAAGGCCATGTCATACCACCGGTGGAGGAATTAAAACGTCGTTTGTATTGTAAGTGGCATGATTCTTTTTCACATGCTACTAACGATTGCAATGTTTTCTGTCGACAGGTTCAATCGGCCATAGACAAAGGACGATTGAAGTTTACCGATGGTCCAAAGATGAAGTTGGATCATGACCCTTTTCCGGTGAATATTATTGACTTCAACAACAAAAAGGTGTTAGTTCAGACTACTCAAGCCGATACTACCAAAGGAAAGGAAGTTGTTATTGGAGAATCTCGGCCCAAGATGATCAAGCCAAAGAACTCGGAGATTGGAGTATGGAAAGTTAATAGTGATGAAGCTTCAAGCTCCAAGACACCAAAAAGGCCTAAGGTTACATTCGACATGCTTTTGAGCAAATATGAGAGTGGAAAGGCCGGTCAACGACTCCATAATTGGCCTAGGAATGCTAAAAGGCCAAGTTCGCCTCCTAGGGAGAGATTTGGTCCACAATCAAGACAATTGGAGCCACCATTTCCCTATAATTCTCAACTTATGCCATGGAGACTGTGTCCAATGCCGCCGCCGGATTGCCCCTTCCCTTACTTTATGCCATGGGGGGCGCTGCCACCAATGTACGTGCGGTATCCACCCTTGTCAACAATGCCGTATCAACAAGGATGGGTAGAGCCACAGAGGTTAGTACATGATCATCTATCTCCGCAATGTCAAAGCTGGTTTCTATCAAAAAATCGGGTTGGAGAGAGAGAAGGAGGAGAAAAGTGCATCAAGGTGGAAACTAGAACTTTAGAGGTGATTACCATCAAGGTGGGGTCCCATGACATCCAAGTGCCCACTGGAGAAGCGACGGAGGCGACGCAAGCCAAGGAGACTGAAGCCGGCAAAACAACTGTCGGCTTAGGCGGTCTGACTAGTGATTCAAGCCGGTTTGACTAGCATGGTAGCACTGATTTGACTGGGCCTCAAGGCCGGTCTAACCGAAGACCAAGAGGGCAGAATACAGAGCTGAGCTGAGGCCTGTCTGATTGATGGCCCAATGTCGGTCTGACCGATCCAGGGGACAGAAGCCAGGCAAAAGTGAAGCCAGGGGTTTCTAGCACGGCGAAAGGTATCAAAAGTCATTACTTGGCTCCTGGAACTCAACCAAATCCTCAATGGATTCCTCCGGATTTGACTGCTACCTAGAAGAGGTGTTTGCAGCATCTTTGAGCCCAAAAATTGAAGGAACAAGCAGCCGAAGAACATTGGGATAAAATGTTCAATGAGTTGAGACCTCCAATGTCAGCAAAGAAGGTATGGAGACCTAAGGTAGTAAAAGTTGAAAAGCTAGTGACTACTCAAAGTGATGATGAGGATGATTCCTTAGATGCTGACTTACCAGTTATTAGCAATGACTCGCCGCCAAGAGAGGACATGGACATTAACATGGTGTTTGCCTTGCCATTGGAAGTTCGTGCCAAAGATGAGGGCGGGATCACACAACTTTCATTCAGTACGAGAGATGCGGTTTTTGAGAAGCCAGATAATTTCAATAATCACATGAAGCCTTTGTAACTCAAGGGGCATAGTGATGGAAGACCGATCTCTAGGATGCTTGTAGATGGAGGTGCCACGATGAACTTGATGCCTTACTCGTTGTTCAAGAAGCTTGGGCGGGAAGACGGTGAACTGAAGAAGACCAACATGACGCTCGATGGCTTCAGTGGGGAGGCAATAGGGAAGCGAAGGGTTTATTCTCTGTGGAGTTAACCGTGGGGAACAAAACTTTGCCAACCGTGTTCTTCATCATCGATGTGCAAGGTAAATACAACGTTATTTTGGGTCGTGATTGGATTCATGAAAATTGTTGTGTTTCTTCTACTATGCATCAATGTTTGATTCAATGGGACGGTGATGAGATTGAGATCGTTCAAGCTTATACATCAGCCGAACTTGCAATGGCCGATGCCTCAATTGAATGGAAACACAAGAATATGCAGTGTTTATCTGGGATGGATTTTTCTACCTATGACTTTGTTAATGTTTCTAAGGATGGTTTTGTGTTCGTTTCTGTAAAGCTAGCTAACTTAGCATGGCTAGGTGATGTTACTTTTAACCATGAGTGAAGAAGCAAATTTGGAGTGGTTGCAAAAGCGGGTGCAAGAATATCGTCTACAAAGAACGATATTGGTGAAACCATTGAAGATTTTGATGAAGTAGAGAAGTTGGGTCAAGGTTTTATATCGGCTGATCCTTTGGAAGAAGTAGATATAGGAGATGGTTCTATTCCAAGGCTGACTTTTGTAAACAAAAATATAAAAGCCGATTACAAGGCTAAAGTAATCGAGTTGCTTAAAGAATATGTCAATTCTTTTGCATGGGAAAACCATGAGATGCTGGGTCTTAGCCGTGAGCTTGTAGAGCATCAGCTTCCTATCAAATCAGGATTTAGGCCTTACAAACAAATATATATGATTGTGTCAAGGAAGAGATAAACCGATTATGAAAGACAGGATTTATTAGGCCATGTAGATATGCAGAGTGGGTTTCTAATATCGTCCCGGTTGAGAAGAAAGGGAGTGGTAAGATTAGAGTGTGCATTGACTTTAGAGATTTAAATAAAGCTACTCCTAAAGATGAATATCCCATGCCTATAGCTGACATGTTGATTAATGATGCTTTAGGGCATAGATTCAATAGTTTTCTTGATGGTAATGCCGGCTACAATCAAATAATCTTGACCGAAGAGGATATGTTCAAAACGGCCTTTAGGTGTCCCAGTTTTGTCAGTTTGTTTGAGTGGGTTGTTATGACATTTGGTTTAAAGAATGCCAGTGCTATATATCAAAGAGCAATGAATTTTATTTTTCATGATTTGCTCGGCATAATCGTGGAAATTTATATAGATGATATTGTTGTCAAATCAGATGGCATGGAAGGGCACTTAGCCGATTTGCGCTTAGCTTTTGAGAGGATGCACCGGTATGGTTTGAAGATGAATCCACTCAATGCATTTGGTGTGTCGGCGGGGGAGTTCCTAGGGTTTATGGTGCATGAAAGAGGTGTTGAGATTGATCCTAAGAAGATAGAGAAGATTAGGGATTTTAAAGCGCCGACATGCAAAAAAGAAGTTCAGAAGTTGCTAGGCAAGGTAAATTACTTGAGGAGATTCATATCTAATTTGTCTGGCAAAATTGATGCTTTTGTTCCATACTTCGGTTAAAGAATGAAGCCGATTTTTTTTGGAGGCAAAACAACAAAAGGCGTTTGAAGAAATTAAGAGATATTTATTGTCACTACCCGTTGTGAAAGTGTCTAAAGCCGGAATTTCATTTTGGTTATATATTGCTGCGGAAGATAATGTCATTGGTGTTGTTTTGACACAAGAAGACGATGGTAAGGAGCACGTTATTATGTTTTTAAGCCGTCGATTAATTGATGCTGAGACAAGGTATGTCTTTGTAGAGAAACTTTGTTTATCTCTAATTATGCTTGCACCAAATTGTGACATTATTTGCTATCTAGTACTTGCATAGTTGCTTGTCAAACTGATGTTATTAAGTACATGTTGCAAAGGCCAATTTTGAGTGGGAGAATTGGCAAATGGGCGTATGCTTTAATTGAATATGATTTGGCTTATGAGTCTTTGAAATCCATGAAAGGCCAACTTGTTATTTTATTGTGGATCATCATGTAGACGTTGGTTATGATAGTGAGGTTCACATAGTTGATGTTACACCTTGGAAAATATATTTTGATGGTTCTTCTTGCAAAGAGGGACAAGGGATAGGTGTAGTATTAATTTCGCCCAATGGTGCTATCTTTGAGACATCGGTTCAGTTAGAATACTATTGTACTAATAATCAAGCCGAATATGATGCTTTATTATTCGATTTACAAGTAATGGAAATTATTGGTGCTAAACAAGTAGAAGCCTTTGGTGACTCACAATTAGTAGTGCAACAAGTTGCCAGTGTATATCAATATTTTGATGGATCACTAAATAGATATCTTGATTGTTGCTTCGATATTATTGCCAATTTTGATGATTTTGTCATTAGATATATTCCTAGAGATGAGAATTCGAGAGCTAATGACTTGGCACAACAAGCATATGGTTATCATGTTAAAAGAGGCTTATTTCTTGTTCTGGAAAAGCTGGTGCTTGATTGTGAGAGTTTGGGTGAAATTGGCAAAGTCTTAGACCAAAAACGGTTTGACTGGGTGCTGATGGCCGGTCTGACCGGAGACCTAGAGCGGTCTGACCAACGTAGTATGGCTGGTCTGACCAGACCCCAGCAGGAGGTTGGGGGCATCATTTCGTTTGTGTTTCAGAAACCGAATTGAGTCCTAATTCGGTTGTTCGGGCTAAAGATCATATTATTGATTGGAGAATTCCTTTGATCGAGTATTTGAAAAATCCTAGCAGCAAGGTTGATCAAAAAATTCGGCAGCAAGCTTTTAACTTGTTGATGTGTTATATCAGCGAAATATAGATGGGGTACTCTTGAAGTGCTTAGATAATGATCAATCTAAGGTTGCAATGGGGGACATTCATGAAAGGATTTGTGGAACTCATCAATCAGCCCATAAGATGAATTGGCTATTGAGGAGAGCTGGTTTTTATTGGCCAAAGATGATTGATGATTTTTTGAAATACTATAAAGGATGTGAGGCATGTCAACAGTTCGGCAATGTTCAATTGGCGCCTGCCATTGTGTTGAATTCTATTATTAAACCATGGTCGTTCCGAGGTTGGGCTTTAGATTTTATTACACAAATACATTCTTCTTCAAAAGGGCATCGGTTCATGTCGGTAGCAACAGATTACTTCACAAAGTGGGCCGAGGCTGTGCCTCTCAAGAATATGACGCACAAAGAAGTAATTGATTTTATCTTGAAGCACATTATTCATAGATTTGGTATTCCTCAGACTTTAACTATGGATCACGGATCTTCTTTTATTTCCAAAGAGGTGAAAGATTTTGCCAAATCTTATGGTATCAAGTTGTTAAATTCTTCTCCTTACTATGCTTAGGCTAATGGTCAAGCCGAGTCGAGTAATAAGGTTTTGTTAAAACTAGTTAAGAAAAAGATTGAAGAGCATCCTAGGAGGTGGCATGAGGTGCTTTCCGAGGCATTGTGGGCTCATAGGGTATCTAGACATGGTGCCACGAAGGTAACTCCTTTTGAACTAATTTATGGGCAAGGAGTCGTTTTACCAGTTGAGGTAAATCATGGTTCTCTAAGATTAGTCAAATAAGACGATTTATCGGTCGATCACTACAAAACATTGATGATGGATAATCTTGATGAAGTGACCAATAAACATTTAAAACCTTTGGAGGCAATTGAGAAATATAAAAGAAGAGTAGCAAGAGCTTATAATAAGAGAGTTAGAGCAAAATTGTTTCAAATCAGAGACTTAGTGTGGAAGACGATTTTGCCATTGGGAACTAAAAGCAAAGAATTTGGTAAATGGTCACCTAGTTGGGAAGGTCCTTATTGGATAGTTGGAATCGTTCATGGGAATGCATATTTTGTTGAGACATTGCAAGGGGAACGATTTCAAAGAGCAATTAATGGGAAATATCTAAAGTACTTCCCGAGTGTTTGGCAAGACACTCAGGAAGCATATATGGCTGATAATGGTTTATCACCCTAAAACCCATGTTTTCATGCTTTTTGGCTCTCAAGTTTGCCAAAAAGGCAGGGGCATGTGTTAACAACTGAATTTGGCACTATGGGAAAAGATATAGTGATTGGAAGCCAAATTTGGAAAAGTCCTGAACCTTCCATAGGAGGCTAGTCAGACCGCCCTTTTGGAGCCAGTCAGACCGGCTGTGTGCCTCCGGTCAGACGATATAGACCCGACGGTCAGACCGACAGCCTGAGTCCGAGAAATATGGCAGTTTTCATGTTTCCTTCGGTGTACATGGTATTTGATGAGTCCTACTTGGTCTCTAGCCTGAATAGGACGTGGAGAAGGCTCAGGGAACACAAGTCCAACCCCTTTATAAGGGTTAAGGCCGGTTCAATTGGAGATCTCTTGATCAACCAAACACAAAACATCCAATTAGCCAATTGAATCGTTCTTTCATCCTTCATTCCACTTTTTGCTTACTTTTTGCCTATTTTATCTTCGTTTGTCCATCTTTGTCGATTTGCGCTATAAATCGTCTGTCTTCGCTACAATATTGTGAGTTATCCCTTTGAAGGTTAGTCTCGTAGACCTTCCGTTTGGCCCACGAGACGGGTGATTATCTCAATCTATCGGAATCGGCTCTGCTACCCAACTTCTACTCCAAATCCCACCTTGATCTAGGTTGAGGTGGTTGGCAACACCCTACACCACAAAGCTTTAGGTGATTCTTGTCGTTTGACCACAAATAAGCGTCAATAGACCCAGAATAGTTGGAAGCCAGTACGCCTTTGGAAGGGTCAGAGGCTAGTTGAGCCCGTACCCATTCTGAAGTGGAATGGGGTGATACACAAGAGGATGAAGAGGAACCCAAGCGCAACTCTGATGTGCAAAGAAGCCCTTCTCCCCGTTAAGTTATATCCCAGTAGATTTCACCCTAGAGCATTGTGTTAGCAGTTGTGTTGCTTAGGTGTTGCTTGTGAGTGTGGGGTTTTAGTTAGCAGCTTATGTTAGAGGGTGGTGATGTAACTGCTTAAGTTAGGAGTTTTCTATTGGTGTAACTGTGAGGCTTAAACAACACAAATGTTTAATCATTCAGTTTAGATCAATATAAGTTGAAGTTTAAATGATATGTATCTGTCCTAAGGGCCCTTTTCTTTTCTCGTCTATGTTCTGATCCTTACAGATGGTGAGCACTCACAATGGCGCTAACCAGGAGGCCAACAGTGGAGCAAACAACAACCATGGTAGTGTTCCCAATGGACCGCGGCCCCTTGGAGATAACCCTACCATTGCTCAAGTCTTAGCTCATCAGACCTAGCTCATGAACCTGATGATGCAACAGATGCAGAACCAGCAGAATCAAGGACCCTATACCCCAAAACAAGCTCGCAGAGTTCATGTGTGTGAGGTCTCCTACTTTCTCAAGCACAACCAACCCAGTGGAAGCTGAGGACTGGCTCCATGCCGTAGAGAAGAAGTTGGATCTCCTACAATGCACTGACCAGGAGAAGGTCTTATTCGCTTTGCACCAACTGCATGGCCCCGCATCAGAGTGGTGGGACCACTTTCGAGCCAATAGAGTTGAAGGCCAGCCTATCACTTGGGCTAAATTCGCAGCAGCTTTCAAGAATACACACATTCCTACAGGAGTTGTGGCCTTAAAGAAGAGAGAGTTCAGGGCTCTCAAGCAAGGCAACCGGTCATTGATGGAGTTTCTCTTTGAGTTTAACCACCTTGCCCACTATGCTCCCGATGACGTTAGCACAGATTCCGAGAGACAGGAGAAGTTCTTGGAAGGGCTGAAAGATGAGCTCTGAATCCAGCTGCTCTCAGAAGCTCGTGGATAAAGCCATCCGCCAGGAAGACAAACACAATTGGATGGAGCATAGGAAGCGCAAGATTGCTATTTTCCGAGCTCAACAGTCCAGTAGTCGAAGGCCGCGTGTGGTGATACCCCCTCAGACCTAGCATGGAGGATTGTCGGCTGCACCCTATCCTCAGTGCCAGTTCTACAACAACAACACTGGTAGCGATGTAGTGGCCAACCGTCCTCCTTCTCGCCCAGCTACTACGCTCGCACAGAATCAGCAACCCAAGAAGGAAGCTGGAGGAAAGTCATTGAATTGCTATAACTGTGGCGAGCCTGGACACTATGCTTCACAGTGCCCAAGCCCAAGCGCCTCCAGCCAGCTGCACCTGCACAGAACTCTGGCAATGTGGTCAAGGGCCGGGTGAACCATGTCATAGCAGAGGAAGCCCAGGCTGCGCTAGACGTCGTCCTGGGTACGTTTCCTGTTAACTCAATTCCTACTACATTCTTTCTTGTCAATGGGATTTGCAAACAAATATGGGATACCTAAAGAGAGGCTAAGAAACACTATGGTGGTAAATACCCCCGGCAGTTGGATGCCTACCACATTTTACAACCCTTGTGTAACTATAGAAATCCAAGGTGCCTCTTTGCTAGCCAATCTGTTCTTGATAGAATCCAAAGACATAAATGTCATCCTAGGGATGGACTGATTAACCCGGCACAAAGGAGTTCTCGATTGTGCCACTAGAATGGTTACCCTGACTTCTAGCCTTGGAAGAAAGGTGATCTTTCGTGCCCCCTCTATCTCACCCCCTTCAGCATCTCTAAACTAAGCAGCCATAGCAGAAATCCCTGTGGTACAGGATTACCCTGATGTCTTTCCTAATGATCTACCTGGAATGCCACCCTAGAGAGATACCAAGTTTAGAATAGACCTAGGCCCAGGCACTGCTCCTATCCACAAGAGACCTTATAGGGTGGGTGCAAATGAGTTGGCAGAAGTGAAGAAGCAAGTAGTGGAGTTGCTTGTGAAAGGTTATATTAGACCTAGTACGTCGCCTTGGGGAGCACCAGTCATTTTTGTGGAAAAGAAGGATAGAACCCAAAGGATGTGTGTGGATTATTGCGCGCTAAATGAAGTCACCGTCAAGAACAAGTATCCGCTGCCTAGAATCGACGATCTGTTTGATCAATTGGAAGGAGCCACAGTGTTCTCCAAGATAGATCTTCGTTCCGATTGTCACTAGTTGAGGATTCGGGAGGAAGATATACCCAAGACCACTTTTACCACTAGGTATGGGTTATATGAGTGCACCATCATGTCTTTTGGACTGATGAATGCCCCTGCTTTCTTGATGAATTTGATGAACAAGGTATTCATAGTACCTGGATAAGTTCATGGTAGTTTTCATCAATGATATCCTCATCTATTCCAAGACCAAGTAAGAACACGAGCAACATCTTCGTATTGTTCTAGAGACCCTTTGACAGCATCAGTTGTATGCCAAGTTCAGCAAGTGTGAGTTTTGGCTTCCGGAGGTGAAGTTTTTGGGACATGTTGTCTCCACAGGAGGAATTGCGGTGGACCCCACCAATATGGAGTCAGTAACCAAGTGGAAGTAGCTGCAAATAGTCACAGAAATCCGAAGTTTCTTAGGATTGGGGGGATACTACCGTGGTTCTAATGGGGACGAGTGCCCGATCTTTCGACGAGATTGATAACTATCGATTTGTTGGTGGAGATGACCCTGGCAATCTGATTACAAATGCACGACGTCGCTTGCGCCTTAGCAATTGTTGAACTAACTCCGAGATGTTATTGACCTTGCTGGAGACGCGATCAACCTGAACATGAAGTTCAATCCCTGCAAGCAATCGAAGAACTAGCAAGAACATGTTGTATGGTGAAAACAAGGTTGGGATTCCGATGCTGTCTTGACAGGTGATTGTTCGACACAACTGAAGAACAGAAGTTTGCACAATGGCTAAACCTAAACTCAATGAAATCCACCTTCTAGTAAAGGAGGCGGTGGCTCCTTTATAGGGAACGACCAGGGGTGGTGTCTACAGTGCATGCCCTAGGGTTACAAGGCCCATGGGCCCAAATGGTAGTGACGCAGCACCCTTTTGACTCTGACTCAGAAACCAAGGTGGACTGTTTTGATGATTACAGCTGGCTCAGATAGAATTTGTAAGATAAGGTTGGATCCGTTGGAAAGTACACTTGATAAGCTTTCCATGAAGTACAAGAACATCCCAAACAGACTCCGTATGAGGAAGTTATGCCCGTTTGAACTTATTACCATCACAGCAGTCCGAATCTGATTCCAAACTGAGTCCAACTTGAATTCTTACTTGACTTGGTCCCAAAGTGGTGTGGTATCCTTCACTATTCCTTCCATGCATGTCCATGACTCCATGTCCCTTTCCTTTGTCCTTTCCTAGGTTCCTAAACACAATTAAATCACTTGCATTAGGTAGAAACCTAGGAATGAATTCACCTGGTAATTAAGTTGACAAGTAAGTGGTCCTTGCTGTGGATGAGTAAGGGGTCCTTGCTATGGATGAGTTGTATCCATGGAAGGGATGCCCTCATCATTCTCACCTTCTTGCATTTGAGTCATCCGCAACTCAAACTCGTCCTCTTCTCCCAAGTAGGGCTTCAAATCTGCAATGTTAAATATAGGACTAACCCGAAAATCTATAGGCAGTTCAATCTTGTATGCATTATCATTAATCTTTTCTAACACTTTGAAAGGACCATCAGCTCGTGGCATCAATTTGAATTTTCTCAACTCAGGGAACCTATCTTTTCGTAAGTGTAACCAAACAAGATCTCCAGGTTCAAAAGTTAAATGTTTCCTTCCCTGACTACCAGCAAGTTTATATTTAACATTCATGCACTCTATATTCTCCTTAGTTGTCTCTTGCATTTTTAAAATTAATTCAGCACGTTGTTTAGCATCAGGGTTCAATTTCTCTGAAGATGGGCTAAGCATTAAATCAATAGGAGCACGAGGCACAAAACCATAAACAACTTCTAAAGGGCACATCTTTGTAGTAGAATGTAAAGAACGATTGTAAGCAAATTAAATATGAGGCAAGCATTCTTCCCACATTTTTAAATTTCTTTTCAACACAACCCTAAGCATTGTAGATAGAGTTCTATTCACAACCTTAGTTTGTCCATCAGTTTGGGGATGACAAGTAGTAAAGAATAATAGCTTAGTCCCCAATTTACCCCATAAAGTTCTCCAAAAATGGCTAAGGAATTTAGCATCACGATCTAAAACTATAGTATTAGGCACACCATGCAAGCGAATAACTTCACGAAAGAATAAATCAGTAATATGGGTAGCATCATCGCTCTTATGGCATGGTATAAAATGGGCCATCTTAGAGAATCTATCAACAACCACGAAGATACTATCCCTCCCCTTCTTTGTTCTAGGCAATCCTAAAACAAAGTCCATCGAAATATCTTCCCACGGAACGCTAGGAACGGGTAAGGGCATGTATAAACCATGAGGATTAAGTCATGACTTAGCTCTTTGACATGTAGTGCAGCAAGCAATGTAGCACTCGACGTCCTGCCTCATCTTTGGCCAAAAGAAATGAGAAGCAAGGATATCTTCCATTTTCTTCACACCAAAATGTCCCATCAATCCACCTCCATGTGCTTCCTATAACAACAACAAATGAACAGAACTAGCAGGAATGCACAACCTATTGGCTCTAAACACGAACCCATCATTAATGAAAAATTTATTCCACATTTTCCCTTCTTTACAATGCAACAGTATTTCCGCAAAATCAGCATCATGCACATATTGCTCTTTAATAGTCTCTAATCCAAAAATTTTGAAGTCAAGTTGGCATATCTCCTAGATAAAGCATCAGCAATCACATTCTCCTTTCCCTTCTTGTGCTTTATAACATAGGGAAAAGACTCAATAAATTCAACCCACTTCACATGTCTGCGGTTCAATTTATCTTGACTCCGAATATGCTTTAAAGATTCATGATCAGAATGTATAACAAATTCTTTGGGCCATAAATAATGTTGCCAAGTTTCTAAAGTTTGAACAAGTGCATATAACTCCTTATCATAAGTAGAATAGTTCAAACTAGGCCCACTCAATTTCTCACTGAAGTATGCTACAGGTTTGCCTTCTTGTAACAACACACCACCTAAACCAATTCCGCTTGCATCATATTCAAGTTCAAAAGTCTTATTGAAATCAGGGAGTTGGAGGAGAGGTGCATGTGTTAACTTATCATTCAACGTGGTGAAGGCATTCTCCTGTGCGGCTCTCCAAACAAATGGCACGCCCTTCTTCGTAGGCTCATTCAATGGTGCGGCGATGGTGCTGAAATTTTTTACGAAGCGGTGGTAGAACCCAGCAAGTCCTAAGAAGCTTTGCACCCGTGTGACCGTGTTAGGAGTCGGCCAACTCTAGATTGCTTCAACCTTGGCTGGATCAATTTCAATTCCCTGTAGAGTAACAATATAGCCAAGAAACGAGACTCGATCGGTGCAAAAGGTGCACTTCTGTTGACACCGAAAATCACCGGCAGCGTTGGGAATGAGCCGATGATCTTGTTCGATGCACTAGACACGCGAAGGCCTGAGAGATTTGCTTAACTCCAGTGCAGGTCCTAAAATTCGAGGTTCGTAGGCGTGCCAGTCAATTTGACCCTGCAATTGACAAGGAGATAGAAAATATTAGATCAATGAGCCAATCGGCTGAAAGCCGAATTGGACTCGTCTCATCGGCCGATTGCTGATATGGATGCACATCGAATGGAAGCCGATGATGGCATAGATGGACAAAATAAATAAACCATGTGGCTAGGGAACCAATAGCAATATAAATAAATAAACTAGCCGATTACTAATATAACGTGTATCGCCTGGAAAGCCGATGACGGTGTAGCGTGCCAAAAACGTGTTGAACAATGCAATCGGCTTTAACTAATAAAAGATAACCTATCGGCTAGGCACTCCGATAGAACATTGCATAAACACCCATCGGCTTAATAAGGATAAATCTATCATTATCAATCTAGTAGTTCAAACTTATCTGATGCAGCACAGATTAATTAACGATAAAAGAACCTCGATGAGCCGATAGATCTAATGCAATCGTGATGTAAAATAGGATAACTTATCGGCTATACATCCTGATAAGACGCTTGCATAAAATCTATCAACCTAGCAGTAATAATTTATCGTTAGCAGTTTAGTAGGTCGGACCTAACCGATGCAGCACAAACTAATGATAAATTACCCCCAGTAAGCCGATAAATATATGCACGCGTGATGTGATATATCTATTCGGACTATGAGATCAAACCTAACTGATGCAGTCGTAGACAGAATAGATATATCGTGGTAAGCCGACTACCGTGGACCGACTAGAATATCGGACCTAACCGAGGAAGTCCTAGCTGATATGGTAGCCGGGGTAACGAGACTTACCCTCTTACAGGAGGTCGAACTTAACCGATGTAGCCTGGCTCGAGAAGCAAGAACCCGTCAGAAAGAGGGTGGCGATGCGCCGAAATTGTATTGATCTTTGTGATATTTTACATGGTCCCCGGGCATACGTATTTATACCCCGAGTTGATACAGTCCTGATCGGATATGAAACAGGAGTTTCCTATCTATAAAAGGAAAATTAACAAGCCCTAATCGGACACGAGATCAGGTTTCCTAAAAAATTATTATCTCTGCCTAATTATAGATAAGATATTTAACTATCTTCCCGTGGTCTTTACGATCCTTTCCCAAACTCGGCTTCCTCTGGATTAATCCCCGCTAATTGACTGTGATATTTCCTTAACCGAATTTAATAAAGAACCGCACCAAATTTTGGTGTAAACACATGCCCCCCAATTTCGGAGTTTGTTATCGAACTTCGAAATTCTTCTGTGTGGGCTTCAGATTCCTTTCACACCGAGGCGGCCCAAAGTAGCCCACTTTCCTTAAATGTTTGAAACAATGCCAACGGCCTCGATTCCCACCCGGTCATCATACCTCTATAAACCGCTTGCCTTCCTAGCCTCCTTTCTTTACGCTTTCACATCACCAGAGCCCTCTCGCTTCTTCCGAGACCTCGACGAACTCCGGCGATCCAGGCGAACCGCTGTAACCTTCTTCCTCAACCATCGGTCTTCGCTCATCTTCTTCTTCCTCAATGGCTTCAGCAGTCTCTATCCCAGAGGTAACCTCCTTGTCTGATCGCCTTCTCTGGCTTGTAACTTAGATAGATTGAATTTATCACAATCTTCATCCGTTCTTCTTCGTGTTCTTGTTTACTATAGAACCTTAAAAACCAGATTTTGATTCCGGCCGCCGATTATCCAAACTTCTTCTATCATGGCCCTATGGGTAGCGAAGACCTTGTAGACTTCATCAATGCCAAAACCCAACACCTCCCTTTCAAAAACTTTGCTATGCTAGCTAGCAACTGGACCAACAGTTTCAGGTCATGGCCTAGCAAGCTTCCCGGATGGAGAAACTGGTATATCAGAGTATCGGCCGCAAAGAAAACTCTCTGGGAAGAATCAGATATCGGCCACTGCATCAACCTTTCCCTGGCCGAAATAGATAGGAATGAACCTCTGCTTGCATCAGCTTCATACTTTTGGTCAGACGCCCTCAATGCTTACCTATTTGGACATGGCCCGATGACCCCAACTTTGATGGACGTAACCATGCTCACCTGCCTCAACACCACAAGTTACATCAACCCCCCCCCCCTCCCAAGCTCCAATTCAAGCCTACTCATCGGCTTCAGATGAAGAATATCGGCTATTGGTCCAAGTATATATCAATCCACAACAAGGTAACTGGGCCAGTCGACGATCAGGAACATGTTGCTTTCTTGAACTTGTGGTTAGAACAATTCATTTTTGGTGGTGCAACCCTCGGCCCAACAATCAACATGCAGTGCCTAGCGGAATGCTTGGCCGATCGGAAACAAATCCCCTTGGGGCAATACCTTCTTGGCGCCACTTATCAACTGCTGCATCAGGTGGCAGTCAAGCTATCGGCTGGCCAGCCAGTTGGCCATATTGGGGGTCCTTGGTGGTTTGTGCAATTATGGCTCAACGTCTATACATCCAAGGCAATCTCCAGGACTTCTTTTCTCAATTTAAACTTCCCAGCCGATCATACAGAGGAACAGGTACCCATCTATCGCCGATGTATCTCTGTAGGCGAAGCTGCATCGGCCCTTCCTGGCAGCAAAATGACCTCCGTTGGACTTACCCAATGGTTCAAAGGTTTTTATTATGGCTTCACCAGGGATGCCACACTTTGGTTCGCATATGATGATGCAACATCATTTGAGATGCCCTTCAAATTCAATCCTCTTGACGCGCTGGCCGATGAAGAATCCAAGATCATATTTCTATCGGCCATTACCCCCTGCCTACTACCGACTGGCTTTTCTCAGGGCCGATCGCAACAATCATCCTATGAATTTTATCATCCATCGGTCGGTTCCTGCCAACTTGGCCTCGGTTAACTTCCCATCGACCTATTCTTCATTGACAAACTTCAGGCCTGGGGTAATGTCAACAGTGCTTTAGAGTATGATCGGATGCAGACTCTAACGGAATCCCTACCTCTGGGCACCGCCACCAACGTGGAGATCTGCACTGCCAACACAAAGCTCTTTGCCCGATGCTGGTCAGAATGGAAGAAGCACCTGTTCAACTCATCAGCCATCCACTACCGCTCTCGCCTCAACGCCAATTACGTCGAATTTGATGAAGAGGTAACATCCCACGAGCCTTAATCATCATCTCCGATCATCTCTTATAATCTAATCTTGCAGGCTATCGACGAGGAGCCACCGACAACAAGCACCAGTGGCCGGCCGATCATATACCAACCACCATCAGCCAATCCGCACTTAGGGCATGGTGCTCCACCTCCATCGGCTCTTCTCCAGGCGCCACGGCCGACAGGACCAAAACGCAAGAAGCTGGCGTCTCGCCCTCCTCAAAAGAAGCAGAAAACCAGTGCCGATGTGGTCATGGCGCCACCTGCTATTCAAACAACACCGGCCCCTTCATCTCCGCGGGTATGCGCTAAGTCTTAATATTGTTATCTGTTTCCCATCTTTACATTATCGATCTTATTTTCAGCTCGAGTCATCGGCTCCCGAACCTCAACCTTCTATTGACATCCTTACAAGCATCGAGCTGATGACTTCTGCAGCCATTCCAACTCCAGCATCCAGCCCCCAAACCGTTGTTGAGGCCGTTCTTACTACTTCACCGCCAGGCATCGGCCATCCTGAAGAACAACCCACTCATCCACTTGATGCCGATGTCGCTCAAGCTGCCGATGTCCTGCCTCAGGTAATCTCTTTACATCCATATTTCATTTTAACTCTTTACTGATCCTTTTACCGATGTCAATCTGCAGTCCTTAGCCGACCTATTCTCCTTTGACATCGGCAAGTACTTGGAGGTAGATGAAGAAACAGCCACCAGCGCAATAACCAAACCATCTTTTCCAGCTGACGTGCGCGAATACTTGCTGAATATCATTCATCTGCTGGAAAACCCTATCGACGCCCTGGTGGAAGACTGCGGGCCGATCCAGGCAAGATTTGTGGAAATTGAGCATCATTTGCCCGAAGAGCTCATCGACGCACTGACCCCTGCAGCATATCTGGAATCCCACAAATTCCAACTCATCAAGCTCAGGCAGCGAATAGCCGATCGTGTTAATCAACAGAAGATGGTCCAAGATATCCAAAACGATCGGCTGTCAGCTCAAACAGAAAAGAAAAAGCTTGACGATATAGTAGCTATCCCTCAAGAACTCCAATCCAAACTGGACCAACTGAAGAAAAGGGAAGCCGATTTGCTGGCAGAACTTGAAAAAATCCGCAAGGACATCGAAACAACAGAATCCCAGCTCATCGGCCTGCCACAAGCTATACAAGATCAAGAAGCCAGAGTTGCAGCAGCAGTGCGTCAAGTCGTCCATCAGCGCAAAAACTTAAAGACTATCCCGGGGTCCGACGAAGAAGACATTCACGCCATTGGTGAGATTGACCAGATTCGCCTGCGCACGATCGAAACAATCCAAAAATTCTTGTAAATCTTAACATTGATGACTTTGATGGTTCTCTGAAACATGCCGATTAACCTTTTGCTGTAATATAACTTAATCAGCTCTTATTCATTCATCATACTCCATCTTCGCTTGATAATATTTTATTTATTTGATCTTAAGGGCCATATCAATTGATATCGGCTATCTTTAGGCGATGTAACAACATCGGCTCTTGCTCTGAACTATTTAGAAATCGGCTGCATCTAACCGATTCAAGAGTTAATCCAAACGCTAGGATAGTATTTCTTGAGATACTTCCCATTAAGTGCTTTAGCAAACTCTGTTCCCTCAAGATCTTCCAATACATATGCATTACCAGGTACACAACGATTAATCCGATAGGGCCCTTCCCAATTAGGCGACCACTTCCCAAACTTACTGTCTCTGGACCCGATCGGCAAAATCAACTTCCATACAGATCTCCTCAGTAAACGACTTTATTCATCACCTTTTTGTTATAATGCCTAGCCACCTTAGCTTTATTTTCCTTGATCCTTTCCAGCGCCCTTAACTGATTCTGAACCAAATCCTCGAGTTCATCTGTCATCAAGTTATAATAATCATCGGCCGTCAATTGATTTTGCAAAGAAATTCTCCTAGAGCCGATGTTAGTCTCCCAAGGCAAAACTGCTTCATGCCATATACCAACTGATGGTATGGTGGTACTCAAGTAGACCGTGACATGCCATCCGATATAGGCCCAAAATGAATCGGCTAATGTAGTATGCCATCTCGCGGCTGTTCATCAATCTTCCGCTTGATTAATTTGATCAGACTCTTATTCGAAGCTTCTGCCTGTCCATTAGCTTGAGCATAATAAGGGTGATGAATTCAGTAACTTAATTCCCATACTGGCAGCAAATTGTTGAAACTCATCGGACACGAAAATAGATCCCTGATCGGTAGTTATCGTCTGAGGAATTCCAAACCATAAATTATATGCTCTTTTACAAACTCAATCGCATCCTTTGGACGTGACTTTCTTCAAAGGAATCGCTTCCACCCATTTGTAAAATAATCTGTTGCTGCCAATATGAATTTATGTCCTTACTTGATGGAGGATAAACCTGGCCGATCATATCAATTCCCCATCCTCTGAACGGCCACGGTTTGATGATAGGATTCATAGCCGATGCTGGTGCTCGCTTATATTTCCAAATTTCTGCAATCTTGACACCCTTTATAATATTTGAAGCAATCTTCCAGCATTGTCGGCCAAAATATCCTACTCTTCTCAATATCCACTTCATCTTATGAGCCGATTGATGAGTTCCACAAACGCCCTCATGCACTTCGCACATAACCACTTTGGCTTCTTCCAAATTTAGGCATCTCAGCAGAACCCCTTCAAAAGTCCAATAATATAATTCTCCATCAAGCAACACATACTTAGTAGCCTATACCGAAGTTTCCTGGAAACGATTGCGATGGATTTTGTAAATAATCAATTATTTCTGTCTCCAATCATCGGCTTTACCCTGAATATCACTATCGGCTATTTCAACCTCAATCGTTTATTCAGCCGATAACCCGAAGCAATTTGTGCAAGATCATTAGCTTCTAAATTCTGTTCTCTAGGGATATGATCCAACGATACCATCCTGAAATCTTCAACAATCTCTGCATTCTTCATGATACGATCTTAAAATATCATCCCTACATTCATACTCCCAGATAATTGCTTGATCACTAATAAAGAATCTCCAACAATCTCTATGATATCGCCCGATTTCCTTTAAAAGTTGAAGTCCTTTCAGCACCGCCTCGTATTCTGCCTGATTATTGGTCCGATAGGTTTAATTGTAAAGGCAAACTCAAAACTTGCCCCCCGAGGCGATACAATGACCAATCCGATACCAGATCCATGCTTGCAAACCGATCCATCAAAAAACAAAGTCCACGGATCGTTCCACATAATTTTCATGAACCCCTCTGTGTTGCACAATGAAATCGGCCACTGCTTGTCCCTTGATCGCCTTAGCCGATTCATATCTCAAGTCAAACTCCGTGTTAAGGCAAAAATCCATTTACCAACTCGCCCTTTTAAAAACTGGAGCCGACAACATGTATTTTACCACATCGGCCTTGCAAACCACCGTGCACTCAGCCGATAAGATGTAATGCCTTAACTTCGTGCATGAGAAATATAAACAAAGGCATAATTTCTCCACCGCAGGATATCTCGTTTCAGCATCCAAAAGCCTTCTGCTTAAATAGAACATGACTCGCTCCTTGCCTTCAAACTCTTGTATTAAAACAGACCGATGGATTTTTCATCGGCCGATAAATATAACTTGAAGGGCACTCCTTTCTGCGGCGGAATCAAAACAGGTGGGGAACTTAAATAACTCTTAATCTCATCAAATGCCTTCTGCTGTTCTGCCCCCCACACAAACTCTTGATCGGCTTTCAACTTCAACAACGGAGTAAAAGGCTCAATTCTTCCTGACAAATTTGATATGAATCTCCTTACAAAATTAATCTTGCCGATCAACGACTGTAGCTCCGTCTTGTTGCTTGGTGGTTCTGTATTCTTGATGGCTCTGATACTCCGTTGACTAACTCAATTCCTCGCTCATGAACCATAAAACCTAAAAACTGCCCAGCCGATACACCAAAAGCGCATTTATTGGGATTCATCCTTAATCCGTATTTCTTTGCCCTTTCCAGCACTTTTCGCAAATCGGCTATATGGCTTTCATCACTCTTGGATTTAACCACCACATCATCGATGTAAATTTCTACTAATAAGCCGATGAGATCATGAAATATATAATTCATCGCCCTCTGATATGTCGCATCCGGCACTTTTTAATCCAAACGTCATTACCACCCACTCATATAAGCCCATAGCTCCAGGACATCGAAACACAGTCTTATGTATGTCTTCCTCTGCCATAAAAATCTGGTTGTATCCTGCATTGCCATCCATGAAGCTAATAATCTTGTGGCCCGATGCTGCATCCACCAACAAATCTGCTATCGGCATTGGGTACTCATCCTTGGGGGTAGCTTTATTCAAATCCCGGAAATCGATACATATTCTCAATTTTCCATTTTTCTTTTCGACCGGGACGATATTAGAAACCCACTCAGCATATCGGCATGGCCTTATAAACTTTGCATCATATAACCTTGTGATTTCTGCTTTGATTGGCTCATACAACTCCGCTTTAAACCTCCTTGGAGCCTGTTTAAACGGCCGATATCCTGGTTTAATAGGAAGCCGATGTTCAACAATTGACCGGCTTAACCCTGGCATTTCATGATATTCCCAAGCAAAACAATCCCGATACTCTTTTAACAATTTATCAATTCTTCTCGAATTCAGGACATAACTTTTTACTTATGTACGTCGGCCTTGGCCTATCTCCTGGTCCTATATCAATTTCTTCCAAATCATCGGCCGACGTAAATCCTTGTCCCAACTTCCCCTCGAAATCTTCAATGGTGCCCATCAGAGTAACAATTCTGAGCCGACTTGCCGAATCGGCTGTATCCCTTGACTGGTGACCTTAAGATAATCCCCTTCCCACACTTTTCCAGACAAACAATCGACACCATCGGCCTCCTAGACCGGCAAATCGGTCATCGCAATGTTGGTCGATTGATCTGCTAGGATTACCTCAACTTGGTCTCCTTGCCACTGTATTAGACTTTGATGCATCGTCGAGGGCACGCAACAGTTTGCGTGAATCCAATCCCTGCCAAGGAGTAGACTATATGATCCTTTTCCATCGATAACAAAAAACGTGGTAGGCAATGTCTTGTTTCCCACTGTTAATTCCACGTTTAACACGCCTTTCATCTCTGATGGATTCCCAGCCAAATCTTTTAACACCATATTTGTCTTGATCAAATCTTCGCGGTTTTCCCCAGCTTCTGATACGTAGCATACGGGCATTAGATTAACAGCTGCCCCCCATCGACTAGCATCTTCGTCATCGCTCCCATTCACATAACCCTTGATATATAACGGCTTCAAATGCCGATGCTTCGATTCTTCAGCTTATCAAATATAGCCCGATCGGGTTGCAGGTTAACTGAGCAAAAAACCTCTTCAATGTCTTCCTCATCAGATGTAAAGTGCTTTATACTCCCGAGGCAAAAAGAAAACCATGTTTACTGGAGCCGATGGATCAACCTCATCGTCACTCTTCTTCACACGCCATACCCGTTTAATCCTCTTGTGACGATGATCGGCTTCTTTGTAATCTCGCCGTTGTTCTTCCTGTTGCTCTCTGCCAAACCGCTGTGCCCTTCTTTTCTGATTTTTAAATATTCCACTAGGACACACTGAGGATTTCTGGATTTCTGTTCTTCATGTGATCCCTCTTCATCATTTTCTTCAAAAAACTCTTCATGGATCGCCCTAATCGGCTATGTACCGATGCTCTTCCCAAGCGGCCGATCTCGTGAAGATCCTCGTGCTCAAAACTCGAGACCTTGTAACATTACATTCAGGACAATCTCTGATCGATGGCAATCTTATCCCTCGTTCCCAGCAAAATTGAAAGAACGGGCAATCCCAATGTGATTATATCTCTCCTCGTATGACGAAGCCCGCTGTTCCTCTTCCGCCTTGAATATTTATCTACCAGCTGCGATGAAGTAATTCTAGATCTTCTAAATTCCCGATATCTTCCTTCATCGCTTGATTCATCGATGATCCGCATAAACCATTTCACGGGAATGGATGTCCCATCAATTTTCATCGGCTTTTTCCTCAAACTTGATCCTCCCTGTTCGACAGCGATGAATTGTTGCCGAAAAAACTTTGCACTCATTGGTGTGTGCGATATCGTGTTATGCCACTTGCAATATCTCTTCTTCTTTAGTTCTTCGGCTGATGAATTACATGATTTGGCGAAGTTGTATCTGTTTCTCTTGTAGCAATAGATCGAAGATTTTATCGGCTTTATTGATGTCGAAAGTCATATCGCTCCTCCTTGCGATATCTTCACCCACGGGCATGATACTGATTTCTTATTTCTAGCCCATTCCGCAATCCAACTTCAACATCGGATCCTTCATCATCTGAGTCCGATGAATAAGCTTGCACCTAAGCAACCCTCTCTCTGAAACTTCTCCTTTTGCTTCTTGAAACGGCTTTCATGAGCTGATACCTTCTGTACCAGGTGCGCCAGACTGTCGAATTCCTGTGATGAAACCTCTCTTTAATTGAGCCAAGAGGCCCTGGAAGCCAACTCGGCTAGATGTCCCATCGCTTAGATTCAAACTATAACATCAGTTTCTAATGTCCAAAACCGCTGGACGTATTTCGGTACTGTTTCGTCTGGCCTTGTCTAACCGATGTTAAGTCTTCAGCCTCATCTCATGAATCCCAGCAAAAAAAGTATTTGTGAAATTGTTTTTTCCAGATCGGCCCATCCTTGGACTGAATTTGGTGGTAAAGAAGAGAACCATGTAAAGCCGATCCGGACAATGACAAGGGAAAAAATCTAACCCTTAGAGCCTCCTCAGCCGATTGCCTCTCCACACTGTGCCAAGAATCAGCTAATATGCTCAATGTAGATATGCTGTCTTGTCCTGAGAACTTAGAAAAATCTGGACTCTGTATCGGTGTGGCAATGGAACTCTGTCAAACCACTCGGGATATGGATGCCGATACATAAATGTTTGCTCTTTTGGTTTATCCCAAACTTCCCCTTACTATCTCTGCAACCCTTGTCGATAAATCCTCCTCCCTTGGGTTTTCCTGTTGATACTGTATAGGTGGAGTTGTAACCGATTCTGCCTAGGATATTCTCTCTGATAATTACCTGAATCGACAATACCTCCTGGATAATTTTGTTGATATCCCCCATAATAAAGCCGTTTGATGGTATCCCGCAGGAATATCTGTGCCCCCCAGCCTGGTTCTGCGAAATAAGTTTTCCGGTATGTCTTTCTGGTGCCAAAAGTGACTTGATTTGGTTCCATCTTTGGTGGGAGGTAAACAGGACCTTGATAGGCTCTTGAGCAATCGATCCATCCATTGTCTTCTTGATAAGGTTATGTAGCGTGTTCACCAATATTCCCGATTGGATTGATAAGCGCGTGATGCACTGCTTCATTGACCATCTCTTGTAAGGGTTTTGGTGGATTTTCAGGGTGATGCACGGCTCGATTCACCAACTAGAACTGGTTTGGGAATTGAGATTTTTGAATCGGCCCTTGTCGCATCATGCCAAAAGATTCCAAAACAAGTTTCTGAAAATTGGCCATATTCTGCTCAACTTGCTGTTTCTGCTCGTCTGTTAGTCTTCCATGCTGACCGGAATCATGTTGTCTATTCTGATCTCTTTTCCGGCCATGTTGAAATTCCGTGTCCACCAGGCGTGCCAAAAACGTGTTTGACACCGAAAATCACCAGCGTTGAGAACGAGCCGATGATATGGTTCGGTGCACTAGACACGTGAAGCCTAGAGATTTGCTTAATTCCTAGTGTAGTCCTAAATTTGAGGTTCGTAGGCGTGCCTGTCAGTTTGACCCTGCAAGTTGACAAGGAGAGAATATTTAGACCAGTGAGCCAATCGGCTAGAAGCCGATTTGGACTCGTTCATCGGCCGATAGCCGATATAGACTGTAGCACTTATACATCGACTGGAAGCCGATGATGGCATTAAAAAAGATAACTGCGATAAGTTGATGATATATAATAAATAATAACTAGCCGACTGCTATAGAACATATGCATCAGCTGGAAAACCGATGAGGAAATTAAAAAAGATAATGCAATCGGCTGTATTAATAACAGATAACTTATCAGCTAGGCACTCCGATAAAACATTGCGTAAACATCCATCGGCTTAACAAGGATAATCTATTATTGTCAATCTAGTAGTTCAAACTTAATTGATGCAGCACAGATTAATAACGATAAAAGAACCTCGATGAGCTGATGGATCTAATGCAATCGTGATGTAAAATAGGATAACTTATCGGCTATACATCTCGATAAGACGCTTGCATAAAATCTATCGACCTAGCAGAATAATTTATTGCTATCAGTTTAGTAGGTCGGACCTAACCGATTGCAGCACAACTGATGATAAATTACACACAGTAAGCCAAATAATCTATGCACGCGTGATGTGATATATCTATTCGGACTATGAGATCAAATCTAAACTGATGCAGCCGTAGACAGAACAGATATATCGTGGTAAGTCGACTACCGTGAACCGACTAGAATATCGGACCTAACCGAGGAAGTCCTAGCGATACGTAGCCGGGTAACGAGACTTACCCTCTCGCAAGAGGTCGAACTTAACCGATGCAGCCCGGCTCGAAAGCAAGAACCCATCAAAAAGGGTGGCGATGCGCCGAAGTTGTATTGATATTTTGTCTCCTTACAAGGTACCTGGCAATACGTATTTACCCCGAGTTGATACAGTCCTGATCGGATACGAAACAGGAGTTTCCTAACTATAAAAGGAAAATTAAGAAGCCCTGATCGGACACGAGATCAGGTTTCCTAAAGAAGAGATATTGCCTAATTAACAGATAAATATTAACTACCTCTCCTGCTCTTCATGATCCTTTCTCAACTCGGCTTCTTCCGGGTTAATTCCGCCATTTGACTGTGATATTTCCTTAACCGAATTTAATAAAGAACCGTACCAAATTTTGGCGTTAAACAAGTTCACCACCGGCTTCAAGAAGACACACATCCCCGCGGATGTTGTGGCTTTGAAGAAGAGAGAGTTCAGGGCTCTCAAGTAGGGAACTGGTTCGTGATGGAATTTCTCTATGAGTTTCAATCGTCTTGCTAGTTATGCACCTTAGGATGTTGAGCTCTCTATCCAGTTGATCTTAGGAGACTACACGGACTTTTTAGAAACTGGTGGATAAGGCTATTCGCCAGGAGGATAAGCACAATGGATGGAGCAAAGGAAAGCGCAAGATTGCTAGCTTCCGAGCCCAACAGTCGAGCAACCAGAGGCCGCATGTGATGGTACCCCCTAAGGCTCAATAAGGAGGATCTTCATCATTTGCGCCCCTACCACAGTGCCAGTTCTACACCAACACATTGGTGGCGGTGTGGTCGTCACCTGTCCTCCTCCTCATCCGGTTGTGCGCATGCTTAGAATCAGCCGCCGAAGAAGGAAGTTGGGGGAAAGCCCCTAAATTGCTACAGCTGTGGAGAGCCCAAACACTTTGCTTCGCTGTGCCAAAAAGCCCAAGCGCTCAAGCCAGCTGCACCAAGACGAACTCGCCAACGTGGTCAAGGCTCGGGTGAACCAAGTCACTACCAAGGAAGCCCAGTTGCACCAGACGTCGTCCTGGGTACGTTTCCTATAACTCAGTTCCTGCAACAGTATTGTTTAATTTGGGGGCTACACATTGTTTCTTGTCAAGGGGTTTTGCAAACAAACATGGGATACCCAATGAGAGGTTAAGAAATACTATGATGGCAAATACTCCTGGTAGTTAGATGCCTACAACCCAATATAGCCCTTCTGTAACCATGGAAATCCATGATGCCTCTTTTCTAGCCAATCTGTTCTTGATAGAATCTAAGGATATAGATGTCATCCTAGGGATGGACTGGCTAACCTGACACAAAGGTGTTATTGATTGTGCCACTAGAACTGTTACCCTGACTTCTGACCTTGGAGATAAGGTAACCTTCTGTTCCCCTCTACCCAATCCTCCTTGGCATCTATTGACCAGTCACCTATAGCTGAGATCCTTATGGTGTGAGATTACCCTGTTGTCTTTCTTGACAATCTACGTGGAATGCCACCCAAGAGGGACATTGAGTTTAGAATAGACTTGGCCCCAGGCACCGCTCCTATCCACAAGAGACCTTCTTGGATGGCGCCAATGAGTTGGCAGAAGTAAAGAAGCAAGTAGAGGAGTTGCATGCAAAAGGTTACATCAGGCCTAGTATGTCGCCGTAGGGAGCACCAGTTATTTTTGTGGAGAAGAAAGATGGAATTCAGAGGATGTGCGTGGATTATCGTGCACTGTATGAAGTCACCATCAGGAACAAGTACCCTCTGTTTAGAATCGATGATCTGTTTGAACAATTGGAAGGAGCCACAGTGTTCTTCAAGATAGATCTTCGCTCCGGTTATCACCAGTTGAGAATCCGTGAAGAAGACATACCAAAGACTGCTTTTACCACTCGGTATGGGTTATATGAGTGTACGGTCATGTCGTCTAGGCTGACAAATGCCCCTGCTTTCTTCATTAACCTAATGAATAAGGTGTTTATTGAGTACTTGGACAAGTTTGTGGTAGTTTTCATTGATGATATCTTCATCTATTCCAAGACCAAGGAAGAGCATGAGTAACATCTTCGTATTGTGCTAGAAACTTTACGGCAGCATCAGTTGTATGTGAAGTTTAGTAAGTGTGAGTTTTGGCTTCCGGAGGTGAAGTTTTTGGGACATGTTGTCTTTGTAGGAGGAATTGCGGTGGACCCAACCAATGTAGAGTCAGTGACCAAGTGGAAGCAGCTGCAGATAGTCAAAGAGATTCAAATTTTCTTAGGATTGGCATGATATTATCGCAGATTCATTGAGAACTTCTCTAGAATTGTGAAACCTATGACCTGGCTACTCCAGAAGGATGTGAAGTTTTTATGGACTTTAGAATGTGAACAAAGTTTTCACGAGTTGAAGAAGAGACTGGTATATGCGCCCATATTGATCATGCCAGATCCCAAGAAGGGCTTTCAAGTTTATTGTGAGTCATCCTGCCAAGGTTTTGGAAGTGTGCTGATGCAAGAAGGAAGAGTTGTGGCGTATGCTTCGCGGCAGTTACGACCACATCAGAATAACTACTCTACCCATGACCTAGAATTAGTAGCCATAGTTCATGCTCTAAAGATCTGGCGACATTACTTCATTGGTAACCATAGTGAAGTCTACACGGACCACAAGAGTCTGAAGTATATATTTACCCAACCGGATCTAAACCTTTGGCAATGGAGATGGTTAGAGCTGATCAAAGACTACGACATTGGAATTCACTATCACCTGGGAAAGCTAACCTGGTGGCCGATGACCTTAGCTGGAAAAGTTACTGCAATGCCACGGAAGGTCAATAGTTATCCTCCAAGTTATGTGAAGAATTTAAGCGGCTAAATCTAGGATTAGTTGCTCAAGGTTATGTGGCAGCTTTGGAAGCACAACCTATGCTAGTGGATCAAGTTAGGGAAGCCCAGAGCAATGACCCCAACATCTTGGAGATCAAGAAAAATATGAGAAAAGGTAAAGCTAGTGGATTTCTAGAAGATGAGAAAGGTACCGTGTGGTTTGGAGAATGAATTTGCGTGCCTGATGAGGAAGAACTAAAGAAATTGATCATGGATGAAGCTCACGGTACTCAATACTCCATTCATCTTGGCAGCGCCAAGATGTACTAAGATCTTAAGGAGAAGTTTTGGTGGTCTAGTTGCGAAGGGAGATAGCTAAATATGTTACTCTTTGCGATGTGTGTCAATGTTTGAAGGCCAAACACCAAAAGCCCGTAGGACTATTGCAACCTCTCAAGGTTCCCGAGTGGAAATGGGAAGAAGTTGGGATGGATTTCATCACAAGACTGCCAAGGACTGTGTCAGGATATGACTCCATTTGGATGGTGGTTGACAGACTCACCAAAGTAGCCCACTTTATACTAGTCAAGACGACCAATTCTGGTAATAAGTTGGCAGAACTTTACATGGCCTAAATCATGTGTTTGCATGGTGTGCCACTTAAGATAGTGTCGGATAGAGGAAATCAATTCATCTCTAAGTTTTGGCAAAGGCTTCAAGAAGAGATGGGTACACGGTTAAACTTTAGCACTGTCTATCACCCATAGACTGATGGTCAGACCGAGCATGTCAACCAGATCCAAGAAGATATGTTGAGAGCTTGTGCCATAGACTTCGATGGAGGCTGGGATAAGTGTTTGCCTTACGCCGAGTTCTCCTACAGCAACAGTTAGCAGGCAAGCCTTCAGATGGCCCCGTTTGAAGCACTATAAGGGCGGAAGTGATGTATGCCACTCCTTTGGGATCAAACCGGAGAATGACAAGTATATGGAACAGATATTCTAAGGGAAGCCGAAGAAAAAGTGAAGATTATACAAGAGCGTCTATGAGTAGCCCAGCCTCGTCAGAAGAGTTATGCGGATAATCATAGAAGAGACCTTTGCTTTGAAGAAGGTGATTACGTATATCTCCGAGTCATGCCGCTTCGGGGAGTTCATCGGTTTCAGACTAAGGGGAAGTTGGCACCGCGTGCAGGGCCATACAAGATGAGAAGAGGAGAAGTCGCATATCAATTGGAGTTACCTTCCATCTTGGCTAGTGTGCACGTTGTCTTCCATGTGTCCCAGTTGAAGAAGTGTCTACGCCTGCCTACGGAGGAAGCTGACTTGGAACATATAGAGATCCTTGAAGATTTGACCTATGTTGAAAAGCCCATCCGTATCCTAGAGACCAGTGAGAGAACCACCCGTAGCCGAGTGATTAGGTTTTGTAAAGTGCAGTGGAGCAATCACTCAGAAGAAGAAGCAACCTGGGAATGAGACGATGAATTGAAGTCTGCTCACCCGCATCTCTTCGCCTGATCTTCTGAATCTCGGGACGATATTCTGTTTAAGGGGGGTAGGTTTGTCAAACCCTAAAATTCCCTAAATATTTAAATCTTGAGAAAAAATGAATTTTTAGAGTTTATTTAAAATGCCCAAGGAGTGAAATAATAAAAATTAGTTAAAATTTCCAATAGAAATTAGGCCAGATAAAATTTAATAAAATACTTTGCTTAAACTTTTAGCTCATGGAATTTTCTAGGAATTAATTGAGCAAGGGAAGCATTTTTATTAAATGAAAGAGCATTTCAGCAATTATTTAAAAGGAAAATCCTTAGAAAACCCTTTCCCGGCCATTGGGCTGAATCCGGCCCAACTCCTCTCTCTCCTCCCAGTGGCCCACTCGGCCCGTTCCCTCCTGCGCGCACATGTGGCCTAGCCGCTGGCCTGACCGTGCTCAATCTGCTCCACCGCCGCCACCGCGTTTCAATCGAGCCTAGCCGCCATTCTAGCCATCGCTGGAGCTTGCCGTTGACACCGTCAGGACCGCAAGAGCGAGGCGAACCCCAGCCACTCCTTCTCTACCGCCGAGAGCCGCTGGAGCACCGCCGTCACCAACATCCCGAGGCACCTTGTCGGCAGCCAATTTCCATCGCTGTTTGCCATTGTTTTTGCTTTGGTGAGGTTTGCAGCATCATCCTCTACCTCCCCGAGCCAGCCGCTCACGCCGTAGAACGCCGTCGACCATCGAGTCTAGTGCTGCCGCCACCGGCTGGCCCACGTGGCGGCCGTGTCAACGCCCCGTCAGCGCCACCATCAGCGCCACCTCAACCACCTGTCTGATGTGGTTGCCGAGTCAGCCTCCCGCGAGATCGATCCAATCAGATTCAATTTCAGCCGTCCGATCTCCTTGATCTAATCCTAGCCGCTAGATCTAATCCCAAGGTTAATCCAAGCCATCCAAACCTGTATGTACCTTTGGTGCACCTGGTCTACGGTGCACCAGTCCCTTTCCTCTCTCTGTCTGATGGGACCTACATGTTAGCCGCCGGTTCATACCGTTTCTCTTCAGGCTTGACATCATAAACCTTTAATTAATACTTTTAACACATGAAATAGGTACTAATATTTTTGTTGTTACTCTGATAAGGTGCAGCCATTTAGGCCTTAATGAAGGTATAAACTCCTTAAGTCTCATTTCAATTCGTACTATGTTATGAGCTAGCTATGTCTTGTGTGTACTAACTACTGATCCAGGGATTGGTACAGGGAAACACAATAGGTTTATGGTTTTCAAAACTGGGGATCGACACTCTCTCACCACCGCGCCGTAGATCCCTAGCTCCGCTGCTGCCCTCTGACTCCAGCCGCACCTCGTCGTTGACTTGGGTCTCGCCGAGCTCCATCGACGCCACCGCTGGCTTCGTCATGTTGTTGCGCACCTCGGCCACCACTTCACCGAGCCCGAAGGCCATCAGAACACCGTCGTCCTCACGAGCCCAAACGCCTCCGCTGCTTCAACCTTGCCGCTAGTCACCCTCATCGCCGTTCGTCATCGTTCTTGTCGAGGTGAGGTTCGCCTCCCCGTTCTCCTGCTATCCTGCGCCTCCTCGGCCTCCTCTGCAGCGCCAATGGTCATTGGCGGCAACACGGCTGGTGCCCGACCGGCCGGCCATGGCTGTGCCGACGTGGTCCTTTTGTCGGCACCGAAACCTCTCTCCCCGACGTTGATGCAATAAAACGGATTTTACTAAGAAAAATAAATGCCTAGAACGGCCATATGTTCAAATGGCTATATCTTGACCATTCAAACTCAGAATTGACCCGTTCAAGTCTCTAATTTTTCCTTAAAATGCCTAGAACCCATTTATGTGCTTTATTTCCACTGTCTTATGCATTTGCTTAGAGTAAAGCCATTTTCTTTTGCGTACGTCGTGTAGATGCCGCTGTTCCCCGTTCTTCGCTCTACCTCGAGGTTGCTGCTGAAGACTTTGGTTGCGAGCAAGGCAAGTCATACCCAAATCCTTGTTCATATTGAATTCCCATGAGTTTATAAATTTATTTTTATTTAAATTATTGCATTATGCTTTATGAAAATTCCTGTAATAATAATGTCTTCTCCTATATCCTTGTTATAGCCTTATTATTGGTATTATGCCTTGACAACCCTAGGAAACTGAAAACCAGCTAATATTTGTGTGTATTTGTGATGGAAACTAACTACCTTAGGTTATGCTTAGCACATGCTTTAATTAGCAACAACTTAGTTCTTTTATGAGATAATTGGGGGAAATAATAAAGTAAATAATGTTAAATATGGAAATAGATCGTTTTGCCTGATCATGAACCTTATGAATTCAGAATTCCCCAAAACCATGTTTTCGGCTGGTCTTGAGATACCTGGTTTTGTTAGATGTACCTCAGCCATCATAAGGACCAGTCTTGGGCCTCAGTTGCAAAGCAGAACTGTCACAGCCTGATTTTTCGGGAATTAAATAATTAATTAATAATTGATTTTTCAGAATTTATATTAAATTATAAAGCAAATTAATTAAGTAAAGTAAAAATAGGAAATAAAAATTTCTTTAATAAATCATGGGTGAAATTATTTTTAATAAATTATTTGTGTGTAATTATACTCTCTGAAATTTTCTCGGATTTTTCGGAGCTCCAGAATTAATTTTAATACCACAAAGATCAATTTCAGTAATTATTTGAATAAATTCCCAATTCTTTCTCTCGGGTCGTTCTCAATCAAATCCCTTTGTACCTTTCTCGGGTTGTCATCCCCGAATCTTTGATTCCCCAAAAAGTCCGACTCCAGAAAAATCTCCCTAAAGTTTCAAATCCGACAGACTCGGATTTATTCATCTCCCTTTTATCGAATATTCATTTATCCCCTTTGATTTCATCGAAGAAAATTCAAATCCTCAATATTCAGAATAGTCGTTTCATCCTGAAACCCCTTGGTCTCCCCTATTTCAAATTAATATTCCGATTCTAAAAATGTCAAAAAAACTCTAAATTCCAAATTTAACGAAATTGAAATTTCCCGGAAAAATCTTCCATTTTTTTCCTTTCCAATTTTACCCCTTTTCCTTTTTCCTTCCCTTCTTTTCCTTTTCCTCCCTTCTTTTCTTTTTCTCTTTTTCTCTCCGGGGCACTATTCCTCTTCCTTCTTTCCTCTTCTCTCCTCTGCCTCTCCACGCCGCCAGCCCAAGCCGGCCTGCTCCAACCCCGAGCCGCCCGGGCCGAGCCTCCCCTCGGCCTCAGCCCAGCCTGCCGCGCCTGCGTCCAACCTCGGCCCAGTCCGCCGCGCCGCTGCCGACCCAGCCTAGCCGGCCGAGTCCCGAGCCGTGCCGACGCCCCACAACGGCCGCCGCCGAATCCGTCGCACCGCCGCTCCCGTGCCACCGCCGGAGTATCTCCCCTATAAAGCTAGCTGCTGCGCCCCGTGCCCTAGCCGGTTCGCCTCCTCTCCACGCCGCCAGGCCGCCGTCGCCTCTGCACGCCGCCGCCGCGCTAGCGCCGCCGCCTCCTCCGCTGCCGCACCGCCCCGAGGCAGAGCGCCGCCGCTAGCAAGCGCCGTCGCCCTGTCCGCCGCCTCGCCAGGCCCTCGCCGCCGCCTGCGCCTTGCCCTGCGTGCTGCCGCCGCCCTCTTCCTCGCGTCGCCGACTGCCTCGCACCGCTTCTGCTCGCCGCCGTCCCACGCCAGAGGTCGCCGTGGTCGTCGTCATCCCCATCTGCCGCGCGTCGCCGGTGAGCATCCTCGTAGCCGCGCCCTCTCCTTCCCGGCCGTGTTGCCCCAACAGCGCCTCTCCTCGTCGTCCTCTGCGCCATGCTCCGTCCTCCGCCAAGTCGTCCTCCTCCGCCACTGTCCTCGTCGCCGACCCGGCGCCGTCGCCTGCCATCGCCGTCGTCACGCCGGCTGTCGCCTGCTCCTTCCTGGCCGAGCCGCCGTCATCCTAATCCTTCGTCGCCGGTCGTTGCCTTGCCCGTCGCCCTCGGTGGCCGTCGCCCAGTCTTCCTTGGCCGAGCCCCATGGCAGGAACCTTTCTTTCCCCTGTGCCTCTACTTTGTGGGTCCCAGCCGGCAGTCCTTAGTGACACCAACGTGTGGACCCGGGCGGTTCCACCTCTCTGTGTGTCACTACATGTGGGCGTCGACGACCGTCCTTTTCCTGTGACACAGCCAAAATATTCTTGTTACACCCAAAATCCAGAGATATTCCAGAGAATATATCTTTTCCAATTTTTTTTTGGAATTATTCCGAATTCAATTCTCCAAACGCCGTACCTTTTCTGTTTGAAGTCCGAACCGACCCGTTTCTTCCTAAATTTATCTAAAATCATAATTTATTTGTTTATGTATTTTTATGTATTGTTTATTTGGAGTTTCTTAGGGTTTTCATCGTTTTACGTGTAGTTACATATATTGCCGTTTTGGAAGATCGCGGAGTCTGCGGAAGAGTTCGGAAGAGTATTTAAAGACTTTTGTGATTGCAAGGCAAGTCACACGATAATCTCCTTGAGCATGTTGATCCCGTTTGCGAAATCTATTTTATTTTAAAGTTATTGCATGAAATGCTTTAGAATGACATTATTACGGATAATTATTTAATAGCCAATATTCCTTGATATTTATGGCCATTTTGGTTATTGCTATTTATACCTTGATACCTTGGGTGAATAATACTGACTAGCCGAGTGTTTAATTATTTATCTGGCTAGATTATTTAGGATTTTGCTTAGCCATGCCTAGAAACTATAGTGACATTTTATGTGGGAAACTATTCGTTCTAATTAATTAATGGATACTGGCTATATTTTTACGACAGTGAGTCGTGGCTGGTTAAGTAATTGTGTCAACTAAAATATGGATGAATGGTGGGTTGTGAGTACTAGGGTTGAGAATGTTGCTAGCGGTACTCATGACAATTAAGGACCGGTTCGCGGACTACTTGTTGCGAAGCATTATCCGTGCTAACCACAAGTTAGTATGGGATAGCAGGAGTTTGAAGTGTGCCGAGTTCAATAGGAGGCACCAGGGCGTGTTTGTGGCTGGAATAAGTCCACACATGGCAGTGACAATAAGACCATGCTTCGGGCGTCGGACCGTCTCGCGGGAAGGCATTGATCACCCCTACCGGAGGTTCGGCGGGAGGCTCTCCTATTGGGCGAGTTACATGGATGATCCTGTCATAATTCCTCTCCGAGGTACCGTGGTGGTATTAAGGGGCACAGTGATGTGCTGTGGAGTTATGCCTTGTGGGTAAATTGGTACACCTCTAGCCAGAGTAAAACTATTTGGATAGCCGTGCCCACGGTTAAGGGTGAGCCTAGCAATGTTTTCTGTGATTAGTCCCACACTACTCATTAATGGAAATAAATGATGGAATAGTGATAGCTCCTGTTTGGAGAGTTATGGTTTGGGTCTGAACTGCGTTGGAGTGTTGTTCAGAGATGGATTTAATGTTGATATTAATTAAACTATATGGTTTTCAATGATTTTAAGTGTAAATGTTTTAAATGCTATTTTATGCAAATAAGCCATATTATGCCTTTCCTTTGGTATCCTGTTGCACTACATTGCATTCCCTAGTGTGGCTTGTTGAGTACGGTAGGTGGTACTTAGTCTTGCATTATTGCAATCTTTAGAGTGAAGCTTTGCGAGGAGGAGAAGTTGGTGTTTGGCTTATATCCCAGTTGAGCTGCCTGTGGCTTGGAGCTGAAGCTACGCTAGTTGCCGTTCCACTGCTGTTTTCTTCTGTGTGAGGACAAAGTGCCTCTGTTGTAAGTATTTATCGTTATTTCGTATTTGGTTATGTTTATCAAATTGTCGGTTTGTGTACCTCGGCTGATTCCTGGACGAGGATTTATTGCATAAATTAGCTTTGGAAATTCTGGTGAATTTCTGGGCGTGACAATAACCGTACTACCACATGTCTAATGGGTAAGGCTTAACCCGTTGCTTAGATCAGCTTTAAACAAAGGAACACAAATAGAGGCGGATGAAGTCTGGTTGGCGACTGATGTCTCTGGCAAATGAAGGTCACGGGGTATCTGTGATCGAGATGCCGGGGGCATGGACCATGTCTACCTGTCCTAGGGTTTTGGCCGTAGACGGGGGTCGGTGTCGGTTCTTTTGTCTATGACCTAGGTGAAGGGTTATGTCACGACGTCTTTTCCAAATATCGTGGTGGTATGTGGCACGTGGGAACACGTGAGAGAGTTGTGTTCCCTTTGGCCAGAGTATAATCTATTCAAATAGCGTGCCCTTGGTTATGGCAAGCCTCGCAATGTACCCAAGTTAGATGTTTCTTCTGTTAAAAAATGAAACCATGGATTAATGGCTAAAATTTGATGGTTGACCACGATGGGTCTGGTTGTCCTTGGGATTAGGCAAAAACATGATAAGCATGGTAGTATACGCAACTCTGGAGATAAATTTGATAGTTGAGTTAGAGTCGTATTCCTAAAAATGCTTTAAAGGTTATTGAATAAAATAAAATGCTATTTAGTGCAAAATAGCCCCATAAATACCTTTGTATGCCCTTAGCATTATTTTTGCATTTTCCTGGGTGTGATTTGTTGAGTACGTTGGATGTACTCAGGCTTGCTCTCTTTATCCTCAATTCAGATGATGAGTTCCGTGGATATGAAGGCTTCGATGTCTACCTCGTTCCTACCGTCAAGTGCCTATGGGCCTAGTCCTCAGCTATTCTAGTTACGAACTTTATTTGTTTATCTTTGCATGTTTGGGCCTTTGGTCACCCATGTAATAAGTTATACTATGTTATCGCTTCCGTATTTGTACTATGGTATTAAACAACTTTGTATCGTGTACCTTAGCTCCTGGGATGAGGATTAGTACACTTGCGAATGGAAATGGTTGTGATTTCCGGACGCTACACTGGTGTACCAAGGGAGGTGATCGAGCATTCCCTCAGTGTCAAGGCAGACGCCAAACTAGTCAAACAACGACTAAGGCGATTCGCATAAGGCCGCAAAGATGCTATCCGCAAGAAGGTAACGAAGCTCCTGATAGCCGGGTTCATCATGGAGGTCTACCACCCAGATTGGCTGGCAAACCCAGTCTTGGTCCGGCAGAAGAATAGTAAATGGCACATGTGCGTCGACAACACCGACTTAAACAAGGCGTGTCCCAAAGATCCATTTGGTCTACCTAGGATAGATCAGGTGGTTGATTCAACTACGGGATGCGAGCTACTCAGCTTTCTCGACTGCTACTCAGGATGTCACCAAATCATCCTAAAGGAGGAGGACTGCCTGAAGACTTCTTTTATCATGTCGTTTGGTCCATACTGCTATATCACTATGCCGTCTGGGTTGAAAAATGATGGCACAAAGTATCAACGTGCCAACTAGCAGTGTTTTCACACTCAACTCGGGTGCAATGTGAAAGCATATGTACCAATTTACCCATGGGCACGGCTATTTGAATTGCTTTACTCTAGCCAGAGGTGTACCAATTTACCCACAAGACATAACTCCACAACATGTCACCGTGTGCCTCAATACCATCATGGTACCTCGGAAAGGAGTTGTGACAAGACCCTCCATGTAACCCATACAACAAGAGTGCCACCCGTTAGACCACCAGTCTCCGGTAGGGTTGATCAGGTTCCTAGATAGGGAGAAGATCCAACGCCCAAAACATGGACTTATTGACACAGCCACAACACGCCCTAGGGCCTCCGGTTGAACGGATCACACTTTTAGTTCCCACCATTACCCATTCTGGCTTGTGGTTAGCATGGGTATTGCTTCGCAACAAGTAGTCCGCGAACTGGTCCTTAAGTGTCATGAGCACTACTAGCAATATTCACAATCCTGATGCTCACAACCCACCATTTAGTTAAATTTCAGTGGACCATTAAGTTATCCTCACGCGACTACAGTCGTGAACTGAATCATCATTTCATGTGAACTTAATAATGTAATCAAGGTTCAAATGATAGCCCATAAGTTATCCTACAGTTTTTAGGCATGGTTAAGCAGAATCCTAAAATTATTCTAGCTGACCAATAATTAAAGCTAGCTAGTCACATTATTTCCATAGGTACAATGAGAGGCGTTCAAATCAATAAGGCCATAATCAAAGATAAAGGTTGACATTATAAAAAATAAATGCATAGTTGAAGGAAAAATGTAGCTTAAAACATAGGTACAATATGCTCAAAAGTGTTGAGGAATCTGTGTGACTTGCCTTGCTGCTCTGCAAACGCTTCAGAACTCTCCTCGAGAAGTCCTGACTCTTCCGGAACGTCGGTGGCTAAAGGCCATAAACAAAAAGAGCAAAACAATACATAAACACACATCAACAGTATAATATTATATTTTTAATGGATAGATCTTGATTTGTAATAAAATTTGCAAGTTGAATCACCAAATAGAGTTTGGATGAATTAGTCATGAATTTTACAAGTTTTAACCCTTTTAAAGCCTATTTGAAAGAATTAAACCAATTTATGACGTCATTTAGGATTTATTTTAATTCAGGAAAAAGAGTTATAGCGTCAACACTCAGGCAGGAGGCGGCTGACACCAGGGCCCCACTGATCAGAGAGAGAGAGAGAGAGACATGGGTCCTTGGTAGACCGAGTCTACCGGGGGTTCGTAGGAAATCTGATGGCTTAGATTTAAAAGGGATACGATCGGACAGCCCAGATTGATTAGGGGTTTTGAGTTAGATTGAAAGGCCGAGATCTAACCCCAAACATAATCGGATGGCTAGGATCTAATCTAAAGATCCAACGACCGAGATCATTCCCGATCTGAACGGCTGGCGGCGCTGAGGTGGCACTAAGATGGCGTCCTACACGGCGACCACATCGGCGGATATGTCAGCCACAGCAACGGTGGCGGCACAGGGACCGATGGTCATCGGCGATTGGAGGCACGGTGGAGCACGGCGAGGGCAGAAATAGGTAGAGGGGACAAAGGCGATTCTCACTGTGGGTAGAATGATGGCGAACAGCGACGAAGTTGACCGGCAGCAAGGTTTTGGCGGTGGCACTTTTTGGGTCCTCAGCGGCGATGATGCTCTGGTAGTCTTCGACGGCTAGGGGATGGCAGCCTTGCTTCCTTGTGCACCGGCGAAGCTAACCAAGGCGGCAACGAGCACTAAGGACAGCGGAGGTGGTGACTAGATGCAACCGAGGGCTTAGCGGCGGCGGTGGGATCCCGTGCATGGAGAGAAGGCTGGCGTTGGCTACGGCTCGAGATGAAGCTCAAAAAAGTTTCCAGTACCTCGGGCGATGCTATATAAAGGAGAAAGGAGAGGAAACCAGCTCGGGTACGATCTCAACAGCGTCCGGAAGATAGGGCTAGGGATTTGTCCCGATCGGACTTGGGCCCGAGCTTGCTTTGACGCGATTTGGGCTCCGATTCTTGGGGAAAAGATAGAGGGGGATAAGGGAAGAAAAACCCCTCAACCAATCGGAGGCCGAATCGGGGCGGATATGGCGCGGCGGCAGCCCGGGGTGCACAGGAGTGCTCTGACCCGAGGTCGGAGATAGTCCTGACAGGTAGGGACCACATGTCAGTAGGGAGAGAGGGGCGCGGCGGCTATCGGCCGTGGGTTGTGGCGCGTGCGGGAGAGAGAGTTAAGTGCACAGTAATGGGCTGGATTCGGCCCTAGTGCAAGGATGGGGTTTTTAATTCATTTTCTATTGTTTAAATGCTATAAAGCTTGTTTAATCCATTAAAAATACTTTCCTTGCTCAATTAAAACCCCAAAAATTCCAGGAGGTACAGGATAAAGCAAAGTATTTTCTAAAATTATCTCCAGGCCCACTTTTGTTGTAGATTTTTTCTGATTTTAATATTTTAACTCCTTGAGGCTTTTGAATAAATTTCTAAAATTCCTTTTTACACATGATTTATTTAATTAAGTAATTTCAGGGTGTTACAGGTGAACCAAGTCATGAAAGACTGGATGTGCCTAGATGACAACATGGCGGCATACTGCCAAGAAGTGCGGAAGTTAGAGAACAAGTTTAGACAAGCTAGCCAACATGGGATCCAAGCATGAAGTTGTCCTGACGGGAGTTTTTGTTGAGCAATTATTGGAGCCATCAGTCAAGGAAAAGCTTGATCCCGTACAGTCGGGGGCTAAGCCTGCACTAGAACCAATGGAAGTTCTAACCATCTCTCAAGACTAGCGGACTCCAATTATCTGATTCATATTGGAAGATGAGCTCCCTGAAGATTGCAACGGAGCCAAGTAAGTCAAATGTTGGAGCAAGAGCTTTATCGTAGTCGAAGAAGACCTATATAATTGAAGTGCATCCGGAGTCCTCATGTGCTGTGTCACCCCTGAGGAGGGCAAGCAGATACTGCAGTCAATCTACTCAGGCATCTGTGGCAACCACGCTGCAGCAAGGATGTTAGTCAGAAAGGCTTACAGACAAGGTTTCTTTTGGCCGACTGCGGTTACCGACGCCAAAGACATAGTTCGGACATGTGAGGGATGCCAATTTTTCACTTGGCAAGCTCATCTGCCAGCTCAAGAGTCGCAGACAATCCCACTATCTTGGCCCTTTGTAGTCTGGGGGCTTGAGATGGTCGCACCGTTCAAAAAGGTGCCAGAAGGGTTCACAGATCTCTTCGTCGTGGTGGACGAGTTCACAATGTGGATTGAGGCAAAACCCGTTACTACCATCACTGCGGTCAGGGCAAAAGACTTCATCATGAGTATTGTCTACCGATTTGGAGTCCCCAATTGCATAATAATGGACAACGGCACTTAGTTCACCGGCAGCATCTTCCAAGATTTCTACGACGAGTTCAGCATAAAGATCTGTTATGCTTCTATGGCTCACCCACGGAGCAATGGGTAGGTCGAGTGCACAAATGGCATGGTCCTACAAGGTATCAAGAATAGGGTGTTCGACCGACTATGACCATATGCAGGGCGGTGGGTACAAGAGCTCCCATCCGTTCTCTGGTCACTTCGAACCACAGTCAGTAGGACAATAGGGCAATCTCCTTTCTTCCTAGTTACCTACCGAGTTGGAGTTTGGCTCTCCATGAGTTTGGTGCACTCTGAAGACAAATCAAATGAAGACCGACTGGTCTAGTTAGATCAGTTGGAGAAAGCAAGGGACATCGCTACAATCAAGTTGACAAGATTTCTTCAAGGCTTGCATCATTATCGCAGTCGTAATGTTTGTGGCCGCATCTTTTTGGTGGGCGATCTTGTATTAAGGAAAATATAAACCACAAAAGACAGGCACAAATTATCTCCCTTATGGGAGGGGCTGTTCATTATCGCTGAGGTGACACGCCTAGGGGATTACCGACTAAAGAACGAAGATGGCACCCTGATCAACAACTCATGGAACATAGAACGGCTACGTCTTTTCTATACCTAATCATTTGTTAACGCCAAAATTTGGTACGGATCTTTATTGGGTTCGGTTAAGGAAAAAATCATGGTTAACTAGCGGGAATTAAATCCAGAAGAAGCCGAATTCAAGAAGGAATCGTGAAGACCATGGAGAGGCAGTTAGTATCTTATCTATAAATTAGGTAGAGATAATATTTTTTTAGGAAGCCTGATCTCGTGCTCGGTCAGGACTTGTTATTTTCCTTTTTTTGTAAATAGGAAACTCCTGTTTCGTATCCGATCAGGACTGTATCAACTCGGGGTATAAATACGTATGTTCGGGTACCTTGTAAATCATCAATCAGATCAATACAAACTTCGGCGCATCGCCACCCTATTCAACGGGTTCTTGCTTCTCGAGCCAGGCTGCATCGGTTAAGTTCGACCTCCTGTGAGAGGGTAAGTCTCGTTACCCCGACTACCGTTCCGACTAGGACTTCCTCGTTTAGGTCCGATATTCTAGTCGGCCTGCGGTAGTCGGCTTACCACGGTATATCTGTTCTGTCTACAGCTGCATCAGTTAGGTTTGATCTCATAGGCCGAGTAGATATATCATATCACATGTGCGTAGGCTTATCGGTTTACTGGGTGTAACTTATCATCAGTTTGTGCTGCATCGGTTAGGTCCGACCTACTAGACTGCGTGATAAGTTATTCCTGTTAGGTTGATCGGTTTTATGCAAACGTTTTATCGGGATGTATAGCCGATAAGTTATCATATTTTACATCACGATTGCATTAGATCTATCGGCCCATCGAGGTTCTGTTATCATCGTCAGTCTGTGCTGCAACGGTTAGGTCCGATCTATTAGACTAATGATAATAATTCTATCCTTAATGAGCCGATGGATATTTCTGCAATGTTCTATCGGAGTGCCTAGCCGATAGGTTATCTTTTGTTAATTAAGGCCGATTGCACCGCTACACGTTTTTGGCACTCTACACTATTATCGGCATTCCGGTCGATACACGTCATATCAGTAATCGGCTAGTTAGTTTATTTACATTGTTATTGGTTCCTTGGCCACATGGTATATTTATCTTATTCATCTATGCCATCATTGGCTCCCAGCCGATGTATAAGTGCTTTGCCTATATCGGCCATCGGCCGAGGGAGCGAGTCCAATTCGGCTTCTAGCCGATTGGCTCAACGATCTAATATTTTCTATCTCCTTGTCAATTGCAAGGTCAAATTGACTGGTACGCCTACGAACCTCAAGATTTAGGACCTGCACTGGAGTTAAGCAAATCTGCCAGGCCTTCGCGTGTCTCCAGACTCTGAACCATATCATCGGCTCATTCCCGACGCTGCCGGTGGTTTTCGGCGTCAACACGTTTTTGGCACGCCCAGTGGGACCCGGAATTTCAACATGGCCGGAAAGGAGATCAAAATAGACAATGTATTCCCAGTCAGCATGGAGGATTTAATAGACGAGCAGAGACAGCAAGTCGAACAAAATATGGCCAATTTTCAGAAACTCTGCTTGGAATCTTTCAGCATGACGCGACAAGGGCCGATTCAAAAATCTCAGTTTCCAAAACCAGTTCTGGTTGGAGAATCGAGCCGTACACCACCTGAGAGTCCACCAGTAAAACCCTTACAGGAGATGGTGAATGAAGCAGTACATCACGCGCTCATCAATCAATCCGGGATCCTGGTGAACACGCTCCATAACCTCATCAAGAAGGCAGTGGATGGATCGATTGCTCAAGAGCCTACTCGAGGTCCTGTATATCTCCCGCCAAAGATGGAGCCAAATCAAGTTACCTATGGCACCATAAAAGATGTACCGGAAAACTTGTTTTCACACAACCAGGCTGGGGGGCAACAAGATATTCCTGCTGGATTCCATCGGTCTACTTATTATGGAGGGTATTAACAGAACTACCCAGGAGGTATTGCCGATTCAGGTAATTATCAGAGAGAATATCCTAGGCAGAATCGGCTACCAACTCCACCCATATAGTATCAGCAGGAAGTCCGAAGGGAAGAAGACTTATCGGCAAGGGTTGCGGAAATAGTGAGGGAACAATTTGGGATAAAGCCAAAGGAGCAAACATTTATGTATCGGCATCCATATCCCGAGTGGTTTGACAGAGTGCCATTGCCACACCGATACAGAGTCCCAGATTTTTCCAAGTTCTCAGGGCAGGATAGCATATCTATAGTAGAGCATATTAGCCGATTCTTGGCACTGTGCGGAGAAGCGTCGGCTGAGGAGGCTCTGAGAGTTAGGTTTTTCCCCTTGTCATTGTCTGGATCGGCCTTCACATGGTTCTCCTCATTACTGCCGAATTCAGTTCGGGGATGGGCCGATCTAGAAAAACAGTTTCACAAATACTTCTTTGCTGGGATCCATGAGATGAGACTGACAGATTTAACATCGGTAAGGCAGAGACCAGACAAAACGGTGCCGGAATATGTCCAGAGGTTTCGGGACGTTAGAAACCGATGTTACAGCTTGAATCTGAGCGACGGACATCTAGCCGACTTGGCTTTTCAGGGTCTCTTAGCGCCAATCAAAGAGAGGTTTTCATCACAGGAGTTCGAGTCCCTGGCGCACCTGGTACAGAAGGTATCGGCTCATGAAAGCCGATTTCAAGAGGTGAAAAAGGATAAATATCAGAGAAGGGTTGCTCAGGTACAGGTTTATTCATCGGACTCAGATGATGAAGAATCCAATGCTGAAGTCGGATTGGCGGAGTGGGCTAGGATCAAGAAATCAGTATCATGCCCATGGGTGAAGGATATCGGCAAGGAGGAGCGATATGACTTCGATATTAATAAAGCCAATAAAATCTTCGATTTACTGTTACAGGAGAAACATATACACCTTCTGCCAAATCACGTGATTCCATCAGCCGAAGAACTGAAGAAGAAGAGATATTGCAAGTGGCACAACACGATATCGCACCACACCAATAAGTGCAAAGTTTTTCGGCAACAAATTCAATCGGCTGTTGAACAGGGAAGGATCAAATTTGAAGACAAAAAGCCGATGAAAATAGATGGACATCCATTCCCTGTGATCCTCAGTGGTGTCCTAGTGGAATATTTACAAAAAATCAGAAAAGAAGGGCACAGCGGTTACGGCACCGGGAGCAACAGGAAGAGCAATGGCAGGACTAGAAGGAAGCCAATATCGTCACAAGAGAACTAAGCGGGTATGGCGCGTGAAGAAAAATGACGATGAGGTTGGTCCATCGGCTCCAGTAGACATGGTTTTCTTTCTGCCTAGGGAATACAAAGTGTTTTCATCTGATGAAGAGGGCGATGAGGAGATGTTTGCTCAGTTGACGCTGCGACCCGATTAGGCTATATTTGATAAGCCTGAAGAATCTAGTCATCGGCATTTGAAGCCATTATATATTAAGGGTTTTGTGGATGGGAAGCCGATGACGAAGATGCTAGTCGATGGGGGGGGGCAGCCGTCAATTTAATGCCGTATGCCACATATCGGAAATTGGGACAAACTACCGAAGATTTGATCAAAAGAAATATGGAGTTGAAGGATTTCAGCGGGAATTCATCGGAGACAAAAGGCGTGTTGAATGTGGAACTAACAGTGGGGAACAAGACATTGCCTACCACGTTTTTTGTCATCGATGGAAAAGGATCATATAGTTTACTCCTCGGCAGGGATTGGATTCACGCAAACTGTTGCGTGCCTTCGACGATGCATCAAAGTCTGATACAATGGCAGGGAGATCAAGTCGAGGTAATCCCAGCAGATCAATCGACCAACATTGCGATGACTGATTTGCCGATCTGGGAAGCCGATGGTATCGATTGCTTGTCTGGAAAAGTATGGGAAGCGGATTATCTTAAGATCACCAGTCGGGAGATACAGCCGATTCGGCAAGTTGGCTCGGAACTATTACTCTGATGGGCACTATTGAAGATTTTGAAGGGAAATTGGGACAAGTATTTACGTCGGCCAATGATTTGGAGGAAATTGATATAGGACCAGGAGATAGGCCGAGGCCGACGTACATAAGTAAAAAATTATGTCCTGAACTCCTAGAAGAATTAATAAAATTGTTGAAAGAATTTCGAGATTGTTTCGCTTGGAAATATCATGAAATGCCAGGGTTAAGCTGATCCATTGTTGAACATCGGCTTCCTATTAAACCAGGATATCGGCCGTTTAAACAGGCTCCAAGGAGATTTAAGGCAGAGTTATATGAGCCAATCAAAGCAGAAATTACAAGGTTATATGATGCAAAGTTTATAAGGCCGTGCCGATATGCTGAGTAGGTTTCTAACATCGTCCTGGTGGAAAAGAAGAATGAAAAATTGAGGATATGTATCGATTTCCGGGATTTGAATAAGGCTACCCCCAAGGATGAATACCCAATGCCGATAGCAGATTTGTTGGTAGATGCAGCATCGGGCCACAAGATTATTAGTTTCATGGATGGCAATGCAGGATACAATCAGATTTTTATGGCTGAAGAAGATATACATAAGACTGCGTTTCGATGTCCTGGAGCTATCGGCTTATTTGAGTGGGTAGTAATGACATTTGGATTGAAAAGTGCCGGTGCGACTTATCAGAGGGTGATGAATTATATATTTCATGATCTCATCAGCTTGCTAGTGGAAATTTACATCGACGATGTGGTGGTTAAATCCAAGAGTAATGAAAGCCATATAGCCGATTTGCGAAAAGTGCTGGAAAGGGCAAAGAAATATGGATTAAGGATGAATCCCAATAAATGCGCTTTTGGTGTATCGGCTGGGCAGTTTTTGGGTTTTATGGTTTATGAGCGAGGAATTGAAGTTAGTCAATGGAGCATCAGAGCCATTAAGACTACAGAGCCACCAAGCAACAAGACAGAGTTACAGTCATTGATCGACAAGATTAATTTTGTAAGGAGATTCATATCAAATTTGTCAGGAAGGATTGAATCTTTTACTCCGTTATTGAAGTTGAAAGCCGATCAAGAGTTCGTGTGGGGGGCAGATCAGCAGAAAGCATTCGATGGAATTAAGAATTATTTGAGTTCCCTACCTGTTCTAATTCCGCCGCAGAAAGGAGTGCCGTTCAAGTTATACTTATCGGCCGATGAGAAATCCATCGGGTCTGTTTTAATCCAGGAGTTTGAAGGCAAAGAGCGAGTCGTGTTCTATTTAAGCAGAAGGTTTTTGGATGCTAAAACTAGATACCCTGCGGTAGAGAAATTATGCCTTTGTTTATATTTCTCATGCACAAAGTTAAGGCATTATATCCTATCGGCTGAGTGCACGGTGGTTTGCAAGGCCGATGTGGTGAGATACATGTTGTCGGCTCCAGTTTTAAAAGGGCGAGTTGGTAAATGGATCTTTGCCTTGATCGAGTTTGACTTGAGATATGTATCGGCTAAAGCGATCAAGGGACAAGCAGTGGCCGATTTCATTGTGCAGCACAGAGGGGATTATGAGAATTATGTAGAGCCGATCCCATGGACTTTGTTTTTTGATGGATCAGTTTGCAAGCATGGATCTAGTATCGGCTTGGTCATTGTATCGCCTCGGGGGGCAAGTTTTGAGTTTGCTTTTACAATTAAACCTTATCGGACTAATAATCAAGCGGAATACGAGGCGGTATTAAAAGGACTTCAACTCTTAAAGGAAATTGGGGCCGATGTCATAGAAATTGTTGGGGATTCTTTATTGGTGATCAAGCAACTATCTGGGGAGTATGAATGCAGGGATGATATTTTGAGGTCATATCATGAAGAATGCAGAGATTTATTGAAGGATTTCAGGATGGTATCGTTGGATCATATCCCTAGAGAACAGAATTTAGAAGACAATGATCTTGCGCAAATTGCTTCGGGATATCGGCTGAATAAGCAGGTTGAAGTTGAAATAGCCGATAATGATATTCAGGATAAAGCTGATGATTGGAGACAGGAAATAATCGGTTATCTGCAAAATCCGTCGCAATCGATTTCTAGGAAACTTCGGTATAAAGCTACTAAATATGTGCTGCTTGATGGAGAATTATATTATCGGACTTTTGAAGGAGTTCTGCTGAGATGCCTGAATTTGGAAGAAGCCAAAGTGGTTATATGTGAAGTGCATGAAGGCGTTTGTGGAACTCATCAATCGGCTCATAAGATGAAGTGGATATTGAGAAGAGTAGGATACTTTTGGCCGACAATGCTGGAAGATTGCTTTAGGTATTATAAAGGATGTCAAGATTGCCAGAAGTTTGGAAATATATAGCGGGCACCAGCATCGACTATAAATCCTATCATTAAACCGTGGCCGTTCAGAGGATGGGGAATTGATATGATCAGCCAGGTTTATCCTCCATCAAGTAAAGGACATAAGTTCATATTGGCAGCAACAGATTATTTCACAAAGTGGGTGGAAGCAATTCCATTGAAGAAAGTCACGTCCAAGGAGGCGATTGAGTTTGTAAAAGAGCATATAATTTATCGATTTGAAATTCCTCAAACGATAACTACCGATCAGGGATCTATTTTCGTGTTCGATGAATTTCAACAATTTGCTGCCAGTATGGGAATTAAGTTACTAAATTCATCACCTTATTATGCTCAAGCCAATGGACAGGCAGAGGCTTCAAATAAGAGTCTGATCAAATTAATCAAGCGGAAGATTGATGAGCAGCCGCGACGATGGCATACTACATTAGCCGATTTATTGTGGGCCTATCGGATGGCATGTCATGGATCTACTCGAGTGCCACCATATCAGTTGGTATATGGGCATGAAGCAGTTTTGCCTTGGGAGACTAACATCGGCTCTAGGAGAATTTCTTTACAGAATCAATTGACAGCCGATGATTATTATAACTTGATGACAGATGAACTCGAGGATTTGGCTCAGAATCGGTTAAGGGCGCTGGAGAGGATCAAGGAAAATAAAGCTAAGGCGGCTAGGCATTATAACAAAAAGGTGGTGAATAAATCGTTTGCTAAAGGAGATCTTGTGCGGAAATTGATTTTGCCGATCGGGTCCAGAGATAGTAAGTTTGGAAAGTGGTCGCCTAATTGGGAAGGGCCTATCGGATTAATCGTTGTGTGCCTGGCAATGCTTACATACTAGAAGATCTTGAGGGGACGGAGTTTGCTAAAGTGCTTAATGGGAAATATCTCAAGAAATACTATCCGATTTGGATTTAACTCCTGAATCGGCTGGATGTGGCCGATTTCTACAGTTCAAAAAGCCGATGTTTTTGCATCCTAAAGATAGCCGATATCAATTGATATCGCCTTAGATCAAATAAATAAATTATCAAGCAAAGATGGAATAAGATGAAGAAGTAAACAGGGCCGACCAGATTATATTACAGTGAAAGATGATCAGTATGTTCTGGAGCAACATCAACAGCGCCAGTGTTAAAGTTTTACAGGAATTTGTGAATTGTTTCAATAGCACGCAGGCGAATCTGGTCATTCATTTATGGCGGGATGTCGTCTCATCGGAGCTTGGAATGGTCTTTATGTTCTTGCGCGATGAATGACTTGGCGCACTGCTGCTGCAACTCTGGCCTCTTGATTTGTATGCTTGAGGTAGGCCGATGAGCTGGGATTCTATTATTGCGATATCATTGTGAATTGTTTCCAGTTTTGCCAGCAGATCGGCTTCTCTTCTCTTCAGCTGATCCAATTTGGGTTGGAGTTCTTCAGGGGCAGCTACCATATCATCAAGCTTCTTCTTTTCTGTTTGAGCTGATAGCCGATCAGTTTGGATGTCTTGGATTATCTTCTGTTGATTGGCATGATCGGCTACACGTTGCCTGAGCTTGATAAGTTGGAATTTGTGGGATTCCAGGTATGCTGCGGGGGTCAGTGCGTCGATGAGCTCTTCGGGCAGGTGTTGCTCAATCTCTACAAATCTTGCCCGGATCGGCCTGCAATCCTCCACCAGTGCGTCGATAGGGTTTTCCAGCAGACGGTTGATGTTTAGCAGGTATTCGCGCACGTCGGCTGGAAAGGATGGCTTGGTTGTGGCGCTGGTGGCTGTTGCTTCATCTGCCTCTAAGTACTTGCCGATGTCGAAGGAGAACAAATCGGCTAAGGACTGCAGGTTGACATCGGTAAAGGAATCAGTAGTTAGTTAAAATAAAGTATGGTTGTGAAGAAAATACCTGAGGCAGGGAAGGGGCAGCTTGAGGAGAGACATTGGCATCGGATGGTTGAGTAGGTTGTTCTTCAAGATGGCCGATGTCTTGCGCTGAAGATGGAGCAATCCTAGTATCGGCTTCAGGGCTGGATGGCGGAATTGGAATGGCTGCAGAGGTCATCAACTCGATGCTCGCAAGGATGTCGGCAGAAGATTGAGGTTCGGGGGCCGATGATTCGAGCTGGCAATAAGATGAGTATAAAGATGGGAAACAGATGATAATGTCAAGATTTAGCACATACCTGCGGGGATGAAGGAGCCAATGTTGTTTGAGTAGCAGGCAGCGCCATGATTACGACATCGGCACTGATTTTCCGTCTCTTGCGAGGGCGAGATGCCAGCTTCTTGCGGATTGGTCCTGCCGGCCGTGGCGCTAGGAGAAGAGCCGATGGAGGGGGAGCATCATGCCCTAGGTGTGGGTTGGCCGATGGTGGTTGGTATATAATCGGCCGGCTAGTGGTGCTTGTTGTCAGTGGATCCACATCAACAGCCTGCAAGATAGGAATGTAAGAGATGATCGGAAAGTGATTCAAAGATAGTGGAATATTACCTCGTCATCAGATTCGACGTAGTTGGAGTTGAGGCAAGAGCAGTAGTGAATGGCCGATGAGTTGAACAGGTGTTTCTTCCATTCCGACCACCATGGGAAAAGAGCTTGGTGTTGACAGTGGCATACCTCCACATCGGCGGCGGTGCCTAGAGATAGAGAATCTGTTAGTGTCCGCAGCCGATCATACTCCAGAGCGCTATTTACATTTCCCCGGGTCTGGATTTTGTCGATGAAGAATAAGCCGATGGGGAGTTGACCGAGGCCGAGCTGGCGGGAGCTGACTATTGGGTGATAGAATTCATACGATTGCTGTGATCGGCCTTGAGAGAAACCAGTCGGTAGGAGACGGGGAGTAATGGCCGATAGGAATATGGTCTTCGATTCATCATCAGCCAGGACATCAAGTGGATTGAAGTTGGACGGCATCTCAAATGATGATGCGTCATCATATGCGAACCACAGTGTGGCATCCTTGGTAAAGCCATAATAAAGGCCTTTGAACCATTGGCCGAGTCCGACGGGGGTCATTTTACCGCCAGGAAGAGCCAATGCAGCTTCGCCCATTGAGATGCATCGGCGATAGGTGGGTGCTTGTTCCTCTGTGTGGTCGGCTGGAAAAGATTGATTGAGGAAGGAGGTATCGGGAATTGCCTTGGATGTGTAAACATTGAGCCATAACTACACATACCACCAAGGACCTTCGATATGGCCGACTGGCTGGCCGGCCGATAGTTTGGCTGCCACTTGATGCAGCAGTTGATAAGTGGCGCCAAGGAGATATTGCCCCAGGGGAACTTGTTTCCGATCGGCCAAACGTTCTGCCAAACATTGCATGTTGGTTGTGGGGCCAAGAGTTGCGCCGCCGAAGACGAATCGCTGTAGCCACAGATTCAAAAAGGCGACGTGTTCCCGATCATCGACTGGTCCAGTTCCTTTGTTATGGATTGATATGTACTTGGACCAACCGCCGATGTTCTTTGCTTGAAGCCGATGGGTAGGCTTGAATTGGAGATTGAAGGGATTGATGTAACTCGTTGTGTTGAGGCAGGTGAGCATGGTTACATCTACCAAAGTTGGGGTCATCGGCCCATGTCCAAATAGGTAGGCGTTGAGGGCGTCTGACCAGAAGCATGAGGCCGATGCAAGCAGAGGTTCATTCCTCTCTATCTCAGCCAGCGAGAGATTGATGCAGTGGCCGATGTCTGCTTCGTCCCAAAGAGTTCTCTTAGCAGCCGATACTCTGTTAGACCAGTTCCTCCACCCGGGAAGTTTGCTCGGCCATGATCTGAAACTGTTGTTCCAATCACTGACTAGCATGGCGGAGTTCTTGAGGGGATGCATTGAGTTTCGGCGTTGATGAAATCTGTAGGATCTTCACTGCCCATGGGACCATGGTAGAAGAAGTTCGGGTAATCGGTGGCCGAAATCAAAATCTAGTCTCTAAGGTGCTACAATATACAAGAACACGAGAAACGGAAAGAGATTATGGTGGAATCAAAATCTGGTCTCTAAGTGCTACAGTAAATAAGAACACGAAGAACAGGAGCAGATTCAATCTAGGTTGCGAGATAGAGAAGACGATTTGGAAGGGAGATTACCTCTGGGACGGCGTTCGCGGAAGCCATTGCAGAAGAAGAAGAGGAGCGAAGATCGGAGGTTGAAGAAGAAGGCCGCAGCAGTTCGCCTGGATCGCCGGAGTTCGTCGAGCTCTTGGAGGAAGTGGAAAGGACTTTGGTGATGTGAAAGCGTAAAGAAAGGGGGCTAGGAAGGCGAAGCGGTTTATAGAGGTATGATGACTGGGCAGGAATCGAGGCCGTTGGCACTGTTTAAAACATTTAAGGAAAATGGGCTACCTTGGGCCGCCTCGGTGTGAAAGGAATCTGAAGCCCAAACAGAAGAATTTCGAAGTTCGATAACAAACTCCAAAATTGGGGGGCATGTGTTAATGCCAAAATTTGGTACGGATCTTTATTGGGTTCGGTTAAGGAAAAATCATGGTTAACTGGCGGGAATTAAATCCAGAAGAAGCCGAATTCAAGAAGGAATCGTGAAGACCATGGAGAGGCAGTTAGTATCTTATCTATAAATTAGGTAGAGATAATATTTTTTTAGGAAGCCTGATCTCGTGCCCGATCAGGACTTGTTATTTTCCTTTTTTGTAAATAGGAAACTCCTGTTTCGTATCCGATCAGGACTGTATCAACTCGGGGTATAAATACGTATGTCCGGGTACCTTGTAAATCATCAATCAGATCAATACAAACTTCGGCGCATCGCCACCCTATTCAACGGGTTCTTGCTTCTCGAGCCGGGCTGCATCGGTTAAGTTCGACCTCCTGCGAGAGGGTAAGTCTCGTTACCCCGACTACCGTTCCAACTAGGACTTCCTCAGTTAGGTCCGATATTCTAGTCGGCCTATGGTAGTCAGCTTACCACGGTATATCTGTTCTGTCTACGGCTGCATCTGTTAGGTTTGATCTCATAGGCCGAGTAGATATATCACATCACGTGTGCGTAGGCTTATCGGCTTACTGGGTGTAACTTATCATCACTTTGTGCTGCATCGGTTAGGTCCGACCTACTAGACTGCGTGATAAGTTATTCCTGTTAGGTTGATCGATTTTATGCAAACATTTTATCGGGATGTATAGCCGATAAGTTATCATATTTTGCATCACGATTGCATTAGATCTATCAGCCCATCGAGGTTCTGTTATCATCGTCAGTCTATGCTGCAACGGTTAGGTCCGATCTATTAGACTGATGATAATAATTCTATCCTTAATGAGCCGATGGATATTTTTGCAATGTTCTATCGGAGTGCCTAGCCGATAGGTTATCTTTTGTTAATTAAGGCCGATTGCACCGCTACACGTTTTTGGCACTCTACACTATTATCGGCTTTCTGGTCGATACACGTCATATCAGTAATCGGCTAGTTTGTTTGTTTACATTGTTATTGGTTCCTTGGCCACATGGTATATTTATCTTATTCATCTATGCCATCATCGGCTCCCAGCCGATGTATAAGTGCTTTGCCTATATCGGCCATCGGCCGAGGGAGCGAGTCCAATTCGGCTTCCAGCCGATTGGCTCAACGATCTAATATTTTCTATCTCCTTGTCAATTGCAGGGTCAAATTGACTGGCACGCCTACGAACCTCAAGATTTAGGACCTGCACTGGAGTTAAGCAAATCTCCCAGGCCTTCGCGTGTCTCCAGACTCCGAACCATATCATCGGCTTGTTCTCGACGCTGCCGGTGGTTTTCGGTGTCAACATCATTGTATTATGATCAGTTCATATATCTAAATATAGTTTTTTAATCTGACTCAGAACGCCGATTGTTTCCAACTAAGTAGTGAGTTGGGGGCTACATGATGATATCGCATCTTTTGTTATTGTCCAAACCAAATTTGAGTCTATTTTATCTAAGTCACAAAGTCTTGGAATGATTGTGCTAACTTATACCGAGTATAAACTCGATGGATAAATGCCTTTTAAGTTGGTCCTCATCAATTGGTATATCTTGGCTAGTCGGATAAGTCTAATGATCACTAAGATAACTCGTGAACTCGGACAGATTTCAACAACAACACAAACACATGTATTTACAATATATACAAAATGCAAGTGTTCTCCATACACAACATACTTAAGTGTTCCTTGATGCAGATATGATCACAGCGGCAATTCTTCTGCAATGGCTTTGGCAGTTGGATTTGCTTCATTAATCAGCTATACTCCGGTGTAGTTCCTTTAGCGAACCCCTCGCCAACTGCCTCAATATCCACTCGGGGATAAAGGGACTTCATCATGGTGAGGGCCTCACTGATTCCTAAGGATGCATGCTAAGTGACAAAAGTCTTCAACACTGCCGAAGCTAACTAGAGTCTTTCAAGAACAATAGCTGGTGTAGTGGAGCTGGAGCTTGCCTCAGGCTGCAAAATATTCAACAGGGCTTGGGCTGAGTCCATAATAGCACTCTAGGAGTCCTCCACTACCTTTATCTACTCGCCAAATGAGCTGAACTGTGATTGTACCTTAACCTTGTAGTCTGTCACACAAAGACATGCTCTGTGAGGAGATCTGGCAACTCAGCCGACTAGAACTCTGAAGCAGACAAGCAACTTACCTGCAAACTCTGCATCATCCTTGGATTTTGCCTTCTCAAGGTCTTTCATTTCCTTCCTTAGGCGTTCGAGCTCTAGGGATTGGTTATGTATAGTAGTCTCATGAACTACAGTCAGTCATATACAAGAGATCAGCAATGCGAAGAAACTACAAGGAGCTACTCGGGGGACAGAAGGACTTACCCCGTATAGTCCCAATCTTCTCAAATTTCTCTTCACGTAGCTCATTCACTGTAGTCCTCAGTCAGTTCTCCCTCTTATTACTGGTGTATTGAAGTTCGTCCTTCTCAGCCTGGAGCCGAGTGAGTTGTGCGATTTGAGGAGTGAGCCTAGCAAATGCCCGGCTCATCTTCTTAGACCGAGCAGTGATTTTCTGCAACAAGACAATCCATTGTCAACATAGCAATCATCTACAAAGCCATACAACTGACAATGAAGCTGAGTCAAGACCAGTTAGGCTGCTTACCTAGACCTACTTCGAAGCCTCGATAGTGGCTTCATACAGCTTGATCCACTCCTTGTTGGCAGCTTCTTCATCTAGAGTCAGTGAGGCCACGCTCCCATCTGGGTTAGTCCAATGGAGTCCACACCCTTGGAGGATTGCGTCGTGGAGCTCCGCCTAGGGAAGCCGCCTTCTTCAGAAGAAGGTAACGACGGAGGAGAGGGAGTTGGTGGCCTTGGGTCTATAGGAGGATTTGGCCCATCATCTGGTTCAGCAGCCGGCTCTGTAGCTGGTACGACGGTGGGTTCAGCAGCTAGCTTTGTGGCTTCCCGGCTGGGTGAGGTAGGCGGTTCAACTGACTACAATGCTTTGCCCTCGGGGGCTGGGGCAGCACTCGGCTCTGGCTATGGTGCCTCAGCTTCAACCCCAGCCGGGGCTGGATCAGCGACATGGGTTGGTGCATTGGCCTCTTGGGGTCTGCGTCACTTGGCTTCTTGCAAATTCACATAACATTCAAGATATTGCAATCTACTTCAATTTACTTGAAGGCAGAAGACTACATCCTCCTAGAAGTCTTGAACCTCCACCCCTATGTTTCACTAGGGAAGGTAGTCGGGGAGGACCCTGAAGGCTTATTGCTCGAAGCCGTATCAGCGGACGGAGGGCCTAAAGGTGCGGCACTAGGTGGTGGGCAACTCGGGGCAGCCGGCACTGCACTCGGGGCAGTCGGCTGTGTTGGCAGTGTGGCAGGTGCTATAGTCGGGGCTGATGGAGCCGCGACAGGCGCTGAAGTTGCGCAATCGGTGTCCCAGATCTTTGGACTGCCTGATGGCATAGTCGGCGTGTACTTAGGCTTGGTCTAGTCCTTCATTGGTCGCTTCCCAACTCTCTTGGAGCTAGGTTCGTCGGCTGACGGGCTAGCTGGCCATTTCCTTGACCCCCCCCCCCCCCAGTTCGTTGGTTGGGGGGTTCGACTCAATGTCGGCATTTTCCTGCAAATAATGCATATGAAGACAATTCAAGCAATTTAGTTGCACAACAGTCATTACATGCCATCCAATCAACCATCAAGACAATAAGGAGTTAAAATCTTACCAATGGCCTTGGCCTTCCCAAACAGAACGGCTTGGGGCACTTGTCATCGTCAAGAGTATCTGGCACGTTGTTACTGAAGTAAAACACAAATTATTAGTAACCACATGTTAACACCAAAATTTGGTACGGTTCGTTATCATGTTCGGTTAAGGAAAGAGGCTATATCAGCCGATGGAAGCTAATCCAGAAGAAGCCAAATTTAGGAAGGAATCGTGAAGACCACAGCATGGCAGTTAATTAATTTATCTATAAATTAGGTAGCTTTAATGATTTTTAGAAAAACCTGATCTCGTGTCCAATCAGGGCTTGTTAATTTTCCTTTTATAGTTAGGAAACTCCTGTTTCGTATCCGATCAGGACTGTATCAACTCGGGGTATAAATACGTATGCCCGGGGACCATGTAAACTATCTCACAGATCAATACAACTTTGGTGCATCGCCACCCTTTTCGACGGGTTCTTGCTTCTCGAGCCGGGCTGCATCGGTTAGGTCCGAACTCTTGCGAGAGGGTGAGTCTCGTTACCCCGACTACCTTATCGGCTAGGACTTCCTCGGTTAGGTCCGATATTCTAGCTGATCTATGGTAGTCGGCTTACCACGGTGTATCTATTCTGTCTACGGCTGCATCAGTTAAGTTTGATCTCTTAGGCCGAGTGGATATATCACATCACGCGTGCGTAGGTTTATCAGCTTACTGGGTGTAATTTATCGTCAATTTGTGCTGCATTGGTTGGATCCGACCTACTAAACTGCCTGCGATAAGTTATTCCTGCTAAGTTGATAGATTTTATGCAAGCGTCTTATCGGGATGTATAGCCGATAAGTTATTGTATAGTACATCACAATTGCATTAGATCTATCGGCTCATCGAGGTTCTTTTATCATTATTAATCTGTGCTACATCAGTTAAGTTTGACCTACTAGATTGATAATGATAGATTTATCCTTGTTGAGTCGATAGGTTTTTATGTGATGTTTTATCGGAGTGTCTAGCCGATAAGTTATATTTTACTAGATAAAGCCGACTGCATTGTTTATTATTTTGATTATCTACACTATCATTGGCTTTCCAGCCGATGCACATGTTCTATTGGCAGTCGGCTGGCTTATTATTTACTTATATCATCATCGGCTTTGTAGCCGATACACAAGTGCTATTGGCAATCGGCTGGTTTATTATCTGTTTATCATCATCAGTTTTCTAGCCGATGTACAAGTGCTATCGGCAATCGGCTGGAAGGAGTCTGTATCGGCCGATTGGTTCAATGATCTAATATTTTCTATCTCCTTGTCAATTGCAGGGTCAAATTGATTGGCACTTCTACGAACCTCAAATTTAGGACCTGCACTGGAGCTAAGCAGATCTCCTAGGCCTTCGCGTGTCTAGTGCACCGAACCATATCATCGGCTCGTCCTCAACGCTGCCGGTGATTTTCGGTGTCAACACCACATCCTTGTCAACAAGATCGGCACACGCCCGGGTTGGATTGCCTTTACCCTGGTATTCGTACCCCGAGTGGATCCTGGCGTTCAGGGGCTGTGTGTGCCAATTCAAGAACAGTCGTGCTACCCAAGCTTCGGTCAGCCCTTTCTTCTTCAAGAATGTTAGCTTCTTCGTCAGCAGCAGCTGCACCATATCGGCCTCCGAGGGTAGTGCCGACCAACAATCAAGAAACTTGGGAGGGTTCCTGAGAAAGGATGGCAAGGAGGGTTCTGGATTGGAGCAGTAAAACCACTCCTGGTGCCACCCTTTCAAGGAGATTTTTAGGGGGAGGAGAAGGTAAACCTTCTTCATCTCATTCCAGAGCTGAAGACTGGCTCCCCCTATGACTTCTGGATTGGATTTGGACGGTTGGGGTAAAGATGGCTGAAGAGGTTGAAATGGGGATCGACCCCGAGGAAAGCATCACAAAAAGTAACAAAAATAGAGCTTTGGAGAATAGAATTGGGGTTGAGGTGGACAAGCTCGATCTGATAGTACTCAAGGAGGCCTCGAAGAAGTTGGAGGTGGGAAGAGAGAATCCCCTATCAAAAAAGGACTCAAAGATCACTATTTTGTGGGAGTCAGGGGTGGGGGGATTGTCTCACCTTTGGCCGGGTGCCAATTGATGAGTTCCTTCTATTGGAGGCACTTGTTTCGCTCTACATGTGCCAGCTTGGAGGAGCACGGGGCTGAAGTCTAGAGGAAGAGGGGAAAGCTTCTAAATGGAAGGAATCAAAGCTAGATCGTGGAAATCTTCGGATATGAGGAGAAATGCTCAAGCAGCGCGGAAGCTTTGGGCACGGATCTGGAAGCTGAAGCAGTTTGGCAATTTGGGGAAGAAAGGGGAATCTTTTGGTGGTTGGCTTGGGCCGGCATGCTCAGTAGTGGGCCGTAAGATATGAATTCCTAAATAGCATGTCCTATTGGGCCGATAGCCAGTTGTGTTAAAATCAAAATTTGGGTGTTGTTTTACAAGAGCCGATTAAAATAATCAGATATGCTTCATGTAAAGCCTATTTGTTGGACACATGTGTTTAGGTATTTGAATTATTTAACAGATATTAAGGATATATCCTTATAAGGATCAATAACTGGTCTCCATTAAAATTATGGATCCAGGTATCACTCAAGTACACCTTACCACACGGTGGATTAACTCCATAGTGGTACTCAGCTTACATGCTTATCCAAATTGCCTTGAGCAAAAATTTTTCTAGCTAATATAATGCTGAAGAGTCTAATTTCTGAGAAATATATCACTCAGAAAAGACTTAAAGGTTAAAGATCTTTGACTTTATGTTTAACTGTTTCTCAATTAAGCACAAAGTCAAGGGCCACACCTAATAGGTGCGCCTATTCAGCGCACACTATTCATATTTTTCCATGAAGCTCTTCATAGCCTCGTTGCCAGCCAACATGATGCAGCAGATCGGGAGGAAGAAGTACTTGGACAAAGAGTACTTAGGAGCAATGCACCCGAGAATTCTTCATCGTGGACGATGAGCACTCAGCGTTAGTTGTTACTCAACTATAAAGGTCTCAAGGGCTACTGTGGAGGCCATGGGCCCCGGGTACCTCAAGGAAGGCAAATGTGACCACACGGATAGAGGGTGGGTAGGCCCATGTAATAAGGGATATAGTAGAACTCGGCTTCATGTAACCTTGCACGACAAGGAAAGGGGCATAGTCCTAGCCGGTTACTCTATGGTCTGAGAAGGAAATCCCTTGGTCGAGTTCGACTAGGATTCCTACCCTGTAACCTTGCCTCCTCGGTTTATAAGGAGAGGCAAGGAGCCCCCTAGGCCATCAACACACAGCATAACCAATCTTGCCAGAGAATACAACAAAAGTAATACACCACAACTAGAAGTATGGTATTACCTCACCCCGAGGGCCTGAACCACTATAAATCATCTTGTCTTTCGAGGTCCATCGAGTTTTAGTATGATGAGTAACCCTACAATCAATATAGCCGATATAAAACATTGATAAAACCATTGAGTGTAAATGGGTCTTTAAGAAAAAGACAGACGTAGATGGAAATGTTCACATCTATAAAGCACCATTGGTAGTAAAATGTTTCAAACAAATTCAAGGTGTTGATTATGGTGAAACTTTCTCACCTATCGCGATGCCAAAATCTAGCAGATCATTCTACCGATTGCGGCATATTTCGATTATGAGATATGGCAAATGGATGTCAAAACAGCTTTCCTTAATGAAAATCTATGTGAGGATGTGTACATGACACAGCCTAAAGATTTTGTCGATCCACAATCAGCTGGAAAGATATGCAAGTTGCAGAAATCCATTTATGGGTTGTCGGAGTTGGAATATTCGTTTTGATGAAACAGTCAAAGGATTTGGTTTCATCAAAAATGAAGAAGAGCCTTGTATTTACAAAAAGGTTAGTGGGAGCGCACTTGTATTTCTAATCCTATATGTGGATGACATATTGTTGATTGGAAATGATATTCCTATGCTTGAATCCGTTAAGACATCATTGAAAAATAGTTTTCGATGAAAGAGTTAGGGGAAGCAGCATACATTCTAGGCATTAAGATCTATAGGGATAGATCAAAGAGGCTAATTATGTTAAGCCAGAGTACATACATTGACATGGTGTTGAAGAGGTTCAACATGTAGGATTCCAAGAAAAGTTTCTTGCCCATGTCACATGGTATTAATCTAGGCAAGAATCAGTGTCCTTAGACCACTGATGAGCGGAACAAGATGAATGCAATTTCATATGCTTCGTCAATTGGGTCCATTATGTATGTCATGCTTTGTACGCATCTAGATGTTCCATATGCACTATGCGTTCCTCATCTATGGAGGTGAGGAAGAGCTCGTTGTAAATGGTTACACTGATGTAAGCTTCCAAACTGACAGAGATGATTTTCAATCGCAATCTGGATTTGTGTTCTGCCTCAATGGCGGAGCGGTGAGCTGGAAGAGTTCTAAGCAAGACACTATTGCTGATTCTATGACGGAGGCCGAGTATATAGCAGGTTCTGAAGCTGCGAAAGAGGTTCTTTGGATCAAGAAATTTGTTTCTCAGCTGGGTGTGATAACTAGTGCTTTCAGTCCAGTGGACCTCTACTGTGATAATAGTAGGGCCATTGCACAAGCCAAGGAGACTAGATCGCATCAGAAGTTCAAACACATTCTACGACGGTATCAGCTTATTCGCGAGATAGTCGATAGAGGTGATCTGAAGACACACAGAGATTTGAATGTTGTAGATCCATTGATAAAGCCACTTCCTTAGCCAAAACACGACGCGCACACTTGGGCAATGGGTATTAGATACTTATATGATTGACTCTAGTGCAAGTGGGAGACTGTTAGTGATTGCCCTAGAGGCAATCATAGAGATGATTGTATCACATTCTATGTTTATGAATTTACGAATGAAGTGTTCCTTGTAGATAGATAACTTATTATTGATCGATGAGTATGTGACTTATTCATGAGACTCTTTATGTGATATGTTACTATTTCTAAATGAACCTTGATTATATATCATATATGGAACATATATGATTTTAAGATCAACACATGTATTGATTGATGATCATGTCTTGTGGATCATGGTATGAAGATACCAAATCAATAATGTGGACACATGTTAGAGAACATGTTGTTGGATAGACCCAACTTGAGACACTGCAAGAGCTATATATGATGTGTCATCAATTGGTCTCAAGTAGTGTTGGTGTAGAACTCCTATACCTGAGATTATCATGGTTTCCAACATGTGTAGTGACTTACTTTGGGGCTACCAAATGCTACTCCGTAACTGGGTAGTTATAAAAGTAGTCTAAAGAGTTTGCTATGAAACATGTAGAGGGATGTGCATAATCAAGATGAGGTTTGCCCCTCCCAGTTTATAGGACAGATATCTCTGGGCCCCTGGATGTAATGGACTACTGAAGTGCATGGCCATGCTGAGTGATTGAAGAGTCAATCACGAGTTAAGTAATCCATCACATGGTCAAGTGAATTATTGAGCTACTGAAAGGATGGCACACATCTCGCCTTGAGCTTAATCGATATTGTGTGGCAAAGGGGTTCGTACACGTATACACTATAGGTTCGGCCAATATAATCTTTGTGTGCAGCCACTGGGTCAATATGCCTTGCTAGAGACTGCTATTGACACGTGGACCAAAAAGTTGTTTTCGGGTTGCAACCGAGTGCACATGAACCTACGAGGTCGCACACTTGACGGGTTGGAACGAAGTGCTTGGATAGAGATCTGAATATGGTTCAGTTTGTTGGGATCCGAATAGAGTTCCTAATGGGCCTGTGAGGCCTAGTTAGATGATCTATATATTGAGGGCGAGGCGCAGTGGAAGGTGGTTCTTCATGACAAAACCCTAGCCGCACCTCTCCCAACGAGCCAAACCCTAGCCGCACGGGTGCTAGCACTTCCACGCACGGCATTCCAACCCCGGACGTGTGGATACCAGTAGAGATGTTGCTGCATTGCGGTGTTGATTGGCATGGAACATGAAAAGGCAATCGTGCGAGGAGGAGACGCTCATGCAACGAGGTGACGATCGGGTTGCATAGACTGACTACTTCCTCTACGTCGGTGCACGTTTTCTCGGATCAGGCTACTTCGACTCTGCTTTTGCTGCTCTCCGCGTCGAGTGGTAATGATCCATGATCTTTTACTCAAATGGTTTACTAGTTTACACAGTAGAAAATTTTGTTTCTGCACTATCGTAGCCTACACGTAACCTAATAGTAGGTACTGGTTTTAGTTGCTTTTTATCATCGGTCCATCCAGAATTGTCCACGGCTGAGTTCGGTCGGACATGGAGAAGACGAGACTGATCTCCACGTCAACGGCTTGATCCGGCAAGAGATCTTGGGGGTTTTGGTTGCCACCCTGAGGAGAGGCTAGAGGAGCAGCGTCTCGTGCAGAGGTGCCTTTGATTCTAAGGTGAACTGTCACAACCTGAGTTCCCCCCTTTTAGAGTCTTAAAATCAGTTAAGAAATTATTCAAAGAAATTGTTTATTAAGGCAAGAGGAAAGAGGTTAACAAAAATATTAAATAATAAGCTATTATTGTTGGGAATATTTTTCTTGTATTCTCGATGCCCCAATACACTAACAGGAATATTAGTGTAATTTGCAGAGCATGGGAAGTAATTTTAATAAATCAAAATCGGTTATCGAATTACATAAATTGGAAATCTCTGAAACATCCATCGCCTGATCCCGTAAGCCGCATCCTAGCCCACTCCCTTCCCCTCCGCGCCGGCCTGTCGGTCGCGCCGCCCGCCCAGCCTCCCTCTCCCGCTGACATGTGGGACTGGGGTCCACATGTCAGCATCCTCTTCAATCTCCCTCCGATTTCGCCGGAGGAGGGGACCGCTCCGCACCCGTGCTGTCCGTTCAAACTAGAAGGACTGGGTTATCACCCCACTTTCCCGTGTCCTCCACCCCCACTCTCCCACGACTCCGCGCTGGACGTGCCCCGCTTTGCCGCCATCATCTCTCTCTCCCTCTCACTGACAATACCCCTTAACCCGGCCATGATCTCTCTCCCTAGCTCTATAAGAACCCCACCGGCCTTCCGTTTTCCTTTTCCTGATTCAATCCACCTCGCCAAATCCTAATTCAATCCCCAAACCCATCTCCCCCAAATCCAATGCTGGCCACCACCCCCAGCCGCTTGTCATCACGGGCCCCGGTCCCCATCCTCACTGTCACGCCCACGGTGGGAACCACCACCTCATCTCCCATTTCTGCTGCTTGCGGCCCTCTGCCACACTGTATGGTGGCTGCCAGCGACTATCAGACTGCGTGTCACCGCCTCCTGGCCGTCCAATCTTCCCTTGGGTATATCTGGGCTGCCCACATGGCACCTCTCACGGCCATTGCGCTGTTGCCACGTCGGTCCCCCATTGAGTCACGAATAGGTGGGGCCCCCTGTAGGTGCCAATTTGCCCCTTGGTTGACACCATAAACACTAATTTAAGCGCAATAAAAAAGTTCATAACTAATTCATACGGAGTCCGACTAGTTCCATTCAAATTGCATTAAATAAAAAATGCCAAGAATCTATTAAAATTAGTTTTAGATGTTGATTCAGTGGTCTTATCTACTGTTTTTATTGTTATTGCTATGATTGTCGCTTGATAACGACGTTTCCAACACCCTAGTTTACTACGAGGTTGTAGCAAAAGTCGTAGGTGCAGAGCAAGGCAAGTCGCATTCCTTATCTTTCCGCAAATGATTTGTTTCATTTAACTAAAATTGCATGTCTTTATTATTTCATGTGGATCGGGATATCCTATGCTTTATGTTAGTAGCCCTAGTTTGTATATCCGATTCCTTTATAACTTGGGTCATAACTTGACTAGATTATGGATTAGGAATTGCTTAGCCATACCTAGTCAATCTAGCTCACCACTAGCATAATTATTCATTATTGCTGTTACTTTGACCCCATGTCGAGATGACAGATTGGACTGATAATGGTTACTTAACAATCTCAAATATGACTTAATAGTGGGCCATGGGTGCATCGTTTCACTGGCTGCACCCATGGCAGTTAAGGACTACTTACCACAGGCCAGCGTGGGTAACAGCTAGGCATGTAGTGTAGCTCTTCTCTCTCCTAGGCACCATTGAAGAGGGTAGGTGTGATGGAGTTGGGTCGGGCTAGGTTACGCTGCTGATCGGCTTCCGGATCCATCTTGGCGCAAGAGGGGTAGCCTGACTGACATAGTGTGCCCCATTGGCAGATGCAATCTTAGCATGGTGTGCATGGTTAGGGAGGGGTTATATGAAAGGTCCTGTCACAGCCTCTTAGCAGGGTGCCGTGGTGGCATGCTAGTGCATGGAAACGTGCGTGGGGTTGTGTCTTGTGGGTAAAGTTATACACCTCTCGCTAGAGTAAATGTACTCAAATAGCCATGCCCGCGGTTGTGGGTGACTGATCGAGATTCATCGTGATTAGTCCCACCTAAATAATTTTGACTTAAAAATATTGGATTAGACTAGGATGGATGGTTTGAGCCTGTTCAACGTGGTGTAACGTTGTTTAGTGATAATTAATCTTGCTAAAAAACAACCGTTTTACTGGCTTGTCAACTGCAACTATTTACTACTGCTTTATGCTAATGAGCCGAAGGCTTTCCTTGTCACCTATGCATAATTACATTTTTGGTGTGTCCTGCTGAGTACGGTGGGTGTTACTCCGTCTTGCTCTTCTTCTCTGATGATGAGTTAGGATTTGATTGCGGTATATTTGCAAAGTAGGCCTCAAAATGCTGTTAACTGCACCAAGTTATTACATAGGGGTTTCACTATTATTTTATGGGTTTAACTTGTGAAATACATTAGGTCCAATTTACAGTTGATATAGGGATTATTGTTTAGCATTATGGCAAAAAACCAAAATCAAAAACCTTATGGTTTGCTTGTGGTGAAAAATGCAAAGTGGGCATCGTAACTAAATTTGCTGCAGTTGATTGACATTTTGGAGTTTTATTGAAGTTATTTGATAGGGTTAAGATGTGATTTAGCCTTGACCAATATTACTGTGAATAAGCACCATTATGGCTAACATTCTGGTAGAAGTGCACAGCAAGAAGATTTGGGGATTTAATGTGGTGAAAAATATGAAATAGGTATCCTAAAATTACTTGTTTTTATATTGGTGCTAAATTTGAGTGATTTTATAAGGGTACTAATTCAAGTGATAAAATAATGCAAAAATTATAGTTGCCTAAGTGTGCTGTGTATTATTTTGAGAATTTTGTTAGGTTTTTATTTTGTACCAATTATGTTTAGGATTTCCCATTGTCCATTCCAATCCATATAAGACAACTATTATGAAAATTCATTTAAGAGCCAAAAACAATAGAAATAAATTATGCACACCAAGAAATGATGTTTTACTTATTTGCACCTTTTATTACATGACCTTCATTTATATAACTTTGGTATGCTTACACTTTCAGGTTCATAGGACAATTATTAAGTTTCCTTTTATCAAAATTTTCAACTATCAAGCTTTTTCCTATATAAGGAAAATCCAAAATATATCAAAACTATCCACAACACCAAAGGTCAAGCACACACTGGTCATTTTATCAATTTGGGATTTTAAACTTTACTTTTGGTCTATTGAACTAATTGGATTTTTAAAGTGGATTTTAAATTATTAGGCATAGTTGGATGATTTATTACCATATTAGTTTAACTAAGTTGATTTGACATCCTAGCATCATAGGGCCATTGTTTGCACCTTATAAGGTTTTCATCTTCTAACCCCCATATGTGGTTAGTATAAATTTCCTTAGACAAGCAAGGTAGGAAGAAGTAAAATTTTTATGAGCGTCCTTTGGGAAAATATAAATACGATATCCCAGAATACTCCGGGGTAAAGTGCTACGTCGGTATTTCCGTGCACTTCATGTGCAGTTGCCAGGGACGCAGTTGGCTAAAACTTTTGTTCTTTCTATGTTGCCTTGCTAAGTAGAAATGTATCGCTTTCCTTAGCGAGTTTACACTTGTTCTTGTTTTTTGTTGTTTTGAAGACAGGATAGGTTAATGACCAGTTTTGATCTCCTGAAGAATTATCATACTAACCCTGAGTCGTTGTTGGCGGTCAGTAAACCCCATTTCGACCACCAACCTTCGGCAATAAAATGGGTAAAACATAGGTTCAATGCATTGATTTTTTTAGACTAATCTATTTTCACAAGTTGTATCATGTACTCATGTCTAGTTATTTTGTAAGTAACATCTAAATAAAGTTGGAAATGCATGAATTTCAGAGAAGATTGGACAAACCGAACCAAAGTGCCTTGGCCGGCCAGCCAGGGAGTGTCCGACCAAGGGCGCTAGGCCGGCTGGTCCTGTGCCAATCTGGGCCAATGCATAGCAGCCTGACACACGGAGGCTAGCTGGTGCACCAAGGAGACCTGGCCGGCTCTTCTATCCTACTTGGTCAGCCCAACTCCACATGTGCGAAGCCCAAAGAATCCAAGGACCGAACGACCTACAACCGGGACTGGCCGACCTAAAGTTGGGCCAGCCAGTGCACCCCTGGAGGCTGGTCGGCCCAGCCAGAAGCACAACTGCCATCCCAATAGACGCTAGACAACATCCAAGGCCAGATTCTGTCTTTACGGCACAATCTGGAACATTGGAGGAGACCACAAACGGGAAGCAGCAGCCATCGAAGCTGAAGGCGTGTCAAGATATTCCTTTGAAAATTCGCCAGGAATGGCGAAGGAAGGAGACGACGATTGCATCACCTACACCATAGTCTCGGGATGTGGGTGATGAACAGAGCTACAACGCAAACTGAATAATCGTTCAAAGTCGGTATAGTGCTAGTCCTAGGCTAGAACGTACTACAGACGTGAGCCTACGCACAAATGGTTCCACAAGTCACCAAAAGCTGTAAGACACACTAGGAGAAGAAACAAGAAAGGTAGAAGTCCTGATTTCTCTTTTCTTTTTTTTCACTCCTTCTTGTTTTGGCTCTTTTTTTTTGTGGTGCGGCTATTTTTTCTTTTTTAAGGACCTTTCTGCCTTTTCTTTTCTTTTTTTGCCTTTTTTTGGAATTTTGTTACACAAAACTGAGCATGGACCTAAAAGCAAGATTACAGGGACTCAAATGTAAACATAAAAATTACTGGTGCAGAAATACAAACGAAAAATTAGATATATACAAAAATGGGATGTGTGTCACACCCTGAGTTTAGCCACACAGAAACTTCACCGGAGAAAATACCTAAGAAAAGGAATTTTAAAATGGCTAGAGAAATTAATTGATGGTGTAAAATGCAACATAATAAATTGTCGTGGCCGGGAATATTTTTCTTGTATTCTCTGTGCCAAAATACATTAACTGGATTTTTAGTGGAATTTACAGAGCGCCGGAACTATTTTTAATAAATCAAATACGCTTATCGGAATTAACATCGTCCTGGAAATCTTTTTCTTTCTTCCTTTCTCTTTTTCTCCCTCGGGGCCGCTGGCCCGCTCCTGTGCCGCCTGCGCCCTCGCTCCTCGCGCCCTCGCCCTCGTGCCCGCGCGCTCGCGCCCTCGCCCTGCGCCCGCGCCCCGCACCCTGTGCCCGTGCCCTCTCCCTTGCCCGCGCCCCGCGCTCTCTCGTTCTCGCGCCCACGCTCCTCCCGCTGACAGGCCGGGCCCGCCTGTCAGCATCATCGTTCTCCTCCGTCCGAATCGGGCGGAGGGGAAACTCCCCGGGGCCGTCCGATCCGGCGCCGTCCTCCTCATCCTCCCGCACTCGCACTCGTTCAAACGGTCGCGGACCGAGTCCGCCCCACTCCCCCGAGTTCTCCGGCGTCCACGTCCCCTCTCTCCCGTGAACCACGCGCACGATGCCCACGCCGCCGTCCACTCTCCCGTGCACGATTGGAGCCGTTCGGCCTCGATCTCTCCCGGCCGACTGTATATAAACCATCTCCACCCTCTCCTCCATCTTTTCCCCAACACGCCGAGCTTTCCAGTGCCCCAGAACCCCGTCGCCACCGCGCACCCGAGCTCCACCGTTTTTCGCCGCCTCCGGCCACCGCTCGCCGCCGTTCCGGACGCCGCCAGGCCACTCCGCCACCGCCTGCACCTCCGCCGCGCCGCGCCGCATCTCGGCCGCCACTCCGTGGAAGCCGAAGCTCGCCGGACCGCCTCGCCCGCGCGCACGGTGAGTATCGGCCTTCCGCCTCCTTTCCGGCCGATGTTTCCTGCCGCGCCGTGTCTCCATTCTCCACTCTAACTCCTCTCCCGTCCTCCTCATCCTCCAGGACACCTCGGCAGCCGCCTCTCGCCCGTTCCCCGCCGTCGGAGCTCCGTCGCCGACGTCGTCCCGAGGCCGCCGCCGCCTTTTCGTTGCCACTGTCGTCTTCGCGCCGTCGCTCGCCGTCGCGAGCCGCCGGTGAGAACCCCCTCCGTTTTCCCGTTCATTTCCGCCCCTCCGTGTGGTCGTCGCCGCGCCGGGTGGTCGCCGTCGTCGACCATCGGGTCGCGTGCGCGCCGCCGCCTCCCGCTCGGGACGGCTGGCTTCGGCCGCCGCTCCCCGGGGCCGTCCGATCTGCCGGGTGGCAGATCGGGGCCGCCCGCTCGCTCGCCCGCGTGGTGCGCCCGCTCTCGGCCGCGGTGGACTTGGTCCGCCGTGCGCCTGCCTCTCGCACGCCACTGGCTGGTGGAGCCCGCCTGTCGGCGCCGGCTTCCCAGTCTGGTGACGTCATTAATCGGTTAATGCGCATTAAATCACTGGTTAATTATATTCACTCTGAAAATAGCAGTAAACTTCAATAAATCATAACTATTTCATGCGAACTCTGATTAAGTCCATTCAAATTTCATTAAATCCAGAAAAATGCCAAGAATCCATTAAAAATACTTTCAGCCCATGTTTGTTGACCCCCATGTACTGTTTTTAATTGTTTATGCACTGTTTGTTGTAGAATCCGACGCCGGTAATTCTCCTGCGTATTTCGAGATCGTAGCCGAATACCTTGAGCCGGAGCAAGGCAAGTCGCACTGATACTTTGATCAATTCGTACCCATTTTTCATTAAATTGCTTTGTTTACGCAAATAAACTGCATTATTTTAATAATTCATGTGGATTGGTATTGCCTATACAATGTTAGGTTTCAGCCTTAGTCTTGATAACTAAATCCTTGTCACCTGGGTAATAATATGAGTAGAATATGATCCCTAGGATGCTTAGCCATGCTTAGCAACATAGCTCACCTGGTATTAAATAATGTCTTTTTATATGATTCGACTCAATGTCGGAAAAATGGAACCATGGATAGGTTGTTGTTAAATTCCTAAAATTTTGACCTAAATGGTGGGCTGTGGTGTATGGTTTGCTTGTCACACCCATGGCAATTAAGGACCGGTTCGCGGGAACCACTTGGGCAACTTCCCGTACTTGCCACAAGCCAGCGTGGGCAACGGCTGGGCTTGAAGCGTTTCTTCTCCCTCTCCTAGGCACCGAAGAAGAGGGTGGGCGTGATGGAGTTGGGTCGGCCCGGGGTAGGGTTGATCGGCTGCCGGATTCACCGTGGCGCAAGGGGGGTAGCCTGGCCAATATGGCGTGCCCTGTCGGCAGGTGCAACCTCAGCGTGGTGTGGATGGTTAGGGAGGGTTGCGTGAACGGTCCTGTCACAGCCTCGCACGGGACATCGTGGTGATGTACTGGCACACGGGAACGTGTGTGGGGGCTGTGTCTTGTGGGTACAGTTGTACACCTCTGATCAGAGTAAAACTATTCGAATAGCCGCGCCCCGCGGTAATGGGCACATTGGCCAAGACTCACCGTGATTAGTCTCACCCTAGATAATTAATCTGTTTTATCAAACTGGTGTTGTGGAAGGTGTGTGTCCGGTCGGCGTGGTTGAGCTGACCGGGGGTGACCGGTTAGCGTGGTGTAACGCTAGTCGGTGGAGACTGGTGAGTGTGGTTTAACTCTCATCAGTTTCGCCTGGTGGTCGTGGTGTAACTTCCATCAGCGCGGCCTGGTCAACGTGTTTAGCGTTGGTCGGGAAAAGCTGGTCAGCGTGTTACGTTGTCCGGTGGTGACTGGTTAACGTGGTGTAGCGTTAATCAGTGGAGTCCGGGTAACGTGGTGTAACGGTACCCGGAGGTGTCTGGTGAACGTGGTGTAGCGTTCATCAGTGGAGACTGGTTGACGTGGTTTAGCGTCAATCAGTTGGGAATGGTTGGGCCTGGTTAACGTGGTGTAACGTTAATCAGTGGTGAATTAATATTGTTAATTAAATCAACTTTTCAATGTTTGCGAACTACTCCCTTTTGCAACTGCTTTTCCGCAAATAAACCCTATCCCATCTTTGTACCCGGTGCATATGCATATTTGTGGGTGTGATTTGTTGAGTACTGTGGGTGGTACTCAGCCTTGCTCCAATTTTCCCCCCCAGTGTTGGAGGACGCGTCAGATGAAGATCATCCTGAGGAATAGGCTGGCTCCGCCGTCAAGGTGCCTGTGGGAATGGAATCGGCTGCTTGGCCAGATGTTTATAGACTCCGTTTTTTTTTTTTTCCGCTGCATTTATGTAATTTACAGTTTACTCTGTTTGTAAGACACTCTGTATGGCAACTTGGTTTGTGTACCCTGGCTTTCCTGGGCAGGGATTTATTACACATTAATGTTCAGAATTTCGGTGCGAATTTCTGGGCGTTACAAGTTGGTATCAGAGCCGAGCTTGACCGTAGGACCAGCCAAATGGAAACCCTAAGAGCCCTCTGAAATTCCCATTTGCATATGCTTCTTACAGTTGGAGTTATTTTGGGAAAAGTGGGAATCTATTTTCAAGTTGGGGTAAAATCTTGGCCGTTTATGTGATGGAAAATTTGAGTCAAACCTGGAGTTAAATTTTTGTTTCAAGGATTGACATAGTGTCCAAATTTTGGGAAAACATTGGTTATTCTTGGGAAATGTTTGATTTACAGCATGCATAAAATCTCTTTATTTGTGTCGAAATTATTATGTGAATCTTATGTGGTTTCGCAATGGTATTTTGTTGGTTCAAAATTTACTTACAAAACTATTTACTGCATAAAATCGTTGTTGTTTCCAAATTATTTATTGTTTACTTGTTTGGATCTGAGCATACATTGATTCCCCTCCTTGTCTTCTATAGATGGACAACCTCCCCAACCAGCGTTGTACCGACATGGGTGGCTACGTGGAAGAACTGCGGATGATGAGCTTCACCTTGGGGTACAGCCGTGCCCCAGAATACACAGCAGTGGAGCCCTTGGAGGGTGAGCTACCACACCGGGTTCGTGTGGAGTTACCTGGCGAGATGTACCTCCTGCCTGCCATGGAGGTAGAGGTTGGCGGGCGTACCTTCAATCACGCCTGTCAGGAGGCTGCTTTCCGCCTGCTTGGAGAGCTGCGCCGAAGCATCACTCTACTCTCCGCACCACTTCTTACCGCTACCTCCCCTACCGGACGCCCGACCAAGAATACAGTTATTTCCAGCGGGCAGACAATGAGAACGACACTACCATTGTTCACATGAGGCAGGCGATGATGGCTATGGACTACATGCACGCCAACTGGGTGCGTGCAGCTCATGACCGGGAGGACGCCAACAGGATGACTATCATGGGACTCCAGAACCAGGTCGACCGCCTGAAGAAGGAGGTCGCAGAGCTTAAGGGACAGCCGCCACCCGGTGGAGCCAGGACCCGGCTGACTCCGAGGAAGAGGACCCTTCCTCCGGTGCGTGTTCAATTGGCTCCCAGGAACGGGCCTCACGCACCACCACCCCCACCGGCACCAGCTCCAGCACCAGCTCCAGTGCCTGCACCTGCTCCAGTACCAGCACCGACGGGTGGATGGATCAGTGCATCGTCTGATGGCGATGGCTCTCAAGGAGGCACCAGCATCCATGGAGGTTTCACTTCGACGGACGACAGCAGCTCCTTCAGCGGGTCTCGCACTCGCAGCGAGGCCAGTTCTTCGGCCCACGGGAGTGTGGATTATGTGGGCGGATCCAGGAGCCGCACAGACGACGAGGCCGGAGACGAGCAGGAGCCGGAGTACGACTCGGATGACCGTCGAAGCCGCTCGGAGCATTAGACGCGCCACCCTTAGCTTTGCCGTTTTCTTAGTTTGATTTCCTGTTTAGTTGTAATGTTAGGAATGTTTGTTTGTTTGGGGTTAGTGGTGGCATGCCGTCTGTTGTGGTATGTCCGCCGTAATTAGGAGTTGAACTGTTTTTCCTATGTTTCCAACCAAGAAGTTCAGTTAATTTAATTCAATCACTTAATTATCACCCCTGTTTCTGAGCCACCTGTTTTTCTCCTCCCCTCCCTCTGCTCTCCCCTTCAGATGGTGAACACAAGGAGTGGAGCCCGTGCTGCCAGTGACACTAGCGCCACCAACCAGCGAGAAGGAGCACCTCAGGATCAAGGAGTACCTAACCATGTGCCACCGCCACTACCGGAGAACCCCACCTTGGCGCAGGTTTTGGCCAACCAAAACCAGATGATGGCTCTGATGATGCAACAGATGCAGCAGAACAACCAGCAGCAGCAACACCAGCAACCACAGAATCCGGCCATTGCCCCTCAATCCAAGCTGCCAGAGTTCCTGAGGGTCAGGCCGCCAACTTTCTCCAGCTCCCCCAACCCCATTGATGCCAACGACTGGTTGTTGGCCATCGAGAAGAAGCTCAACCTCCTCCAGTGCACCGACCAAGAGAAGGTCGCTTTTGCTACTCACCAACTCCAAGGTCCCGCATCGGCTTGGTGGGACAATTTCCTGGTGACCCGCACCGCTACCACAGAGGTCACTTGGGCCGAATTCTGCTACAATTTCCGGAAGTCGCAGATTCCGGCGGGAATTGTGGCACAAAAGAAAAGAGAATTCAAGGACCTGGTCCAAGGGAATAGGACGGTTACCGAATACCTCCACGAGTTCAACCGTCTAGCGCGCTACGCGCCAGAAGAGGTCCGCACCGATGCGGAAAGACAGGAGAAGTTTTTGGATGGATTGAACGACGAGCTGACCAATCAGCTCCTCTCTAGCGACTACCCAGACTTCGAGAAGCTGGTGGATAAAGCTATCCGCCAGGAGAGCCAGCACAACAAGGTGGATCGCAAGAGGAAGGCAGCCCAGTTCCGGACTCAACAAGGACAGCTTCAGCGACCACGAATGATGATGGGCCCGCATGGTGGACCAGCCACCATGATCGTCCGTCAACAACGCCCGTTCTACCCGGGCACTCTGGAAGCAACAGCAACAGCGGGCAGTACAACCGTCAGTCCGCTCCGCGCCCACCAATGGCACCAACACAGCAGAGTCAGCCACGGAAGGATACCGGGGGCAAGAGCTACGTCTGCTACAACTGCAATGAACCGGGCCACTTCGCCGACAAGTGTCCGAAGCCGAGGCGAATGGGATCCAGACCTGCAGCTCCCCAGCACCCCAACGCCAATCAACAGGTGGTAAAGGGACGTGTCAACCATGTCTCCGCCGAAGAGGCACAGGCCGCACCGGAAGTGGTATTGGTACGTTTCTCGTGAACTCAACACCTGCTACTGTACTTTTTGATTCTGGTGCAACACATTCTTTTATATCCAAGAAATTTGTGGGGACACATGGGATAAAGGTAGTGGAACTTAAAATCCCCATGAGGGTTCATACGCCTGGGAACCGAATGGTAACTGCTCACTATAGCCCTTCAGTGAGCCTAGAAATCCAAGGATCACCTTTTCTAGCCAATCTTATCCTCTTGGAATCCAAAGACCTAGATGTCATCCTAGGGATGGATTGGTTGACCCGACACAAAGGGTGATCGACTGTGCGGACCGCACCGTAACGGTGACCAGCCGGAAGGAAAAGTGGTGATCTTCAAGTCACCCGTGCCGTTGCATCGGGAAGCAAGCTTGAATCAGGTCGCAGCAGAGCAACCACCAGAAAGTGGAACAAAGCCAGAAAGAAAAATACAGGATATTACAATAGTAAGGAATACCAGGATGTGTTCCCAGAGACCTACCAGGGATGCCACCAAAAAGGGAAATTGAATTCAGGATTGATCTGGCACCTGGAACAGCGCCAATATACAAGAGGCCTTACAGAATGGCACCGAATGAGATGGCCGAAGTCAAGAAGCAAGTCGACGACCTGCTACAGAAGGTTACATCCGACCAAGCACATCACCTTGGGGAGCACCAGTCATCTTTGTGGAAAAGAAAGACAAGACAAAACGGATGTGCGTGGACTACCGCGCACTAAACGATGTCACCATCAAGAACAAGTACCCTTTGCCGAGAATTGATGATCTGTTCGATCAATTGGAGGGTGCCACCGTCTTCTCCAGATAGACCTGCGATCAGGCTATCATCAACTTAGAATTCGAGAGGAGGATATACCAAAGACAGCCTTCACCACGCGGTATGGGTTGTATGAGTGCACTGTTATGTCCTTTGGACTGACCAATGCACCCGCCTTTTTCATGAATCTGATGAACAAGGTATTCATGGAGTTCCTGGACAAGTTTGTGGTAGTGTTCATCGACGACATCTTGATCTACTCAAAGTCAACGGAAGAGCATGAACAACATCTTCGTTTGGTTTTGGAAAAGTTGAGAGAACACCAGTTGTACGCCAAGTTCAGCAAATGCGACTTCTGGTTAAGAGAAGTGCAATTCCTCGGACACATCATCACCGCTCAAGGAGTTGCCGTGGATCCAACGAACGTGGAATCTGTCACCAATTGGAAACCGCCTAAGACAGTGACACAGGTAAGGAGTTTTCTGGACTTGCGGATACTACCGCCGGTTCATCGAGAACTTCTCGAAGATTGCCAGACCTATGACTCAGCTACTGAAGAAGGATGTTAAGTTTGTCTGGACCCCTGACTGCAATCACAGCTTTGAAGAACTCAAGAAGAAGTTGGTTTCAGCCCCGGTTTTGATCTTACCTGATCCCAAGAAGGATTTCCAAGTATACTGTGATGCATCCCGCCAAGGGCTAGGGTGCGTGTTGATGCAAGAAGGCAGGGTTGTAGCCTATGCATCGCGTCAGTTACGCCCCCATGAGAGCAATTACCCAACACACGACCTGGAATTGGCCGCAGTGGTCCATGCTTTGAAAATTTGGCGGCACTACCTCATTGGTAACCGTAGTGAGATTTATACGGACCACAAGAGCTTGAAGTACATCTTCACCCAGCCTGATTTGAACCTCCGCCAGAGAAGGTGGCTGGAACTGATTAAGGACTATGATGTGGGGATACATTACCATCCAGGGAAAGCCAACGTCGTGGCAGACGCCTTGAGCAGGAAAAGTTACTGCAACACCGCTCAGGCAGAGGCAATGTGCAAGGAAATGCAGCAGGAGTTTGAATGCTTGAATCTGGGCATTGTTGAACATGGATTCGTGGCAGCCCTAGAGGCTCAACCCACGCTTTTTGATCAAGTCCGCAAGGCACAAGCGAACGATCCAGAAGTCGAAGAACTTAAGAAGAACATGAGAGTCGGAAAAGCTCAAGGTTTTACGGAAGATGAGAACGGGACGGTATGGATGGGGGAACGTTTGTGCGTTCCAGAGAATAAAGAACTCAAGGACCTAATACTCCGGGAAGCCCATGAGACGCAGTACTCCATTCATCCAGGAAGCACCAAGATGTACCAAGACCTTAGAACCAAGTTTTGGTGGGCCAGCATGAGAAGGGAAATCGCCGAGTTTGTGGCACTTTGTGATGTGTGTCAGCGAGTCAAGGCAGAACACCAACGGCCTGCAGGACTGCTACAGCCACTCAAGGTCCCAGAGTGGAAGTGGGAAGAGATCGGGATGGATTTTATCACCGGGTTGCCCCGGACGTCATCGGGGTATGACTCAATCTGGGTGATCGTGGATCGACTCACCAAAGTTGCGCATTTCATCCCCGTGCATACCACGTACTCGGGTAAGAAACTGGCGGAACTGTATATGGCTCGCATAATGTGTTTACATGGAGTACCCAAGAAGATCATTTCTGATCGTGGTAGCCAGTTCACTTCCAAGTTTTGGCAGAAGTTACAAGAAGAGTTGGGAACCCGACTGAACTTCAGCACGGCATACCATCCGCAAACCGATGGTCAGACTGAAAGAGTCAATCAGATATTGGAGGACATGCTGAGAGCTTGTGCACTAGACTTCGGAGGAACATGGGATAAGAGCTTACCCTACGCAGAGTTCTCGTACAACAACAGCTACCAGGCCAGCTTGCAGATGGCACCGTTTGAAGCTCTGTATGGCAGGAAGTGCCGCACACCCCTTTTCTGGGATCAGACAGGTGAACGCCAGGTATTCGGAACCGACGCGCTCAAAGAAGCAGAAGAGAAGGTAGCCATAATACGAGAGCGTTTAAAGACGGCTCAATCCAGACAGAAGAGTTATGCTGATAACCGACGACGAGACTTAAGCTTCGAGGAAGGAGACTACGTGTACCTTCGCGTCACCCCACTCCGCGGAGTACACAGGTTCCAAACCAAAGGGAAGCTAGCACCACGTTTCGTGGGACCCTACCAAGTGTTAGCCCGTAAAGGTGAAGTGGCATATCAGTTGAGCCTCCCAGCTTCAATGACTGGCATACACGATGTGTTCCACGTGTCACAACTGAAGAAGTGTCTGAGGATACCAGCAGAACAGGCAGATCCGGAACAGATCGAGATCCAGGAAGACCTCACCTATGTGGAGAAGCCAATACGGATCCTGGAAATCAGTGAAAGAAACACCAGGAGCCGGGTAATCAGATTCTGCAAGGTACAGTGGAGTCACCATTCAGAGGAAGAAGCCACCTGGGAGCGAGAAGACGAACTGAAGTCCGCCCATCCTCACCTTTTCGCCAGCGCCTCCGAATCTCGGGGACGAGATTCTGTTTAAGGGGGGTAGGTTTGTCACACCCTGAGTTTAGCCACACAGAAACTTACCGGAGAAAATACCTAAGAAAAGGAATTTTAAAATGGCTAGAGAAATTAATTGATGGTGTAAAATGCAAGATAATAAATTGTCGTGGCCGGGAATATTTTTCTTGTATTCTCTGTGCCAAAATACATTAACTGGATTTTTAGTGGAATTTACAGAGCGCCGGAACTATTTTTAATAAATCAAATACGCTTATCGGAATTAACATCGTCCTGGAAATCTTTTTCTTTCTTCCTTTCTCTTTTTCTCCCTCGGGGCCGCTGGCCCGCTCCTGTGCCGCCCGCGCCCTCGCTCCTCGCGCCCTCGCTCCTCGCGCCCCGCGCTCCCTCGTGCCCGCGCGCTCGCGCCCTCGCCCCGCGCCCGCGCCCCGCACCCTGTGCCCGTGCCCTCTCCCTTGCCCGCGCCCCGCGCTCTCTCGTGCTCGCGCCCGCGCCAACGCTCCTCCCGCTGACAGGCCGGGCCCGCCTGTCAGCATCATCGTTCTCCTCCGTCCGAATCGGGCGGAGGGGAAACTCCCCGGGGCAGTCCGATCCGGCGCCGTCCTCCTCATCCTCCCGCACTCGCCCTCGTTCAAACGGTCGCGGACCGAGTCCGCCCCACTCCCCCGAGTTCTCCGGCGTCCACGTCCCCTCTCTCCCGTGAACCACGCGCACGATGCCCACGCCGCCGTCCACTCTCCCGTGCACGATTGGAGCCGTTCGGCCTCGATCTCTCCCGGCCGACTGTATATAAACCATCTCCACCCTCTCCTCCGTCTTTTCCCCAACACGCCGAGCTTTCCAGTGCCCCAGAACCCCGTCGCCACCGCGCATCCGAGCTCCACCGTTTTTCGCTGCCTCCGGCCACCGCTCGCCGCCGTTCCGGACGCCGCCAGGCCACTCCGCCACCGCCTGCACCTCCGCCGCGCCGCGCCGCATCTCGGCCGCCACTCCGTGGAAGCCGAAGCTCGCCGGACCGCCTCGCCCGCGCGCACGGTGAGTATCGGCCTTCCGCCTCCTTTCCGGCCGATGTTTCCTGCCGCGCCGTGTCTCCATTCTCCACTCTAACTCCTCTCCCGTCCTCCTCATCCTCCAGGACACCTCGGCAGCCGCCTCTCGCCCGTTCCCCGCCGTCGGAGCTCCGTCGCCGACGTCGTCCCGAGGCCGCCGCCGCCTTTTCGTTGCCACTGTCATCTTCGCGCCGTCGCTCGCCGTCGCGAGCCGCCGGTGAGAACCCCCTCCGTTTTCCCGTTCATTTCCGCCCCTCCGTGTGGTCGTCGCCGCGCCGGGTGGTCGCCGTCGTCGACCATCGGGTCGCGTGCGCGCCGCCGCCTCCCGCTCGGGACGGCTGGCTTCGGCCGCCGCTCCCCGGGGCCGTCCGATCTGCCGGGTGGCAGATCGGGGCCGCCCGCTCGCTCGCCCGCGTGGTGCGCCCGCTCTCGGCCGCGGTGGACTTGGTCCGCCGTGTGCCTGCCTCTCGCACGCCACTGGCTGGTGGAGCCCGCCTGTCGGCGTCGGCTTCCCAGTCCGGTGACGTCATTAATCGGTTAATGCGCATTAAATCACTGGTTAATTATATTCACTCTTAAAATAGCAGTAAACTTCAATAAATCATAACTATTTCATGCGAACTCTGATTATGTCCATTCAAATTTCATTAAATCCAGAAAAATGCCAAGAATCCATTAAAAATACTTTCAGCCCAAGTTTGTTGACCCCCATGTACTGTTTTTAATTGTTTATGCACTGTTTGTTGTAGAATCCGACGCCGGTAATTCTCCTGCGTATTTCGAGATCGTAGCCGAATACCTTGAGCCGGAGCAAGGCAAGTCGCACTGATACCTTGATCAATTCGTACCCATTTTTCATTAAATTGCTTTGTTTACGCAAATAAACTGCATTATTTCAATAATTCATGTGGATTGGTATTGCCTATACAATGTTAGGTTTCAGCCTTAGTCCTGATAACTAAATCCTTGTCACCTGGGTAATAATATGAGTAGAATATGATCCCTAGGATGCTTAGCCATGCTTAGCAACATAGCTCACCTGGGTATTAAATAATGTTTTTTTTTTATATGATTCGACCCAATGTCGAAAAAATGGAACCATGGATAGGTTGTTGTTGAATTCCTAAAATTTTGACCTGAATGGTGGGCTGTGGGTGTATGGTTTGCTTGTCACACCCATGGCAATTAAGGACCGGTTCGCGGGAACCACTTGGGCAACTTCCCGTACTTGCCACAAGCCAGCGTGGGCAACGGCTGGGCTTGAAGCGTTTCTTCTCCCTCTCCTAGGCACCGATGAAGAGGGTGGGCGTGATGGAGTTGGGTCGGCCCGGGGTAGGGTTGATCGGCTGCCGGATTCACCGTGGCGCAAGGGGGGTAGCCTGGCCAATATGGCGTGCCCTGTCGGCAGGTGCAACCTCAGCGTGGTGTGGATGGTTAGGGAGGGGTGGCGTGAACGGTCCTGTCACAGCCTCGCACGGGACATCGTGGTGATGTACTGGCACACGGGAACGTGTGTGGGGGCTGTGTCTTGTGGGTACAGTTGTACACCTCTGATCAGAGTAAAACTATTCGAATAGCCGCGCCCGCGGTAATGGGCACATTGGCCAAGACTCACCGTGATTAGTCTCACCCTAGATAATTAATCTGGTTTTATCAAACTGGTGTTGTGGAAGGTGTGTGTCCGGTCGGCGTGGTTGAGCTGACCGGGGGTGACCGGTTAGCGTGGTGTAACGCTAGTCGGTGGAGACTGGTGAGTGTGGTTTAACTCTCATCAGTTTCGCCTGGTGGTCGTGGTGTAACTTCCATCAGCGCGGCCTGGTCAACGTGGTTTAGCGTTGGTCGGGAAAAGCTGGTCAGCGTGTGACGTTGTCCGGTGGTGACTGGTTAACGTGGTGTAGCGTTAATCAGTGGAGTCCGGGTAACGTGGTGTAACGGTACCCGGAGGTGTCTGGTGAACGTGGTGTAGCGTTCATCAGTGGAGACTGGTTGACGTGGTTTAGCGTCAATCAGTTGGGAATGGTTGGGCCTAGTTAACATGGTGTAACGTTAATCAGTGGTGAATTAATATTGTTAATTAAATCAACTTTTCAATGTTTGCGAACTACTCCCTTTTGCAACTGCTTTTCCGCAAATAAACCCTATCCCATCTTTGTACCCGGTGCATATGCATTTTTGTGGGTGTGATTTGTTGAGTACTGTGGGTGGTACTCAGCCTTGCTCCAATTTTCCCCCCCAGTGTTGGAGGACGCGTCAGTTGAAGATCATCCTGAGGAATAGGCTGGCTCCGCCGTCAAGGTGCCTGTGGGAATGGAATCGGCTGCTTGGCCAGATGTTTATAGACTCCGTTTTTTTTTCCGCTGCATTAATGTAATTTACAGTTTACTCTGTTTGTAAGACACTCTGTATGGCAACTTGGTTTGTGTACCCTGGCTTTCCTGGGCAGGGATTTATTACACATTAATGTTCAGAATTTCGGTGCGAATTTCTGGGCGTTACAGCCTCCTCCAAATCCAAGCACCTAAGCAGAACTCCTTCAAAAGTCCGATAGTATAGTTCCCCATCAAGCAATACATACTTAGTAGCTTTATACCGAATTTTCCTGGAAACCGATTGTGATGGATTTTGCAAATAACCAATTATCTCCTGCCTCCAGTCATCGGCCTTGTCTTGAACATCAATATCGGCTATTTCAACCTCAACATGCTTATTCAGCCGATACCCTGAAGCAATCTGTGCAAGATTATTGGCTTCCAAATTTTGCTCCCTGGGAATATGATCTATTGATACCATCTTGAAATCCTTTAACAGATCCATACACTCCTCGTAATATGACCTCAAAACATCATCTTTGCACTCATATTCTCCAGACAACTGCTTGATCACCAATAAAGAATCGCCGATTATTTCTATGACATCGGCTCCAATTTCCTTCAAAAGCTGTAGTCCTTTTAACACCGCCTCGTATTCTGCTTGATTATTAGTCCGATAAGGTTTAATTGTGAAAGCAAACTCAAAACTTGCCCCCCGAGGCGATATAATAACCAAGCCGATACCAGACCCATGTTTGCAAACCGATCCATCAAAAAACAAAGTCCATGGGATCGGCTCTACATAATCTTCATGAGACCCTCTGTGTTGCACAATGAAATCGGCCACTGCTTGTCCCTTGATTGCCTTAGCCGATTCATATCTTAAGTCGAACTCTATCAAAGCAAAAATCCACTTACCAACTCGCTCTTTCAAGACTGGAGTCGACAACATGTATTTGACCACATCGGCCTGGCAAATTACTGTACACTCAGCCGATAGGATATAGTGCCTTAACTTTGTACATGAGAAATATAAACACAGGCATAATTTCTCCACCGCAGGATATCTTGTTTCAGCATCCAGAAGTCTTCTGCTCAGATAAAACACGACTCGCTCTTTTCCCTCAAACTCTTGTACCAAAACAGATCCGATGGATTTCTCATCGGCCGACAAATACAACTTGAATGGCACCCCTTTTTGCGACGGAATTAAAATAGGTGGGGAACTCAGATAATTCTTGATCTCGTCAAATACCTTCTGCTGTGCTGTCCCCCACACAAACTCTTGATCGGCCTTCAACTTCAATAATGGAGTAAAAGATTCAATCCTCCCTGACAAATTTGATATAAATCTCCTTACAAAATTAACCTTGCCGATTAATGACTGCAACTCCGTCTTATTGCTTGGTGGCTCTGTAGTCTTAATGGCTCTGATGCTTCGCTGACTAACTTCAATTCCTCGCTCATGAACCATAAAACCAAAAAACTGTCCAGCCGATACACCAAAAGCGCATTTGTTGGGATTCATCCTTAGTCCGTATTTCTTGGCCCTCTCCAGCACTTTCCGCAAATCGGCTATATGGCTTTCTTCACTTTTAGACTTAACCACCACATCATCAATATAAATTTCTACTAACAAGCCGATGAGATCATGAAATATATAATTCATCGCTCTTTGATAAGTCGCACCGGCACTTTTCAATCCAAAGGTCATCACTACCCACTCATATAAGCTGATAGCTCCTGGACACCGAAACGCAGTCTTATGTATATCTTCTTCAGCCATAAAAATTTGATTGTATCCTGCGTTGCCGTCCATGAAGCTGATAATCCTGTGGCATTGGGTATTCATCCTTGGGAGTAGCTTTATTCAGATCCCGAAAATCAATACATATCCTTAATTTTCCGTTCTTCTTCTCTACCGGGACGATATTAGAAACCCACTCAGCATATCGGCATGGCCTTATAAACTTGGCATCGTACAATCTTGTGATCTCTGCTTTGATCGGCTCGTATAACTCTGCCTTGAATCTCCTTGGAGCCTGCTTGAATGGCCGATATCCTGGTTTAATGGGCAGCCAATGTTCAACAATCGATCGGCTTAATCCTGGCATTTCATGGTACTCCCAGGCAAAACAATCCCGATACTCCTTCAACAGCGCTATCAATTCTTCTCGAAGTTCAGGACACAATTTCTTGCTTATGTACGTCGGCCTCGGCTTATCTCCTGGTCCTATATCAATCTCTTCCAAATCATCAGCCGACGTAAATCCTTGCCTCAGTTTCCTCTCGAAGTCTTCAATAGAGCCCATCAGAGTAACAATTCGGAGCCGACTTGCTGAATCGGCTGTATCCCCTGGCTAGTTACCTTAAGGTAATCTCCTTCCCATACTTTTCCGGATAGGCAATCAACACCGTCGGCTTCCCAGACTGGTAGATCGGTCATGGCAATATTAGTCGACCGATCTGCTAGCACCACCTCAACTTGATCTCCCTGCCATTGTATCAAACACTGATGCATCATCGAGGGCACACAGCAGTTTGCATGAATCCAGTCCCTGCCGAGAAGTAAACTATATGATCCTTTCCCGTCAATGACGAAAAATGTGGTAGGTAATGTCTTATTCCCTACTGTCAACTCCACGTTCAATACGCCCTTTGCTTCTGATGAATTCCCACCGAAGTCTTTTAGCACCATATTTGTCTTGATCAGATCTTCGGCAGTCTTCCCCAACTTCTGGAATGTGGTATGAGGCATGAGATTAACTGCAGCTCCTCCATCAACCAGCATCTTTGTCATCGGTTTCCCATTTACGTAACCCTTGATGTATAACGGCTTTAGGTGCCGATGCTCTAACTCCTCAGGTTTATCAAATATGGCCTGATCAGATTGTATCGTCAGCTGAGTGAAAACCTCCTCATCGCCTTCTTCATCTGATGGAAGCGCTTTATACTCCCGAGGCAAAAAGAACACCATGTTTACTGGAGCCGATGCGTCCTCATCGTCCTTCTTCTTGACTTGCCAAACTTGCTTGGTCTTTTTGTGACGATGATCAGCTTCCTCTTGATCCTGGCGTTGCTCTTCCTGTTGCTTTCGATGTCGTAACCGTTGTGCCCTTCTCTTTTGATTCTTCGTGAATATGCCACTAGGGCACCATTGAGGATTCTGGACTTGTTTTTCACGTACTTCCTCTTCTTCTTCAAAGAACTCTTCGTGGATCGGCCCTAATCGGCTATGAACCGATGCTCTTCTCCCAAACGACCGATCCTGTGAAAACCTCTGCCGCTGATCATGTCGTTTCCCCATACCGCTGCACTCGGGATAATCTTCTATTGATGGCAATCTCATCCCCTGATCCCAGCAGAATCGGAAGAACGGGCAATCCCAATGCAGATTATATCTCTCTGGCTCATCCCTCTGTTCTTCATATCTTGAATATTTTTCTATCATGTCCGATGAAGTAATCCTTGGATTATACCTTTGACGTCTTGCTCCATCGGCCTGATCCCCTGATGACGACCCCGCATAGACCATGTTTATGGGAAACGGGTGCCCATCAATCTTCATCGGCTTCTTATCTTCAAACTTGATTCGTCCTTGTTCGACTGCCGATTGAATCTGTTGCCGAAAAGCCTTACACTCATTGGTATGATCTGATATCGCATTGTGCCACTTGCAATATTTCTTCTTTTTTAGCTCTTCGGCTGACGGAATCACGTGGTTTGGCGAAAGTTGTATCTGCTTCTCTTGTAATAACAAGTCAAATATTTTATCGGCCTTATTAATATCAAAATCATACCGCTCTTCCTTGCCGATATCCTTGACCCATGGGCATGATACTGATTTCCTGTTTCTGGCCCACTCCGCCAATCCAACCTCAGCATCGGATCCCTCATCGTCTGAATCCGATGAATAGACCTGTACTTGAGCAACTCTTCTCTAGTACTTATCCCATTTTGCCTCTTGAAATCGGCCCTCATGAGCCGATACCTTCTGTACCAGGTGCGCCAGGGATTCAAACTCTTGCGAAGAAAATCTCTCCTTGATCGGCGCCAAAAGACCCTGGAAAGCCAGATCAGCCAGATGCCCATCGCTCAGGTTTAAACTATAACATCGGTTTCTGATATCCCGAAATCGCTGAACGTATTCCGGTACTGTTTCATCCGGTCGTTGCTTAACCGATGTCAAGTCCGACAGTCTCATCTCATGGATTCCAGCAAAAAAGTATTTATGAAACTGTTTCTCCAGATCGGCCCACCCCCGAACAGAATTCGGCGGTAATGAAGAGAACCATGAAAAAGCCGATCCAGATAGTGATAGGGGAAAAAACCTAACCCTAAGGGCCTCTTCAGCCGATGCCTCTCCGTACTGTGCCAGGAATCGGCTGACATGTTCTACTGTAGACGTGTTGTCCTGCCCTGAGAACTTAGAGAAATCCGGGACCCTGTATCGGTGTGGTAACGGAACCCTGTCAAACCACTCAGGGTATGGATGCCGATACATGAACGCTTGTTCCTTGGGCTTGATCCCGAACTGCTCCCTTACTATCTCTTCAACTCGCACCGATAAGTCTTCTTCTCTTGGATTCTCCTGTTGATACTGTTGATACTGTACCGGTGGAGTTGGTTGCCGATTTTGTCTATGATATTCCCTCTGATAAGTACCTGGATCGGCTCCTCCTGGATAGTTCTGCTGATATCCCCCATAATAAATAGATCGGTGATATCCAGGAGGAATATCCTGTTGCCCCCCAGCCTGGTTCTGTACGAACAAGTGTTCTGGTACATCCCTACTGATGTTGTAATTAACTTGATTTGGCTCTATCTTTGGCGGGAGAAAAACAGGATCCCGAGTTGGTTCTTGGGCAATTGATCCATCAACAGTATTCTTGATGAGGTTATGCAGTGTGTTTACCAAGATTCCCGACTGATTGATGAGCGCGTGGTGAACAGCCTCATTGACCATCTCCTGTAAAGGTTTGATTGGTGGGCTTTCGGGTTGTGTGCGGCTCGGTTCTCCTACCAGTACTGGTTTTGGAAACTGAGACTTCTGAACCGGCCCTTGCCTTGTCATGCTGAAGGACTCTAAGCACAGCTTCTGGAAATTGGCCATGGTCTGCTCAACTTGCTGTTTTTGCTCTTCAGTTAAATCTTCCATGTTGACCGGAATTACGTTGTCTATCTTGATTTCTTTCCCGGCCATGTTGCAAATCTGATTGTTGAACTTCGTGTTAAAACTTCGCGTCCCACCAGGCGTGCCAAAAGCGTGTTGACGCCGAAAATCGCCGGGATCAGTCCGGCGTCCTGCGAGCCACGCGAAGGCCTGGGACATTTGCTTTACTCCAGTGCAGGTCCTAAAGATTTGAGGTTCGTAGGCGTGCCAGTCAATTTGACCCTGCAATTGACAAGGAAGAAAATGTTAGATTCGTGAGCCTATCGGCTGGAAGCCGATATTGACTCATCTCATCGGCTTACGGTCGATGGGCACTGTAGCACTTATACACCGACTAGAAGCCGATGATGGCACGGGTAGTAATAAGATAATAAGTATTTAAACCAACCGATCGCCAGAAGGGTTCTCGAGGATCAGCTATGAATTGATGAGATAAGAAATTAAAGTGCGCAAATAAATTAAAGAAACACCAGCCGATTACGATTGAAATTGATGATGCCGCCACGAAGGCTTCGCCCGTGCCCGTGCCCGGGCCCTCGCTCGTGCCCGTGCCCGGATCTACTGTTCGTGCCCGGGGTCTTACCTGTCTTCTGTGTCCGCGCCCGGGTCCTCGCCTGTCTTCGTGCTCGGGTACTTGTGATCGCATCAGCGATGTAAACTAATCGGCTAACCCTCAGCCGATCACGAGAGTGATGCAGACAAGAATATATGACGAGCAGTGCAGTCGGCTAGGTAAAGAATAACCTATCGGCTAAGCACTCCGATGAAACACCGTATAAAACCCATCGGCTTATTAAGAGTACAGTTATTATCATCAGTCTAATAGATCGGACCCAACCGTTGCAGCACAGACTGATGATGATAGCAGGATCTCAGTAAACCGATAAATTTGATACGATTGTGATGTAATGATAACTTATCGGCTAGGCGCTCCGATAATACGTCGCATAAACATCGATCGGTTTGTTAGGAATAGAGTTATTATTGCCAGTCTAGTAGATCGGACCCAACCGTTGCAGCACAGACTGGAAACAATAACAGGATCTCAACAAGCCGATAGATCTAATGCGGCCGTGATGTAGAACAAGATAACTTATCGGCTATACATTCCGATAAGACGCTTGCACAGAAAACATCAACATATCAGGGATAACTTATCGGGGCAGTTTAGTAGGTCGGACTTAACCGATGCAGCACAAACTGTCGATAAATTATACCCAATAGGCCGATATGATCTATGCACGCGTGATGTGGTATGCCTAATCAGTCTACGAGGTCAAACTGAACTGATGCAGCCATAGACAGAGTAAACATACCGTGGTAAGGGGTGACGAGACTTACCCTCTCGCTGGAGTTCGGACCTAACCGATGCAGCCCGGCTTGAGAAGCAAGATCCCGTCGAAAGGGTGGCGATGCGCCGAAGTTTATTGATCTGTGATTGATGATTTACAAGGTGCCCAGGTGTACGTATTTATACCCCGAGTTACATAAGTCCTTATAGGACACGGTTCATGATTTCCTAATTACAATAGAAAACGCTAACAAGACCTGACCGGACAAGAGGTCAGGTTTCCTAAAGATAAACACTTGCCTAATTAACATGTACAGTAATTAACTGCCAAGCAACGGTCTTCACGGCTCCTCCCTGGATCCGGTCCCTTCTGGATCAATGTCCGTTAGTTGACTATGACGCTCTCCTTTGACCGAATCTGACATAGGGTCTTACCAAATTTTGGCGTTAACAGCGATTTAATGACGTGGTTGATGGCCGTTGGCCGCCTGGCCAACGGCCGTCAGGCAATTTGCAGGCGGCCCCCCGGGCCACCTAAAAACCGCCCTCTGAGGGGGCGGCAAGCCAGATTTTTTGCAGGCAGCCCCCTTGCCGCCCTCTCAGAGGGCGGTTTTTAGGTGGCCCGGGGGCCCGTCTGCAAATTGGCCAGCCCCGGCCGGATTTTTGCAGGCGGGCCCCTTGCTGCCCTCTCTGAGGACGGTTTTTGGGTGGCCAGGTATAAAACCCCCTCCCACTCTCAAAAAATGTCATAAAATTCACACAAATCACAGAAAAAAAAAGAAGAGAGAGCTAAGAGCGAAGCTGAACGAAAGCAGCGAAGCTCTGTCAGTTTGCTGATTCATCTGCAGGTAAAATTTATTGTTTCTTTGTAATTTTTATTTATATGCAAGAATTGATATAGTATTGTACTAGTTATGTGTATAGTACTATATGAAAATAAGTTGTTACTCGTCGATCTGTAGGTTTTTAGTTAATCTGTTAGATGACTTAAGTTTTGTAGGGATATGAGGAGAATATTGGTACCTAGTTTAACTGTATTTTTGCATCAACAGAAATAGTAAATAAGGTGATATTTTAGTTATTTCACGGGTAAGAGAATGTTAGATATGGTCCAGAAGGGGTAGATCTGTCGGATTTTAGTTCAACGGCTAAGGGGATTGATAGACCAGCTAAGAGAAGTTTTGGGTCAGTGTACAACTGGATGATGCGAGGGTTTCGACTGAACCCCGAGCTCAGCGCAATAACCTTGTATGTAGTAGTCAGTCGTGCAACTGAAAGTTTTTTTGGGAACTGATGCCGGTGGATTGCACTGCCACTTGGAGATGGTATGTGAAGAATGCATTCTAACGTGGTTGGCCACTGGGCATACTTTTGTCGATATATGAGAAAGATAACACCGCTGGTACAATACCCGTGCAAGATGATGAGGGTCCAAGTACGGCGAGAGGTGATAGTGAAACAATGGAAAGAAATGAAGGAGAGAATAGAGAAGATAGACAGGCAACAGGTGTGGCAGATGAGAGAGAACAAATCAATACCATCCTTCAGGTTATATCAAAGTTTATTTTTGCCTTGCAAAATTTTGGTTTGCAATTATCAATATTTAGTGTACAGGGTTCCACTCTACAGCGCTGGGGATGTTTGCTGGCGCTGGCTCCTCCACGCAGGGCGTACGCGGCAGCGGTTGGGCACCGGATCCTTTCGAGGGGGACGACTTGGAGAACTCGGGCGAGGAGATCCAAGAGATACTAGCTGCCTCGCAGCTCGAAGAAGCTCCACCACCATAGACGCAGGACCCACCAGCTGCCACACCCGTGCAGACGACCTGCGCTGGTCGTGCCGTACCACCAGACCGGCTGACGTACTCCCAGGGCCAGGTGCGAGCGCAGGGTAGGAAGACAAAGAGAGCTAGAGGTTACGATCAGGGCCCGTAGTACGTTGTATCAGTGATAGTTTATCTGTTGTTTATCATTTTTTATTAATTCTATGCATACTGAAGAAACCTCTTTACTTTGTTATAACATACCCAGGATATATATATATACCGGGAATAAATTATGGATAATCATGGAAAAACTAATACAAAGTGCTAAGGCTTTGTTTCAAAACTTTCACCTATATATATATATGTATATACATATATGGAGACCCATGTTTTGCTCTCTTTTAAAGAAAAACTAGTAATCACATTGTCAATTCAAATTTATAAGGGATCCTGGCCCAGATCCGGCTGCTGACGAGCGCTCGAGGCACTCCGCCGCCGCTGGACCTCTCCCGAAGCAACCGTCGCCATTCCAGCACTGCTGAGTAACCCAACATCTTTGGTGAGCCTCTCTTGTCTCTCAGGTATTGCATGCATGCACCATTTCAGTTTGTAAGGTAAAATCCATATGCATGCCGAAAGAGTTCGCCGCCTCCGCCGTTGTCGCCGGCGATTCCAACCACCTCTGACCGCGAGACAACCACCGTTAGGTTCGCCTGGTACTCCTCTAGCTTTTCTCTTTTGGTCACCCGATGAGTTACGCCGCCACTGCCACGGAAATCCTACTAATTGTGTCTCCTCTGTTTCGCCTGGCCGGACCATCCTCTTCGTGGCCGGACGGTCCGTTTCATTGCCGGCTACGCCCTACTCTGTCTCGAGCACCTGGCCACCCAAAAATTATGGCCGGATTTTTGCAGGCGGCTCCCTTGCCGCCCTCTCAAAGGGCGGTTTTTAGGTGGCCCGGGGGGCCGCCTGCAAATGGCCGTCCGGCCGTCACATCATTAAATCGCCCTCTGGAAGGGCGATTTATAAAAATCGCTCTCCCAAAGGGCGGTGGGAGTATATTTTTGTAAATTTTTTAATGAAAATATAGTTTTGTAAATATTTTATTAAATAAATATAAAAATAAAAAAATTCTCTTTTTATCTCTCTTTCTTTATCTCTCTAAAACGTCGGGTTTGATGGACTGATGGCCCAATCGAATTCCGGACAAATCCGCGCGCATGAGCCAAACTGTAACTTGGCTCGCATTGGCCTTTCTGTATGCCAAGTGTATGGGCCGAATCTTTTTATGGGCCTTATGCCGAGGAAGACCGCCTCTTGGGCTGAGCACGTGCATGGGCCGTGGGTAGGCTCGCCCCTCGTTGGGCTTGTCCGGTGAGCAGATGAGAGGCCCGGAACGGGATTTCTTGGCCCAGTGTGGCGCGGAATCCATTTGGGCTCTGTGTGATGTGGGCCGCTCTTGGGCTGCCCTCCCTCTGCGACCGTTGAGAGGTTCGGATCGGCCCAACATTCTTGATGATTTGACACTCTCTCCATTGCTACATTGACACTCGTGATAATGACATATGGGACCATCTGAGTCAATGACAGTGGACCAGGATATCAAATAATCGAAGCCCACTTTGTGGAGTGTTAAAACAAATCAAATCTCTCTATTCAGAGTGGGCCGTGCTTATGCTCTGCCTAACTGGGCTGAATCCGTCGATCCCAATACTCGATTGCCAGCGAGTGGTCATGACTACTCTCGGTTACTGATTGCTTGCAAGGAGCCTCACATTTAATTGCACAAATATTTCTCGCGAAACAAAAATACAACAAACATATCATCACCATCATGCTGTCTTGTGACAAAGCCAATACATGCTTTGTTTCTGTTGATAACTCTCATGCCGGTACCTAATCCTACCGATTTCGGTTGAGTAAATATGAAAGGTGCAAGACCTATATATATACTTGTTCCGTGATCAAATCAATCTATCGCGTTAAGCATATCTCGCTTTCAGTTTCCATCATCAGCATACAGTGATCGTTGAATGAAGCATCATCCACCGAATTAAGCATGTGTTCATCTTTAAAAGGAGACGTTTATTTCGTCATCATTAAGAGATACTATAGAGTTCATCATCCCACAAAGATGCTTAACAAGCATTGGAAAAAGGACTCTCAAACTAACATCAAAGCTGGGTTGGTGACCACAACAAGCTCTCAAAATATCACCAAAGCTGGTGCAAGGTCACAAAACCCAAACTCTGAAAATACTTTGGGTGTCACACCAAGACCCAAGCGAGGGCCAAAAAACAGAAGAAGCTACAGAAGAAAAAAAAAAAGGTGATTTCCACGGCTCCCGTGATAAATGTCGCAAGTTCAGTACCAGTATTGTTACAATGTTACTGATTGTTTTGCTCACATGCTGGGGCCTTCAGAACATTTCAGACAGTTAGCCCTGCCAAAACATAAAAGCTATATATAAGCACACTATCTAAAGACCAGCATTGTATATATAATATATTATAGTTCAGATACAAATTACAGTTTCCCGGGAAAAAAAAGATATAAATTATGACTTGTAAAAGTGTGGATTACCCATAGCAGAGAGTTTTACTATGAGGTTTATATATGAAAGTACTTTTAAGATATGTGTCAATAATCAGTACAAAGCTTACTGCAAATGTTTATGGATTTTTTTTAAGATGTACATTCATAGTTATTAAATTGGACATATAGCTATATAAGATGACCAGATATTAGTATAGTCCGCAACTCTGCATACTGTTATTTATTTTTTTGCATCTGTTCTTACGAACTATTGGATACATCTAGTTTTGCTATATGAGTCAAATGCATGTGACAGGCAGAAGCACCTTACCTCCATAACAACGTCATCATCCTTAGATGTTTCACCTGTCAAAATAAAGAACCGTATTTTTGTCATCAATGTACAGACAAGAAAGATAGTGCGATAAGTTCCATCAAGAAAAATATATATATGTGGTCACGAGACTAGGTAGTAGGCTAGGTAGTGAACGTAACACTTACAACAGGGTTTGTGTTCGTGAATATATTAACAGAATTACATCACCGCCTTAGAAATACAATTTCTTGATAACTTGACAGATAAGAAAGAACATAATCTTCTACACATCTTAGTAGTTCAAATTAATTGCACATTTTGAGTTACTCTATTAGTCAAACTTGGATCAATGCAAAGATGTTGTAGTGAGCCTTTTTAGAAAATAGGTTGGATGGGCAGAATGACAAAGCATGATCACTTGATCAGTACTCAGTAGGCCCCTTCGCAGCTACAGTGCTACTAAAGTTTACAAGAACACTTCAACATGACACCAATGTCATGTCATTGTGGACTGCCTCTACCATTCATTGCTCACGTTCTGTAAACCCTTCATCAATTATTATGTAGTAATTCAGAGGGTATTTTGTTCTGCCTATGAGCAGCTTCACTTGAGGAATATTATTACTCCATATCTTGGATCCAAAAATGTGCTACAAAGACACTGGAAGTAACGACCACAACATATGGTAAAAGCAGAATTTCTGCTTTCTCTAAACCTTTCAAAATTGTACCATATATATAAAAGATACAACACGGAATATTCTGTTTGTAACAAAAAGCGGAAATGCAACATAAGTTGATTGTTGAGAATATTTTTTATTATAGTTCATTTACCTCCAGATAGTTCTGATGTCCACAATGCCAGGTTCTCCTTAAGGAGCTGCATCATAAGCATGCTGTCCTTGTAACCCTCCACATCAGCAGAATTAATCTCAGCAGTAGCCTCATCAAGTGCTTGTTTTGCCACTTGGCTAGCTCTGGAAAAGAAAAAAATGAGACTAACTCATTGACTATGGTCTATATTTGATTCTTTCAAAGACTGGTGACCCATGCCCATGCAACCAGAATACTAGGATGACGTGAAATCTGGCAAGGCCCAACATGCAGCCACACAAAAATAAGCTGTCATATCTAAACTATTGCTTAAAAAAAAGGCAGACCCAAGAAACATTTGCCTATCGGACTAGACCTTACTGTTCAGCATTTTGCTTATGGGGTTCCTTGATGCAAATCGGTAATGTTTCATGATGCTTTCTTTATATCGGTAAATTGCTTTTCTTGATTATCAAACTTAATCTAATGAATAATGTAGGCCCGCTTATGATTCAAACAAGTGTGGCCTATTAGGTCTGTCTATATCGAAATTGAAAAATATCAGTAAAAAGGGAGGAAGGAGCCATTAATGATGCATAACCTCTCAGGAGAGTTCATTATCTCATAAAAGAAGACTGAGAAGTTGAGCACAAGGCCAAGCCTGAATTGATGGGCAGGAGAAAGTTCACTGGAGGCAACAACCATGGCGTGCTGGAGCAATATACATTAGTTTTCCAAAGGTGGAAACAAAGGATTAATACCAGAAGTCCATTTGAGCCTGTGTACGATGTTTAAAAGATTTCACACCTGATAGGCCATAAGGGACTGATCAGTAGCAGCCTTCTTTTCAGTTCCAGTGCTAAATTCAGCCAAGTAACGGTAGTAGTCACCCTTCCTGTAATTTTTTATTAAGAGTGATGTATAAAGCAGATAAGAAAAAGATGTGCATAGGAGTATCCTGTGAACATGCACATACTACAAGGGAAGATCCTTGGTGAATTGATAGATAACCTGCCCATTATTAAATAGATTACCAGGGCCACACACAGAGCATATAAGGTTCCTACTATAATCTTAGTATCTTACAATGTCTCATCTCAGAAAATCTCAAAATATCTGACACAAGAGGGCTGACAGGCAGCTTCAGAACTGGTGAAACACTATTCAATTCTTTCATTGTTGATGCTTAAGAAAAGATAATTGATAAATTCAAAAGCTCAGTATATAGTTATTGCGAACTCTTTTCAAAAGTAAAGAACATATTGAAACTTTCATCAGAAGGTATTCTTATGGAAAAAACAAGTTATCAAAGCTTTATAAGAACCTATGCTCAGCTATAGACATAGTCATGTCTAGTTCATAATAAAAAAAAAACTAAAATGTGGAACAATCATGGTGTAACGTGATTCAATTAAAAACCAAGATTAACAAAACAGTTGGGAATTAAGAGGTTCAGCTCATCTTTAGGTCTTCTTTCCTTTTCTTTTCTGAAGAATACCCCAACCTTATAAATGGCAGTGCACTAAAGGAAAAAAATTGCTCGCATGTCTGAAGAATTAGATAAACTGAAATAAACAAGTTAAGCTAATGCTGGCACAGATCAGCTCTTCAACTCCTTACTTATTTACAAGCCATGCGGCCTTTCCTTTTTTTTCTCAGTATATATATGTAGCATACTACCCTTTAAATCATAAGAATTTATGCTTTATGTTTGTAATTTTGAAACCCTGTGTGGAAAAGATAGGTCATGAGGTTATCTATAAATTTTTGGATCCTGCGGGCAGAAAATGTTAGCATAGTTAGTCCCTGGAGGTATGACATATGAGTTATGGCTGGTATGTTTTAATTTTAATTCTATGAAATGTTAGCATCATTTGGTAAAACCTGGTCGATGTGATCAAAATTACCGATGAGTTAGTAATTACAAGCAGATTAAAAACTGAATTAGTTTCGTGCCCACTATGTTCAGTTATGTTGGTCTATTTACAATGTTTTCATTTCCAAAACCAATAGTTAAAGAAGAATCCAAAATAACCAAGCAAACTCAATATGCACTCCTGATGACCTCTCGCTGCTAATTTTGGTATTGAATTACTAAAAAAACTATACATGGCATACCAGAATGGAGTAAAACACACTGTTTTTCCATGTGTATAGGTTCAAATCAAACCAGAACTGTGAACATGTGTTTCACAACATGACAAAGTGTATAGCAGAGCCAAGTAAACAAAACTTAAGAAAAAAAACTAAACATGTTTGTCACCTTTTGCAGTTCTTTGCATCAAGGGGTTCAGTCATGCATTTCTTAGGAAGAGGATTTGGCAGAAAATCTTTTGGATGCTTTAAGTCAATGCTATTCAAAAAACTACATGAGCTCAGAATTGTGTATTCTTTTATAAAGAAAAAGATTGCATCATCAAACATACCTGGATAATAATATGTTGGTTTGGGAATAAATTCTGAATGTAACCATTAGGAAATAGACCAACTTGAAGTAAAAAACAATTGAGAAACAAAAGGTTGACTTGATGAACCTGCACATACATCTTATAAAAGAACACGACATTTTCACCCGAATTGGCCAATGGAAGGCAATGAATTGCAATAATTGATAATACTTCATTGCAAACCGCCCTTAGCTCATCCTCTACTTTCTTTTTGTAGCCATTTATCGTTACACCTGCCTGCTCACCAGCTGTCACCTTCTGCTCAAGTGATTCAAGGATTCTCCATGATGCTCTCCTAGCACCAATAGTTTTCTTAAAACCAACTGAAAATAAAAGCCTCTCTTCAGCACTCATATCCACATCCATCCTAGCAAGCTGCTTCATAAATTCCACCATATCTGCAGGAACAATCATGCATTGAGTATTTGAGTTCAGAGTCACTTCAAGAAACAAAAGACAACCAAATATATATAGAACATAATTGATCTGGGTGCATCATGAAAGCTCTAATCCTGAGAAGAGCTGATGACCTGTTTTGTGACAGAACAGATTCAGTTATTTAAGGCATGCTACTTCATAATTTCAAGTCACTATCTTACATAAGCTTATATGCTGGAAGGACTACAGCAAACTCAAGAAGCATCTTATTTTCCCAACTTGGCTAATTGCATAAAATCCCTACTTTGCTTAGTTGATAGAATTACACAAGCTGTGTGCAACATGTGTGGTTATGTCATGCTTTTCGTTTACTGCAAAACAATCTCTCACTTATTAGTAATCCTACCAAATTGTTGACAGAAGCAAAGGATTTTTCCTGAAAACAAGATAAACCGCTTATCCAGATCAGAAGCATCAGCATAGAAGTATAAGAGCAGCTAAACTGATCCCCAGGAGTTGGGAAGTTCAAGGCAACAGAGTTGCAGCAAACAGAGTCAACATTATGTTGTCTACTACCTCAATAGGAGATCTGAAAACCAAGAAGGCTACAAGAACCTCTGTGTTCACTGAAAAAGTGGTCTATGGATTAGAAAGACTTTTTTATGTTTTGAGCCAAGATGCAAGAAGTCAACAAAATGGCTGACAAGTTCCGGATCTAATTGTGGCATACAGAAGATAGTGACATATATTACTTGGTTATAATAGACATAACCATCTAATTGTGGAAAGATTATCCAAAAACTGCAGCCCAAAATATGGGCAAAAAGTATTTCAAATAATCTAAAATTATTTGGTTTTAGCAAAGTGGGATGCTTAATCAAACCACACTAGTACACTACTTTATGCATACTAAACCTCTTTTAACCCAAAATAAAAATGCGAACTGAAATGGTCGGTTCCACATTTCCACTAATTCCACACTTCTAGAGTTCAATGCATCATGTGTAGTTAGGAAATGGACAGAAATCTATTAGTCTGTTTACCCATCCTCATAACACAAAGTGTCATCAATGATTCCAAGATCCTTCCTTTTTCTCAGTCGAACATCAAAACGCAATAGAAAGCGACTAAGGAACACCCAAATCATAGAGTTGGCCCCCACAAACCATTACAGACATACGAGTAACAATAATTACAAATCATCCAAGGTATCATTCATGATCTCATTATTCCCTTCTCAAGAACAACTCAAAACCCCCAAACTGCCAGCAAAATATCATGAAAAAGAAATCTTTTTTTGCCATCAAAACAGGTACATTATATATCGCGCTGGATACATTCAGAACCACCAACAAATCAATCAAATTGGCTAGGAGCAGACTTTTTAGAATTTTTAGAACAAATTATCATTACAAAAAAAGAACAACTAATAAGTAGAGTACAGATGATCAAATCATACTGCACATCTAGACATTCTGCTCATGGATAGAACACATAGACACAATGGGTGTAATGGCCGGCCTCCGCTGTCCAAGAAAGCGAGCAAAGGCAGCGGCAATCAGAGAAAATCACAGGGCAGTAATCCCAGAAGTCGCAAATGAATCAAGAACCCCCCAACTCCACCCCACACTCCACCAAGAACAGGATCAACGATTTCCCCAACCCAAATGCAAAGAACCAAGATCAAGAACGAGTATACTGCACAAGAGCAACGCGCAGTCCAACAATCGAACAATCCGATCCCTCCCAGCCATACCATCGTATCTCTCCGCCTGCTCGGCGAGCTTGGCCAAGCGCACCACCTTCTCCCTCTCCTTCATCTTCTTCTCCTCCCAGGACTGGATTTGCCTGCAGCAGCGTTGGGCTGCCTGAAGCTTCTCCTCCTCTTCTTCCCCTCTCCACCTTCCGAAAATGGAAGGCGTTTGACGTGTCCTCCCCCACTGTTTCTTTTCTGAAATAGGATTCCAGTTCTTGCTGATGGATAGCTGTGCCCCCTATATATGTGGAGGCTTGTGGTTAGCAGGAGTGATTGTGATTTTGATGTGATCTGATTCTGATTTTGCATTTTTGCTTGTGGGGAATGCTAGTAGATTAGAGGGCCTTGTGGTGACAGTTGCATATTTCTCTTGGCTCTAGGGAGCTCTCATCCATGGCCATACATTAATCTTTTTCTTTTCACTGGTTTTATGTCATGTTGTTGCCAACCTCTAGCAAGCTTTTCTAAAGATTGGGACGTTGGGTGCCTGAATGAACACAATTTGTTCTTCATATGTAGCACTAATTATGGTACTTAAGTGATAAGCAGTTCTGACTTTCTTGTTTGTATTTTTTTTCATTTGTTCCTAGAAAACTTTGTTCTTGTCAACTAAGGAACATTATGAACAGTTAATGCGATTAGGAAATAGAATTAGAGACAGGGATTGAACACTAATAAATCCTATCCATCCGCTTGACCTGCCATTTTGTTTGTGTTTCAAAGCTTACTTCTTTAATTATCTCCTTTTCCCCATGAACAGCTATCACTTTGATGATGACCACAGAGGTAGCATTGCCACCTTTTGTCACTTCTCAGTTTCTTTATCCATGGGAAGGTAGTCTGGTCCATCATGCCGTTTGCTTTCAGCAATACTCTGCCTTTGGTCCCTCCCTTAGCTGGCCAAGAGATTAGGATTTTGTAATGTGGAGCATAGTTTTCTAATCAATCATGGGCCCATATTTTACAACAAACATGGTACACGTGTTAAGCAATGGTTAACAGGTGTTGATCTCAGCAAAGGAGAAGATTGGGACCAAAGGAAAATAGGAATTACTGGCTTTTCTGTTTAGGACTGGAGTTCAAAAGCCACCTAATGTGGCCCATATCTTGCTTTTTCTATCTGATTTTGTAAGGGGAAGGTGTCTCATTGTTATAGGTTGGACAAGTCCCTTTTCTTTTGACTGGGTAATATGTTTCATGACTAATAAGAGGCATTATTTGCAGATTAATTACTTGTAATCACGGATATCATTAGGCAATTAGGGTCTATTGATTGAAGCACATCTTTCAGCACGTAGGAGAATTCCTACCTTTATGTGCGCTTTGATAAGTAGGCAGCATCTGTTTCTTTGTCATTCATATAAATGAAACATACGTGTTCTTTTAACCTGCACAAAACGTTCATCGTTCCCTTGTGGCAAACGGCAAGCCATTAAATTTGAAGTATCAGCCTAACACAAGACACTGTGAGTTCTTTTGGGCTAAATGAAATGAAATAGAATGGAATATAATGCCGAATAGCTGATTGGTTTGAGATACAAATAAATTGATCAATAACTATTATAAAGTTAAAAAATAGATTTATAATAGTACTTTAAAAAATTCATATGTAGAAAGTTTATGTAAAAATCCCACAATGTGCGTATTTATATTCCATTCAATTTCGAAGGAAAATAACACTAATTGGTGCCAATCGGAGTATTTATTTTGAAGGATTGGTACCAACAACCTGCAATTTAATTTTAGAATGGCATGGAAAAAGAAGTACGGAGTATTGGAGCAATTTTTTTCCCATGAAACCTAATTCAGGAGAAAAATCCTACCAACAGGCAAGGGTTCGCTCTGTGGGGAAGGATTTGTATGACATTTTAGGTCATGTTCCGTATGGTGGTAAACAAAAAGATATTGGGACAGTTTGGATTAGTGCCTACTAAATTTTGGTAGCTACAAAAAAAAGAGCTGGCAGCGCTAACGTTTGGGCAAATTTAACACTACTAATTTTTTTTGTTGGATAGAGATAGCTTCAACTATGTTGACTTGACAACATTTAGCTTCAATCCAAATACACAAGAGTTTACTTATTAAACGTGCCAACTATTTAGTAGGGCAAGTTTTAGAATCCAACCAAAACATTCTTTATTTAATTAAACAAAGAGATAATGTTGCGAATAATCACACATATGGTGCATAAGGGCCATTTTTAGTTCTTACCTTATTAAATTATTTATAGCGCTAAAATTTAGTTAAGTTGTGTGCCTAGGGTGCTCTTGCACCTCTGGCTTATTATGGAACCCATGTGATCCTTTTTTTTTTTTTTTTGAGAGGATACCAATGAGATATTTTAGTTACTGTAGTAAGATGTTGTTTGAATTGATTTATTGTCCTAGCTTATATCTCACACGTAAAACGAAGAATGTTATTAGTGCATGATTAATTAAATATTAATTATTAGAAACTTAAAAAATAGATCTATTTAATTTTTTAGAGATACTTTCATATAGAAAATTTTTAAAAAACCATACCATTTAATAGCTTGAGAAGCATGCTCACCGAACCCCGGAGATAAGTAGGAGAAGGAAGCACAAGTGTCCTGCTGCATGCTGTCTTGGTGACCCCTAGAGGGTAGCCAATAGCTTGGCTGAGTCGGTGCCTACAGTGGCCAACCCTTCGGAAGTTTGCAGAGCCTATCCTAAGTTCGGCCACTCGCCAGCCCATAGACAAGGGGAAACTCTTTTGATGTCGCGAGAGTATGCTCTGTATATTATCTAAATAGTTATAAAAAAATAAAAATTTTGGTAAAATAGATTATCATGTGATATATTACTTCATAAATATATAAGTTTAAATTTAACTTCTATAAATTATAACAAAAATAAATATGACTGTAAATATGTGTATATGACTTAGAGTTTATTTTGTTCTTTTTATTACAACTTGTTTTTGTTATAACTTGCTAAGGTTGAATTTAAATTTACATGTTTATAATCTATATTATCAAATCATTGTATTCTTTATAACTACTCTCTCCATCCAATAATATAAGGTCTTTTCTCCATCTAATTAGTTTTTTACTAGTTTATTTCTCACCTACTAATTTTGTGCTAGTCTAGTATTTTCTATATACTAACTTTTGTATATTAGTTTATTTTCTCAACTACCATCTTTTGTACCTGAGCTGTTTTTTTTCTACTTCTTTTAACTTTTGTAAAAAAATTATATAATCCCTCGGGATGGAGTTAGTATTTAGATGATATTAAAAACGAGGGTCCCTCTCTACTTGAGAGATTATAATCTATTTTCATATCAAGCCGGTTTAGGCTCAGTTCTTGCTTGTTGGATTATTTAAATGGATTATTTGTTTTAAAAAAATTTCTTCTGCACCACTTATTATTAAACTTATTTCTTAAAATATTTAATTTATCACTATATATAATTAATAGATAATTCGTAACGATAATCTGTCCGATAATCTAAACCAAATCGATCACACCCTTCCCCCTTCTCCCACCGCCACCTAGCTTAACACGCCGCCGCGCACGCACATCGCGCACACGCGTCCGCCGGCGCCGCCCACGCCCACGCCCACGCCCACACCGGCCGGATATTTCCGCTTCAAATAATAGCTTTCACGGCTCACCTAGCTAGAAGTCAGATCACCTGCATCTGCATGCACGCCATATCGGCAAGCACCGGCCGGCCGGCCACGGGCGGCGCGCAGCTCAGGTTCATGCACCGGTAGATCGAGAGATCATTAATGGATAACTCCTTATCTATAATGCCCTGTTAATATCGATTAGATAAAAACCGACACCGATAAAGATCTCCCGTCTCTATGCGTGTGCACATTAGGAGGACAAAAACCGCTTCAATCGATTGACCCTACTACGGTCGGCGCGTCGCAGGGCTCCAGGTAGATCGAAAACAAGGAGGAGGAGGTAGGAGTTGGAGTTGGAGAGATCGAGGAGACGACGAGATGTCGCCGGCCGGCTACTGGCTGCCTCATGGGACGAGCTAGGACTCGGATGATGCCATTACGACCATCCGAGAGGATGGCTAGCTGACTATGGCTAGCTAGTTAGCTCACCATCTGACATAATTGCACGTACGTAGTGTAGCATCCATGCACGCAACGCAACTACTGTACTCCGGCCCACGCGATCGATATGATGGATGAAATTTAATTTGTTCGTGTAATTAATATATATATTTGTCTGGTTAATTGTGTCAATTGATCTTTAATTGGATGCAAATATATATATTTTCGGTGATACTCTGGCTGATTTATTTTACTCCAGTCATTTTAAGGGTGTATGTTCAAGTGTGAATCTTATCAGATTTGCTATTGATTAAACGTTTGATTTTTTAAATTCTGTTAAATAATAATGCTGGCCATTAGAAAGAACTTTGAGATTCGGGATAAAAGAAGCGAGTTCCCAATTACACTTTTAATTTGTTATAGTTACCATTATCGATTTGTACAACTTTAGTTATAAATTTATACAACTCAGTCATATATATGTGCAACTGCATCTAATATTTTATATCTTGGTCTTTAGATGCAGAAAAAATCGTTTAATAGATTTATTTTTTAAAACATTTAACAAATAGACGGTCCCGAATCTTATTGCCCCTGTGGTCGGTGGATCACCCTGTTCTTTTTTTTTGTTTTTTTAGGAATGTAGATCACATTGGTTCATATTTCTTTCCAATTGATCACTTGTTACTTGATAAAAACAAGAGTGAATTACAGTGTTGACTATTTTTATCACTAGAGTTTTATTTTGGACCATCTTTTTTTAATTCTTTTACATATACATTGGACAAGATAATTTTCTTTGTCATAATTTGGACCACCCCTACTCTCTTCTAGAGCACATCAACAACCTTAAGGACATCGGCACCAGCGCGCTGATGATCTCCCCCACTTACGTGCAAGCCATATTTTTATCGGAGGAGAGATTGGATGTAAGCCAGAGAAGAGAGTTGTGGGTGATCCAAAGTACGATAAAAACAAATTTAACTAATCTAATATAAAAATATTGGATAAAGAATGATCCAAAATGAAACTTTGATAATAAAAGATACCGTAAAGCACAGTTCACTCAAACAAAAAAGGGTCTCATAAGTTTTTTTTGAAAAACTATTAAATATAACTATATAGTATAATTGTAACATAATTATGCTATAACTATACTGTTACTACAGTATAAGTGGAATGTAACTACACTTTAAACCAAAAACATTGGAGTAGTGCAGCGGATGGGAACAATCCCACCACGTGCATCACAAGTTCGAAGGCCCTGCTCAATAGCAATTCCGAACAAAAATTCGGTTGAAGAAAAAAACACTTTAAAATTAAATTTGATTCGATTATGGGGTATTTTCCGCAACAAATATGTCAGGTTGCAAAATGGGGGAGAAAAAGGTGGCACCAAAAGCTGACGGTGACGGCCAGTGAATTCCTTGGCATTGTATAGCCCACAAGTGACAGTGACATTATAATTACCAATTTTCATGATCATTAACATTTATTCGGTAGCAAACCAAGTAATGACAAAATTCTGTTAGGACCTGTTTGTTTGGCAGGTAGTCAATGAATGGGCCTCATATATAGGGAATGGGCCAGAATTGAGGCTTGTCAAACAATGTAAAGCTTGACAAGATTATCGGCTTACAGTATGTCTCAAAAAACCATCACACACACCCAGTTTTTTCAAGAGAAGGGATTTAATAGGTTTAAAACTAGTAGCGTGAAATAACTTCATGCCACGCGTCGCTAATATTGAACTGACTCATGAGTATGATGAATTTTGATGAAACTTGACCCCAAATAAGGAGTTTTCAGTGAAATCCGATTATCTAGCTCCTTTGCGTAGTGATATTCCTAGTTTAAACAAACATCATTGGAAAAGTAGATGCCACTTAAGATCGAAATTTTCTTTTGGTATTTATACCGTGAAATGGTGTTAACAAAGGGTAATATTGTTAAAAGGAATTGGCATGACAATTAGACTTGTTGTTTTTTCAAAAAAAACGAGACAATTAAATATCTCTTTTATGAATGCCATTTAGCCTATTCAGTTTGGTCCATTATCCAAATAGCATCTGGTCTTATCCCACCTTATAGTGTTTCACATACTTTTGGTCGTTGGCTTTGGAGGGGGTTCAGAATGACCAAACCGTATGTCTTGTTAGGGACACCTACTATGTACTGGTCGCTATGGATATGCATAAACATATGATTTTTAACAAAAATATTATATCTTCTCCTTTGTAGGCTATTTTCTTAACTATCCACTGCCTACGTACCTGAGTTATACTTTAGAGCTGGATACATGGAATTTAGTTGTTGCAGCGTGTCAACAATTAGAGCAGATGGTCAGAAAATGCTTTACTCAAGAGCATAGGTGACAATTTAGCCCCAGAATTAATGGTCATTAATACTTTATATTTTCTTTGGCATCTTTAAGGGTGTGTATGTTTTATTGTATGCTCTTTGTAAAGAGCGAGAGTGTTCTTAGAGCAACTAATCACCTTGATATATAATTGACTAAGATAAATAAAAAGATTTCATTATCTTAAAAAGCACATATAGCTCGACAAGAGTATAGGCTTTAATTATCTTACTGCAATTTTGAGAAAACATACTTGCTCTTTTTTTTTTCTAATAGCATCTATAGTTAAACAACACGTCTCAACCCAATAAAATTAATGACAAGCATAAATTACTATTCTACTTTGATTCATCTCAAGCTTCAACAAACACGAAATTAAAATCCACTAAGAAATCCTTTTGAATATATGATTTCTATAGAAATTAAACTAACCCAAATACTCAAAAAATAACTATATCAAGTACAAATTATACAAATTTTCTCTGTTCTAGATGATCTCTAAATAATATGCACAGGAGGCTATAAACTTCCGGCGCGATTTTCTAGCTGTGTACAATCGACGATGCAATTATGTGGCATGCCATATATGACAATTAGACTTCTGTGAACTGCGACAGCCAATCTACTCCCAAACGAACAAAAAATAAATAAAACCAAAATAACATCCGACCTGCCGGATTCGAACCAGCGACCTAAGGATTAACCTGCAACGCACTACAGTCCTCCGCTCTACCAACTGAGCTAAGGTCGGTTTCATTTTTAATGTGATTTAAAATATATTCTATAGTTTTCGAACGTACATTGATCAGAAATTACCAGCAAATAAATGTGCGCGCAGATCGCAAATTTGGCAGAGCGTGCATATGCAGTCATGCAGATGGCAGATGCATGCCGCAGAATCGCACAAACTCCGTCTGCTCGATTGAACGTCTTGTTCTAGAGCCGTGCGTCAGCCATGCACGGCGGCGGCGCCCAATTAAGGAAGGAGTAGCAGCAGCGGTCGAAGGCATCCACGTCGCGGCGGAGCAGAGGCACGGACGCGCGCGTCCACTCCACCGTCCCACCAGAATGACGGCAGGACGATGATCGACCCCTCCGACGGCGGCGCGTATAGTAGTTGGGCATGGCGAACGGCGGCGGCTCCGTCGTCGTCGGCACCACCGCAACACCGGTCTAGGAGCTTGATGTAGTGTAAACTGTTTGGGGAAGGTCATTTTTTTTCCATGGGGGACATCCGCTCGACCAAATTCTGGTTAACGCCGACTGGGAAGAACTCTTGGCCGACTGCCATTTGCAGGCCTTGTCATCTTCAGCTTCAGATCATTTCCCCCTGCTCCTCACCTGCAAAGCGTCGACACGCCAGTTTCGTTTTGAGTCCTGGCTGAAGTTGGAGGATTTCACTGCGGTCGTGCCGCAAACTGGGCAACAAGATGCTCCTGCTTGCAGTGCCAAATCCACACTTCATATCAAGCTGGCCCGCATGGCCAAGATGCTGTGGCAGTGGGGGCAACAGAAGGTCAGTACGATCCAACTGCAACTTCAACTGGCCCAGAGGTCATACTCCCGGCTAGACTACGCCCAAGATGGCCGCCTACTGGCTCCAGCTGAAAGGTGGCTTCAGGCATCCCTGAAGGGGCGGAGTCTAGCGCTTGCCTCTCTTGACCGCATTCGGCTGCGGCAGAAGGCGTGTATCCTTCAATTGCAGCAAGGCGACACCAATTCGAAGTGCTTCCACATGAAGATCAACGTGAGACGTCACAAAAAGTACGTTCCTGTCTACAGGATGGTGATACAACAACGACAACCGATGATGACAAACTTGCTTATGGTTGGCAATTATTTCATGGGGATCATGGATTCTCCTCCGCTGTCCTCGTGCTCTGAACCTGGAGGCTTTGGGTTTGTTGAGACACAACGTGGCAGAACTGGAACATCCCCTTACTGAGGAGATCCGCAAGAACGTTTTCAACATGCCATCGGACAAGGCGACAGGCCCCGACGGTTTCACCGGTGCCTTCTAGAAATCTTGTTGGGACATCATTAAGCTGGAGGTAATAGCAGCCCTACAAGAAACTGTAACTGAAACTGATGCCCGGGCAGCTAATTTGATTCTCAACCTCTTCGGATGCTTTTGGGCTCAGGACAAATCTGGCCAAAAGTGCAATTCCCAATTCATTGCACTGATGATCAGGTGGCTGTGATTGTCGGTAGTCTCAACTGTGCAACACAAATCTTCCCATAACCTACCTGGGCTTTCCTCTGTCCTTTAGGAAGCCAACTAAGGGACAACTTCAGCCTCTCATCGATCGGGGTTCAAAGAAGATGGCGGGCTGGAAATCGAAGCTCCTTTCTCAGGCGGAGAGGCGGGTTCTGATCAACTCCGTCCTAATGGCCCTTCCTGTCAATGCAAGTGCCGAGGTTTCTTAGGGGAGGAGCAAATTTCAGGGGGCCATTGATTATCAAAGTTTCAAATTTTGATCAAATTTTATTCTAACCATGTTCGAAATGTTAAATATTTATAACAGACGGGAGTACTACTGCAGTTCCATGCATGGAGTGGACTGTGGACCACCTTGTCCCTTCTATCGTTCTACTATTAAAGAACAAACAAAATCTTTGCGAGTAATTTACTAGGCATAGCTAATATTCTCTGGTTTGGTTTATAAAAGTAAATAAAACAATACAATGATGGTCGTACTGCTACCAAGTGGAACATAATAAACGTTAACGATCATCACCATCTAATTCTCGGTAACATAAAATATATCGGAAACTTCATTCCAGCGGATTTACCGTTTGCATTCTGTCCCATTTTACAACCAATTAGTTATGTTAGTGAATTTCCTAATGACATTCCATAAACGATATTTTGCATAATCATCATGGGGATGTAGCTCAGATGGTAGAGCGCTCGCTTAGCATGCGAGAGGTACGGGGATCGATACCCCGCATCTCCAAATAATTTTGTCTCTTTTTTCTTGCTAAATAACTGTTGTTTTGTTTTGTTTCTTTTGCATTAGCTGATCAAATTTCGCTTTTGTTTTGTTGTGTTTCTTTTGCATTTGCTACTGCATATCGCTGTGTCCTGTCCTGGCGAATTTTAACTTCATCGTCAATCACTAAATTTTGGATGAAACATAGGGATGCTTATAATTTCACTAGATTTGAATACATTACGGTGGTGGGTCCAAATGTTTGGTTTCTGTGTGTCCCAAATTTTATTTATATCGTAAACATTACAATTCCTAATTAATTAAGAGCCTACTTTCACTTAAAAAACCTAGATTAAATTGCATATTAGACCACTTTTTTTTTTACCATAGTTGCAGCTTGGACTAGAGCCCAACCTCTTTTTTTCACTTTGGGCTAAAAAGCTTTGCAAAATATTGCACCCTGGACCTGTTCTTCTTCCTCCGGCCGGCTCTCCCCTCTCACCTATTTTGGTTTGAGCTGTATATCTGCGTGCTCGGCCACCACCAGCATATTGGAGCTCGAGCTCGGCTGCCGCATTGATTGAGCTCCAGCTTGAGCTTGACGTAACATTCGAGCTCGGGTTCATTTTTTAGAAAAGAAAAAAAACCCATAGCTAGTGGATCATGGTGGGCAGCACCAAGTCCATCCGGCTCTCAACATCCATGGCCGCGCTAGCTCGATTGGGGCCTCCTCGTCCCCTTCGTCTACAGCACCAGCTGGCGCCGCAAGAACCGTGCCCAGCTCATGGAGCTCGAGGTCCACGTTGACGGGGTCGCGCTCACCCGCGTACTGTTCAATGCAGCCGTCGTCTCGAGCAGAGGGGAGAAGACGATGGAGAATTGGAGATCGAGCTGTGCCGGTTGAACTCGGATATTTTATTATTTAAACCTTTTTATTTTTTAAAATAAACTCTCTAAAAATTTATTTTCAAATCTGAATTTTTTAGTCACGCCAGTTTAATTACCGTGGCCAAAACAATAATATTACACCATATGCCCATGGCGTGACGGTATTATTTGGATGGAAGGAGTTTTGGTACATCAGTTAGATTAGGGTGGCAAAATAATACCGTCACACCAAATTTTTTCGTCGTGATAGTATTATCCTGTCATGTTAGGTGGTGTGACCAAAAGGTTTAGATTTAAAAATAAGTTTTGAAAATATTTAGTTTAAAATTTTAAAAACAAAAAGTTTAAAAATAAAAAAGATCTAGCTTCGCAAAATTGCTAACCTTTAACATTACTTTCGTAAAATTGCCACTTTGGTGGTGAACACCTTGATTATCCTGCCATTCTCACTTCTTTTATTCATTTTCATTTGTTTTCCTATTAATCAACAGGAAAAATGACAATATTGTTCCGCCTGGCTTTTACCCTCTCCCAGATCGAACCGAGCCACGGTTCGCGCTCACGCTGCTTGACTGCTCGTCGCTGGCGAGCCATGCTGGACACTGCATGCTGAATGCTGGATGCTCATGACCGGCAGACAGCGAGCTCCTAGTCCAAGGAGAGAGAGAGGGGAAGGACAACCGGAGGAAGAAGAAACCGGTCCATTTTTCAAAAATCTGTGGTCCGAACTAAAAAAGAATAGTTAGCTTCTAATCCAAGCTGAAGCTATGGTTGAAAAAAAGGTGACCTAATATGCAATTTACTCAAAAACCTACTGCATTCAAAATTCTGAAGAAAAGATAGTTTAGCATAACACGAGCTACGCCTCAAGTGATTACAACCACTCATCTCCAGACTGCGCTGGTCACCTCATTTGCAGCCTAATTTTGAGCCCAATGCGACAGTGTCACCCTAAGTACGACATTAAGAGCAATCAATCAATCCAACATAGTAATGCAGATTAAGCCATCCCCTTCGTTTGGTGCACGTGTTGCTTCTCTTGGCCTAGTCGGGCCCACCGTACAGTGACCGGTCGAGTCACTGGCCGTTGGGCCGCGCGCTCGCCAACCAACTCAGCATTTATAACCCTGCACGGGAAACTGTTTTTGTCCCTTACGGGGTTGTTGATAGATATAAAAAATTCTCGAACAATTTGACAACACTTATATAATATATATATATACCACTCTATAAAATCTTAAGTCTAAATTCAACTCACACATTAAGATATAAAAAAATAAATTCAGCGTATAAATAGTAGTGGTACTGTACACTTACATTTGTCTTTTTTTTTAATATATAGGTCGATTTTAAACTTAATTTTTGGTGGAGTGATAAATGTTACTATATTAATTTTTTAAAATTTTTTTATAACTATTTGTATTAAATTTAAAAGAAAAACTATAAAAAAATATCCAACCGAGGGATTAGAATCCATTTCCCCTGCAACACCTTCACACACTATCCGTCCACGCGTAAAAAGCACGCACCCAATGACATGCTGGTCCCACAGGTAACGCGGGCCCACCTGTCATCGTCCTTTACTAGAACCTGGGCAGCAGCCGCAGCGCGACCATTGTTACTCATCATGCTTGTACCCGTTACACTGCGCTGTGGGGCCCACGGTAAGATTGGCGTGTTACGCGTGTTTTCTCCGGTGATCGTAGGCACCGCCCCCCGCGACCGCCCAACTAACTGATGAGTTGACTCGATAACGAGGCCGTACTCATGTCCTGCAAATTCTTGTATAGGTCCTCAGAGATGATGAAATTCAAACAGGATCCTTGCATGCACGACGACACGCATGCAGATAGAGGTGAGAGATTGATGGATATGGTTAATGCTACCTATTTTTTTTAATAAAATAACACCGTTAATTTTTATTATGATATTTGATCATTCGTTTTATTTAAAAATTAATGTAAATATATAAAAATATGAGTAATGCTTAAAATTTCTTTAATAATAAATCAAGTTAAAATCAAATAAATTATACTTACTTAAATTTTTTTGAATAAGATAAATGGATAAATATCGTGTTAAAAGTTAACGGCGTTATCTGTTAAAAAATAGAGGGAGTAATACACATGATGAAGTAACCCATAATAGATTAAAAAACACAACCCATATGTTACTATACTAGGGTGGATATCATCTCGAGCTAATTAGGTTCATTGTTGACGCAAGTCACAACCAGGGTTTATCTTACTGTGATAACCATGATAGTTACCGCAGTAGCTACACTTACTTTCGGCATATGGTAACGGTAATATCGCGATATCCTCAATAAATTTAAATAAATCTAAAAAAATAATTTTTTATATGAATTTTGTACGGTTTGTCGTGGTAACCGCGTTTACCATCGAGGCATGGTAACCCCGTCTCTGGTATTAGGGGAAACCCTAGTTACAACTGACCGTCAAAAACCCCTTGTTAAAAATATTATCAAAGAACCATGAAATACTCTTTGTCATTTGGGCTTAAAGCATTTTTGTTATGCACAAGCTTACCAAAAAAAATTGAAAATGTGTTCAGGTTTACAATTGACTAAAAAAATTAAACCTACAACAATAACCATATCCATTGTGTATACCGAGAATCAGTATTCGCCTAGACTATAAAATAGACGGTATAGACCATGTCTAGACACCAGACGATAGGTTATCGTCTAGTTTAGGTCCTAAACTGTGTCCTAGACCATTTAGTCGCCTAGTCGATTAAAGACGGTCCTAGACTGTCTACTCGTCTAGAAACCATGCAATTACACAACGTCGAGACAAGTCTCAACCACAAAACTACCGACTAGACCATGGTCTAGGCAATCAACTAGTGTGGGCGTGCTACATTGTTGGCACGGGAGAAGGTGAAATTTTCATCCTTGTCCAAGGTATCCGTGTCTTAGGGTTTGTGTGGGATAATCATATTCTTTCCACCCTATTGCACCAGCCGCTAGCACCCTCTCTCCTCTGCTCTCGTCCCTATATATTCTAGTCGCCGACTTGCAGCCATTGACCTTGCTCCCACTGCTCGCCCGTCGGCGATGCTACGCCAGTATGGATCATGTTGAGTGTATTTACATGTGTAAAAAAGACGATAGTATATTGGTATATTATGTGGAACATGTTGGTTGTATTTATATGTGTGCTAAAAAATAGGCCGATATATAGTATATTGGTGCGGTATATTCAGTGGAACATATTGAGTGTATTTATATGTATGTCAAAAAATTACGTCAATAATTTATTATACACTATATCGTCTAGACCATCTGAACTTATGTCTAGACTGGCTAGATTCTAGACCGAGGAGGGTCATAGTCCGTCTAGTGTCTAGTGTCTAGGTAAACACTGCCAAGAGTAATCTACCTTATCGGTCGCTTAACCCCTCTAGTAAGTAGTAGGAGTAATATTTCCCTTCTCCGGGCATTACCACATAAAAAATACGGGCACACAGAAGGGCTCGTTTGCAAACAGTGCTAGAGTTAAGATGCTTGTGTCATGGCAACGACCACCGAACACCAACCGATCGTCCATCCATATCACTCAGCAATGTAGTACGGTCCAATTTCCAAGCTTGTCTCACAAAGACCATAGTCGACGATCAACGATGGACTGTTTGCTTCCTACTGAGCTGTGAAAATCAACTTTAGTTTTAGAGTTGACCTCTGAGAATTAGGTTGCGCTTGGCCCTTCTTTATATAATCCACAGTTAATTTTAAATTCTAAAGTTTGATTTTAAAATTGGTTTAGGGGGTTTTTTCCCGTCACTTAAGTTTTGGTATCCGGCTCTCCTTTTTCATTGCTAAGAAATTAGAAAAAAATTTGAAAATATTAATTTTTTTCACGTTTTGCAAACATATACAATCAAACGGGAGAGTAACAAAAATATTCATCCTCCGCGGAGTCAGGACGCAGCACCGGCAGGACCCACGGCGTGGGAGCACGGTACCACGCAGCCCCGCGGCGTCAAAGCCCGGCACCGAGGCAGTGCCGCTCCAAACCCGTGGTGACCGCAGTGCCAGGCTTCCCTTGCGCGGCACCGGTAGCGGCATGGATGCTCTTCGTGAATCACCCAGACAATATCCTCTCTTGTCCAATTCAAACAACCATTGAAGATCCTGATAGTGCACTCTTTTCAAATCATTCATTGCAACAAGACCACTAAGGTGTGTTGGACCTGTAGAACTATGTACCTATCTGTGATCAACGGTTACAAACATATGATTCATTAAGGGGATTGGTTAAGATCATTATGTTGCTTTTTCATATGTGAAACACAAATTGAAAAAGAAAATTTGGTTATCGCAATCAGTGCACGATTATATCTGTCTTTGTATATGCACTACTGAATTGGAGATTTAAATCACACAGCACTCGAGCGGTGCTGTACAGTGGCAGCGTGGCACCGAGCAGGCGGAACGGGGTGCCGCGCTGCGGCCGTGCGGCATCGAGCGGTGCCGCACTTAGGTGTCTCGGGACCGAGCGATGCTGCGCCCCTGTGCCACGGGTCCCGCCGGTGCCGCGTCCCGATACCAAGGAAGAGGAATATTTTTGCTATTCTCCCGTTCGAGTGTATACATTTGCAAAACACGAAAAAATTAATATTTTCAATTTTTTTCAAGAAATTAAGCTAGTAAAAAAATATACTACCTAGATTCTTAAAGTCAACATTTAAAATTTAAATTTACTTTAAATTATAATCCATAGGATTCCAAAGCCCTGTTTGGTGGAGCTTCTACTAGCTGTAGCTTCTTTTAGAATCTTTAGTTAATAGAAGCTTCTCTAAATAGTATAGATTCTCACTTAGATTTTGAGAATTTGTAGTTGTAGAATTTAGAAAATGAACTAAAAGTCAGAAGCTAAGAAACCCAGCTTCTCTAAATTCTCACCAGCTGCTTACCAGTAAGCTCCTTCAAACAGGACCCAAGTTCATTTTAGATGGCTCTACACTATTTGTCAAATGAAATGGTCATTGGTACTTAAAAAAATTGTTTATATTCAACTTCATTGACTCAATCTAGTTGTGAAGACACACCATATATTGACATGCTATCTCTATTTGATTGTGCAACTACATGGGTTAACTTAAATCATAAAATGTCCGTCGCAACAAGAACATGTACTATAGTTAAAGTACTCTAGGTTTTTTTCAACATAATGACTAGGGTTAAAGTGCCTAAGAGACAACACGTTAATCGGTTGATGATAGGTCTTGTATGCTTTGTAATGGAGTTGAAAATACCATCCATTGTCATTCAATCCTCCAATTGCATCTTACTCCCTCTCTTTTAAAATAATTCAATTTATGCTTCTTTTTTTTTAACAAATTGAGGTTGAGGTTAAAAAATGGTTGTGATTGGTTGAACTGAGAAAGTATGTGAAGGAATTAAATGGAGGAAGGTTATAATTGATTGAGATGGAGAGATGGATGAAAAAGTAGTGTTATTATGAGATAAATTTAAATCTTAGAAGTAAGTAATATTTTGAGACGGAGGGAGTAGTCATTACGTTAATTTCTGTAGCACATATGAATTACCCATTCTTTCCATTCAGTTTAAGCTTATGGTAAAAAAAAAATGTGTACATAAGACTTAAATATTAAGTTTTAGTATCTTTTTTAATCAATTTAAGCTTTTCGTCTACATAATCCCTACACAAGACTCAAATATTACTTTTTGATATCTTGGTGCATGCTCTTGTCAGTTGTCACCCATCCTCCTTTTTTATCACTAGACACAAAAATCCCAACAAAATCCAAACAAAATCTATTTATAATCCGATTAGTACACTTTTTTACAGGTCACCGTTCCACCACATTGTCACAAATTCCTCGTTTGATATTTGCTTCACCTGCGACCACACATCCTCACCGCCGTCGCCATTTCACACCGCGTCAAGAAGCGCACGCCATCGTCGTCGTCTCCTCTCCTCTCCGGCATCCTCGCGTCCAAGAACCCTCCCGGCCATCATGCCGCCGGAGCCGGACAAGCCGCTGCCGCTGCCGCTGCCGAAGCCGAAGCCCCCGAAACCGAAGCCCAAGCCGCCCAAGCCGGAGCCGGAGCCGAACCCGCGGTCGGCGTCGGCGTCGGCGCCGGAGCGGGACCAGAGGGTCCCCTACGGCGGCGCCCAGCTCCCTACCGACCCTCCCGACCCTTTCACCTGCGCCAAGGATTGCTCCGACTACTGTGTCATGTACCACCTGTGTCCACCTCCGCCGCCGCCGTCTTCCGGCGGTGCCACCGTGCATCTGCGGTCGTCGCGCCTGCCCACGCCGCTCATCGCGCTGTCGGCGTCGCTTCTTGGTGTGTCGGTGGTGCTGCTCGTCGCGCTGCTCGTGTGCCGGCTTATGCGGGGGAGGAGGAGGAGGGGGAGGGGGCGGGGGCAGAACGCGCTCGCGCCGCAGGAGGCGCCGCTGACGCAGCAGCAGGACGAGGAAGGTGGGGCGGCGGCGGGGGAGGTGCCGGCCGTGGTGGCGGCGGAGGAGGAGGGCGACGACGACGGCGGGGTTCACCACGTGTGGTACATACGCACCGTGGGGCTCGACGAGCGCGCCATCGCGGCCATCACCGCGCTGGTGTACGACGCCAAGAAGAGCGGCGGCGGCATCGGGCTCGCCGGCTGCTGCGGCGGCGGCGGCGGGAGCTGCGCGGTGTGCCTCACCGAGTTCCGCGACGGCGAGACGCTGCGCCTGCTGCCGCGGTGCCGCCACGCGTTCCACCGGGGTTGCATCGACACCTGGCTCCGCGCCCATGTCAACTGCCCGCTCTGCCGCGCGCCCGTCCTGGTCGGCGACAAGTCCTCCGCCGCCGCCGCCAACGCTTTGCCGGGCGTCGCCATGGCCGTTCCTGGCGGCCAGCCTGCGCCAAATTCGCGCGCCGCAGGTGCCGCCGAAACCGACAGAGGAGAACTCCAAGGCTTGCCGGAGCGCGGTGTCAGGCGGGCCGCGTCCATGGTGACGCTGCCGAGGCGGCCGTGGCCGGACGTCTCGCTCCGGTCGCCGGCGTCAAACAGTGGGCGCATGGGGGAGATGGGCCTAGCAAAGATCGCCAGATTGATGAAATTCTCAGAGGTATTGGAGATGGCCGGCATCGGAGCAACCAGGTCGGTGTCCTTCGGGCGCGGCAGGTCAGGCCAGTCGGCCGCCGGCACTAACTCCGGTGAGATTTCACGGTGAATTGCTGGTTGCTGCTCCTTCTGTGAAGGATAAATTGCGGAAAGTATCAGTTTTTGGAGAGTTTTGCCACGAAGGAAAGGTAAAAATGTTATCTTTCCTAACTTATGTATGATTAAGTAAATAAGATGAGCTTGTGCATTCACCGCGAACGTCAGAAATTGTAAATATGAATTCCTGACAAAAGAGATGTCTTTGTATGCGACTTTGTAAGATATAAGAGATCGTTGCTGCTGCCTGTTCATTACAGTCCATGAAATTATATGAGCTATGGACTTCTGTTGCTTCACCTCTCTTTTTTACTTTCAATCTTGCAAGACGTAATTTCACCAAGATGATTCATGACCGTCGGTGCAGGAGAGGGGTTGTATCTGTTTCTTTGATCTTTCATGGATCTGTGGTTGTTGGACCACTGATTTTGATTTACTGACCAAATAACCTTTTGAAAACCTCATGTTCTTTCAGTTCATCATAAGGATCCAGGTTGTTGAATGTTGCATACAAGTAAAGCAAGTAACCTGCACCTAGTTTTAATTCCAATACTTTTCAGTGTGGTTGAAACATTTTGATGACCGTGATAAGACCAAGTACAGGAAAGGTGGTGCAACTTTGTGAGTGCTGCTGGGGAATTTGTTCTGCTGCACCAATCCTGAATGAATTGGATCCTATTCCAATCCTGTTCACTGAAAATAAAAGAATTTTAGCATTGCATCTGTGGAGCCTCCTGATTTGCTCACCAATGGAGTGCATCAATGGCTTGAGGATTCTCAAGGAAGTTGCAACGACAAGTCACCTACTTTTCCCAAGTCACCATCATGCTACTGACACTGCATTAAAAAGATGATGCTCCACCATGTGGAATGCTAATAGTGTAACAAAGCAGGAGGGAGGCAAGTTGGGCAGTTAACCTTCAGTCACCTCACAAGGCACTAGGGCAGTGACCATCAATTATTTTTTTCGACCTACCATTAGTTGCAGGTCCCTGTTGATAACAAAGTAATATGGGTTAAGTTGCATTGTGTTAGAGAAATGGTGTAGAAAATAAGTATTTCCTCTGTTCTAAAATATAAGTATTTCTAGATTATTTAGCAGAGATTAAGATTAAGTTGAAAAGATTTTTGTGTCTCTTAATAAATATAAAATAAATAAAGGTGGAAGTGTAGGTTTGAGATAAGATGGAAAAAAATTAAATGAGAATTGATTTATAGGATAAGTAGAACGGTAAGAAGTGCTACATATTATTATATTGTGAAATAAGAATTGAATCTTAGAATTTTTTTATTTTAAAATGGATTGGATGGAGTACCTTTCATAAGTTATTCAAGCTTTTTTTAGGAGTGATGGGATTGGAGAGGCAAAAATAAAAGGCAACTGAAAAAGTTTAGCTTGGTTTGGTGTACCTTTCACAAGTTAATTTAGGCTTAGGATAAGGCCATTGGTGATTGGACAGTCTTGTGTCTTTGTGCAAAGCCTTTAGAAGATATTTCCTTTTTTCTTGAGGCTATGATATCTGTGTCGTTTTTGCTCAGAAGTGAGAAAATTGAGTGTTGTTAGTGGAGTCCCGACAAGCATGGCGAATACTCCCTCTATATATTAAGCACTTTTAAAATAATATTAAGTCAAATATTTTTAAATTTAATTGTTAATTAAAAAAATTATAAATATTGACGACGTAAGAGCGATATTACTAGATTTATCCTTAAACAAGTTATCATGTAACTCTTTTTATTTAAATAATTTATTTTTATAGATATTATTGATCAAAATTGCATATTAAAGATCGTGTTGAACTTCAAAAGCGCTTGTATTATTGGACGGAAAGACTACTTCACTCTCACAGTTCCACTGAAGTAAAGCATGCTAATTCACACTTGCCACTCAGTGCTGTCTTTGCATGCTTATTTACACTTTCCACTCTCTATGTCTTCGTCAAAACAAAGAAACAAAACCAAGAGAGTGAAAACAAGAGTGATTTTTTTTTTTTTTGCATCTTCACTAGGAAATCCAAATTTTAACAAATTGAATTGTTAGTGCCACTGTGATTAGTATGTGAAATGCCTGACTGCAAATATATGCTTCGATTGATGACTTGACAAATATCCAGTCACATAACAGAGAGGCAGATATATATCGCAAGACGCAACATTGAAAAATCTTATTCCATCATTATTCCTCACACCGTTTTGCTCAAGATACATTAAAATTTGGTCTCAAGTTTCTACATTATAGTCGAGAAATTTTCCTCAGGAGGGCAACTAGAGGGCATTATAACTCACATGAGCCCATCAATTTTACAAACTCTGACAACATGGCCATTTTATACAAGCGTGACGAGAAGGCCGAGCTTTCTCTGTTCAGCGGACAGGAGAAATTTGGACAATTTTCCTTTTTGACCTAAAGGCAAAAATGATCTCCAAGACGATATCACTTATATCTCCACTAGATGATCAGATGATAAATTAAGTGATGAAAATCAGAGCCTGCACAAATATCTCAATGTAGCAACCTTGCTAAGAGATCTTTATGCTGCATATAGTAGTATGCCAAAATTGCAAGAATAATAACCAATATCATGGACCATATACTTATACCTGCCAGAATAAAGCAAGCATATTTATGAGGACATGCACAATTGGCAAGTATAAAAAACAATAACAAATAAAGGTGTGGCATACCACGACTTTTTGGTGATCCAATTGATGTCACCCTAGCAGTAGAGTCGAAGGAAGTCGACAGTAAGGTCCTGATAGAACAATAACATTGAGAAATCACATTTGTTTCATTTGTCAACTCCAAGCAGATTGAGAGTCTAGGGCACATATACTGACCTTGAATCGTGAGAGAATGCCAATGTAGTAATAATGCCAAGATGCGCCTTTTTAACTGTTACAAGCACCTGCATATTTTTTGAACTTAGTACAAGAATGCTTCCTTCAATAGTTCCACTGGACAGGGAAATGCAAACGAATTAGGCTTGTAGGAGATGCATCCATATAATCTCAATAAGCTTAATCGTAAAATGCAGTAAGTTGTTGAAATTGCTCACATTGCAAGAAGTGTACCATCAGGTGAGATAGAAAATGCTGAAATTGCCTCACGTGTTACTTTATTTGACCCTATTCTTGTCCATGAGGTCGTATTCCAAGATATTATTTTCCCATAATCACCTAAGAAGCAGGTTTATGTTACCGTCAGGACTTGTCTTAGCGGATAGTATTCGATTCATAACATGGTTAACTAAAATCTTGGGTTTACCTTGCATTGCTGTAACAAAGAGGATCTGACTGTTGTCAGTCTGATTAGAGAATCTGCAGAAACCAAATATTTCTCCCTGGAAATGTGAGTGGCAGAAACTCACTTAAAACAAACACAATACGCCAACATATGTTTCAAAACAAACAACCCTAAACACAAACATACTCACTGCTTCTCTTGGCAGATTAGCTATAGCTTCTGATGATTTCAAGTCCCACACTCTACATGGGCCACTGCTTCTGTTCACAGCAAGGAAATGTTCATCGGAACTAAAAGCATAACACAAAAGAGAGGAAACCCATCAGTATCATGCGATCAATACCCAAGTTGCAAGAAAAGCAAGAGACACATTTTGACCTGAAGTTTAAATCTTTCACCGATGTTTTTGAATCAGGTTCTTCAATAATGGAATCCATGGAAGGCCATTTGAAGACCCTTAAATGACCATCCTACACAGTTGATAGAAAATTGATTTGGAACACTAACTAGAAATCATCAAAGAATTCCTAAGGCATGATTGTAACTGGGTAGATTACGGAAATTAAATGACAGTGAATCAGATTTAATTTTAACAGAACAGCAGGTGAAATATTAATTTTGTAAAATAATATGTTGCCCTGAAAAAGTGACCACTGGAAAATATTACAGCTATAGACACAATTTGCTTTTAACTATAATGAAGGTGAGGACGATACACATAAAAGAACATAACAGGTATTACCATGGAAACAAATAAAACATTTATTTAGTTTCTCTATTTGTTTATGTGTTCCTATTTTGTTCACTTATTAGAGAAGAACTAACCTTACATTGTTGCACACCAAAAAGGATTTGTAACATGCTCATTACGAATCAAGACGTGCCCTTTGGCCAACAGAAAGTCATCAACGCTATATTCACACTTCTGCTAAGTTAGCTCAATCTCTAATGAATCATTATAAATAGTAAACAGTACTCTGTATTGCTAAATGCACTGTCAAGTTGCCATGTGATTTAATAATTTAGTTCTCTTCACCATCATGTACGCAAACTGTTGCTCACATAAACCATATTATGTATTTACTTGCCAAATTGTTTTCTGCATGAAGCTCTGAAGTATATGATTATGGTTTATTACATCTTTAAACAACTAAGCATCTAGCGTTATTATCTCTATCAAAGACACTGTGTAACATTTATGGCAGCCAGATTCAGACAGAAAATTTTTGTGTGCATAAGCAACAACCAGTAACAACTGAAAAGCAAAGAAACTTAGCAAACAAAAAGAAGGCAATAAAAGTGCCAGTTCCATGAACAGAGGCCACCCCTGGCTCAGGAGCAACTAGTAACATGGCATCTTCCAAAGTATAGGCCAAAGTACCTAGGGTTTACGGCTACATGTGGAACGGTATATAAAAATAAAATAAAGTAATGCATAAAGAAATATTAATCTGTACAAGAAAGCAAGTTATATTCACTTGCCTCACCACCAGTCGCAAGTATTGAACCTTCTCCACTGAACGACACAGCCAACTGTAAACCAACATCACTCAACTCCATTAGTGCCTCCCGATCAGCTCTCAAAGCTAGATTATGAGGTCTCTCTCCTTCTGGTGATTCCCATCGAAATAACCTATATAGTTGTTACATGGTCAAAATTTAGAAATGCAAAATAACCAGGCAAAACTCAACCAAATTTGAAATTTTCTTTCTTAAAAAGAAGACACCCACTATCATAACACAGTGAGGTACATTTTGCAGCTAATATTAATCAACGATCTAGCGATTCATCTACAGTAAACAAATAACAAAAATAAGCCCAAAATATGCCTCCTGATATGCCAACAACAACTCAAGTCAATGACCAGGCAATTACTACTTACAAAAGCAGGAACTAATCTACAGGCCACAAATTCTAGCTTCATCTCAAAGAAGGGTCCATAATAGGACAAAAAAACGTTAGAAACATGTGTCCAGCAGTTGTTGTCCCATAATATTGAATGCCTTCCCACCTCATCATAATATTGGTTTCTGCAAGCCTCTAAGACCATTTCAACTTAATTTTTACATTTAAATGACTAAATCAAGTAATAATGGAGGCCTACTTCACACCCCTCAATCTTCCCAGAGTTAAGCGTTCAATTTGGTAGATTACATCTTGAGCCAAAAACAAGGTGGTTTTGTGCCACATCTGCTGCCACAGTGGCACCAACGCAATGCCAGCACAGGAGAGTGACCTGTAACTACATTTTTATCTCCTTTTCCCATTTTCTTTCCCATTCTTCTCTCCCAAAATCCCCAACCGTGTAGGGAGGGTGATTCCCTGCTTTCACGTGGTCGTGGTGCCACCATGGTGACTGACATCATGGGTTAATCTAAAAATGTAGTGTTCTTCCCTCGTTACAAAAATCTCCAAATGTGTTCAATATGTGGTGTTTGTAGACAGTAGACGTTGTCTGGGTCGTGGATTGAATGTGCCTTTGTAGAGGCATTTTGAACACTCGAGCTTATTAGAATTCACATCCAACCAATACCACCAGCTGGCAGCAGTAGCATGAGCACAGGTAGATATACAAAAGAGACAAATTTGGTTCGAGAAGAGGGTAACCTGCAGCCATTGGGGAAGGCGCAGAGGACGCCGTCGCCGCGCGGGTGGACGGCCATCCGGTACGGCACCTGCTCCTCCGTCCCCATCCTCAACACCTGCAACCCCACCCCCACCACCACCGCCGCCGCCGCCAAACCAGCAACATCAAATCAGCACGGAACGAGATCCGCGTCTAATCTGGCCATCTTGGGGAATCAACGGAGGGAGAGAAGGACGGATCGCTCACCGGGTCGGGGTCGAGCGCCACCTCACCGGCGGGGTTGAGCGCAGCCACCACCAGCGCGTTGGGCACACCGCTCCGGCCTTCTCCGCCGCCTCCCCCGAGCACCGCCATGGCGGGTGGAGACGGAGGGGGAGCGGGCGCGGGCGCGTCCGCACCGGCCGCTGCATCCTCCTCCTCCGAGGAAGACGGCCTCAGGATGTGGGCTAGCGGCAGCCACGACGCACAGTAGATGGGGAATCCATACGTCTGACCTCCGCCGCGTCGCGCCATCGCCGGAGGTGGCGGTGGGGGGGTGGTCGGTGCGTACTCCCGGGGGAGATGCGCGGAGTGTTGTGATGGGATCGGAGGCCACGGGCTAAACGCGCACCTAGTTTGCGTTTTATTTTTTGTGTTTGACTTCTAATTTGAGTGGATTTTATAGGTAAACAGTAATTACTCCTTCCCGGTTTTTAATGTTCGGTACCATCAACTTTTAATATAAGTTCTATGATCGTTTTATTTAAAATTTTATATAAATATATAAAAATATAAGTCATGTTTAAAGTATCTTTAATAACAAAATAAATCATAATAAAATAAATAATAATTACATAATTTTTTAATAAGAGAAATAATCAAACATATGTCTAAAAGTCAACACGTCAAACATTAAAAACTGAAGAAGTACTTCCCGTACTAAAATGGTAATCTCTATTGTTTTATGTTAGTTACACCACTCGTTGATGCTCTCAGCCTCTAAGCTAAAACACTCGTGTTGATGGTCCTGTTTTGGTTTTACCTGTTCATTCTTTTTAAGCCAAATTCTATTTTGATTACCTCTGAGAATTCGTGCTAATATGCCTACGAAAAACAAGCAAAATTTTATTAGATAAAAGTATATAGTCAGATGGGACAATAAAATGCTTATATTTATTTTTAGAATAAAATACATAGCCGATCTTTAATTTTGGGTTGCGGTGTCATCTAGATCTATAAATCTGTTAAATTCATGTTAGGATTCTTAATCGTGGTTTAATGTATTGCTCGAGATCAAAGCACAGATGATATAACTCGAGCACTAACGAGGCATCCTAGGTGACAAAAATTTTATACTACTTTCGGTTTTTAATAAATAATATTGTTAACTTTTGTCGTGACGTTTGACTATTTGTCTTATTTAAAAAATTGGTGTAAATATAAAAAAATATGAGTCATGCTTAAAGTTCCTTTAATAATAAACTAGGTCACAACAAAATAAATCATACTTACTTAAATTTTTTTAATAAGACAAATAGTCAAACAACATATCAAAAGTCAACGGCGTTATTTATTAAAAATTGGAGGGAGTATTTAGGCATATCCGCTACAGTATTGCCCCAATCAACTCACAATTCACCCACCATGCACATAGGAGAGGAGGCAAAGAAACCACTATTAGGGCAGCGGTGATAGTTAATGGCCGGAGGCTTCAGAGCCAAAATGGACGACGCGACATGCATAGGGGGAACCCATGAGTCCTGTGCGGCATGATTGTTGCCATGAAGGTGGACGATGGCCTTAGTTTACAGGAGGAAGGTGAACCAATACATAGTGAGTTCTGTTCACCTCTATTTATCATTGCTTCGCTGACACGCTACACTCCACCGCCACCCTAATCGCCGCTCTGCCTTCAATCTAATTTGGGAATAGTGAGAGTCGATTTGGTCGCATGCTGAAGCGGAGGGAACTAAATCCAAAATTCTCGCCGCCGTGGACAGCCACGTCAACATCTAAGCGGTGTCATCTAGACTTTAAACCACACATGATACATTAAACCAAAATTTAAAGCTTAGATGGATATTTTATAAAGCAGTATATTTCACTCTTATACTTTTAAAATGCCAAATTACTTTTGGTATAAAACAAGCAAACTTCTAGTATAAGTAGAGTTATCTGTATCCTAAAGTTGTTTTCCCACGTTATGCCAATCCACCTGGCCCGATCGGACGGTTCATACTAACCGAAGGATCCATATGGACGGCCAGAAGCTTTACCAAGACTGCAACTCGTGTGCCCCAAAAAACCCACCTTTCTCTTATCCCTCTATCCGCCGCCCGCCGGCCATCTCCCTCCACCACCACCCCCTCTCCGGCGAGATGCTGACCTGTGGCCGGTTCCTCTCCTCCTCAGCCGCCGCCTCAACCCCCTCCCTCTCCCCCTTCCGTAACCTAACGCTCTCCCTCCTCCACCGGCCTCATCTCCGCCTCCTCTCCTCCGCCTCCGCAACCGCCGCCGCCGCCACCGCCGTCGAACCGGACGCCAAAGGTAAAACCTGAAACTACAGATCAAGGAATTACTCTTGGGTCGTACCTCGCGGTGACGGCGAACCGTCTGAGCTGTGGGTGAGGTCGCAGGTGGCGCGGGCAGTGGCGGTGGCGCCGCGAAGCCGCAGTGGAAGGCCGCGATAGACTTCAAGTGGATCCGGGAGAACACGGACACCGTCGCTGCCAACATCCGCAACCGCAACTCCGCCGCCAACCTCGATCTCGTCCTCCAGCTCTACGACGAGTACCTCGCCCTGCAGAAGGTGTGGAGCTTGTCAATTAATTGCCATTGCTGCTACTATTTGTAGTATCTGATTAGTACACAATAGATTTGGTTGGATAAGCTTGAGCTTGCACTGTCAAATTATAAGGTTTTAGTTCGTGATTTGCAAGACTTTAAAGTTTAAACTGTTGGAGATGATCGCTCAAAAAATTACAACTTTCATATGAACTTAGACATGAACTGTTGTTTTTAATTGGCCTGCTGGCCTGTTCATATGGTTAATGAATTGCATGTATTAGCTCATTTTCTGACTATTAGTGAGTTCTGCCTATTGTAACCTTGTAGTTTTTGGGGTAGCAAAATATTAGTAGAACCAAAAAATAAAACTAGTTATGGTGATCTTTTTGTGGCCTTGGCTATTGATTGGTTGTTTATGCCAGACCACTGATTGACACTTCTTTACTGATTTTGTGACCTCAAAATTACTCATGGTTTCATGAACTTATCCTTGCCCAAACGACACATTTGTCTATGGCATAAATATGATACTGTGATTTAGACTATTTTGGCATCAATGTTCTGCTGAAGACATGTGTAGTACCTGCTCATGTATCTATGCATGTAGTACCTGAACATAGTTGGTTATTTAATTCTGGACTGAGATATGGTGGCAACAATTCCTAATTATGACAGATGGCAGGAGGTTGAGCGGCTCCGAGCTGAAAGAAATGCAGTTGCTAACAAGATGAAAGGAAAACTAGAACCATCTGTGCGTCAAGCCCTTGTTGAAGAAGGTAAAATGGCTATGAGACTATTATTTTAAAAAATTCAAACAGGGATACCGACACAATGATTTTTTTTTAAAAAAATTCATGGTTGCAGGTAAGAACCTGAAAGAAGGGCTTATTGCTCTAGAAGAGGACCTTGTTCAGCTGACTGATAAGCTTCAACTAGAAGCACAAAGTATTCCTAATACCACACATCCAGATGTTCCTGTAGGGGGTGAGGAAAGTTCTGTCATCAGGAAAGAGGTAGTGGGATTTCTGTGTACCTTTGACAGTCTTTCCACTTTGTCCAATTGCTAATTTTCTTTTACCTGAATAATGCAGGTAGGCAGTCAGAGAAACTTCAATTTCACCATCAGAGATCACCTTCAGCTGGGAAAAGAACTTGATTTGTTTGATTTTGATGCAGCTGCTGAGGTATAACTGCTACAAATCAATGTTAAACCGCATGTTGTAGTAAGTTATTCAATAGCAAGGTGATACTTGACTAAGCGAAAGCCGTTACCTGAATGCTGACTGTAAAATAATCTAGTTAATGTCCCTGACAATTGTAGTTCTCATATTAGTAGTTGTATGCTTGTACTTCACTTGCTCTTTCTATTAAGGGTTTATACTGCCATTTACAGGTTAGTGGCTCAAAGTTCTACTACTTAAAGAATGAAGCTGTTTTGTTGGAGATGGCCCTTGTTAATTGGGCCATTACAGAGGTTTCAAGGAGAGGTTTCACACCACTAGTAACTCCGGAGATTGTAAGGTCATCTGTTGTTGAGAAATGTGGCTTCCAGCCAAGGGCCCAAAATACTCAGGTATGTTATCCCCTTTTAAAACAGTAGTCTTACGTTGATGATATTGCCAAGCATATCTTGTTGTCAGTGACTTTTTTCCTCTTTTGATACATTCACATTGGTAACTGTTTACTAGTTTATTTTAACAGTGCTTGATACCAGTTTGCTGTTCAGTTTAACAATGTTTGTGCCTTTGTATTCTATCTTACAGATCCATTTCTTTTGTCTTTTTACTTTTTAGAGATAGACATAATTTTTGTTTCCTAGAGTACTTGGTTCGCGTACTGTATTTAGGAAATTAATTTGAAAAATTCTGCCTTTCATCACCTCATATTAGTACCATGCTCATTGTGGCTCAATCCAGCTGTAATAGAAAGGTACAGTTCAAGTATAGTACACGATATTCTTATATACTCCCTTCGGTTTTTAATGTTTGACGCCGTTGACTTTTAAACATAAGTTTGACCATTCGTCTTATTCAAAAATTTTGTACAAATATATAAAAATATAAGTCATGCTTAAAATAACTTTAATGATAAAACATATCACAATAAAATAAATGATAATTACATATTTTTTTGAATAAGATAAATGATCAAACATATGTCTAAAAATCAACAGTGTCAAATATTAAAAACCGGAGAGAGTACAACTATACAAGATAACTTACGACCTGGATAGTAGATGCAAGGAGCTTTTAGAACTGGTTGTGTTAGGAGGATTCTTATGCTCATAATTTCAAGTAAAAGAAGTTCATTTCTCTAGTATATGCTTTTTTGTGCTGTATGAAATTATATGTTGCAGTGTTACATTTCTCCTAATTTATGAAGTATGGATGTACAGTTGATAGTACCTATTACAGATTCAGATAAAATATTTTGTCGTCTTTATGTTCGTGTGAAAGCAACATTTATTTCAGTAGTTAATTACTTCTATTATGCTTTTATAGGTCTATTCAATCGATAACAGTGACCAGTGCCTCATAGGCACCGCAGAAATTCCTGTTGGAGGCATCCATATGGACTCTATACTCCCTGATTCTGATTTGCCTCGAAAATATGTAGCCTATTCACACTGTTTTCGTACGGAAGCTGGTGCTGCAGGTGCTGCAACTAGGTATGCACATGCTCTTCTGTTCTCCATTGATTTATGAAGTTTGATCACAGTATGTTAATTACATATAGATGTATCAAGATTTTCTCATTGGTTATTCAAATCTTTGAGATAGTTTACCAATCTTGTGTCCTTGTATGAAGTTGCTAAGTTTTGGTCACTACATCCTGGATAGGGGCCTCTATCGCGTACATCAGTTTAGCAAGGTTGAGATGTTTGTATTTTGCCGGCCTGAGGAGAGCGATAAGTGCCATGAAGAACTTATCACTATTGAAGAGGAACTTTATGCATCACTTGGACTTCATTTCAAGTATTTCCTGATCTTCTGAATTTCCATGTCACAACTGACAACTCACAATAATGCAGTGGCAATAACATCAGTCTCTCTTGCAGAACATTGGATATGGCAACCGGGGATCTGGGTGCGCCAGCCTACAGAAAGTTTGATATTGAGGCATGGATGCCAGGGCTAGATAGATACGGCGAGGTAAGAAACAAGTATTTCAAGCACCCCTCTTCAACTTCTATCCAATTTGAGCAATCATCCTAATGTTTCCCGATCAAAATGAACTTATGAACAGATCTCAAGCGCGTCAAACTGCACGGACTATCAGAGCAGGCGGCTGGGCATCCGATTTCGCCCATCACCTCCAGATCCTCCACCGCCGAGCACCAAGAAAGGAAAGGGCAGCTCAGGCTCAACACAGTTTGTCCACACGCTCAACGCAACGGCGGTTGCTGTTCCTCGCTTGATCATATGCATTCTAGAGAATTTTCAGCAAGAGGATGGAACAGTCGTTATCCCAGAGCCGCTGAGGCCTTTCATGGGTGGACTTGAAGTGCTCTCCCCGAAAACCAAGTGATCAGCTTGAAAAGGTCACCATGTTTGCAATGAACCTTGTTTCCTTATAGGTTTTCTTATTTATTATTCTTGAGGATATCGGCAAGTGAATGTGCGGAATTTTGGAAGAAATTTGTGGTCGACTCCAAATGTTCCATGCGAAGTTCTTGTCAAATTCGTGCCTAGTTGGCTACCATTTGCCGATTGTTGTTTTGGCAATGTATACAGTTAACTACTAGTAGTACTAGTGTACTACATGTGCACAAACTCACTACTACGTATTACTCTTCCTGTTCCAATATACATACGCCCATTGTCTCTAATATCCGTTGCAAAACATTTCTCCACGCGAGATCGATTCCGGTTCCGATTCTAGGAAGCATGGCGCCGGAGGAGGCGGTCGCCGGGCAAGCCCTGATGCCACGGCAGTGGGGGAGGCGGCGACCGGTACCTCCCAGAGGGGGAAGGCGGATGCTGCTCCGGTGGTGAATGGCCAGGAGGAGTGCGCCACCGGCGCGGGTGAGCGAGGTGGCTGCTCCGGCTCCGGTGAAGAAGACGGTGGTTCCACTGCCGCTGAAGTGGATCCTGGCGCAGAAGAGAGAGCCCTACACTGACCCCGAGGACATCGAGGCCTTTAGGACCACACTGGGCTCCCGGCAAGCTTGACTGCCCCAGTGACCACACTGGCCTTCCAGGAGAAGGTTAGGGCCGTCGCCATGGAGTCCGACGGCTGCTTCATGGTCGACAGCGACTTGTTTGCTCGCAGGGCAAGGTGTCGTACCAAAGTTTATGATACATTGGCCAAGCTTTTTGATGGTCTCCCACTCTCCGATTCCGACAACGATGAGGAGGACATGGCTAATTTGTTGGCTGCAATGGGTCTGGAATTTGACTGAGGAGAGAACCACCAATGTTATGAACTATCCATGACAGCGCGATCTATCTTCAGTTCGGCTGAAAAGAGCGTTGCCAATAATGTTATATATCTATTGACTCTGCTATCTATTTCTGTATGTGGCTTAGTTGTTGGTTAGTTGATGGTCATCTATTGTTATTGGTTTATGCTGCATGATCTAAGTTGAAAATTAGAGTAAGTTGGAGCTCTTTCCCTGCTACTACAGTATGGTTCACTTGATGTGCTGCTTAACTAGGTAAATGATATGTTACCTTCATATGTTACAGTATGGTTCGCTTGATGTGCGTCGCTAGTTTCTTCGAGCTCAGGAACAGAGCCGAGAGAGAGAAGGAATCCTAACAATATGTTCGAATCATCTTGAAGAATTCTAGCCTTCTACCTTGATTTCTTTCTGTTAGCACATTTTCCAAAATATACGACGTATGTTTTTTAAAACTTTCTATATAAAAGTATTTCTAAAAAATTAAATAGATATATTTTTCAAGTTTTTAATAGTCAGTACTTAATTAATTATATGTTAATGATATTTTTTATTTTGTGTGCGACTTATAAGCCACGTGCAAAAGCTGATTTGAACGTCCCCTAATACTGCTTGCTCAGATTTATGACAGCTTCTCAAATAGAGGAAAAAAGAACAAAGGAGATAGGAGAGATGGAGAAGAAGGATAATCCATTTTGAAACTTTTGTAAAACCAACTAGTTTAAAGTTCACCTCTAGTCTAAAATAAATCTTATGTAAAAATTTTTGTCCAAAGTATAATTCATTTAATAATAAACGATCAGGCCGAAAGAAGAAATTTGCGAGTCAGGTGAAGCCATAAAGGTATATGCCATGACGTAACAAATTTTGCGCTTGAAATAGAGCAGAAATCGATCGAAAGTTTGTGGACGTGGCAAGACCACAAATCTAGATTTATAGGCCCCACTTGACATTAAGTATGAATGAGTTCGGGTTTAGCTATCTAAGCGTTTACACCGATACTCCGTCCATGTTTTTTTTGACGTTAACATCATATATTTGAAGTGAAGGATTAGTACTTACTCCCTCCTGTTAAAATCAAACTACTCTAAATTTAACCAAATTTATAGAAAAATATATCAACATTTACAATAATAAAATAGTTTCATTAAATCTAAAACTGAATATATTTTTATAGCATAAAAATATTACAACATTTTTCTTATGTTAAAAATATTACAATATTTTTCTATAAATTTGATTAAACATAAAAGAATTTGACTTTAACCAAAGTCGAAACGACTTATAATATATCTGAAAGGGAGGGAATATTTCTTAATCTACATCGATACTAGTACATTAGAGCTTAAGCCACAAAAGATGACGCAACCGTGATTACTGAGATCATTAGGCACCGTTGGATCCTCTACTTGCGATCGATGCCGACGCCGCTGGATGGCCTTTAATGTGAAATAGGTGAACAGGTGTCAGAGGGAGCTGACTTTAGTTAGGCCTGTTTCTTCTGATCTTCTGAACTTCATGACATACTCTGAACTTAACTCGAGGAAGACTACGACTCAAATGTCCGATAATTATAAATTATTAGATGGTGTTCTATTTTATGTATAAAAATATTTTAGATATTAGAAAATGTTTCAACAAAAAAAATTTATATGTTTTAATATTTGGTGAAAAATATTGTAGATGCTTCTCTTACTTTGTTAAAATATGAAACACAAGTAAAATTGTTTGTTGAAACATTCTGCTCTCGTATATGAAATATTGAATTATAATGGTTGAAACATATATTTTTCAAAATATAATTAACTGAGATTTTTTTATAAAGATTTAGTTGCAACGAATACTCGAATCACAAATCAAATAAATAACTTAGGAGAAAAGGTCATTTAAAATTTAATAAAAATATTGTATGCATACATGTATATATGCAAGTGAGGGTGCTACTTCTATGTACGTTGGCGCTGGCTTCCGATGCCATCGAACATACGACATGAAGTATTCTCCACTTAACTCCTCTCTTAAAAAAGACTCCAAACTTAACTCCTCTTCTAAAAACACTCTGCACTAAATTCAATTACGAGGTCCTAGTCGTTTTCATATATACATACTGTTGAAAAAATAAGCATATGTAGATTTAATTTATTCTATAAATAAATCATAACATTAACCATATAAACTAGTAGAATCATTTCACACAATCTAGACATGTACATAACGGAATAATATATAAATAGATTGAACGCATAAAACATGATGAATACGTATCGACGATTCAGTTCAGGAGGAGGGCTCCGAACAGTTGTGTCGGAGCAGTTGTACGCACCGTACGTACAACGCGCAGTATAAAATGGTGACGACAACGCGCAACGCCCAAACGTAGAGAAAGATGAGCTGTGGTGGACAAACAACGAGCGCTCGCGTGGAGCGCTTTCCAAAAATCTTATTCGCTCTCTTCTGGTGCAGGACTTCACGAAGATGCTGGTTCCGGAGATGTACTTTCCAGAATGCCGGTGCACACTGACGAGCGAGACGAAGTAGATGACATGTATTGCGTAGAGGTGGCGGTTTGATATTTATAAGACGTGTGATCATGACATCTTTCATAATCCATAACCGAACCGTATAAGTCGCGCGTTGCACTAAACAATCCGGTGAGTTCCAAAACAAACATCGGAATATTCATTAGATGCAGTAAAATCAAAACTGAGCCAATTTTAATAAACCATTCACGCGTATGTCGCATGCACGCGTTGCCTAGCCCCATGCCCGAGCCGACGAGGCGAGCGAGTGCATATATTTATGTAGTTCTTTACACCACACATTGTTCAAGTGGCTAAGAGTACACTCACCATTTTAAATAGGTCTACATCTCTTAGAAAAAAAGATGTACTAAAGTTCAACTGCATGTTTCTTATAAGATGGGATTTTAATACTTTTTTAGAAATTATCGTCCAATTAAACCCTAGGCCCACTAACAATTTAACACACATCGTTGTCTTCCTTCTTGGCTCAATCTCTATCCCATATCGAGCAATCACTCCGTACAATAATGGCGAGCGATACGGTGGCGCCGCTGCCTGCGCCGGAAGGGAACCAGGTGAGGCAGCGGACGAGGCAGCTGACGCATGGGCAGATCGACCGCGCCATCGCCTTCGAGAGGAGGCCCTTCCGCTCGAAGCTCCTCGACATGCTCGACGGCCCCGGGAGCGTCATCAACGACGACATGAAGGACCGCCTCAGGAAGACCCTCGCCGAGGCCGCGCAGCACGTGGAGGAGGTTCACGACATCAGGATGGAGTACAAGGAGCGGGTGCTCCGCCGGCTTGTCGAGAATGGCTTCGTCGTGGTCACCGACCACGAGGACGACGATCAGGAGGTGGACGACGGCGACGACGACGACGACGACGACGACGGCGAGGAGTAGGATTTGCGAAACATGTACGCTACTTTGAGATTCGTGCTCGACAAAACAAACGGGCTGTAGTATCGAGTTAGTATATCCTGGTTTATAGTGTAGTATAATTATTTTGGAGTCAATTCAAAGCTATTCTTAGAACTTTAGCTTATTAACACACGTCAAACTAGCCAAAGTTTTTTTTCCTAATTTCCAATTAGCTGATTGATTTATGGGATGAGGGAAAATTGGTTTTGTGTGTGAGCTTGCATCGACCTCTAATAATCTTAGTAACTACTTTGTATCATGGGAATTTTTACAGGATTTTTATGAGAGTTAGTTCAATTATCATAAATTTCCTGTGAATTTCCTCTATTCCGAACGAGTTAGTTCAATTATCATAAATTTCCTATGAATTTCCTAGATTCCGAACAAGTCGTACTGTATGTATAGCTTTTTGACAACAAAGAGCTAAAGAGAATATCTACGTCTTCTTTTGCATGTCCTTTTGTTTGTTTTTTTTTTTACGATTTGCTTGATCTTGGAGAAATCTTGCGCGTTATCGGCTAGATGTAGTTATCTCATGAGGGTCCGGTAAATTGCTATAATACATCATCACTTAACGGTTTTAGCTATAGAACAGTAGAAAAGTAAAATTTTGAGAAAAAACACTTTATAAATATAGTAATTTATCGATAGACACTATTCATATTATTTTAATGCTTTTAGCATGGCATAGGGGAGAAACCACATGTGATTATGATAAGACTGAAATCCTGAGCTACCGTCCACCTCTCTGAAAACAAACGACCTCGTCTCGTCTTCGTCATACACGGTGTCGTACTCACCGAACTCATTTTCTCCCACCGTCTCGAGGAAATCAGCCAACAGTTTGGCCAAAACCTCAGCTCGCTTTGGCCTTTTGGTGTTGCCTCTTCTCGAAGTCTTGGAGGTCGTAGTCGATGTCGACGAAGCCGTTGCTCTCATACTCGGCACGGGACGAAGCTCTCAAAGTCTCTGAACCTGTCCCATGTCGACATGCAGAGGTCGCTGACTTACTCGACCAACGACTCGGGGTCGTCGTAGTATATCTCCGGCAGGGCTCGTCGGCGACGGCGTCTTCGACGAAGAAGGGGATGTACCTCAAGATGTTGGGGGCGTCGTCGGTGCACAGCTCGCTCTGGGCGATGATCCAGTCGATGTTTTGCTGCGACAGCTGCAACTTCGCGCACCTCGCTGTTAGATCCTCCAGCTTCTCGTCGGAATAGGAACATGCCGCCGCCGCCGTCGCAGCCAGGTGTACTTCTCTAGCTCGCTGCGCGCGCGAAACCGAACCGGACATTGAACCGTTCGCGGCATGGGTTCCGTAGTGTGAAAAACCGGACTTGACCGGATAAAACGGAACCAACGCCATGGGTTCGCGGGGAAACAAACGGAACGGCGTAAATAAAACCGGCTTGTCTATTATTTTGGTGAAGATGATTTGTGGTCAACCTTAGTCAATGGTGAGAATCAGAATAACGTTAAGAGAGAGCTAAGGTCTAACACGGTCGGAATGATATTATGATGAGGTTGAAAAGTCATGAGATTTTAGAGTCAATATTGGTCAATGGCGGGCTAGAAAACTCACGGAGAAATTTGAAAGAAAATGGAAAAGAAAAAGATGCACCATAGCAGGTGGTACGGTAGCACACAAGAGGGGATTCAAGTCTAACTTGGTTGCTTGTGCAGCTGGCTGTTAGAAGGAAAATTAATTTAGGAAATTAAAATAGGTTTGGAATTAGAAGGATTGAGTCCTAATAGAATTAGTATTTCTACTTCTAATTTGTGTAGGAGATTTTAGGTATAAATAGATGAGGGATTGAGGTTCTAGTAAGATCAATCTTTAGAGGAGAAAAGCTAGAGTTTAGTTTTGAGAGAGATGACTGTTTTATATGCACTTTATAAACATATCTTGATGCAATAAAATTGATCTAATTCAATATTTTGTCAAGCTATGTCTCTTTAATTCGCGTGCGGTTGAACCGACGACAGGAGGATGATCAGACCGTGATTGCAAGCTTAGTCCATTAAGTTTTGGAGTTTTTATTTTCACTAAAAAATTTAGTTGTTTGATTTTTCTACCATTAATTTTCTCGATAGGTTTGATTCCTGTGTTCGATACTATATATATGTGTAACTTAGTTGATCTGAGAAGTAGAAGCAATATTTACCTGTTCAAGCATTTGATTTGTTTTTGCTTGATGTTAAGATCAATTATCCAGGCGAGGGCCAGGAGGACGTTGATCTGAAGCTCATCGGTTCAATGCAAATGATTGAGATATTGCTGCTTCTAAAGATAGTTCAATCTTCATGTTTTCTTCAGTCTTCACGCCGGTGAAGCAGCATCGGTGATCGAAGCCATTAATTCCGATGACTACCAGATTAGGGGAGATCGCTCAGAATTCAGAAATTCGATGTGAAGAGTGCACATGGCCGACCTATGATTCAGAGGAACATGCCCACCTTTTGTCAGAATTAGGTCCACCTATCAACAGGTTGAGATAATCTACAGGTAAAATAATGTTGATTAACGTTCAGTTAGAGGTAGCTACTGAAGTTCACAAAGGATTATCAGGCAACATCAGTAGAGATAATAGTACGACGACCACCAAGTTAGTTTGAGCTGAAAGCCTGAAGCATCAAGGCTCATGTGCAGCAGTGTCTGACACTGAATGATAATAATTGTTCAGATGGCCTTGTAGCTAGGTCTTGCATCATACTACTATGTCAGTGATCTCTCTGAAATGTAACTCTCTCACTCGCAGTTCTCAAGTAGAACTTTTTTAATATATATTTGTAGAAGTCAATCAGTTCTCGAAGTATAACTTTTTTTATTTTTTATTATTGCAGCTGTGCAATCGAAGGAGACATGCAGATCGCAAGAACATAATCAAAACAGTTGGTACATGCACGAGTGGCCAAATTCTATTTCAACATGGCAATGCAATCCATGTTCTACTAGTTCCCGAAGCTTTCTAACTTCATTAATATGGATGATAAGACTATTAACAAGGTTATATGCACCATGCATGTGTGTTAACTATAGAGCTCTGGATCAAATACAATCATGTGATGTTCCACTTAAACTTATTGTCACACAAAAAATATGACGGGTCATTAGCACATGATTAATTATTTATTATTACAAACATGAAAAATAAATTTATTTTATTTTTAAAATTACTTTTATATAAAAATTTTTTACAAAAGACATACCATTTAACAATAGTTTATAAAACGTACTCAGCAAAATTGATTAAGTAGCTCAAGCTAGAAGCCAATAAAAACAGTGTCAAGGCTGTGTTCCTTCTAGCTGCTTGTGCAGCTTAAATAAGTGACACGTAAAACGAGAAACGTTATTAGCGCGTGATTAATTAAGTATTTACTATTAAAAAGTTGAAAAATGAATCTATTTGTTTTTTTAAGCTACTTTTATATAGAAATTTTAAAAAAAAACGTACCGTTAATCATTTTGGGAAGCGTGCGTGTGGGAAACGAGGGGTTAAGCCCACTGGCTTCAGTGGTGCCGAACAGTCCCTTAGGGCTATGCCAATGAGCTACAAAAGGCTATGCTGCTGGCTGCAGCTGGATGCGAAAGGCTCCCAGTCTCCAAGATTGTATCACCTAACGAGAATATAAAATCCAGAAAATCCTTTTTTTTTAGCCTGCATGTGATTGTCAGCTAAGCATAGCTTGATTAAGGTCAGACGGATGTTAAAAAATTAAGTTAATGTATAATTGCAAACCCAACAACTATTGGGTCAACTCTAGTAAACTGAAAAGCTTGCCACCAGAAGATTGATCTCATGCATGCATCAGCAGCTAATCTTGCACTGTGTACAAAATCATGAGGATCTCTTATCAGTTATAAAGTCTTCAGCAGGTAATGACTTATCTTTTGCAGCCAATTAACGATAATTAAGATCTTCTACACAACCAAAGAGCATGAAAGGAAATCTCAACAACATGATTGTTTTCGTCTGCTAACTCTTTACTTATTATTATCCATGTCGAAGGTTTACAGTGACAGTGATGTTGTTCGTTTGATCTGCACATCATTTTCATCGTACATTGATTCCTCGGTCTGATGTCGATAATTTAACCAGTTTGTTAATTGACAAACTCGCTATTGAGAATTTGAGATGACGCTAGTAGTTTGTTATAGTTAACAAAGTGTAATCGCACTTGATTGGCTCTCTAAAATATATGTGAAAAGATCAGCAGAAATGTTCAATCCACTACTGGACTTTATTATTTTAAGCCGGTCTAATTTGAAAAGCCTTTTTAGTGTAATTTGAAAAACATATTTACCAACTACTACTTTTACTATTAGGCATGATGCACATGAGTAGATTTATGCAATTAGCCGTGCTATCCACGAACTGCCGAATACTGTTGTATGACTAAACTTTCCGATCTCTGCAGTCATTGATTACCTAAGATATATCAGATAACGACATAAGAACGCACGATATTTATTAACGAGATTTAGCTGAAATCTAATCCCTATGGCTGGTTATGGGTGATCCTCTCCGATCAACATTGCACACTTAACCGCTATGAGTCTATAAACTTGTCGTCATCCTCTTTCTACGTGCCTACGCAATATTGCCGTCATCATGGTTATATTATGGCGTCCCCTCTCTATTAAAGGGTTGCCGGATTACAAAGTCCAATGCTAACTTTACCCCCTACTATCTAATATAACTTCAAGTCCAATTGTAACATAATAGGACTAGTATATTTGACATCAATTCTAATAAACTCTAGCTTGACGAATATACGCCATCAAGAAACAGTAGAATCACAATATCGATCCACCGGTTCTTCAGACTTAGGTTGTCTTCTTTTTGCAACTTCACCAAAAGCCGTCTGACGAGTCTGCACTAGACTCGCCGCCATCAAAAGCAATAACTATCTCAGTAAGAGCTTCCACTTGAACTCCAGTTTCAATAGTGCACCCTCACAACTTATAAAGATGCGACTCCACATTCTCGTTAGTTATCACAGTCGTCTTGCCCTTGATGATCTCCATGGTCTTCTTATTTCGATTAGCCCGAAATATTAATCCTTTTTTATACAAGGTTCTAAGCGAATTAGATTTCTCTTTAGCTTCGGTACATGGCTGACTACTCAAAGAACATATTTACATCAATCTTCAATCTTAATTTTGACTTCACCTACCCCACGGCAGATAACCTATGTCATCGTCTAAGTAGACAAAACCAAACTCACTAGACTGGTATGAAAACAACCATTCCTTCCTTAGTGTCGCATGAAACGTGCTAGCCGAATCCAATCGCATTAGTAGACCATACACTTGACAGCATGAAAATTTTCAAAAAATATTTTTTAGACCACAGATCGATCGGAGATCGATATCGATCCAGTTTTACAAGAAAACCAAAAATGGTTCATACAAATTCCTGAAGATTTCACAATTTCACCCAGTGGTTGGGTGACTGATACAGGTAGTCCATTGACAACGGACCACATGAAACATGAGACACGAAAAGGTAGTGAAAAAAGGAAGAAGATTCTACCCGTCGATCACTTGCCAAACATCTGATGACTGACACTGCAGCCGGCCGGCTAGCTGGCGATGCTGCAAGGCTAAGCCAAAGTCTGAATTATCTTCTCTCTGGTCCTGCCTGTATGTATAATTACTCATAGTTGCGCACTAATTGAGTTTATAAATATCTATGGTTGGCAGAACCCAGACAGAAAGCACAAGATCCGAGAAGCCACCGATCGAAAGTCTCTGTGCTTTGCTTGCTTCTCTGCCACTCGATCGATCAGTTTCATTTCTTGGTCTGATTTCTCAAGGCTCTAGCTTAGCTATTTAGCTACTGATCAGTAACTAAGTAGAGTTGATAGCTAGCTGGTTAGTGGGTAGGTGTGAGAAAGGTGGTAGAAGAGCTGAGCTAGCATGGGGAGCAATGGCGAGGCGACGGCGGGGAGCGAGACGCCGGCACCGGCGCCTGTGCCGGAGCCGACACCGCCGCCGTGCCAGGGGAGGCTCATCACGGTGCTGTGCATCGACGGCGGCGGCATCCGCGGCCTCATCCCGGCCACCATCCTCGCCTGCCTCGAGACCAAGCTCCAGGTCAAACACGTAGAGAACACACACTGCTAGTCAGCTCAGCTCAGCTCAGTTTAGCTCAAATGTTTCTGATGAAATGGGTTGCGATTTCGTCAGGACCTGGACGGGCCGGAGGCGAGGATCGCGGACTACTTCGACGTGATCGCCGGGACGAGCACGGGGGCGCTGATCACGTCGATGCTGGCGGCGCCGGACGACAACCGGCGGCCGCTCTTCGCCGCCGCCGACCTCAACAAGTTCTACCTCGAGAACGGGCCCAAGATCTTCCCGCAGAGGAAGTACGTATCTATCTTTTTCATGCGAATTAATTGAATCATATCGCTGCATTTTGCATGCTTGATATGTTCATGCGTGATGGGGACAGGGTTCACAATTTTAAACCGGAATTTCTGAAATCGTTGATCTATTAGTGGTTCTAGGTACTGTAGAGGCCGGAAGCATGGTTTGCAATTTCTGTTTGAAATTTTACAAATCCCCATCCCCGCGTGCCCACAAGGACTATTTCGCCCGAAATTTTCAAACTTTTCATTTTTTCTGAATTTATCCATATATATTCAATTTCAGTTGAAATTTATTCAAATTTTAATTTTTTTGGGATTAAATATTCCAAAATTTTAGATTTATCGGCCTCCCCCCACCCCCACCCCCCCCCGCAGCCCCAAAATTTTTTTTTGACATTCCATAATGTTGGATCCAAGCTATTATGCTCCCATTATTTATAAAAATAATTGATGTGTCTTGGTAGGACATGTCTCTGGTTAAAATTTTAGAATTTGTTTGAATTTAATATAAATTTTCCTAAATTTAGTAAAAACTTGTTCAAGCTTCAAGTTTTTCCATTCAAAATATCCGAAATTCAGTCCCCTAAAGTTCTTTTTTAATGTGTAACCTGAAGAGGAAAGAATTTGATTCCTGTGCTAGTGGACGGCAATTGGAATCGATTAGGTTAATCACTATTTAGTGGGTGAAAGAGACCGACGACACCGAAGGCTCATCTACTGAGGAAGTCGGTCTCTCTATCTTTTTAGATTAGACTAGAATAAAAGAGTCAGAAAGGACAAAGTACATACGACAACAAGCGTGGTTATTGGCTTGTTGCAAACAAAAACCAGCACATCCTGAATAACAATGCCGGACTCCATGTCTTTCCAAATATCTGGTCAACATAGTCATACACATAAACATCTGCCTACAATTATATTGGATCCCACAAGGCTACAAATATACTCCTACATATTACAGTACAAATTATTGGTTAAAGATACCTCTCAAGGATTATGTTGATGCTGAAAATGACAAATTTTCATGACAAAAAGTAATTAAGTAGTAAATGTGTGGTTTTGTAGGGTTGGGTTCTTGACACCGGTGGCGAACTTGATCGGCGTGGTGAGGGGACCCAAGTACAACGGCTCGTTCCTGCACGATAAGATCAAGAGCCTTACCCATGACGTGACCATCGCCGACACGGTCACCAACATCATCGTGCCGACATTCGACGTCAAGTACCTGCAGCCCATCATCTTCTCCACCTACGAGGCTAAGAACGAGCCCCTCAAGAATGCCCACCTCTCTGACATCTGCATCAGCACGTCCGCGGCGCCGACCTACTTCCCTGCCCACTTCTTCAAGACCTCCGGCCCCTCTAGCGAGTCCCGGGAGTTCCACCTCATCGACGGCGGTGTCGCTGCAAATAACCCGGTACGTAGCACATGTCGTTTAGTATGAGAAAATTTACAGCCTTCGAGAGATGCAGAGAGATATAAAATTAGTTTACGGCCCGGTTTGGAACGGCTTCTACGACTGGCTTATAAGCCGCACGCAAAACGAGACATATCATTAACGTGTGATTAATTAGGTATTAAATACTATAAATTTGAAAAATTGGATCTATTTGATTTTTTAGAGATAGAAAGTTTTTTTAAAAAAACACACCGTTCTACGTTTTGAAAAATATACTAACAAAAACCGAGATACAAGCCATCAGTCATAAGCTGATCCAAACATAAAACCACTCATTCCGGATGCCTCCAAGCCCAAAAGGCAAAACATCAACTGTGCACATTGTTGGTACCTTCTCCTGAACACAACAACTTTCACCACTGGTTGAGTGCTTGTTTGTGCAGACAATGGTAGCCATGTCTATGATCAGCAAGGAGGTGTTGCGCCAGAACCTAGATTTCAAACTGGGTAAGCCAGCAGATTACAAGCACTACCTGGTCATCTCAATCGGGACGGGGACTGCGAAGATGGCGGAGAAGTACACCGCACCGGCATGTGCAAAGTGGGGTGTTCTCCGGTGGCTCTACGACGGCGGCTTCACCCCACTCATCGACATCTTCACCCATGCTAGTGCAGACATGGTCGACATCCACGCCTCCGTTCTCTTCCAGTCTCTCTGCTGTGAGAAGAGCTACCTCCGCATCCAGGTAACTATTTACTTCCTTCGTCTCAAAATAAAAAATTCTAGTACTATGTATCAATCTATTATAAAACTTGTTCCGTGCATTAATATAACTAACTAGACGGTGTCCCGCACTTTACCGCGGAATACATGAATGAATTTACGTTAAATATTGTTAAAATAATATATAAATATATATTAAAATATTGTAGAAATGATATAGGGGATAATCATTTGATATGTTTGCATGTTAAGCTCTAGAGTCTAAAAAAATTATAGATAATGTGATATGCTTCTGTATATGAGTTTTCTAATATAATAATTACTAGCGAGGAATAATAAGAGCTAGTGAACTTTAACTTCATATAAGATATAAATACACAAAATAATCACAAATCAACCAATCAGGTCACCTAAAAGCTCTGGCTTCTCCTCCTAGAACTCATGAACAGTAATCATAATGTGTTCTATTTTTAATTAGAAAATGAGTAAGCGTGTGTTCTTATAGGATGATTCGCTGGTGGGGCACACATCATCGGTGGACATCGCGACGAAGGAGAACATGGAGGCGCTGATCGGGATCGGCAAGGATCTGCTGAAGAAGCCGGTGGCGAGGGTGAACATCGACACCGGAGTGTACGAGCCAGCCGACGGCGAGGGCACCAACGAGGAGGCGCTCGCACGCTTCGCCAAGAAGCTCTCCGACGAGAGAAGGCTACGCAAAAACAACCACAACTCCTACTAAGCTAGCTGGCTAGAGAGGTAAAACTAAATGATTGTTGTGGTTTAGTGTGATCTGAGTGAGATACTATGCATAATGTAATATATTGGTTTGCTTGGTTATTGTTGCATTGTATGGTTATTGTGTACTTAAGCAACAGTGAAATCAATAATCAGCATGTACATTTGAGAAATAGGACAGACTAAGAAGAAGGAGATGTAAAATTAAGTACCTGTGATGTGCTGCTAATTAAGTGTGGTCTGAGTGTGTGGTACAATGCATGTGATATAATGATATTGGTTTGATTAATCATTGCATTGCATTGCAGTCGTATATATACTTAAGCAACACTGAAATCAATGATCAACATGTGTGTACATTTGTGCCAGCTGGGACTGGCAAATACTACTATGATTATTTGCATCATCATCAGGCTAGCTTGTGCCAATCGATCAGTGATTTCAGAAGATGACCAATAATGCAGACACCCATGAGCTAGACCACACACAGAGACAGACAGAGATGATGCTGAATTCAGAGGAAGATCGATCATTCAGATTTCCATGAGCTAGCTTGGCGACAGGCAACTTTTTCCCCTTTCTCAGATACCCATGAGATCTAGCTACCTTCATCTCCAGACTCCCGTTGTCTCCTCCTACCTCCAGGAAAGTTCTCTCTATCTAGCCATATGGATTTCCTGGCCCTGACATTGTAACATGCGTGATGCACCTGGCCACATTGGCAGAGTCACGTTGAGTGCAGATCCATCCATTTCGATCACACTGTCAGATCAGGGAATTCCAGCGGTTGCTGGTGCATGCATTGCATCCAAGAACGTCCCAAATAAAAGGCTGCAACATCTTCAGTCGAACATATGGTCATATACTGAATGTTCAGTCTTCAGGCCACTTTCCTCCCGTCCTAGGTTTCACAGTACCTTTTTTTTTTCATGGTTGAAGTAACTACTCCCGGCTTTAACACCGAAATACATACACATTCACATTATTAAAAAGAAGTGTCTAATAAGCTAGAGCAACTAAAAAATTACGCATTCATTATTAGACCGACATTTGTGTTTTAGATAAGAAAAATAGTTACATCCCCGACCTCTACAAACCGTCATTCGTAAAGGTCGAAAAGTTCTCCGACTACTTGCTCTAAGGTGTGGCGAGCACCAACAACCATATTGCCAAAAATGAGATAAAAGAGAAAAAAAATAGTGCTGTCAGCTAAAACTCCACTTTCGTTTATCTGCTAATCCTTGCCGTAGATTCTTGATCCGACGGTATGCGAGTGCGCACTGTATCCTCGTACCTCGTAAGCATGCGCATTCTGTGGAGCAGAGGCTGATACTCTGATACTAGAAGCATTGGAAATTGCATGAATCATTTGTGCCAAGTTGGTTCAGACTTCAGAGGGAGCAAAGTGCACTTTTTCACTCAGGCTTTGGTGCTCTAGTTTTCATTGCCTCAATGTTAGATCAAGTTAAACGGTCGCTTAGACACAACCTGACCAACCCAATGCCTGCATATGCTTTACCAAATTGCTCTACTTTTGCATGCTTGTCAGTGCATCAGATCTAGCAGCTTGGTTGGCCCCCAATTCACTGTTTGTTAATTGTTATTTAGTTCAGTGATCAGTATTCAGTACTGCCACTCCATGATTAGTGGTACTAGTAACTCCTTTATACTGATCTCTTGGTCCCATACATGCAGCAATAGCTTGGACCAAGATCAAAACAAATGTAGCCCTACCTATGTGATCAGTTCTGCCTTTTTTTTCTGATTACAAGGGAGATGATCAACATCCCCCACATATCACTATACACGCACGGACCATGTTAACATGTTTGATTCTCAACCACGCTCAAAAAGAAATCATTGTGGATAAATACATCTTTGAACCCCGAAAGACTTAAACTCTGTTGGGTCGAGTCATGTACCACGACTCTAACCCTACCAAAGAGAAGTTGGTGGTTCATGTGAATCTGTGATCAGTTGTGCTTTTGCTTGGTAAACAATATGATGAACAGAGGTGTAGCACTTTCTCGTATCTCAGTAAAGATTCTTCTTACTGATCGGTAGCATGGTTTCTAGATATCAGCTAAGTCCCATCTAGCTAAGCAATCTCTAGATTTTTCATCTAGCTAGGCAATGATCAACAGATGGCCCAAGGACAAAAAAGATAACCGGGACCGGCGTCTGCTGCAACCTACTGTTCGCTCACAAGAATCTCTACATGCTGCTTGGCCCTGTGTGTGTAATGCATTGCTTGCTTTTGAATAATTTCTGAATGCAATGTAGCTTCACCTTTAGTGTTTTTTGTCTTACTGTAAATTTCAAGCCCGTCTTCTAAGGCTTTTTGGCCGGATTTGACTGCTGATGCTACAACTCTCAGGCTTGACCACCGGTATCACCTTGTATGGTAGCGACTGGACTGGCTGTGGTAGGGACTGGGGAAATAGGAGGGCAGAGATAATCGGTGGACCAAAGACTGCAGATAAAGCTGCATTTTGAGGGGTGATTTTTTGCACATTATCCCTTTTGTAGAACTTGATTTTATAAATAGACTATTATTAAGACTTGTTTTAGAAATGGATCATCGGTCGGTGCCACAAATATAGGATCGTAAAGGATATTTTTCACCCCAAAAGCTAGTTAATGGGGTGAGAGGCTCCCTCACTTATAAACTAGGTCTATTGTCTTTTCATAATCAATATAGGACTATTTAACAATAGCAATTGGCACCGACATATAGAGAGTTAGTGCCCGGATCAATGGAGTAGACCTCTCCAATCGGACGGTTCGGCTATGGTTGGACAGTCTGGTCTTGTCGCTAAACTAGTTGTGTATTGGTGCTGACCTCCAAATACATTTCGGAAATAAGTTTTCTCAATAGCCTATTTATAAAATAAGTTCCACAAAATACATTTGGAAGCGTTTTGAGCCCTTGAACTATTTGTTTATCCAACTTGATGGTCCAGCTGTGGTAAGATGGTCCAATCCTATGCTGATTAGTTGTATATTGGTGCTGATCTTAGGATCTATTTATAGAATAAGTTTTATAAAGGGTCTACTTATAAAATATTTTTTTTAAAAAAAGGAAAGTCAAGGTGCAAAAATTGGAAGCATTTTGAGCGCTTGGGCTATTTGTTTCTCCAACTTGAGCTGCTCTTTTGGAACACACATTAAATGTATAGTTGATAGCTGTAGAAATTAATCAACTTAATTATTGATCTATGCACTTATCTTTATAGATATTTTTTCAGTGGTCTTTACTGATAGTAAAATTAATACATGTATTTATAAACGCCAAGAAAATTAATGAGTAAATTGCACCCCTGGTACAAGAAGTTAATCTATCACTAGAGACAAAATGGGATATGTTAATTTGAAAAGTCAAATTGCTCGGAAATTATGTTATTTTGCATGTATACACTCAATTTTGACAATAATTATATTTTTTGATTCAAAATGATATATTATTTTTAGTATCATGACGCAGTGAAGTTAATTGACTTAGATTATCAACGGTGGACATGTGAATCCTCGTAAAATTACGTTATTGAGATCATAACGTTTTTTATGTAGTACACTATGCTTCATGATGAACACTACCAAGCAAATGTAAAAACTATAGGCCCTTGTCGAGATGGACCGACTGGTTGCTTACATGGCTAAAAAAATCTCGTGTGGCATATTGATCTTTTAACCAAAATACACACGGTACATAAGGTGTTCCACCTATATGCTCATTTTTCAAGTTCGTACATTAAGTCACACCTATCTGTCAAGTTTTTTACCACGGATACAATTCACTCAAAATTAATTCTAAGTTTCAAACAGATGAAAAGGGTCTTTAACCAAAATACACACAGTACATGAGTTGTTTCACCTATATGCTCATTTTTTTAAGTTCGTGCATTAAGTCACACCCATCTGTCAAGTCTTTTACCACGGATACAATTCACTCAAAATTAATTCTAAGTTTTAAACAGATGAAAAAGGCTGTGAGAATCTCTACCCAAAATGTCTGTTGTGCATGCGCGTTCTCCCTGCTCCCGACAGAGTGAGAGCACGTCGTCACTGCAACTCCCCAATCAATAATACTGCCCAAGATAAACCAAGCCAAAGATTCGCCAAGATGTTGCACAGAATTCAGCGGTGCATTCAACTGCACATGTCGCCGGAAAATCCACCGGTTTCCGGCAATTTGCCGTCACGGCGAGCGCCCGGCGAGAGAGTCCTTGATGGCTAGTACAGTTGAAATGAACGGGACCAAAGCAGGGTCCAGAATTTCGAGATTAAATTTTGGGATTTTTTTTTTGTAAACTGGTGGACCTTGGTAGGATGTGCCTCCGACCAAAAGTTTAGTTTTGAATTTGGCCAAAAAAAAAATTCAAATTCAGTGTGAATAAGTTCAAATTTCAAATTTATCTGATGGAAATGCGATCCCCGTTGAAATTCGTTTTGCATTCAAAAACATGAAACCTGGATCCAAATAGTTAGAGCCTACACCTCTCGCTGTGGGCTCAAAGACAATAGGAAAACTCTCATTCGAGATCTTTGGTCCTTGACTATAGTGTTTAGTTTGGTTTTGGTCCTTTATCTATGAAACCGGTTATTATTGGTTTTAATTCTTAAAACCATTTAAATTTCTTCGACCTAAACTGGGATGGTTTTCAATGATATGGCGCTATGTGACATCCTAATTAGCAATTTAAAATAAATAGTATATAGGATTAGGGAGAGAAAAATAAATAGGAGGCAAAGTTGACATGTAGGTTGTAGTTGGTATATATATTGACATATCATTCTTTATTCACGTTGACTCCATATAGACGCTACTAATAAAAAACCACACCCATTTAATTTCAAGAATAAAATATGGACGATTTTGAGAGTAGAGGGACTAAAAGTAAATAGTTTTATAGTTGAGAAACCAAACTTGGACCAATGCCATAATTGCTGGAACACTTTTTTAAAGATAAAAAGAGCTCTAGAAATGTGGTACTTTCTCCGGTTTTAAATATATGAGACCATTGATTTTTTTCCTCAAACTTCGGCCAACAATATTTATTCAATTATGTAGTTAAACAAAGTGAAAAGGTACCATTATAACCGTCATAAAAATATTTTAACAGTAGCTTGTATGTTTGTATGTGTGAACAAACATTTCTAGAAAAGATGAATTGTCGAACGAATAAAAACAATTAACATTGTTATCCTATATACCTACATATTAGTTGCTCCTATTACAGGACATTAGCTGCTAAATTATAAGACCGTGTCACCTGAATTACTAAGTCATTCGATCTCTAATATATTTAAAACCAGAGGCAGTCACAAATTTTCTTGTACCCCGTTACCTCTTTCAGAATGGAGGGATTTTTGCGAAAATTGTACTAGTTTAAGTAAAATTTACGCTACAAAATTCCTGCGTTGGATCCTAGTTCATTACTTCATCTGGTACCTCGTCGTCACGGCACCATTCGCGTTTCTCACCTGCCACGTACGCCATCCTAACGGCGTTCGGCGACGGCGTCAACCCCACGGACGGCGAGCAGCTAACGCCGTCGCCGCCGCCCTCGCCCTCGCCCTCGCCCTCGCTCGCGCGGCGCGGTGACGTGACGGACCTCCGATTTGTCGGCCGGGACGGAGCTTGTCGTCGTCGCAAGTACATATAACTGCTGCCACACTGCCGCTGCAGTAGCTCAGCTACTTCTAGCTTAGCTAGCTCTTACCCCCTCTGCACCGTCGCAGCGACGACCTGCACGGCGAGCGAGCCGAGCGCCATGGCAAGTACTCAGGAGCTGCACGCCGTCGTCGCCGGCGGCCGTGGCGGTGGATGCGGCGTCGTACTCGTACCTGACGCTGCGCAGCGGGCGGCGCGTGCCGGCGGCTGGGGGAGGGCCATGCGGGCGGCGTCACCGCCGTGGAGGTGGAGGACGCCGGTGCGGCAAGAACGGGGCGAGCGCGCGCGAGTGCGGGGTGAAGTCGGCGTCGGCGTCGGCGCCCCGGCAGCAGCGGCGGTGCAAGACGGTGGGGTGTTCTCAGGGCGGCGAGCGGGCGGAGCTGTCGCCGTCGGAGGAGGGGAATTCCGTCGTCGTCGTCTCCGGTGACATATGTGGAGAAAGGTTTGATATTTGAACGTGTTCACTGGATTTGACTTCCTCTCCTATATATGTAATCTTTACAAACCAGCTTAGATTTCTAAAAATAAATCATGCATAATTTGAATTTTTATGCGATAATTTGCAAGCTAAATTCCGCCAAATTTTGAAGCCGAATGTTCTCTGCTGGTTAATTTACACTGTCACTAACTCTTGCTCCTATCCTGTTCAATTTAGACGGGACAAGCCCATCTCCGGCGAGGTGCTGGAACACGACGGCGAGCACAACCGTGTCACCGGCCGGCCGTCGTTGTCGCCGACGGATGCGGAGATCGAGGCGTTCTTCGCCGCCGCGGAGCTCGCCGAGCGCCGGCGGTTCGCAGAGACGTACGTATACACAAGCGCTCTAGCTAAGCTAATTAAGCTGTTCATATCTTTAAAAAGTTAATTAATAAGCTGCTTAATTTGCTAACTAATACGAGCTGCCATTTTGCAGTTACAATTACGACGTTGCCCTCGACTGCCCGTTGCAAGGCCGCTTCGAGTGGGAGGCAGCGAGCACGTGAAGACGACGGGGGTAAAAGTGTCAACTCAACTCATGTCACAAGAGATGCAGCTAGCTAGCTTAATTAGCAGCTATCTGGGAGAAACTGGATCGTTAGTGATCTTGGTTTCTCCTGCTAATTAATTTGCAGTTCTCTAATTCTCAATTAGGGAATTAATTACTCCTCTCCGATCCACTTGTTGTCAGTTATATGATCTCACTACTATATATATCTCAGCTCTGTCAATTAATCTTGTATAGCTGGTAGGGATTAATTAAGGATAATCCAGGTGATTTGGAGGATGCTTCTGATGGGCTCCCCTCTTGCTAATTATGAATATATTTCTTCCACTTAATTTCGCCTCATTTATGCTTATTAGATATTATAAGCCCTTCATAAGTAAATTCTTTCGGGTGCAGTGAAGTTAGAAACAGGGGTTGTTGGAGTTAACTGAAAATGCAGACAGTGCCAGTTTGATGTGGCCAAGGATGTCACTGACATGTGAAGGCAGTTTTGGCTTGAAACAACCATGCAGTGATGCGTGCAAAGTCAGATCGAGTACGTATTCGAGTGTGATTTGTTCTCTTGCAAAATTTTGTTCGAGGCTTCTTTATACGTATTCTGCACGCACGACGATCGCAGAATGGCTGCATTATACGTACGTACATGCACACTTGCACATGCATGTACGTATGTACGTACGTAGCTTGCTGGGTTTATATTGCCCTTTTGTGAGTAAATTCACATGAATCCTTTCATCTCTCTCTCTCTCTCCTACCTTTGATTTTTTTCCCTTAGCCCTTTCTATTATTTTCCTTCCTCGTGATCTATTCCATCCACCTGTTGTTGTAAGAGTAGGCTTTATTTGAGTGAGAAAAAGCTATTTTTCCTATATGGAAAAGATCCAAAAGTTCATTTATGCTATTTTTCCTATATGGTAAAGCTTCAAAAGTTCATTTATGCAAGGAGAACCTCCAAAAGGAGAATTAATTCCATGCTTTCCCGCTACTCCCTAGCCCCAATTTGCTTTTGGTCCAAAAAAAACTCCAAGATTTCTTTCTTTTCATAAACTTGCCATGAACCTATGCAATGGCTTTCATCCTTCTTACTCCCTATGTTTTAAATTATTTATTATTTTAATTTTGTCCTAAGTCAAATATTTGTATCATTGACTATCAATTTCTAAAAATTTATATAATTTAACATCATAAGATTTATATTTTTTGATTTACCATGAGAAATACTTTTGTAATATATAATTTGCACGTTGTTAAACTATATAAATTATTAGAAATTGATGCTCAAAAATAAAAATATTTAATTTAGGACAAAGCTAGAATGACAACTAATTTAAAGTGGAGGGAGTAATTTGTTTCCCTATTTTCCAGTGAAGCAACAAATTGTGGTTAACATTCAACCCTTTTTCACAAGCAAGTCAAAGCATGGACTAAACCTTTAGGTGCACCCATAAATAGATTTTCCGCTCACCCATATTTAACTTGGGAAATTATTCACTTTTCAGTTGAGTTAATTGTGTGTTCCTCTTATGTTTCTGTAATTAAAAACTTACATGTAAATTTGCCTTGACCTACTCTATATATATATATATATATATATATATAGTACTTACTACTCACCCCATGTTAAAAACCTACACTAGCACTTAACACATGTTAAGAAAAGTCAAAAGCACACATCATCAGTTGGTTGTTGGGGGCATAATTGCAACAAGCAAAAAAGAAAACCCCAAAGGCAACAAAAATACAAAGGAGATGGAATCTTTACCTCTCCTTTGCACTTTTCTGAGGGGGGCCTTAATCATTTGGTGCACCTTAGAGGGCCCTTCACACTTTGGCACTTGCACTTAAATTATCCATTTGAGTACAAAAGGTGTTCAATTAGATGGGTCAAGATTTAATTGTCTTGGCTACTAACCACTCCAGGTGTTAGGTTTGTGATTGGGCTTAGGGTTCATGCTTTGGATCTGGAGCTACTAGATACCTCAGCTACTGCTTGTCTGGAAGGAGCCAAGAACTGAGGGGAATCAAAGTAGTGGTATATTCTGATCAGCATGTGTAGTCTATATTTAAAGAATGCCTGCTTCCTAATACATGGATATTCTTCTCCCTTCCATAGAGAAAGAAATATCCACATTGATACATACAATAATTATTGGTCCTGAATATGTTGGCTCTGGTACTGCTTCAAGATTCTTTATGTGGATTTACATGTGCAGTGCTAACTAAAGTTTCCACATTTATTAAAAGAATTACATATACGTATAAAAAAATAAATTGCACCGTGGTTACAGAATATATGACGATAAATTGTGCTTAAACCGAATAATTGTGAGAAAAGGTGCCTAATTAACCTGAATATATTTTGCAATTCATGTGACTTATCTAGACTTTTTCCTTCCCATCACCCGAAATAATATAATATAAGCATAATGCAGGCATTATGATTTGTTCCATTGGATCCCAGCAGATGCCACTATATTGTCAGTGTACTGGAAGTAGAACATATATTATTCTATACATGGCTTTTTTTGCTTCTTTTCTCCATTATTTTAGATCTCTCGGATGGAATCCCCAAGAAAGATGTGATATGAAAACAAGCGTGTGCACGTGAGAGACAGTGACAGGAATGATGCAAGGAGGTACATACATGCAGGCAAGCTGCACACAAGCACATTCTTCACAATGTGTCGCTTTAATTTGTGCCAGAGAGAGATAGATCAGGGCTTTTTTGTGGGGCCATCTTGTAAGTTTATACATCTCCCATTCTAAAATATAAAAACTTCTGTTATTGGACATATATATTAAAAAGTAGATAAAATTAAATATGAGAAGATAATGATTGGTTTAGAAGAAGAAATAGATAGATAAATTAAATAGGAAAAGATCGTAATTGGTTGACAAGAGAAATAGGTAAAAATGTTGATATATTCTAAGATAAATTTTGTATATTTTGGTACAGATTGAGTATCTCAGAGAAGAACTGTAGCATGGATGGCATCTTCTCTGCCTCGGGATCAGAGATGGAATATACAATTGGTATAATAGAGATTGATTTCATGGCCTTTAAGGACAATTAAACAAGATTAGTTGGTTTGGAGGCACTTGATGATGTCAAATGTCATTCATGGAGTGGTGATAGGAAACACAAAATAGTAATGGACAGTGTGAAGGATGCTTTGGTTGGGCATCTTTGATGTGATCCTTTCTAGACAAATCTCAAAGAACTTTTCTTAAAGTTTGACAATGAAAGAAGATATACATGTTTTTTAGATAATGAAAAGGCATTGACGTACGAAGAGGTACAAGTGAGTTAAGGGTTGCAAATGTCATTTTAGACATGATGAAGAGATTAATTCTTTGTATGAAAATGTCAAGAAAGTGTCGGATTAACAAGAGATAAAGGGCAAGAAGAGGAATGTGCCTATGTGGTAGAAGTGGTCATTTTTAAAAATGTAATTCCAATTAACATGCTAATTCACCCTTGCCCAAATGATCATCATGATATTTTTATTGTATGGTGCTTTCACCGTATTCCCGAACCATGCTATTTTTGAATTAATTGCATGCGTGCCATTTATGCAATACATAGACATATACTAGGCCACGTAGTACGTACTAGTACTACTACCTTCGTCTACTTCTAATATTTAAATTTATTTTATTCTAAATATCAACTTGTTAACGCCAAAATTTGGTACGGTTCGTTACCATGTTCGGTTAAGGAAAGAAGCGATATCAGCCGTTGGAAACTAATCCAGAAGAGTTCGAGCTTGGGAAGGAATCGTGAAGACCACGTTATGGCAGTTAATTATCTTATCTATTAATTAGGTAGTTTTGATAATTTTTAGGAAACCTGATCTCGTATCTGATCGGGGCTTGTTAGTTTTCCTTTTCTAGTTAGGAAAGTCCTGTTCCGTGTCCTATAAGGACTGTAATAACTCGGGGTATATATACGTATGCCCGGGTACCTTGTAAATCATCTAATCGATCAATACAACTTCGGCGCATCGCCACCCTTTACCAACGGGTTCTTGCTTCTCGAGCGGGGCTGCATCGGTTAGGTCCGAACTCCTGCGAGAGGGTAAGTCTCGTTACCCCGACTACCAATCGGCTAGGACTTTCTCGGTTAGGTCCGATATTCTAGTCGGTCTATGGTAGTCGCTTACCACGGTGTATCGGATCTGTCTACGGCTGCATCGGTTCGGTCCGACCTCTTTAGGCTGGTCAGGTAATATCACATCACGCGTGCATAGTTTTTATCAGTTTATCGGGGGTAGTTTATCATCAGTTTGTGCTGCATCGGTTGGGTCCGACCTACTAAACTGCTAGCGATAAATTATTCCTGTTAGGCTGATATCCTTTGTGCAAGCGTCTTATCGGAATGTATAGCCGGTAAGTTATTTTCATCACAGTTGCATTAGGTCTATCGGCTCGTTGAGGTTCCTTTACTATTATCGATCTGTGCTGCATCAGTTAGGTTTGAACTACTAGATCGATAATAATAGATTTATCTTTGCCGAGCCGATCGGTGTATATGCGACGTTCTATCGGAGTGCTTAGCCGATAGGTTATCTTTTTATAAAGCCGACTGTATTATCCTTACTGTTTGTCATCTATATTATCATCGGTTTTCGAGCCGATGCACATGTGTTTCCTCGGCAGTCGGTTGGCTTACTATCCTGCATATCTATTTTATCATCGGCTTCTAGCCGATGCACATGTTGTACTGACAGCTTATCTATTTGTTTATAGCGCTATCGGTTTCCTAGCCGATACACAGGTGCCATCGGCCATCGGCTACGAGGAGCCTACATCAGTCCGTATCGGCCGATAGCCGATGTGCAGTTGCTGCTGACCCGGGCACGAGCACAAGCGAGGACCCGGGAACGAGAACGCGAGCACAAGACCCGGGCTTGAGTACAGGCGAGGGCTTGGGCACGAGCATAGCGGCGATCGGCTGGAAGGAATCCGTATCGGCTTACTGGCCGATTGGATCAGTAATCAGATTTCTTCATCTCCTTGTCAATTGCGGGGTCAAATTGACTGGCACGCCTACGAACCACAAATATTTTAGGACCTGCACTGGAGCTAAGCAGATCTCCCAGGCCTTCGTATGTTCAATCGCATCAAACCAGATCATCAGCGAGCTTCTTGGCACACCCGGTGGTTTTTGGTGCGAACACAACTTCTCCACCTTTTTTGTCATCTTAACAAACCACAGCCATATCTTATTTAATTTGTTCAACTATTTTTTCATCTCGATCATTTTTCAACTTAACCTTAATTCCTTAAAAAAAAGATAGAAATAGCTATAACATAGGATGGAGATAGTACTTGAAAACTCTAAGTCACTAACAAAAATGGCAAATGACAAATTTCGCAAAAAAAAAAGGCAAATGACAAGAAACAAAAAAGAAAAGAAAATTAAAAAATACAAAAGAAGCTGCCGATACCGGCCGGCCTAGAAAGCCCAAGAGGCTTAACCCAGCTCTACCACATTCCAGGCCTGTTAACATCATTCTCTTCATGCACATACACATATCTTTTCTTTCTATATTATTGCTACCCACTAAAATTTATTTATTGCTATAAATTAAAGCTTAAAACCTGTGAGGCCACGTCATCATCTAACATCAACAGTCAGATCAATCAAGAAGCCACGTCATCGCCTAACAGCAACAGTCAGATCAAGAGCATGTTCTTTTCCGTGGCTCAATCATTTGATTCAGCCCACCTGGCGGACAGAGGCAACCCATTTAACCCACCTCAACCCACTCAACTAAAGTCTCACCTGGCGGAGGGTGAGGGAAAAGAGCGAAAAAAAAGATCACCTAAAATAAGATGAGTCGCTAATATATGATTAATTAAGTATTAACTATTATAAACTTAAAAAATAGATTAATATAATTTTTTAGATAAAAAATTTTCGAAAAAACACATTGTTTAGTGGTTTGAAAAATATACTCACGAGAAACGAGGGGATTTTCATCCCAACCCTTCCATTGGAACGAGACCCAAGCAGCAAGCGCAAGTATCGTTTCGCCATGCACCTAGCTGTCTCCTCAACTTTGTGAAACGGGAAGGGCAGCTATTACGGCTGTAATAGCCAGATAGATGTGGCACGAATTTACCCTTTAGGTTTTCTTTCCTCTCACCTCATTGAACATCTTTAAATCAAGAAAGTTACCGGAGCTTCGTCGAGTACATCTCCTCGTTTGCGTACGTCCAATCCCCTTTCGACATGTATGTTTTTCTTCCATGTTCTTCAGCCACATGACTTCATCCAATTTACCAGCTTCCTTTCTTTTAATCATTTTAAGCCTTCAGTAACAATGCAATGATTTGTTCTTTGCTGTCCCTTAGATTAGTGACAAACAAAAACAATAATTTGGTTTCTGTTGGTCTGCAGATTGTTGCAAAAGTTTTGGTTCCCTTTATTGGGTCAAATCAATGTTTAGATGAGTTATCTACTTTCTCCGTCTCAAAATAATATATCGTAGTACTATAAATCTAAATAGTATGATATATCATATTTAGTACTAGATTTTATTTTTTTAAGACGAAGGAACTATGTTACATCATGGTCTCGGCTATCAACTATCATTCCTTTTCCTTTTGCATCCGTTACGTGCTATTTGCTCTTTCACTAGCCTTATCTGTTATATGTTAAAGAGAAGAAAGAATTTCATTATCCTACGTAGGTTACAATTTTTTTTAAAAAAATATACATATGTATCCTTATGTTTGAAAATGCTTGCTTCCAGCTTGCCACTAATCCTGCCTGCCATCGCAAGTTCTAATGATATGATCCCTTCATCAAATTAATCTGCTTCAGTTGAGGCTCGCCGTAGACATAGGCTAGCCATTTATTGATGCCAGCAAAAACAGAGGTCCGTCCATATAATTTTTCTCCCAATCATATTCCACCTATTCCTTCAGGTACTAATCAATCAACTAAGTTCTATCTATGATTTCTCAAGTATCAATCAAACTATGCCACTTTTAAAATAACATATATACGTCTTTTCGCTAAATTTTGTTCTAAGATGCTATTTAAAAATCCCTGTGGAATACGATCTAGTATGCTCAAATTTTCAGCCCAAGAAGACCAGAATAATTCCAAAAGTTTTGAACCGATCAAAATTCACTAACCTTCAACGTGAAGAGAATTCTATAGTTTCAACTCCATGTGCAAGTTTGCAACATGGAAAGTATCAGGAATATCCATGACTCCAGCCCTGGCTAGTGCTGAAACTCTTCTCCCGATTAAAAATTAATTTCAGCAAAATTGTGCCGTGTACAGGTTATATATAGCATGGCATATATGAAAGAAATTTTATAGCATTTTTGTACCAATATTTTGTTTGGGGTAGTATTTTTCAAAGTACTATTATTTGGTGTAGCGTGTACCAAATTTTGCTATGAAATTTAATTAAATCGGTGGGTATAGCTAGCTTTCTTGCACGTTTTGTCGCACGTACGTACGCCTTGCTCCCAAATCTTGCTCTGAAACATCAAACACGTCAACGTCCCTAGAGCTGATTTATTTGCATTTAATGTAGCATAATCGTCAACAAGCAATAATCCGATCGATTTTTCTAATTAAGCTTGTACGTGTGCTTTAGTTTTGTCCATATGTCCTTTGTTTAGCTTTGTTGGCAAATTCTATGCTTTTGTACGTTTTGTTGATCTCAGCACTAATCTAATCGATTCTTAATGACTTTCAGAAGGTGTCTGATAGTCGATGGATTATGGACATATGAATATGATTATATCTGATGCCAATGGACATCAATATCAAGGTGGCTTGTCGTTTGCAGTTGATACTTTGACATGGACTAGGGCTTAATTAGCTATAGTGTGCCTACCAGCCAGAAATGCAAATTATTTTTATGTTTGGAAAAATATAAATTAGTTAGAAAATAGAAATGTAATTGACATAGGCATATCTATCTTGTTAATTTAAGAGTTAAATTAAGCATGTGTCTCAAGAGTATATTGTTTGCCAAGCTATATCTATACATACTTTATTTTTTAGTGGTAAAATAGTGGCCACATCATATATATGTTTTTCCAACAATGCGTCCAATAATGGCCACATAGATAGGGCTAGCTCCGGGGGTTTATAATAATATGACAGATTCTTGTATACGGCTGTACGTGCCATGTGCATCAGAAAGCTTTAAAAAGGTCAAATCAGCTAACTTTTAGTACGGTAAAGCGACAGTAATTAATTAAAAACATATCATTAGCTGTTTCCCTGGGCTCCAAAATATAATAATTTCTCGAATTCAAAATTTATCAAAAATATAATAACTTTTTTACATATTTCTTCGTCTCAACCAATCATAATCATTCTCGTTTAATTTTTTTATCTACTTTCTTATCTGAACCGATCATAACCTTTTTTATTTAATTTTAACTATTTTTTAATATTGAGTAGTGTAGATTTCTTTTCCTTATAATATTTCACCATCCAAACCATTTTGGTCACGCATGACGTAGATCTTTAATTAGCTCCAAGTAGGAATGAAAACGGACGGAATTTTTCCCACCCCGATCCGCCCGTTTTTCTACATTTGACCCGACCGTTTCCGTATTGTCGGAAAAATCCGGAAACGGGACGGGTCTCGGGACGGAAGGTCTCGGAATCCGAACGGAAGTAGAAATGGCGTTTTTCCGTCCGTATTTTCGGAATTCCGTATTTGGTCGGAATTTTACCGTATTTTTCCGAAGTTTACCCGGATCTAGGCAGGCCCATCAAAACTTGTATTTGTCCCAAAGGCCCAACACTAGCCCATCTAAACAAAACCTAGACTCAGCCTCCAGTCCTCCACCACGCCGCTCTCTCTCTCTCATTCAACTCCCTCTCCCGTGTCCCGTCGGCCGTCGCTTGGGCGCAGCCGCGCCTCCAAGCCGCCGCCGCGCAGGGCTCCGGCGCGGCGCTCCGCCTCCAAGCCGCCGCCAGGGCTCCGGCGTGGCGCTCCAAGCCGCCTCCAAGCCGCCGCCGCGCAGGGCTTCGGTGCTGCCTCCAAGCCGCCTCCACGCTCCGCCTCCAAGCCGCCGCCAGGGCTCCGGCGCTCCGCCAGGGCTCCGGCGCTCCGCCTCCAAGCCGCCGCCGCGCCCTCCAGGTCCTAGCCTCCTGGCCGGCCGCCGGCCGCCCGCCCTCCAGAATCCAGCGTCCAGGCCGGCCCCCGACGCCGGCCCCAACGCTGGCCCCGCCCTCTAGGCTCTAGCTCCAGTAAGCAGCCGCGTAGGGCTCCAGCGCTCCACCTCCAAGCCGCCGCCACGCCCTCCAGGTCCTGGCCTCCTGGCCGGCCGCCCGCCCTCCAGCTCCAGTAAGCAGCCACCATGTCGAATCGGGGTCGTGCCAGCTCGGTGCCGCTGGAGTAGCATCTTGGTTTGGGCATCATGTTGCCAGCGCCGCTGTGACCACCATCTTCGATTAAAGACAGCACAAGTGAATCCATTACAGTTACAGGTAATAGCGAGTAGCAGTAGCAGTAGCACTCTAGCACTAGCACTCTACAAATTAATAATTTTATTGTTTTCTTTGATAGGAAAGAAGATGAAAGTTAGTGAAGTCGGTGTGTCAACATCATCATCTTCAGCAGGACAGAATGAAGATCCAAATCAAGTGATTGTCAGTGGCGTAGGAGGTGACACTCGGAACCAAGAGGAAGGACAACATACTTTAAGCACTGAAGAAATACTTGCCCTTGATGATGATGATCCTGAGAAAGAGGAGGTTGCTGGGTCAATAGGAAAGAGGAAGAAAAGGTGCACATCTGTTGTGTGGCAATATTTTACCAAGAAGACAGTGGTAGTAGAGGTTGACGGCAAGAAGTATGAGCAGCTGTGGGGTTATTGCAACTTCCCAAGGTGCAAGCAAAGGTACAGAGCTAAGTCTACCAATGGAACAAATACATTTCGGAGCCATTTGAGATCAACCCACAGTCTTGTAAAAAGGTCAGTTGCAGCTCAAGGCTGAAAAGGACCGTGGAAAAGATGTTACCAATATTCAGCCTTTCAGGTATGACTTTGAGACTAGTCTCAAGAAATTCTATTTGGCAATAATCATGCATGAATACCCATTCAATATTGTTGAGCATGACTACTTTGTGGATTTTCTTAAGTCTTTGCGTCCAAGCTTTGCCTTCAAGTCGAGGGTCACTGGTAGAAAAGATATAATGGACATATATATAGAAGAAAAAGATAAGTTGTATGCAGATTTGAAGAAAGTTCCATGTCGCTTTAGTGCAACCATGGATGTATGGACATCATGTCAGAACAAAAGTTATATGTGTGTGACCTTGCATTGGATAGATGATGCGTGGCAAATTCAAGAGGACTGTGGGTTTGTTTCATCTAGAAGGACGACATACTGGCCATAGGTTGGCAGAGACCTTTAATGAAGTATTGGTTAAATGGTTTGTTGAGAAGAAAATATTTGCCTTGACTTTGGACAATGCATCAAATAATTTAGTAGCAGTCACTGATATTATTAATGATCTTAAACTGAATGGAAATGGTTCTTTGGTTTGTGATGGTATATTTTTTCACATTAGATGTGCATGCCACATACTTAACTTGGTTGCTAGAGATGGGATGGCTGTTATTTTAAATACACTAGACAAGGTTAAGCATTGGTACTGACTGTGAAGGGTCTCCCTTGCAATGGGAGGAGCTTATGAAATGTGCTACTGAGTGTGGATTGGATAAATCAAAGGGCATTCAACTTGATGTCTCAACTAGGTGGAACTCAACTTATTTGATGCTCAGGGATGCACTGTACTACAAGGATGCTTTCATTAGGCTCAAGGTTGCAAATCGCCGTAAGTATGAGAAAATTTCTCCTCTGATATTGAATGGGGCATGGCTGCTACAATTTTTTCAGTGCTTGGAAATATTTATGATCTTACTGAACTGCTTTCTGGTACCTCATATCCACTGCAAATCTGTTCTATAGAGGCTTCTGTGAGATAAGAGAGTTGCTTGTAAATGGATAATCATAATAACTTGGACTATTAGGCAAATGGCATCTGCCATGAGTGAAAAGTTTTGAAAAAATATTGGGGCTGTTCTAGTACAAGTCTTGCTGTAGCATGCTTTTTCGATCCTAAGTATAAAGAAGATTATAGAATTCTATATGAGAAAGTTTGCTGGTGACTATTTATCAAGTTCAGCTTGAAGAGTTTGTTACTGTTGTAAAGAAGTTGTACCAATTTTATAGTGCTTCTAAACCACTTCTTCAAGTAGTACTGTGGTCATGGATGCTAGCTCAGCAGAAACATTTAGGTGCCAAACGATATTCGAACTTGAGAGCTTTTGTATGATGATTCTGGACCTGATGGAAATGACTCAAATGAGTTGGACCTATACATGGCAGACGCACTGTTGAAGCAAGATTCATTTGATATTTTGGCTTATTGGAAGAACAAAACAGACAAGTACCCTATTCTTTCAAATTGCTCGTGATTTGATGGCATACAAGTGTCCACAGTTGGCTTCTGAGTCTGCATTTAGTGGTGCTGGCGAGTACTTGATCCTTATCGTAATCGTCTTGACCTGAATGGTACAAGCACTTGTCTGCAACAAGGATTGGATACATGCAACAACAAAAGGTTACTAATTTTCTAAATTATTTTTCAATTAATTGTCCATAAATATAGGTGGTTTGTACATGTACTGATCATCTATTCATCTATGTCTTTTGTTCTTTTTAGATCTTGTAAATGCATTCCATCCATAGTGCTGATTGTAGAGACCGGGCAAGACACATGTCTGCAGCCCAAGTGCCGCCTAAATGATGAGGTATGCGTTGTACATTTGTAGCGCAGACTTATATTTGGCAACATTTAGCAATAACTTGTGACAAAAATCAGCACAACCATATAATATTTGCATTATTTAGCTTGTGTTAACTATATGTAGGGAAGATGACAGGTGAAAGTGATCCTGACGAGATGGTATGATGCTGGAGAGCTGTGATCGAGATCTGTGGCGGAAAAAATATGCGCCATGTATTATGTTGTGATGTACTGTGCAGCATGGATGATTTGGTTAGTTGTGATCTGAACTAAGGTGTCATGTCAGCAGTGTCTGTGCTATGTTATGCCAGCTTTTGATTTTAATTTGTTAGTTGGTGATCTGAACTAAGTGTGTCAAATGTGTCAATGTTAGTGTTAGTGTGTGGCAGTTATTCTAAAACTCTTTTCATTTGCGTCTCTGAATCTCTGAATTCGATGCTTTACCTATTTTTTGGGATTGCCAAGATGTGTGAATTGTGATTGTGAGTATAAAGATTGTGTCGGTATTTTCCGGCTTCAAGTTCCCGGCTTCCGACGTGGGTTCCGTTGAATTTTCGGCTATATTGGTTCGTTTTCCGTGCACCCGCATATCTCGATTCCGTTTCCGAACCCGTATTTCCGAACCCGATCCCGGTTTCTGCTAAAAAATCATAGAACAGAAGTAGAAATGTTGGGTTTTTTCCATCCGTTGTCGGGTCTTGGTTTTCATCGCTAGCTCAAGGTGATAAAGCTTTTCGAATATGCTGTCGGTGGATTGGTCTATTCTCAATCCATTTGAGACTCTCAGACAACTACTCGATCGTTGTTGCAAAGTTTACGTGGCGTACATGAGCACGTAATGCATGTGATTAGTATAGTTTTATTTATTATAACAAACAGTACTGGATTGCATGCGACTCGTCGCTTATTGGTCTAAATTACTGTTCAACGCCACGTCAGCTTGCAAGGTCTTGTTCAACATTGATTTATTCTTCTCTTATCCAAGGGATATGCACACATGGTAGAGTAGATCGAATCTTAATAATTCTAATTACTATAACTTATCCTAATTGACGAAAACATCTTATCCTTAGAAGCCTAACGTGTATGCTTTGTTCTTTTGGGCTTGTAGCTTATATCTCGTTTTCCGTTAGCATGTTTCTCAAAACGCGAAACGATCTGTATTTTGCAAAAAAAATTATATGAAAGTATCTCTAAAAAAATCAAATAGGTCTATTTTTAAGTTTGTAATTGTTAATACTTAATTAATCATGTGCTAATAATATTTTTTATTTCGCGTGCGGCTTATAAGCCGCACATAAGCTCACAAGCGAATAGGGCCTTAGCAAATCTAGGTTGCCTTGAAATTGGATGGTAAAAGATGAGCCCTCTTTTTATGCTATGTTTCTAAAAACATTATTAATTATATAATTATTAATTTATCAAAAAAAATCTAAAAATATATATTGACTTTAATTTGCAGCAGTAACGTGACTACACTATTATATTTAAGAACGGATCCAGCGTAGAAGCTATGTGGGCTCCAGCCACCTTACCTGCTAGATCCCTATAAAGATCGAGGAGAGAGGGAAGGGGACAAAGAAGAAGAGAGAGGGTGGGTGTGGGTGAGAGGGGGGGGGGGGGGGGGCTAGAGTAAGAAGAAAGCAATAACCCCTCCAAACTCAAGTTGGATCTACCCTTGGTTATATAGCTATATGCTATTGATTTTAATTCTTTTAGATGTAATCATATATTCATAATGTTCCATGTTTTTACAATATGAAACTATGAATTATAGTCAATACGTGGATAACTGATAACCCATAGCTTGTACACTCCTAATCCATGTATTTTGTCGAGTATGCTTAGTTAGTAATCCTATGTTGCTTTAGAATTAGATGAAATCCTCTTTATAGGCTGGTGATGTTTGCTCATATAATTATTTATGGTATCAAACAAATTTTTTAAGAAAATGTATTGACTTGTAGCGATAACTCAGCTATAATGTTATATAATGTGGATTCTCAATCATTTTAAATGTAATTATATATTCAGAACATAGCATGTTTCTATTTTTACTAACAAAATACTCGTGCGTTGTTACAGAATTAAAAAAAATCACATCTAACACATTGCCAAGAAGAAATATAATTTGAATTTTAGAGCTGAATTTTAGAACTAATTGCACGTAAGTACGTTTGGTTTAGAGAGGGAATGAGCAGTGATTCCACACGTCAGAATTTTAAAGAGTTGGTGGTAGGACAGTGACAGATTCATCGCTTTTCACCACCACTATTCCCTTCTAAAGAAGTAGTATACATAGAATATATAAATTGTAAGTCAATACGTGGATAGTGAATAACCCATGGCCTTTACACTCAAAATTGACCGTTCTATACATCAAACAATTTCAAAATACATTTTTTGTGATTCAGAAAAGCCTATATCCGTTAAGTTTTTCTACGGACCACCTGGGTTTGGCATGGGGTTTACTCCGATCCAACCAGTCACTTTCACAGCCTTATTGCTGGGTACTTTCTGGTGAACTCCTCGGTGCCCCGTAGCGTTTACTCCACTACACAGTCCAACATCCCCACGGCCCTTTTAATCGCCACACGCCCCCCAAAAATATACCCCCAACAAATTCCCCCACACGCCCGCTTTCTTTGTCTTCCCCAATTCAAGACGAGAGGCGGCGGAGAGCGAGAGGGGGGGAGTAGAGAAGGTTCTAGAGTCTTCCGAATTGTCGCGGGAGAGGAGGTGCTGGTATGTGGGGGCGGCACTACTGGGGCGGCGGCCGGCGGCCGAGCGGCGGCGCCGGAGGGGGAGCGGAGGTGGGCGGCGTGGTGGTGATGTTCGCGTGGCTGTCGAGCCAGGAGCGGCATGTGCGGGCGTACGTGGAGCTGTACGCGGCGCTGGGGTGGGCGTGCCTCGTCTGCCACTCCGAGTTCCTGACCCTGTACGTCTCTTCTCCTCAATTCCTGCATCTTCTCATGGTTGTGAATTAATCTTAAAGGTGTGATCTTTGCTGTTTTTTCCTGGTCTTTTTTTTTAAAGGTTGTTGGGGTGGGTGAGTGGGACTAATGGTGTTTCCATCGGGATTAGTCTTGTGATAGAGAGGAGAATGATTAGATGATCTGATATGGTAGAAGCGTGCAAGAAAAAGATTAGTATATTTTATCTTGATTCCAAGTGTTCTTGGACAACTGGCACCAGCGACTCCTTGGAGTTGAGGTTTGTCTAATTTTTAGGATGTTTGATCGATTCGATTTCGATTTGTTCTAGTCCTAGAAACTGCTTAGTTATGTTAGGTTCCAAAGATTTGAAATAGAAATACTCAAGTACGGTAAACTTTATAACCCTGTGTATCAGTTAGTCGTGTCAAGTACTCTAGTTCTGTTCAAGAATTCTAGATTTGTAAATTAGATGAACTGAGATTGGTAAATTAGATGAACTAACATGTGCCGGATTGTCGGGGCAGATACGTGCTGCTTGTTCTTAGTAAACATCTGAAAATAGATATTTAATCTAGCTCGTACTAATGAATTGATTGTACAACTTCATTTGCTGTTTTATGCAGGTTTTTCCCTGATAAGGCTGCTATGCTTGCTGATAGGGTGCTTGCAGAACTAGTTAAGGTCAGTCATTAGGTATAATTGTTTAAGGGATGCACACTCTTCAATACTCATTCAACTTGTCTTAGTTTATCTTTATGTGGATCATCCATGCCAATGTATTACTTAGATTGTTAATTGCTGAATTATCTTCGGTATCCAGGAACTGAAGGTTAGACCTGTACCGGTTGTGTTTGCCTCATTCTCTGGCGGCCCAAAAGGCTGCACGTACAAGGTTCTTCAGGTAATGGAACTCCATGCCCCTTTCACTCAAGTGGTTATCTCTTGTTACCTTAATGCCTTAGCTAATTTCTGTTTTCAATGACAGCTGATAGAGAGAAGATGTGAGGGTCAACTGAGCCTGGTATGGTTTTCTGCCTTCTTTTCTGTACACACTTTGCTCATTAAAATTCTACCTAGAGCTATATCACCAAAAGTAAAATATTGTAGGAAAAAATTGACCTGTTTTGGAGAAAGCTTCATACATTTCCTTCTCCCTACAGGATGAGTATCAACTTGTAAGAGACTGTCTTTGCGGGCAAATGTACGACTCAAGTCCTGTAGATTTTGTTAGTGATTTGGGCACCCGATTTCTCCTTCACCCAAGTGTCCTGAAGATGTCCCAACCTCCTCGTATCTTATCATGGATGACTAGAGGCATTGCCTCAGGACTAGACACACTGTTCATTGGCAAATTTGAAGCACAACGCGCAGAATATTGGGACACACTATACTCATCAGTGGTATGTCACTCTGTTCACCACAATGACTTATAACCTGATTGTCAACGAAAATATTTGTGGATATCTTAGTAACATTGGTCCGTTGTACTTTCAGCATGTCGGTCCAATACTCATATTATGTTCTGAAGATGATGAACTTGCTCCGTGTTCAATTGTTCAAAAATTTGGCCGACGTCTGCTGGAGCTTGGTGGTGATGTGAACCTAGTTAAATGGCAAAGTTCTCCTCATGTAGGTGAGCTCTTTGTTCCATCCTATGTACCAAATGGCACCTCCTTTCAGTGATTGGATTGACCTAAATTAGGATGAGGTGAAGTTTGACAAATTATCATCCTCTTTCAGCACTTCTCCCCAGTAACTGCTTCTCTATTGATATGTTACTCCAGACAAAGTCTAGAAACAATTCAAGGAATTAATTATTTATGTTGGTCCTCTAAAATGTCGAAAAATAATATCGAATTGATATAATTAAATATATTGTGGACCCATTTGTGGGCCAGACTTATCCATCCGCCCACAACCTGTGGGTCCCAGCAGATCCACTTGAGGGTTCAGCCTGTTAAGAGATAAGATGTGGAGGTATGTATCTTTTGGAGATAAGTTAGGAGAGTTCCAAACTTCCAACCAGTAACAATGCTATATTTAGTAGATTGTGTCCTAGTCAAATATAAGACAGCCGATGCATTTTTTATACATTATCGAATAATACTAAATCCAGAAGTTACCCCCAAAGTAGGCTGGCCTGTGCGACGGTGCCTTCGTCTCTGGGATAGCCCTTCCACGACAGAGGGTGACTATGCCTCCATCTAGCTCCCCCTAAGACATGCCTTTTTTTAACATGAACCTAAGCCATTATTGGGGGTGTTTGGTATAGCTGGGCTGTTCTGAACGACAGCTGCAGCTACAGTACAACTGCATGGAAATTGTGCAGCGACGACTGCGCAGCGCAGCGAGCTGCAGCCGCAGTGCAGCTGTACCGAGCACCCCCATTATTTTTTGAGAAGTCCAAGCCATTATTATGATTGTGGATTATTTTGACACACTGAGATGGGAGTAATTACTAGTGACTGCTTGATCGCCTACCATGTTAATCTGAGGCCACTTGCTGGGGGTTTAGCCCAGCACTGTAGTGCTTGAAAGTGGCAAAGAACTCCAGGGCTTTTGGCAAGAACTAGACATCCAATTTACTTTTGTTGTTTTTGAAATATTTTTCAATCTGAACAAATCTTCTTTTGTTTGAAAGTAAATACAAATCTAAGTTCATGTAGAACATTCGAAGTCGTTCTTGGAGCTTGGATCCCCTTTCTAAGTAACATCTCTCCAAAGTAGCTGTACAGTTTACCTGTTATTCCATTGTGTGGAAATCAGTTTAATCCATCCAAATATTACTCTTATCTAAAGTTTGAGTTGGACTAAATAATGAAGAATCATAGCATGCTATTCACTAAAATATCATATAATGTCTAAAAAATCATGTATTGTGTTGGCCATATGGTACACATAACATGGAGAGGGAGGCATATTTAATCAACCCCTAGTTTATATCAGTAAAAATGTGCCGCGTCCCACCTTGCAAGAATTTATTGCCGAGAAACTTTTGTCATCTCATTAAATTATCGGAAATCCTAATTCATAAGGCGTTATTCATTGCAATGCTCAGAAGTGCATATGAGAAGCCTTGTTGACATTTATGAATTAGGATTATCACTCTCTTTTGGTTTTATCTCTACTTTGCGCTATGACTGTACAATATTCTGTGTTGCATCCTAATCACTGTTTATTCGCCATTTTGCCATGCAGGTCATTACAAGCATCACCCTGAGGAATACCGAGCTGCAGTAACGGAACTTCTCATAAAGGCTTCAATGCTTTACATGAGCAGGAGACAACTTAACAGCTATGCGGTAGGCACAAGTGAGCATACCGACATGTCTCAGTCGGCCTCCAACCTGCACAAAGCTGGCACGAGTTCAAACGACAGGCTAAGAAGGGTCCCAACTGATCCGATTGATCATTTCTTGTTACCGAGTTCCATGGAGTATCATGAAAGCAGCAACGAAGAACCAAAAACAGAGTTGTTCAACATGCCCAGTGTGGAAAGCATTAACCCCCATGGAGTGTTGGGGCAGATGCTATATGATGTATGCGTCCCAAAGAACGTCGAGGGCTGGGACTTCAAGCCTTCTGCATCAATAAATGGGAGGCATGTAAATTCTATTGCCCGTCAACATGGCACTTTCAATCCGATAAAATGCATACGACGCTCAAGATTGTAAAAATATTTCACTGTAGTACCTTGATGCATATAGCTGACCAGTGTATATTATGAGAGAACATTGTTTGATGGATGCTGGTGAAAATTTGAGATACCCGCTATCCATTGAATAAAATGCGAGATATTTTTGTAGATAAACTAAGTTTTATGTTATTGCCGAGAAATGTGCATACGTATACGAGTGCTTTCTTGTTTCTGTTACTGTACTGATGGCTTCCTATATACCTACCGATTCAATGGAATAGTACCTCATGCTTTTTATTTCAAAAATAAAAATAAGTAGAATATCTATTTTAGAAACTTGTGTTATCAGTTGATGAGTGTTGAAAGAACAAAGCTGGAAATAGGAACAGTAACTCTCCCAGCAGGCCAGAAGAAAAATTCAATTGAAAACAAACGAGGAAAAATTGACTTATGCTCCAGTAGAAAATAAAGAAAAACTTAGGAGGAAAATTCATCCGAAGCCCATAATTGTACACTTGAATGAAGATTGCCGGCCGGTACATCTGGCAAAACACAAATAACGAATTGTTGAAACATGGAGAACGAAAATCTAAGGGCTTGTTTGTAAAGACTAGAAGGGGTTAGCAAAGGCACAATGATATCCCGTTGCAATGAGATAATACCCAATAAGTATACCAGTAACCAGCAGATGGTACAGTTGAAGAATCAAGAAAGCAAACTAGAACCAAAAACGACTGGATGTAAGATGTAGGGGTGTATCTGCAAAATCTCAGGGAGCAGATTGAATAATGTAGGCGGCCCAAAAGCTAGCTCAATGGAGGAGAAACTGCGAGGAGATATGTGCAAAGGTGCAAGGGCCTGGATGCAAGAAATCAGAATAGGCGAGGGCGTATCTGCAACGAAAATAATGAATGCAAGGGATCTGGACAGAAATCTCAAAAAAATTTGGACCATTTCTCGATTTGTGCGTGTCATCCTTGCGCAGGGGCCATGCTAATCTTCTCTGTATCGTTCCAATTTTATCGGATGTCTCCGAAGAGACAACCAGGGTGGCACGCGTGGTATTATAAGCTGGTATGTTTCGTTCCTAATTTTCGATGTGGTACTAAACTTGCTGCGCAGCGCGTCTGCATAAGCCATCGGATCCCCATCCAAAGGTCCCAAGTGGCCGACCCCCCCCAACGCCCCCCAAAAACCGGCGCCGTAGGACGCGCGTGGGCCTGCACCTTCCGACGCGGCCCAAATAAGATTTTCAGCGTGTGGCCCCTTACACCTATTTCGTTCTCCTCCTCACGGCCCGCATCACGTGCATGCCTGTAAACTCGAGCTTGAGCGCCATCTTCCATCCAGACCGTTTGCTCCCTGATCAAACGGCTGATCTAGCTCCACGCCATGCGTTGCTAATTGTTCATTACCAGTCAACAAGCCATGATACTTGTGTGTAGCATAACAAGCCATGATTAAGCTGTGAGGATTGGAGATTTGGAACAAAACACTGTACTGAAGAGGACCCATCATTTGCAGAACGGCTGAAGGATCGATCACACACAGGGTGATGGAGCTTCATTCTGCAACTTGGAGTAGCAAAGCCTTTCAGTCTTTCAGTGTCACTCTGACGCCCAATTCTTCCTGTTTTCTTTTCATTCTTCTTCTTCTCTTCTTGAGACTGACGTCTGAAACTCTGAATGAATGAATGAACGGTAGGTGTGGTTTCTGGCTGACCGTTAGTTATGGCTCTCATCATCTCATATCATGTCCCAGCTAGTTGTATTGTACTTACCGTTTTAAAATATAGCGTATTTTTTTGAGTTACGCGTGAAGATTAATATGATGTTTTTTCTAGCTTATTTTTTTAAGTTTATAAGCTGTACACAAAACGAGAAATGTTTTTAGCGTGTGATTAATTAAGTATTTACTATTAAAAATTTGAAAAATGGATCTATTTGCTTTTTTAGAGATACTTTCATATAAAAAATTTTTACAAAAAATACATCGTTTATCGTTTTGGAAAACAAGAAAATAAGCGGTTTAAATAAGTGGGAAAGAACGGACCTAAGAAAGTAGTTAAAAGTGAAATAGTAGATGGTTGTGATAGGTTGAGATAAAAAATAGATAAAAAAATTAAATAAAAAATAACTGTGATTGGTTGAGCCGAAGAAAGTAGGTATAAATCTGTAATAACTACCGGCCGTTCCGAGAACACAAACTGCCAATGCAGGTTGAGTGGAGAGTGCAGATACCTTTTGCAATTTGCTGATGCTGCCTACATTATGCCTAACTATCTTTTTCTCTGAGCACGCTCAGGCATCGCATATGTTGCATGGTTTCCTTTCAAAATTCAGGCATATTTATGGCCATGGGGGTGCCAGCCACTCGATGAGTCACTGTTGGCCAATCCATCTTTGTGGCACAATCGGCGGCAATTTTGTCGATATGAATATGTGATGAAATACATGCAAGCCAGACGTTGGCCAGCAGCTTGACGTTGTGTGTGTGTGTGTTTTTTAAAAAAATTATGTAGGGTTTGCGGTTAAGATGCTTACCATGTAAGCTTTGCGTGTCCATGAGCTCGCCGGTATGCAGGATCATTTTGTGAGCTATTATCAGTCAGGTGTTATTGTGTCACAATGAAAGGTTAAGATTCGATTCTTGACAGGATATACTTCTCTGTCATAAAGAAAGTCAGTAAGTAATACTCCCTCCGTCAAAATTTTGAAGACTTATAAGGTTTCTAATTTCACCATTAATTTTTTTATAACATATCATTAACAACTATAAAATTAACATCATATAAAAATATTATCAAATACGAATAATAGTATGGTTCGGTCATTGCTTGTGTTGGTGCTTCACATGCATAATATTAACATATATATTTTTTAATTATTAATCAAATGGTTTTAAATATTGCTTGACGGAAAACATGACGCCTTATATTTTCAAACGAGGGAGTAACAATGACAAGATTAAAAAAAAGTAATACATATCGCTCTAACTTTCATTCTTTGTATAAATGTTACACAAGTTCTGGCGTTACCTTCTCCGATCTGTATATCTAGCTTGTTTTTTAAAACAATACCACTAGCAGTCTTCATTTGCTCTCTTTGCCGGTATGGGTTAGAAACCTAGACTTCTAATCATCAAGTAAAAGTTGAACTTGTGTAGACAGTAATTTTTCTAAAATGGAAAATTTATGGCTACACGTCGTTTTTTGTTTCCTTCCTCCGCTCATGTTCCATTTGGCTTGTCTCTTGTGTTTGATATCCCATTAAATTTTTTGTGTTTTTGGTGTGGTGTCAAAATATTGACAATCATTCTTTCTGGTGAATATTCCAAAATATTTTTTTAAGGTGTCTTTCCGCCTTCCTACCTTTAATAAATACGCCATACTAGTATAATTGAGTCTATCATAAGAAGTTTGTAGAATACTTAATTTGGAACAATATTAGAATGTCCATCAATTAATTTGTCAGCCTTCGAATAATAATGTAGACATTTGACCTACACAACTTCTAATTTAGTGTGCCGGAAATTTGCTAGAACGATAGGTATTTAATACAAGAGAGTACTAAATTTTTTTACATAGAAGTAGCTAATAAGGAAAAAGTTGAATGTAATTTTTAAAAGTAGCAACGTGGACGAGTCAAGCTCAAGGCGCGCCGTAGGGGTTAATAAACGTTGTGGCATTGTTATATCATTACCTCGTCGTTCGAGGGTTGCGTCTCGTCGTCTGTTGTTTGTTGTGTGTGTTGCTTTGTTGCCGTTCGGGGTGTTTTTGTGCTTGCTTTGTGTGTGTGCCGCTGTCTTTGGGTCTTTTGCGCTTGGTGCTTGGCTTGTGTGGCGTGGTGCATTGCTGTGGTCTTGTTTGCCTTGCCTGGTTGCCTGGTTTTGTCTCTGCCTTTGGCTGGGGACTTTTTGGCTTCTCAGGCCATGAACCGTGCCTGTTGTTCCGTTGGTTGGGCTGCCTGCTTGCTGGTGCTGTGCTGGTTGCCCGTTCGCTGGTTCTCGGGCTTGGTTGCCGGGTGGTGCTGCTTCTTGCTTTGCCCGCTGTTGGGCTTTCGTGTCTTTTTGCCTTGTTACCTTTTCTTGATAACCAAATCCTCCACATCACAAGTCACAGATTCACAATCTCTTATATAATGCCGCTGGTGAATAGTTCAAAGATACAGGGAAGAGAAAAAGAAAAAGAAGATTACATAAAACAACATAATCATTATATACTGATTAATTAAGTATAATTATTTTAAATTTAAAAAATATATTATATGATTTTTTTAAAGTAATTTTTATATATAATTTTTTTTAAAAAATACGCTGTTTAGTGGTTTGAAAAAGTACTCGCAAAATGTGGGTTTTTCCGTAGTGTCGAAGCGGATTAGTTCATGTTTCGATCGCCGGAATATGCTCCGATTCATTTTCTTCCGTCTATCTAAACCCCCATTTAATTCTCTCCTCTCCCCACAATTCACAAATCCACTCCACCTTCGCTGGCTGCTTCTGCTTCGATTCTCGAGATCTCTTTCCCCTCCTCGATCCGCCGCCGCCCCTCCCCGCCGGCCAGCAGCGGCGGGCCACTGAACTGGATTATCCATCTTCGAAGGCTCGATCGGGAGGGGATCCCATCGGGAGTTGGATTGAATATTTGTGGCGGGTTTGGTTGGATGCATGGTGGCGGGGTGGTGCTGATCGGAGGAGCGGGTTGCTGTTGTTGTTGGCGAGGAGGTTTGGGGGTTGAGGGGGTTCAGCCGCTGCCGCCGAACCCCTGATGCGCGGCGACGCTAGGGCGCGCCGCCCGTGGTCGGGGGGTGGGCGAGAAAATGTACGCGGGTGGGGAAGGTGGGGAGCTTCATCTCCGCAGCGTCTACACCGTCTCGGGCCCGTTCCACCCGTTCGGCGCGGTCGACGTAGTCGTGGTGCAGCAGCAGGACGGGGGCTTCAAGAGCTCGCCGTGGTCGTCGTCGATTCGGCAAGTTCCAGGGGGTACTCAAGACGCGGGAGAAGGTGGTCACCATCACCGTCAATGGCATCGAGGCCGGGTTCCACATGTACCTGGAAGCAACGGGGAGGCCTACTTCCTTCGCAGCGGGGAGCCCAACCTCGAGGAAGGGGAGTTTGCCGTGTCCCCCGCGTCGTCGGGGGACGAGCGGGAGGCGCCAGTGCAGGACGCGCAGCAGCTGAGGAAGTCGAAGAGCACGTCGTGCGATAGCTCCACCATGGAGGCCGATGCCGGGGACGGCAAGATCCTCGCGAGGACGAGCTCGAGGCGGGTTACGATACTCGAGCGGATGTTTGGTCGAAAATCGATTAAGGACAGTGCGCATGGGTGGATAGGGTGAGCTCGTTAGAGCGTGCCGAGATTGCTGCTGAACTCCTTGATACAAATTGGTCGATGAATCCCTCGCGTGGCGTAAGAGCTCGTAGATCTATTGATGAGCCTTCCAATTGTAATGTAGAAAATCCTGTAAATGGTCATCAGGTGGAAACCTTGAAAATGGTATTGCCGTCATGTAGCATTGATCAGGAGAAAGACATGGGCTCTAATAGAGGCAGTGTGGATAGCAATTTTTTTAGTCCACACGGAGATGGAGGAACAAATAGTTTGGGAGAAGAAAATGATCATTATATCCAAACGACTAGTGTCAAGGAGGAGGTGGTTGAGATTTACACGCGTGATAGCAGTGTCTTGATTGATGGGCCACTCCACAGACCAGACAGGATTGGAGTGCTTTGTCAAATGATACGGGCACAGACAAAATTATCAGTGAGCCCATTGATACTAAAAGTGAGATGCTGGATAATTTTGAGGATGATGCAGGGAGGGAAGTGCATACCATGGAGGTTCTTTCCCATGATATTTTTGAAATCCATGCTACTGAGACAAACATTACCAATGGTAAGAGTGAGGTGGTTTCACAGTTTGTCACTGTAGGACCATGCCAAAATTGTACTGATGCAAATTCACCTGTTCATGTAACTGCAGGTTTGTCAAGTGAAATGCAAGACATCTCTTCAATTGCTTGTACTCAAGATGCATGCCAAGACAAAGTGGTCATTGCCAGCAGCTCTGAGACAGTGCAGAGCTCATATAATGTGCCTGGTGTTTTGGTTGATAAAGTTTGTGATGCTGTCGGTAAACCATTGGATGATTCTGAACAGCCATCTGGAGTCCCCATTGAGAAAATAGAACAAGTAAGTTTTGAAGACAAACCACCGTCACATTATGGTGCTTGCAGCAATAATGAAGAGATGACTAAGTTGGATATTCAAGACCCAGCAAGTGTCAGTCTTTGGGGGATTCTAGTTCCGCAAAACTCCCAAGCTTTTGTTCAGACAGGATAATTTCTGTGGACACTGTTGTCCCCGATCATGTTATGTACTCAGCTCATGGTACAGATATTGATATTTCTGTGGACCATTTTGCCAATGATCATAGTGCCTACACTGGTAATGATTTAGCTTGCCAGCATGATTCGGTTTTCTCCTGGTGCTGCTTCCATTCGTTGAACAGATATCAAATTATGTGCCTGACAATGGTTCCTGATGAGGTCAAAGGACTCCATTGTGGAAAATAGAACATGTAATGGAGAGGTTGACATTCCCCTTATCCAAACATCAACAATGGGAGATGAGACCAGAGAATGCATTTCTCTATCAGCTAATTTTCTTAATAAAGTAGAACTTCACGGTTCACAGATTATTTCTGATCTTTCCAGTTTGAGAAAGGTTGAAGCAGAAAACACCATATTAGAAGATACTGAGCAGATCTAGTTCTGCTGAAGTGGAGTTGAAATTAACTTGTGCCTGAGGCTACATGATGAAGCCAATGGGAAGAAGCTTGGTTTCGTTCTCTGAGTTTGTAGAAGAAATTCAATTTCAGTTTAGTGACACTGAAAGCTTTGCAGATAGAAAGACAAGATCTGCAATATCTAATAGGAGGCATGTGCAGTTAGAGAATGATTCTGATGTGGACGAAAAAGGGGATAATACAAGTCTTGAAAATACCTGGAAAATGTTTTGATCTCAGGCTGGACTATCTGTTCCTATTCCAGGAAGTGATTTGCACTCAGATGAGATATCTGGGGCTAATCTCTTCCAATCTCGTCTCACATACATGATTTGAAAGGTCTGATAGTTTTCAATAAGCGCTCACTACAGTCGAACTGAAAAGAATGGGTCGGCCAGTCAAGAGTACAAATTCTCGGCTTGCAGTGCAGGAACAGAAGGTGGGTGGATTCAAAAGACATTGTGGCCATTGGAGCTTATCTACACAGTGGCAGTGCCTGATAACTGAAAATGATCTGATTTAAAAAACATTGATCCTTTTGTGGGTTAAGCTTCTTTTTAATGTCTAATACTTTGTTTCTGTTTTGCTACTACTAGTTTTAGCGACCTGACTGCAAAAAAAAAAATGATGCGGGCATTGTTCTAAACCTCACAGTAGCTTAGTTGTGCTAAGCACTAAGGTCATTCTGTATTACATACATCAAATTGGCATTTTATGTAGCTAATTTGATAGCAACTTTTGTTGGTTTCCTGCAGTACCATATGTCAATATGTACCAGTAAAAGATAGTAATATCTAGCTATCACTTTTTGCAGAATTATCCCTATGCTCGGCACTTGTTATCAGAAGGCATGGGGGAAGATGCTGCATGCAAAGCATTTGATGCGGAGAAGGTAACCTTAGAGAAATTCCCGTGCATGAAGCAGTCGCTAATAAGAAAACAACCAAGCTCGTTGTTAGGATTGCTGGTCGTACTTTCCGTGGGATGCAGCTGCACCTGCCATACTGGGCATTGTTTCTTTTCATGACGAACAATCCTTTCAACCCCAAGGTATGATAAAAGTGGAGCGAGTTTGAGCCAATGCAGCAACCAGGTGGTGGCTGGAGAATATGGCCATTTTTCTTTCAAAAGGACAAGGTCTGTTGTAACACTGTCAGCCAGTTCTGAAAGCACTGAGGAGACTTCCTTTTTCCATCTGTTAAAGAATTGGAGAGAGAAAGCAACAAACCCAGGGCAAAGAGGATGGAGAGAAAAGTACGTTCGCTCACTCCAACATCTGAGGAGCTAGCATCTCTTGATCTCAGAGAGGGCAGGAACGTGGTAACGTTTACCTTCTCAACTGCAATGCTTGGAAGACAGCAGGTAAGTTTTTCATTTCCACATTATTTCACTTAATTTCTATAGTTTCTAATCCCCCATACCTTCTTCAACAGGTGGATGCTCACATATATTTATGGAAATGGAATACACGCATTGTCATATCAGATGTTGATGGAACTATCACCAAGTAAGATGCAAAACTGGAACATTTAGGAATTTTAGAATTTGCACACTTGATTGTCATCAGCATGGATTGAAAAAAGACCAGAATTTTAAAAATTTACAGAGCTAGGCTGGTAGCCAGTAACTGGCAGAGTTACCAGCCAGTTACTGGGGGCCTCTTTCTGGATAGCTATTTCTTTTTTTTTATTTATACATATTTTTCTCAAGGCGTTTTATTTCTTTGGTGTTCTCTAAGCATTAACATCAATGTTGCATTGTAATCAGTATGGAAACACCTCTTTGAAAGACTTATTAACAATGGAAAATAGTTTCTTGTTATTGTAAAACGTTTCGACTACTAACAAAAGAGAAGGAAGGCAGTAAACTTCATGTAACTGAAACGATTTGTAGGAACTAGTTTGGTCCACAAAACATGCAAAAAATATTTTAACTTAACCTAACAATGCCTAAAATTTATCATATAATGTAGGTCCGATGTTCTTGGCCCAGTTATGCCGTGGTTGGTGTTGTTGGTCTCAAAACGGTGTTGCACACATTTATTTTCTGCATAAAGGTATGCATGCTACTCATGCGCATTTAATTTTCAGTTCATCTGTAGCACAACCAGTAGGAATTGACTGATTATTTTCCTCTCCATACTAAGAAGTCCCAATGTTTCCCAAATACATATTTTCTACTGTGTGTGTTGTTTGTGTCTATGTGTGTGAATTTATGCACATCTGGACCTAAAATGTTTATTGACTTGAGTTTGTTCTTGTTGCCTCCACAGGAAAATGGATATCAGCTGCTTTTTTTGAGTGCACGTGCTATTTCACAAGCTCACCTAACAAGGCAGTTTCTTTTCAACCTTAAGCAGGTTTAGTTTAGTTCAATGCTTATGCCTTCCATTTATTCATCTGTTTATGCGCTAGTACAAGTACATAGAACTGTAGAAGTGGTGATTGTCTCTGTATGTTTTAATGCTCAATAAACTAACAGAACTGCTGTATGTGTGCATTGCGTTGGAAAGCCACACATGAAAATAATAATCTTAAATACCGCTAGAATGCTAGATTCACATCTATTTCATCTCAATGAACATGTGAATATGGATTTCAGGATGGAAAAGCTCTTCCTGATGGCCCTGTTGTGATATCTCCTGATGGCCTATTTCCATCACTTTACAGAGAAGGTGAGCAGAGAGTGCCCCTACTTCTAATCAGGCCCTTCATGTTCACTCTCCCTCTTTCCTGCAGACTCCAATGTATTTTCTGTAATTTTTGAAGTGATCTGATGTTGTCCTTCGACATTTATTTGCAGTTATCAGACGAGCTCCTCACGAATTCAAGATCTCATGCCTAGAGGTGAGTACTCATCAGCAGAGATAAATATATGAGCAGAATTGAATAATCGCTTGATCTCTCCATTGTGCTCATGAAAAAAATTTGTACCGTGTCTTGATTCATCTGTTGACACAGGCTATCAAAGCACTATTTCCTCCTGACTCAAATCCATTCTATGCGGGATTCGGAAATAGAGATACAGATGAGCTTAGTTACCTCAAGGTTGGGATTCCTATGGGCAAAATCTTCATTATAAATCCCAAGGTAACAGAACTTAGACTTATAGTCCCTTCCTACATCCAACATAGTTTCTCCATCTGCATAATTGGATTGGGGCACATTTGAGATGGCATTTAGAAAATGTGTGTAAATTTTGTGCAGGGTGAAGTTGCGGTGAATCGTCGAGTTGATACAAAATCATATAACATCCTGCATGCTCTTGTCAATGGAATGTTCCCTCCAATATCATCTTCATTGAGCAGGTCTGTATGTTTTCTAACGCAGCATATTATCAACACTCCTGTAAATAGAGTATTGGTCTACCAAACAAAGTATCGGTACTATATTAGTGCCAATGCTCTTTGACCTGATGTTAAAAATAGTTAAAATTCTTGCTCATTTCAGGAGGACTACAATACTTGGAATTACTGGAAAATGCCATTACCTGCTGTTGATATTTGAGGTATAGCTGCAGTCCGCGCGCACAATGCTGTACAAATTCTCTGGTACGCAGCAGTGGCTATGAGATAAGGGCAACCCATGTTGAACAACAGCACCCTGAGGTATTCTTCAACTATCTGTTGTCTAGTTTTGCATTTGCTTTGCGTCACAAGTATTTGACTCAACCTGTTTTCACAGTCCAATCTCTGGTTGGTGACATGTGGATGCTCCTGACATAAATTTTTGCAAGGCTGACATTGTACATAGGATTATAGAAAACTTACGAGCTGTACGACCAATGGGGCGGCAGAAGCAATGTAATTAGTTCTTGTCATTCTCAATTTGTTGTTGTCCAACATGAGCTGCAAGCCTGCAACTGAAGATGGTGTAAACATAGTGAGTGAGTGACTGAAATGGAGGGGAGATCTGTGTAGGGTTTTTGCGTTGCAACTCGCGTCACTTAACTCTTGAGAGATTTCGGTTTCTGTTCTTTTTTTACTATGTACCTAGTTGACATTGTAATCTGTACAAGAATAGCAGTTCAACAAATGCAATTGCAAATGTGCCTCTTGTGCTTAAAGCATAACCTGTATGGCCCTCTGCGTGTGGCAACAATAACATGTATATGAACAGAGGTCTATGCTCTGGTAATACAGTCAAGTAATTTACCCAATAAGTCCATAATTTGGTAGAATTTGCTAAAAATTCTCTATATTTTGTCTAATTGGATCTATTGCCGAGATGAATAAATCAATCACAGGTTTTGTGGATTTCCTGAAATGTGTGGGAATAAATCCAACATCTGATGTTGCTGGTAAACTCAGCTATACAGTTTTACAATATATCAGATTTACATAGATGGACTTGCATTTGCTACAATAATTATTGGTAAGAAAGATCGGCAAAAATGTGAAAAATATAATTCCAAATGTAAACACAAAAATTTTAGGAGGACTTGGATGCATATATCCAATCCCCTCCCCCAATTCACATACAAAAACCCTAGACATCGACGAGCATCCAAAGACCTAGAGCTGTCTCCAATGGCCGCCGCCAAGAAGCGGAAAGACATCGATGTCACCGTGGACACCTCCAAAGCCCTAGAGACGTCTCCAATGGCGGACCACCAGCCCACCGCCGCCTCCCCGAAGAAGAAGAAACACTCCAAGAAGCGGAAAGACATCGATGTTACCGTGGACACTCCAAAGCCTAGAGACGTCTCCAATGGCGGACCACGAGCCCACTGGCCGCCTCCCGAAGAAGAAGAAACACTCCAGAAGCGGAAAGACATGATTTGTCACCGTGGACGCCTCCCTCACTGGCGACGCCGCCGCCGCCTCCTCCCCAAGGAAGAAGAAGAAGAAGAAGCACTCCAAGAAGAAGCGGGAAGTCATCAATGTCACCGTGGACGCCTCCCTCTCCGGCGGCGCCTCCTCCTCCTCCGCGGCCCCCGTCGTCGCCTACTTCCGACCGGCTACGACCCCCTGGCCACCGCCGCCAGGAAGGGGAAAGAACCCCCACGCACGCGGCTGTTCCGCCAGACGAAGCACCCCACCCGCATCGAGCTCGTGGTCGGCGCCCCTGGTGGCGGCGGCGGCCCGGACTTCGTCGGCCGGAGCTACGCCGGCGAGGCGGCCCTGCCGCAGCTCACTGGCTATGCGCTCGGTGTCCTCGACAAGGCCTCCGGCACCCTCAAGGTCGTCCATCGCCGCAACAAGGTGAGCACTGAGCAGCCCATCAAATTTCACCCAATTTCACCGAAATTTTGATCTATCTGGTAATTGTTGTCATTAATTGGAACGAAATGGGTCCTATCACGTTGTGTTTAAGCAGTTCTTGTTTTATTAACGTACTGGCTCAAATGAACAAAAAATGTGTTAGTATTACAGTGAGTAGAATTTTTTTATTCTTGTGACATTGCAACAGTGCAATTGAGTGGCAATGTAACAATGGACTTGAGCACTAGAGGCTGGTGAATCTCCTAGCTTTTTTCTTGATGCTACCAATTCCAGTGATATGGCACAATGAGATATTAAGATACTCCCTCTGTCCCAAATTAGTCTAAAGCGTCCTTGTTTTAAGGGAAGTAACATTTATAACTTTTGACTAATAATTAGACTAACTATACATATGTTTAGTATCACGCATGTGGTACCATTAGATTCATATTTGAAAGTAATTTCATATGATGTTAGTTTCGTAGTTGTTGATAATATATTATGAAAAAAATAGTGGTAAAAAATAATGTTGGAGACCGTGTAAAAAGCTATACGCCTTGTACTTTGGGACGGAGGGAGTAGTTTATGAAGTTTGAGCATTTGCAAAGGAAATATATTTTTGTTGTTTTACCATTGTAATTAATTAATTAATTATGTGCATTTCGAAGTGATGGCATATGCCTTAAAGGAATGTAATGTTGCTCTGAATATTTGTGTTTGCAAACAGATTCTGAGGCTAGAGCCACAATTTGAAGTGCAGAAACCAGCACAATCGCTGCACTCTGAGGCAGTAGCAGAAGCAGGATCATCAGCAGGAGATGCTGAGTTGAAGGAACTGGATCCTACCATGGCGTTTGGAACCCTGAAAGACAAGACCAAGGTATGTTTGTGTACCACGTTTACTATCTTGCTGTTTGCTATGTTTGATAACGTACTGTACAAAATTGCAATGTGCGGTGTAGTTTAAACTCAAAAGTTGATTAGTGCTCATAACAAAAGGGGCTTGCTGTACCTTTTCTTTAAGAAAAGATGTTTATAGGACAAAGGTCTGGGCACAGTTACAGAACAGAAGATTTGCGCACCCAGAAATTCAGATGAACAGTTATAACCTATGACTTCTGGTAGATTAGTTTTGCACATCTAACCATCTACAAAAATTTATTTTTCCCTTTTTCCATGTAATAAAAGGAAGAGATTTTATGGATTTGTACATTGGTGGTTAAAACTAAAAATCTGATTCTGTGGATGCATATTATTGCATTTTCTACATTACATAGTCACAATCTATTTTTATGAAGAGTTGCTTTACAGATTCATCACTGCAATTCATTCACTTTACACCCATCTTTAAGTGCATAAGAAAGCGGCAGACCATGGCATGCTTGTGCTTGCTCGTTTGGATGCAGTCGAGTTTGATTCATGCTATATATCCTTGCAGGATATTAAATGGAAGTCATTAAATGAACAAACGAATGATCCTTCTGCTTTTCTGGACCTTGACCTTGGAAATGCTGATACCAATGTGGGTGCTAATGAAAGTCAAGAACAAACTGTTCGGAACATTCCACCTTATAATCCTGCAGCAGATACGTCAGAAAGGGCATATCTTTTTGATGAGATTATTCCAAAGAGTATACGGCCACACCTTATGGATATTGTGGGACATTTAGAGTCAGGAGAATTTTCTTCAAAAGGCTATGGGAGTTTTGTGTCAAATCGTGTTAATAAATTACAGGAGCTTCAGGTACTGATGTTTTTCTTGTTATCTGGTTCTCCTGAATTTTCATTTCATATTGAATTACCACATGCATATTACTCCTGTATAAAAATGTAAGGCACGTATGTTATTGACACGGTCTCCAATAGTATACTTTAACCCTTAATTACTTTCATAATGTATTATCAACAACTATGAAAATAACACCGTATGAAAGTATTTTCAGATATGAATCTAATGATACCACATATGTGACATAAAATATATATATTGATAGTTTGATAATTAGTCAAATGGTATAAATGTTGACTTTACGGAAAACAAGGACGCTTTTACATTTTTATAAGGAGGGAGTACTAATAATCCCTAGGAGAGTTAATGTGAAATTCTCCTATGCTCCCAAAAGTAAGAATAACATGACTTTTAGTGATCAGAGATGTGTTGATTTGTAAACTCTTGAGACTTGCTAATTTAGTTTTGGGAGACAATAATTTAGTCTACACTAATCAAAGGAAAATAAGATTACTTTATGTTGCCAAGCATACTGGAAAGTAGTTATTAATTGACTCGGATCTTCCTTTATTCAAATATGTGCTGAAATATTGTAGTTGATGTTAGAGAGTTTGTGCTGTGTTGTGAGCAAACTGTTTCTAGTTAAAATTGGGTGGCAGACACTCATGTACAATGATGGCATGTAGAATGATCCTGGTCTGCATGTTTTCCCACTTAAAGATATTTTACTCGGAGTGCTATCGAGACAGTGGCAACCACCTGTTTGCCTTTGTCATACTGAACTCAACTAAAAGGTGTGTTTGTAGAGTTGTATTTTTGTTCCATATGCTCTAAATGCAATGCGTATGTTTTATTATGCTTTAGGGTGAAGAAAAGGAGAGGCTTGCTTGGATACTGTCATACATCACACATCTGCTGACCTTGCGGGCACGGAACAGCTCCATGTCCAGGTGGCACAGAAAGGAAAACCAGGCTACCGGTAGACCAATGATCCCACAGTCTGTGTATCGTAAGCTGCTGCTAATGTTTACAGAACAAGGATCTAGTGCCATGTCGACAGAGAAACAGGAGCTTCTGATCAACTACATTCTCATACTCACGCTTTATGCTGATAACTTCAGATCTGACCCTAAGGATATATGTGAAGACCTGAAAATGACCCGCCAGATGATTAAACCATATTATGCCCAGTTGGGATGCAAATCCGCATCGGCTGGTGCTCTTAATTCCACTGTAATGACACTTCCAACCCCCCTCAAGTTCCCAAAAGAAGTTGCAAGGAGAAAGCGACGAAGGTAGTCATCTCAGTAGAGGAAGTCCCTGATCATCTCAGAAGGGTCTTTAGCTTATTTGAATGTGGGTGTGATAGGAAAAGATTGTTCTTACTGTTGCGATCAAAGCTACCAAAGTCGGTTTATGCATGCTCAGCCCAGCGTTTGCAATTACTGAAACATGCGGAATATGGTTTTTTTTGCTTTGTTTTTATTTCCCCTTGTCACTGAAGTTGCTGTCAGAAAGGCAGCATATTGTTTATGTATTGATGACGGATTTCTCATTCATCTTGCCTATGAGAATTTACGTTCACGCTATCTACCTTTTGTTTTAGCATATTGCCATGGACATTATGTATAGTGTTGCCTAAGTCATTGCTAACGTCCAAGCAGACCTTGCATTCATGAAGGATTTTGCTCGTCAGCTTCAGGATTGACTTGATGACATACATCGCATTGCATTAACTGATGCTTCAAAATCTGGAAAAATGTCACGCCTAGATTAAACCAGCGCCTTAATATGAACAAGGGTGAAGAGTACGAGGCAGAGGCTTCATATCCTAAGGTAGGCAGAGGCTTCATATGCTAAGTTAATGCTTGTAACCTTCGAGAACGTTACAAGAATATAAGCTTGCAAAATACAATCACCTTTTGAAGTTCATCACACTAACCAATATATTAGCAGGCAAACGGAAGTAGAACTCAGGCTGGTAAATTATTCCATAATAGCTACAACAATGTAGGATGAGATAAAAATCTCTGATAGGTTACATCATCATCAATCTAAAGTTTTGTTTTACAACACCGATAAGACGGGCCTTCTAAAACACAGGTAACGAGTAAGGACTACTTGTGATCCACGAGCATGGGCTTTCTTTCTTTTTCATTGCTAGTATACATGGCCATTATTCATCCTAACACTCTGCTAGCTCAGGACTTCTCTGCTACATCACCAGCTGCTTCGTTATCTGCTCCTGTGCTTTTGTGGCTCTCGGTCCCAGAAGGCTCCGAGGCTGCATCCTGCTTGTTTCCTCGGCCATCTACTGAGCCCGGTGCTGCTGGCTGAAGATCAGCTGCGCGAGCAGGGTCAGCAGCTTGTATAGATTGCATGCCATTGACAGTACCTGGTCTCATTAGCATTTGGCCAGGGAAGGCAAGAGCCTGAGCTTGCTGCTGCTGAAGTTGCTGCTGCTGCTGCTCTTGCATCTGTTGTGGGGTTAAGGGGGTTCTTGGAGGGAACATTGGTACTTGGGACATGTAATGCCCAGCACCTGGCGTCGCACCAGGCTGCATCATCTGTTTGGAGAAATAGATATTTGAGTAAACTTAACAGTAAGGAGAGATTGTGGCACGGTTATGCTGCTACGTGGAACATAACTAACCTGAGGTCGACTTCCGGGATTCTGAGGTGGTTGGGCATCCGCAATGGCAGCCAGATACAAGAGATTCTTTTGAAGCTGAGCTTGGTACCTAAAAGATGAGAGCATGAAATGTACTGTTAGAAGGAAGGCTGAATCTAAACAAGCGTATCACATTATGAATTAACTCAATAAAGATAAGATTGTTTGGTGCATCAGAAAGCAGATTAGAAATCTTGCATCCTTCTTCCTTGACAGCTGAAACAAGCATGGCAAAATCAAGATGGACTGAGTAATGCAGACACTCAAGCTCAACAGTTGAACTAATCTTGGTTTCTTCAAATTTTAAGAAATATCTGCTGTGAAAGAACCAACAGTATAGAGTACTGCATACTAGTATACTACATCTACGATGGTTAATATCATGCTTATTCAGACAGATCAGATGGAGCTAGGCTTTAACCTTCACTAGGAGTAAAACATGAATGTTACATTCCCAAGAACATAAATGCTTACAAACTAATTGGTCCAAAAACTTAATCTTCATGGCATTATGTTACTCCATCGAATGAATGAAGATAGGAAAAATTCCATCAGTAAAGCAAAGATAGATTCAAGGACTTGTATATATGACTTCATAAATGAAATTAGCACCTGGATAGAAGATCAAACTGCTCATCCATTGCAACAATGAATGAGACATTGAGCTGGAAATCTAACTTTGGATTGTATAGCACAGGCCAACAAATATTTAATTAAGCAAGGTGTTCCAGATGAGCAAATCAGGTACAGACACAAGATTTTTGTTCTCCATATCATGGGTCATCAATAGACAATACGGAAGTCAAATAAATAAACATATACTCCATGCAAGTCAGCGAAACTTCAGAAGCCAAAACTTATTGACCACTGCTGTTTAGTTACTCCAAAATCCAAATGGTCAAGTACACTTCAGCAAACACAACTATCAAAACTTGGCGCTTATGTGCAATCATTAATGACATGATTTAATAGAATACGGTCAAATGGCTATCAATGAAGTTGTTATTAAAATATCCTCCAAAACATCCTACAGGAATCTACACAAGAAAGATCCTATAGTCCTCCATTACTACTATATGGTTTTTTGCAGTGCAATACTATCAAGACAGCCTATATATCCAAAGAATATTTTATGGCATCCACATTTTAAGGCTCAATGGTTTGCATATTCCTACTGATAAAAGCAAACCTACTTTAATGCCATGAAAGATATGTCAGAAATGCACCCCCTCTAAAATGTACGTGCGCACAAGTAACAGTGATAACAATTGCAAATTTGCAATTTCAGGTCATTTATGAAACGAAATGGTCACATTATAAAAGTCACCTAGAAGCATTTATATAGTAATCTAGCAGTAAAACCTTTCAAAAATGCTTAGTGAGCGACTTACTGAGCACATTCAGCCAACTTCCCTAGGTTCTGATTTTCCAGGATGGCCAAAATTAGCTGTTTATTTTCATCCAAATACTGCAAAAGAGAAACTGAATTAGTGCTATTACATAGTTAATCTGAAGTGAATGATGTTGATGACCACACTATAATGCTAAGCTTATGTATATCCCTAAATAATTCATTTGCCATTTCTCTGTTGCACATCTATGTAAGAATTGTACAAGCAGTTTTACTCACAAAGAAATTTGGATTCCTGATTTATTCATCTTTTCTTGGTGACACGATTTGTTTCTTGAAAAACCCAAGCTTAAGTTAATGCTAGCCATTTGATAGTAGGTTTCTGATGCCAATGTTATTGTAATGGATAGTGGACAAATGATTTAAGAAAAGGTTTTATTTCTTTTGGTATCACAACTAGATGCTTATATTGCAACCACAACTAAATGATCCAGAGAGCACGGAGCTGACATGATTCAGATGTGCGATCCTGTTGTAACTGATTTGAAAGGGGGCAAAAGGTGTGTAACATAAAATTTTTGTAAGGGGAATTCTTTTATGCTGACATGTTATCATCGATGTGATCTGGCATAATAAATCATCGTCATGAAGGCTTTCTTAAAACAAAGGCAGAAGTTGTACCAATTAATTAGGATAGGAATATTTGAAATGAAGCTACACAGAGAGGAAAGAAGAAGGTTGCAGAGCACAAAAGAACAAAATTGCTAACAAGAAAAGGGCAGCAAAGGCAGAAAGAGGTATTTGAGAGCCCAAAGAAAATGCAAAACTGAGCTTGTGGACAACTAAATTCCTGTTGTCAGCATGCATAATGCATGTTCGTCATCTCAACTGTACCATGCTCGCAATATTACTGTATTACCAATTTAGGCGACTAGTGGCCTTCCCAATAGATTCAATTTGGTTGAACTGGACAGTGAAGACTAAACTCCTATCATATTTTATGCCTAGCTATTTTACCTTCTAATCCCCCATGCAAACGTCTTATTATTTACACCTCAATGATTAACCGGAACCTCTCCCCCCGTTTGATTAAACTAAAGCCTAAAGGCAAGAAAAGAACAAAAAGGCCCAATACTTTCTCCACCCAGCCACGAAAAAGATCGGATCTTCGGCCGAAACAATCGCCAAAGGAGTCATCTTTACACGGCGGGTGCAAACCCTAGCGAGAGAGGGTGAGGGATACAACGAACCTTTGTGGATCTGCTCGGTGGTGATTTCCGGCCGCCGGTGGCACCGCGGCGGCAGCCGCCCCCGCCGGCATGGCCATCTGCTGCTGCATCGCCGCGGCGGCTCGTGCTCTCCTCTCGTCTTCTTCCTGGCTCGTCTTCTTGGTCGCTGGATTTGGTGGGTGCCTTTGCTTTTCGAGGTTTCTCCAGTTGTTTAGCTTGGGGGTTTGGGTTCCGAAAGAAATTACTACAGCTACCTGCGAGAGGAAGGAGAAGCCAAAATTACAAAGCTACCCTTGTTAGTGGAGAATGGAAAGTGGCAAGATTCGCTTGGGTTTCCAATTACACAGAGACGCACACATCCACGAACTATTTATGTATGTAAACCCGTAAATATATTCTTAACATACATTTAAATAAACAGAGACTAAAGGTAAATTATTGATCTCATTAAATCTCTATTGAAATGTGTTTAATATTCATGGATACTATTTAAATCCTTATGATATAGTCATGCATCCACGACCTATCGGTCCTTCCATGAGCCTTTCAAAATTTCTTAATATTGTATTATTAATCCACTGGTAAGGTTCTTCTTTAGCTCATTTAGAAGGTATATAGAAGTACTGTGGTATATGGAACCTTTGCAAACAAATTTATAAAAGATAATTAATCTATGTTAAAAACTAAAAAAAATCTCACGTTTCAAAACGGAGCCTAATATGATATTTAACTCCGCGCCTATGATTGTAGCACCATTGATCACCTTATTTTTTTTAATGTAACTTTAGTTTTAGCAGAGTAGCTCACCTTGTATCCATATGAACAGATTCTATTTTCCATTCACACGATGTCCTGTGTAAAAAAAATAATCCAAATAGGCTATGCACATTTCTACCTAACTATTTTTAGATAATATGAGACACCCTTTTTCTTTGTGGACCTGTATGAGTAACCTAGCTACGTATTGCTCTCAGACTGTATTCCTAGGTACTTATATTTTCATATTCTTTATATTATCTGATTTTGTCATAGCTATTTAAGAGTATAAAGGATTAAATTAACTACTATAAAATTAAAAATTTATTTTAAAAATATGAGATGAGATACTTTCATATAAAAAATCTTTATATTAGCAGCTTATAAAGCATATAAATAAAAATATAAAATCTAGAAACAGAAAAGAACGGGGGCGTCTACGGAAGCAAACCTGTTGCGAGAGAGTGATTGGATCATGGGAGGGGCAAATCTGTCTTTTCAGGAGTGCACTGTTACCTTTGTGATGCCGCTGTTCGAGAGTGGCTGGCAACTAGCATGGCGCGCTGCAGAACACTTGGAAGAAAGTATAGTAGTAGTACCTGAAATCCATGTGAAGGCGTGGAAGGTGAGACACGTTTTCCTCTTCTTTCTTCCTTGGTTGTCTCACTTGAACGCATGGTATAAGGATTAGGATAAATATGATTCGATGCAAGAGTTTTAGAACTTAAAAGAGTCCAGACAATGTTATGCCTCATGTGATGAGTTCGAGTTTAGGGACAGATAATGAGCTATGTGCCCCTTTCTGTTTTCTTCTTTGATATATATCACTAGAGTGATTTTATAATTCTTGAGGATACCATTAAGTATCACTTTTTTATGTAAAATTTAAGTATCTTTTCGTACGTCAAGTGCCAAGATGTATACATTAGAAGATGTGGTATATCTCTACAGGTAAGAACCATAAAACTCATATTAGGTGGAATAAGCATTTTCGTAGCTATCCCTTGCTATGGCAGAGCCAAAAATCGTAAAATTTAACATCTAAAAACACTGAAGTGGCAGGTAGTGATAATCTGCCTGAAGTTTACTTAACCTCTAGTAATTACAATGATAATCCTCGCACATCTATTACTTCTTAATGACTCAATTATTTTTGAATTTGGAGAGGGGGACAAAGTGTCATATATGGAGTACAGACTCGTTTGAACCGCAGCACTAGAAAAACGCATAAATAAAAGAAGCATATGATTTTAACAGAAATATATGTATAAAAAGAGAAGATTGTAAAATACATAAAAATCATAATAATGACTATTTGGTTAGGCCACAGGAAAAAAATTTAAGAAAAGACGAAGACTCGAAGAAAATTTTTTATGAGGTTAGACCTTATATTAAATTTTCTCTAAAACTTATACGCATTGAAATATTTCATAGAAATTTTATAGAATTCAATAGTCCATTCCTTTATTTTAAAGTGCCATTTAAAAAGTATTATAGGATTGAAATTCGTATGTTTTTCTTCGAATCGAAGCTTAATTCCCCCTAATTCCATTCGACCAAGTTCAACTAAAAGCCTCATAAAAGTATGGATAGATCAGTCGTCCTTTGACCACAAGCATTGCCGGGCCCACAAGGTCAGAGGAAGCCAACCAATTGGGGTGCTCAGGCCATGTGGTTAAAAGATTCTCGCTTACTACTGAGAAGACTGCCGGTGCACGTTTATAGGTTGCTGGGCCACCTCAACGTGGCCGCAGAATCTACTGCTCCCTATTCTCTCCTCTCGCTGCTGTACTAATATACTATTAGATTAGACACTATAAACAGTATTGTGAAATATAAAAATGTCAGTGTCTTTTATACACTATTAATAATACCAAAGTTTTCATAACCATAGATAATATTTGACATCATATAAGCAATTACGTAAGAAGATGGTTTTTAAACAGGTGCAAGTCGATCACTAAACTTCCTTAGAGAGATGCTCAGGGATTGTGACAGCCTTGCCACCAGCTTTCTCATATCCTTTGAGTCTTGAGGTGGGTCTTAATATATCCAGTCTTGATATTGAGTTGTTTCTTTCCTGCTCCCGCTGCCTTGAGATTGAACCTCTAGCTAGCAGCGGTGTTGCACGATGTCTTCATAGAACTTCACCAGTTCTTCAGTAAAATTCAAGATATTGGGATTGTTACTCTGGCACTCCTTTGGTATCTAAAAAATGGTCTGCTCCTTGAACTATTTTATGATTAAACATAAGCATGTTAGAATAAACACAGTAAGTAAAGATGCTAAGACTTAATCGACGTTAAGAACAAAAAATCATAATGTAGTTACGAGTTTTCATACTATAAAGAGTTGGATTGAAAAGATAACAATCACGAATGTAAACTAGTAGTTACAGGAAATTTTTGTTGTTTGGTTTTGACCAAAAAATTTGTAACACTACTAAAATCTTATCCCATGCATACAAGCGAAATAATATGGTGTATATAACCTAAAAGTGTCAAGACTAATCCATGAACAGTGGCATCAATTTACTGTTTGAAAAACATAAATATAACTACTTCGCTAATTCCATTGGACCAAATAGTTCCATGAAAAATTTATTTGAAGTCATGTCAACTCATATGCACTTATACAGGGCATCAAAAGATGTTTGATTCAATAAAAAGGTTCTCCATCTATATAAAACATCACATCTTATCGAAACAGGTGATCTAGCCATCTAGGAACCAAAATATCCATATATCAGAGATGAAAAATATTATAAAATAAAAATCAAGGCAGTACAACAGGAAATGTTTCATGCCCTAGTGTAGATAAAGTTTTGAATCGCAAAGAACAATTGCCGGCAGCATAACAAAATCTCGCATTCTCAATATGCATGTTTTTCAAAAACTGGAAGGCAATACAGTCAAACAGTGACGCCAAATATTACAATGTATAATGTTATTTGGACAACAAAACTATAGGTCATTTCAAGCGTCATAATGCCCATAACTGCTATTGAACTGGCTTTGAAGCCATAAGTCATGCAGATTTGTAAGACAAAACTTTGAAGGCAAATCCTAATCCTATTTGGATCCAAACTGGTTGTGTAACTATGTAACTAGACTTGTATAGTGTACACAATATTACTTCCAAATCCTATTGATACTCAAACCAAAGTGGTTTGCATGTTTTTACCTCCTTGAGGTCTATCACTGTATGGTATTGCTCTTCAGAACCCTATTGGGTAGCTTAATGAATAACGCTACCGTACTCTGTTGCTCCTGTAATGAGTTGTCAGCTGAGCCTGATCCAATTGCCTTGGCATTGACTGCCAAAAGGTTCTAGTTGGGTTAATGTATAGTAGTACCTGTAGAAAATAGGAAGCGATTCATGAATTCATAGAAGCAACCAATATAAAACCTCAGCTAACATGAAATACATAGTGCCTACATGGCTACACTTAGTCACTTATCAGGATTCAGGAAGCAAAGGCATAATTAAACAACTCTTCTTATGAAGAAACTAGATATAAAAGGATGCAATATATGGCCTATCAAAATATTGAACCCCACATATCTGCATTTTAGACAACACATTTCTATTTAATATGACCAACTCTGCTTGACTATAAGGGTGTGTTTTGTTTGGGGACGAGGCGGGATGTGTTATGCCCGTCTCTATTTTGTTTGGTTAGAGAGATAGAGGGAAATGGAATGGTCCTATCACCTGCTTGGATGGAGGGATAGATGTGGGATAGCTGGGTAGAGATACCTCCTCACATAGAGTTGTTGAGGTTACCTACTCACATAGAGTTACACTTGACAAAATACATGCTAAAAGTAGCAATATCAAGGTAAAAAACCCCTAGAAATTCAAATGACACACAAATAATCATTAGAACAACAATAGAATATAATTGAACTAACGTTCACAAGATTAGCGTGAATGTGCCAATTCACCAAGCAGTTAGAGATATTTTAGAAAGATGACCAAACCTTAGCATACATCAATCCTTGCAGATAATAGGAAGTTCGAGCTACACATAATAGGAAGTTCAAGTCTTACACATAATAGCAAAATAGGAAGTTCAAGTCTTACACATAATGCCAAGTTCAAGCAAGACCAAGGCAACACAATTCATAATAGCAAAATAGCTACCCAACTCATCCAACATAACTTGACATTGATCCAGAAAACTTTTGACTACTGAACATAGCAACCCAATTTAACTTGTGGTTGAATGGAAGGCCGTTGAGAGCTCTAGCAATGTGAGGGTTGGCCACCAAATAAGCAAAGTAGAAAGATATGTGGGTCTCTTCAAAACCTAGAAAGCTGTTCAAGTTGTCAAATAAATCTACAGGCACATCATTGTCCGAGGTACTTGCCTTTGCTATAGTGGCAACAAGCTTGTCACCAACACGTGTGAATGCACCAATCAATCCCTCTTCACTTTCAATTGTTTTGGATTTCTTTGGATTGCTTGTAGATGATGTTTCCGCATTATCATCATTAGTGGCGGTGCCATCATTCCCCTTTTTATTTTCAGTTTCAACATCTTTTGTACCTAGAAGTCTAGAACCGAACTAGAGTCTTTTGCAAACTATCACACTTAGAATTCTAAACAATATGTGTATTAAATCCCTACCTAGGAGAAGCCGGGGTACACAGACAAAGTTGCCATACAGAGTACGTCTTACAAACATAATAAAATGTCTTACATAAATGCAGCGGAAAATGATAAGCATAAATAAACTAAGCCACGTAGAGGCTCCAATCCACAGGCAACTTGAAGACAACACAAGCCTACTCTTGACGATCTTCATCAAAACAGAACTCCAGCTCTGAGGGGGAAAGGGGAGCAAGACTGAGTACCACCCATGGTACTCAACAAGTCACACCCGCAAAATGCAATGCATGGGAGACAAGGAAAGGCTTTGGGGCTCATTTGCATAAAGCAGTTGTAAAGTGTAGTAGTGATAAAACGAGTAAAATGGTTGTTATGTTAAACAATATTAATTCACCACTGATCAATGCTACACCACGTTGAACAGGCCCAAACCATCCATCCTGATTCCAGACAAGATTTTAAGTCAAGTTTATTAAGGTGAGACTAATCACGGTGAGTCTTGACCAATCGCTCATAACCGCGGGCACGGCTATTCAAACAGTTTTTAACTCTGGCCATAGGTGTACAACTGTACCCACAAGACACAACCCCACGCATGTTCCCGTGCGCCGGCGTGCCACCACAGCACCTCGCGAGAGACTGTGATAGGAACGTTCATGTAACTCCTCCCCAACCATCCACACCACGTTGAGGTTGCACCTGCCGATAGGGCACACTGTGTTGGTTAGGCTACCCCCCTTGCGCCACGATGGATTCGGAAGCCAATCAACCCGTCAACCGAGCCAACCAACTCCATCACGCCCATCCTCACCAAACAGTGCCTAACAGAGGGAGAAGCTATGCTACAAGCCCATCCGTTGCCAACGCTGGCTTGTGGTAAGTACGGAAATCTGCCCAAGGGGTTCTCGTGAACCCGTCCTTAATTGCCATAGGTGCGACTGGCAAAATCATGCAACCCAGCCCACCATTAGGGTCATGTTTTAGTTATATCATTATTTATGAACAAAATTCCATCACCTCGACACAAGGCCGATCATAAATATTATACTGAGTAATTATTCTCCCAAAGTGAGCTAGTTTATTCCAAGCGTGGATAAGCAAACCTAAGTCATAAGCTAAACATATTATTACTCCCAAAGTGAGCTAGTTTATTCCAAGCATGGATAAGCAAACCTAAGTCATAAGCTAAACATATTATTACATAGGTTACAAAGGAAAAAGGGGTTCATCAATCTAGGGTGAGCTAAACTATACATAGGTCATTTCCCATTCCACATGAAATAATAAAACATGCAATTTTATTTAAGCAAAACAAATAATTTGCATAAATTAGGTACAATATGTTCAAGATGAGTGATGTAACGCCTTGCTCAGGTTCAGTGACTTCAGTGACAACCTCGAAATACACCGGAGACTCGAAAACTTCGGTCTTTAACGACATCCAATGCATAAATAATAAAAACAGTACATGGGAACACTGAAATAGGAGCTAAAACTATTTTTAATTGATTCTTGTCATTTTTCTGGATTTAATGCAATTTGAATGGGATTAGTTGGAGCTCGTATGAATTAGTTATGAATTTTGAATTTCCAAAGAATCTATTTGTTTTTACTATACAAAAGAAATGCCTTAATTGATTATTGCGCATTAAAACACATTTATGGCGTTAGCTGAGCGGGAGGGGACCGGCGCAGACAGGCAGGACCCATAGGTCAGTGACTCAAGGTGGCGGGCGCATGGTGGACCGGGTCCACACACGTGGCGGCCACGGCGGACGAGGGAGCCGACGTGGCGGAGCACGAGGAAGAGAGGGGAGTTGATTCGTATGGGTTTGAATCGAGGGCAGAGAGGAATCGCGCGCCAATGGGCCAAGAATCAATGGCGGTGCGAGGTCAATCCCCTCTGGCCGATTTGGTTGGAGGTTGAAGGCGAAGCTGACAGGCGGGCCCGGCCTGTCAGTGGGAGGAGCAAACGGGCAACGGGCACAAGGGGCTGGGCCGCGGTGGGCCGAACAAGTGCGCGGGAGAGAGAGGAGGCCGAAGTGGCGCAGGCCGGTACGGTGCACGGGGGAGAGAGGTGGGCCGAGGCGTGACCCATTGGGAAAAGAGAGAAAAGAAAAGGAGAAAAGGAAAAAGGGAGAAAAGAGGATTTTCAGATGGGATTTAATTTCGATAAAGCATTTTTATTTATTAAAAATACTTTTAGTGCTCTAAAAATTTCCATAAAATTCTAGTTAGTGCATTTTGGCAAGAGAAATGCAAGAAAAATATTCATGGCCATGATAAATCATTATTTAATATTTTTACCATTATTTCTTTCATCCAGCTTTAGGAAAAATATTTTCTTTCGCCTATTTATTAATTGTTTTTTTGGTGGCTCTATTAGGGGAAAACTCAGGGTGTGACACAAACTTTCCTGTAGTCATGTTGCTGCCAAAGATTGTAAGCATCTCAGCATACTGCTCAAGAGGTTTGTTACAATACTCAACATCGGTCTTATGATCCTACCATGGAACAATATTACAAAATAAGTAGATGCAATACAAAAATGAGAAGACCCATTTGCAGCATGAAGAAGTATAGCTCTTAGAATATTCTCGAATATTGGTGGAATATTCCTTCTTGGATCCATCCCATCCCACCTAGTCCTTCAACCAAACACCTACAAAAATAGGATGGCCCCTTCCCATCCTAGGATATCCCTATAATCAAACACATGCAAGTAAATATCATGTCAAGTTGTTGCAGCTTGAGGCACCCAAAAAAAGCTTTTAGCTATTATAGAAACCACCACAATTAAATATGATTATCTTCATCGCATCAACTTAAATAAGAAGAAATGAACCAAAAAAGATGGAGGAACACGACTTTAGGAAAACTCTTGGTCATAGGTAGCAAGACTTGACCTTTTTTACGTAGAATTTCCTGGATAATAAATAGAGTGAATTGCACTTTGGGCCATAAATAGAGTGACATTGAACTGGGCATTAGCAAAGATTTTCACTCTGGACGACATTTTGTTACCGAGTAGTGCAGTTTGGCCTAGTGGCCCACAAGTCAGTCACTGGCACTTTCTTCCTCCTCAATCTCGAGTCCATTGCTGATCTGCGCTCATCCCCTTTCCTCCGGTGAGCTACCGCTGGCGAGGTCTTCCAACCCAGCATCAACCAAATCCTCTCCTCCCCCGTGTTGGAACTCAAGCTTACCGCCTTCAGCCCCTCACCCTCGTGTGTTCGAGCTCACCACGGCCATTCCTTTTCCTTCATCTCTCCCCTCTCTTTCCTCTCCGGCATCTAGGCAGACAAGGTGAGCACATTGGCAAAGGCCACAGGACATAAGCGTGTGGTTTTGCACCAGCGCATGAGCCATTTTCAATCATCAATAGTGGATATGCTTCTTCAATGCTTCGGATTTGGATATTGGTATGAGATGAAGTCCTGAGCCATGAGAAATGGATAAGGTCCTCGAGCCTCTTGTCAATGGACGGACGGGGAGGAGGTGCTCCTCGCCTCCTCGGTGATGAGCGCGCGGTAGGCACTCAAAGCTTGTTCCCTGTTCCTCGGACACTATGCACGAGCCAACGCTCCAGATCAAGACATTCAAGGAGCTTGGAGGTGAGGGACTGGACACGAGTGGGGTGGAGACGAGCTCGTCTGGGCATCTGGCTGAGGAAGAAGATTCTTTGGTGATGTCATGTGGGGACACCGGTCCAAAGTGCAAAGTTTGGCAAAAGAAACTGACCCAAAGTGAAAACTTTTGCTACTACCTGGTCCGGTATGCAAGTTAGGTAATGAAACCTGGCCCAAAGTGCAATTTACTCTAATAAATACTTAAATCACTTAGAACAGTATAGACTATAGAATTTTGACACCTTTCATGTGTGGAAATGCATAGGTCTACAAAAGGGCAATACACCTTTCACGGCATTACTATTGTTTCAAAGTAGAAAAAGAGCATTGCAGAACATAATTCTTATTTTCAAATAATAGTTGCTGACAAAAGACAACCCAATTCACAAGCTGGGTCCATTCTCATCATGACCAGTAATAAGGATAGACTGGGAAGCGGTCATGACTGCACAAAGCAAAACAATTATTACAGAACAAGCTGGATGAAAGGGTGAGTAAATGCAAGTATGCAGCAAAGCAAATTGCAGTGATCCAATGGGGTTATTTAAGAAATATTGCTTTTGATTAGTAGTCTTGTTTTGGCAATTACATATTGGCAAATTAAAAATCTACTACTATCTCCGTCCCAAAATATATATTTTAGGACAGAGGTAGTTTGTCAGATACATAGCTAAAAAGTAGTTATATTTTAGGACGGAGATAGTAGCAACGCTTTGTTAGTTGGAGCTTCGAGTGCTGTGAAAAATGAAAACAAGACATTTTCTTAATGGTCAAAGGCCCACCTAAATGACTTTTCATTCAAAAGGATTCAGGCATAGCACCAATCATATTACATGAGAAGGAGAAGAGAGCTTGGAGCAACATTTGCAGGATGTCCAAGATGACCATCCCAATGGACCCAACATTGCCATGTAGGAACACCCATAATGGATAAGATCCATCTTGCCTGAACGAAGACGAGAAATCAAGAATCTAAACATCAGTCAGATAAGATAAAATTCATTTTATCAGCAACAATTACAGCTGCATGCCAAAATGCGCAGTCTGCAATCAAAGAGACAATTAACCAATAAGAAGAAAAAAAAGAGAAGGCATAAATGATAATCACAATATTATGTACGACCAGGCCTAACAAACTCTTTACATCGATTAGGCCTAACAAACTCAGCTGCATATATACATGGATCATCCTATAGGTAGATAGCTACAGATAACAGACCACTAAATTAGTTGATAGTAGCGTACGTCATAGTAGTAGTCACTCTGCATGCTCAATATATACACACGTGTATGTGTGTGTGTATATATAAAGACCATTACAGTAGGCTGCCAATATTGTAGGGAGAAGGAAGGAAAACATCGATAAATACCACATAAATACCACATCCCTGAGAGCCAATTCCGCCTCCGACGGGTTAGGGTCGTCGTCCTCCAGGAGATCGTCCACGTGGGGCAAGGTCCTCCTCTCCAAGGAGAGGATCTTGTCGACCAGCTTCTTCGACAGCGCGAGCTTCCCGCGTGGGACAAGAATCATCTCCGCGCCGTCGGCCGGCACTAGCATCCCTCCGGCAGGCTTCGAGGCCCTCCTAGCCTTCCTCTTCGAAGAGCGGCGTCTCTCCTCTGACGCAGAGTGCTCCAGAGGAGCTTCCGCAGCAGCCGCCGCAGCCCCCGAGTTCTTGCCATGGGCGGTGCACGGCATCAACGAGATCTTCTCGCCGGCAACCCCCTCCTCCTCCTCCACCGCCGGCAGCAACGCAACGACGCAGCGCTTGAGCATCTTAGCCCGTTCGCCGGCCATCGCTGGATCGCAGCCTCCTTTCCTCGGAAAACTTCGTCTCCTCTCTGATAATCCAAAAACCAACTGAGATGAAAGTATAGAGCAGATAAAAAGATCGTTGGTTAAACATACTATCGAAAGCTTTGCAACCAAACCTTGAAGAGGATGATCATTCTCTCTTGTTGATAGTACATGGTGTCTTGATACTGCGGTAAACAAGCAAATGACCGGGCTGCACGACTGGCTATTAGAGGCAGTATTAGTCATAAACCGTAGCAGTCACTAACTTGTTAATGTGACATATAGTCATAGCAAACTGTCGGGGGATTTACCCCTTCCCTTAGGGTGCTCGGAATAGAAAAATACCACTAAATAATGTAACCAAAGAAATATACCTAAGAATTTATTCAGGGAATATGTCTTGAGATATCCCCTGATAGTTTATCCAATTGTCTCTAGATGGGTCATGTAAGTGGGGGGTAAAAGGAGAATCTCCTCTTCCCCATCTATATATATCTATTTGTAAACCCAAGAGGAGACTCACTCTCTCATTCTTCAATCACAAGGCTTGCCTCCTCTCTCCATTTCCAAATGCCATGGTCCCCAAAATATTATTTTTGTGCATGACTCAATGTTCCGACACAAACAGTGGACTGATAATCCCATTCGTGAAGTTCATATAGCGACTATCTTTAAGTCTTATAAAAATAAGATGCGATGGCAATCCTGCCAATTTTGGTAGGAAATGAATGTTGTTCATTTAGAGCAAATTACTCGAAAGTTGAAAGTCAATGAAGTGTTCACATATTCTCATCATGTATCTCATACTAAGAATCATTATTATATCAATCCTCTCTTCATTAACATAAAAATCTAAGACCACAACATTAGGAAACTCCTTAAACTTTCGTACATATAAAAGTAACTATGAAACTACTAAACTTTCACTTATATTTCTAATGACTAAATATGAAAATGCCTTTTAGATATTACTAATAATACCAAAGTTTTCACAACCATAGATCTTAATGATGGGGAATTCGAAACCCTAACGGCTAACGATTCTTTGAAGATGGGCGGCGGTGCGGCTATGGGTTTATCAAGGTGGAGGCGAATATTGGCCGTCCGTTTCCGAAGCGGCGTCCGTCCGTCTTTGAAGTGGAGTCCCTCTTTGGGATGGGCTTCCAACAGGGCCAGGCCCAAACAGAGAACTAATGTTTTTGTTAGGGACTTCCAACTGGGCCTAAGAACCAACGTTTTTGTTTGGTCGCATGGTTTGCTTATAGTAAGGAAAACCCGGTAACCATGTTAAAAAAGAGGAAAACCCGATAACCATGTAAAAAAGGAAAACCCGGTAACCCAGTTATAAAAAAATAAATGAAAATTTATAATTTTTAGTAAACTTTGTCTGGTTTTTCTCGGTTTACTGTCGTAACCTTGGCTTACCACCAGGGAGGAGTAACCCCTCCCTAAACAGTATATCAACAACAAATTGTATTTTATACTCTATAAATAAATATAGGGCTTGGCTACTTAGTGCACACGCGCGACTTGGCAATCTCGCGCTTGATTCCCGACAAAGTGTGAACGCAAAGACTTAACAAACCTTATCCATTAACGCTTGCATCGCTGCTTTGCATCTCCTCTTCCCAATTCACGCAGAAAGCATGGAGGCCAGCGACTCCTGCCCTCTTCCTCCCAGCAATACTCCGGCGAGTTCAAGGTTGACATATCTTGCCCACCTCCCTCTCTGGCAAGACTCCTGTAAAACTGCACCGCTCCTTGTTCCTTCGCCAGCGAGGTGTTAGGTGAATCCAAGTCTTTCTTCTCCTCCCTAGCAAGAGCCTGCCTCCACCCTTCTTCTTCCTCCTCCGGCGGGGTGTCGATGCTGACGTCCCTTCATCTTCCTAAGCAACAAGCCCAACACCTCATTCCCACGACGACAAAGCCGTGCACTTTTTAGATCCAAGCATAGATGGGGCATAAACTTTTATATGCTTGAGTTGAAAGTTTCAAATCTACCAATTGAAAGTTCCGAAATTTTGAGTTGATTTTTTTTAAATTGGGATGAATGCTGATTTGAAAGTTTAAGATTTTAGGTATAAATTTTTTGAGTTCTTAAATGAAAGTTTCTAATGTGGCTAGATAGTTTTGTAATTCAAGTTGAAAGTTTTATGGTTTGAGTTAAAAGTTTTCAGAGATTTTGAGTTCCATATTGCATGAGTAGAAAATTTTTTCAAGGAAGTATGCAAAGTTTCATGTAGAAAAAGAAAAGGAGAAGGGACACTCCCCTCGCCGAACCGTAAATGGCACACGCGTTACTTACTAATCTCATGACACACGCGTACTAGAAGTACTGATAAATATATGCAGTTCCTAAATGACATGCTAGTTTTGAAGAATGGCAATAGAGCAAATCCCAAGAAAACTGATGTGTGGAAATATAGGGGAGACGAAAGATATCATTGGTTAAACATGGACCATCGAAAGGTTGCAACCAAATCTTGAAAGAGCATGCACTTTTTGATAGTACATGGTGTCTTCATACTGCTGGAAACAAGCAAATGACTGGGCTGACTATAAGAGGCAGTGAACTCTAGAAGCCACTATCTTGTTAACACAACATAGACAGCCATAGCAAACACTGGGCTGATACCCACTGAATAAGTTCATACAGAGACTGCCTTAGAGCTGATAAAAGTAACACGCGATGGCAGTGTTTTCACAACCGTGCAATGACAGCTTCAACCTCTGCAGGGGTGTAGAGGTGGTAGTTGGGAGAAACCTTTGCGATATCGACGTTGTTTGGAGTTACCTGTTAAGAATGAGATAGAGATCATATATCTAGGAATTTTTCCTTTTGGGGTTAGAAATGAGAAGGTCAAATAAGAAGTAGCTTGAGACACCATACCTTCTCTTCCATAACCTGCTTCAAAATAGATAGCGCTATGGTCTCGGCCTCCTGGAGGGTCAATTCCTGCATCAAGATAGCATTCTCAATATTCTTTTCATACACAATGCATAAAGCTCTAAATATAGAAGGAATCCTGCTAAATAATTGCGCCAAACACTGCTATATGATGCTACGTGGATAGCAAAATCAAGGCTTCTGATATAATTTCAACTGTCATAAAGCTATTTTAACTGGCTTTGATGCCATATCTTACATGGTTCTGTAAGACTGCGACTGCAAATTTGGATCCAAACTCGCTGCATAGTTCTATTACTAGGGTTCACACAGCATATTGCCTCCAAGATTCTACTGGGAAATTTTCATGTTGATTTGGCACTCAAACCAAAGTGCCTTGCATGTTTGCACCTCCTTACAGTATATCCCTATTTGTTATTGTTCTCCAGAACTGTGTGATTAGCTTAACGGATAGTACCTTATTGTACTGCTCCTGTAATGAGCTATCAGCTCCTTCAGAACCTGATCCAATTGCCTTGGCGTTGCATTGCCAAAAGGTTCCTGATGGGTCAGTGTAATACCTGCAACACAAAGGAATTGATCCACAGATTGTTATAAGGAAGGTCCAGTTGTCCTTGTAAACCAATCGTAAACACACAAAAAAAAGCCTGTCTTATAATAGATGGACTGAGATGCCATAATGGCAGCATTATCACTAGTTCTTGCTAGTAAAAAACCTCAGCTACTACAAAATACATAATACCTATCACTTATCCGGATTCAGGAAGCATGGGACGAAACTGCTCTTCTTATGAAGGAACTAGAAATAAAAATATGGATGCAATGTATAGCCTACATAGAACCCCACACAGGCAACATTTTGGACAACAAACTCTTCCTTGATATGCCAGGTTTTCAAACGTTAGCTATGTTTGAGGATAAGCAAATATCAAGTCAAGCTGTCAACTTACAGGATCTAAAAACTGATTAAAGCTTGAAGAAATAAGTAACTAGATATTCTGGAAGCCTCCACAGTTAAAGATGATGATATTTATCAAATCAACTCAATTTAACAGAAATGGAACCAAAGGGATGAATGAAAATGGCTATTGTCCTACAGATACTTAAATAACTCTTGGAGCAATAAAGGCTATTCATGGGATCTGGGAACAAATGGTTGCATAGCACCACAACAGGGACATACAGATATCTATACTCCTTTAAAAGGGAGTAGTTGTGGTGGTGAGTGGTGAATCTGCCACCACCCCACCACTAACTCTCCAAAATTCTGATATGTGGGACCACTGTCCATCTCCTCTTTAAACTCAACATACATAGAGCAGTAAAAGTCACAGACAGACCCTAGAGCTCTTGGCATGATCATCCTTACACGCTAATAACAAATATAGCCTTTTTTGTATGGAGTAAAAACTTGGCGACCAAAAATCTTTAATTAATTTTAAAATTAAGCTATAAAATTCGAAATAGATTTCCTATTTGCAATGTGCCGATGTGATATTTTTTCACTTCCGTAACAACATTCAGGCATTTTGCTAGTACATACAGATATCGTTAATGTATGGAAATTCACTCAGTAAAAAGGGGTAAATACTTACAAGCTGGGTCCATTCTCATCATGACCAGCAATAAGGAGAGAGACTCCAAATGGTCGTGACTGCACAAAACAAACACAAACAAGTACATTAGAATCAATTATTATAGTTTTGGTAAGCTCACAGACAAGAAATTTGGACAAAAGGGTGAAAAAAAATGCAGCAAAGTAACTTACAGTGGCCCAGTGGGGTTAAGCAAAATTGCTTTGACTAGTGGGTGTGTTTTGGCAATCTATGATGCATGGACATGGATACGTCGACATGATATGCCCCGACACGGATTCGCCATTTTCTAAACAATGCCGATACAGCGATACGGCTACATATTTTAATAGAAAAATAATATATATGTTTTTTTTTCAAATTATGAATTGAATGTCGTTGAGATGAAGCAATGTACTGCAAGCAAGGAAAATGTACCTCAATGATAATCCTTAGTTCCTTACTTCCTTAGCGCCCAGAATTCAGTCAGTACATGGCCATATATTCTAGAATTCAGCCAGTAGCTACTATAGCCAACATAGTTGCAATACTTGCACCTGCATCTCATATTCCCTCTAGATGCACCACCCCTATCTAAAATCTCAACGTGTTTCCATAATGGACTCTTCCCATTCCCAATGCTGGTATTGTCATCATCTCTAGCGTGCTTAATGGGTCAGGCCATGTCGCAATATGTGTCGAAGAAGTGTCGATGGTGTGTTCGATAATAAACATATTTATTTTTGCTGTTTAATTGGGCAATACTTCTCCGACACGTATTGGAGACGTGAGGCGACGTATCAATGTCAGACACGTCGTTCGACACCGATGCGATCCGAATTGTCGGTGCATCATAGTTGGCAATTACTTCTTAGAAAATCAATTCATATGTCCACTAAGCCTTATTAAGACAACTGTCACCAAAATAAAGAACCAAACAAAATGTTGCAAGAATTGATAAATTTGGAACTCATTGATTCATAAATTTCAGTACTAGTGGCCAACATGGGATTAATTAAAAGAAACATGGGATTAACTAAAACATCAAAACTTCTAGATGTAATTCCATTTAACAACATGTAAAAAAGTGAGAAAAAATGATTCCCCTGCTAATTAATCTTGATCAGATTTGTTTTCATGCAAATGAGACTCACCATTGACTCTTCATCACCTTCACCAAAACGCAGAGCTAAGTCACAGATAGCTTGTGTAGTTGATTCTACTGTCATTGGTTCCCCGTATGAAAACCTATGATTCTGATTGTGAACACAAGTGAGGTTAACATAATATGGACCACAAGATGTAAACCATGTAGAAAATTGCAAAAGATTGTACCTGAGTCTCAACACGAGCATGTTCAACCAAAGTTCTAGCATCAGCAATAAGACCACTCATGGCACAGCCTATGTGCTCATCAATTTCCATGATTTTCTCCACACTGCTTGGTTCCTGTAAAATCATAGCAAAGATAACTTGAGTGGCATTGCATCATACACAGAAACTAGAAACCAAATGGTGCTTGCAATATAATTAAGAGTGAAATGGGAGTCTTAACATCAAGTTCTGTCAGAATCAGGCAGTTAGCTTTTACAACTACACAGAGGGTATCACGTAGCTTCCTAATTAACATAACACATATATGGGCTATAAGCCTAAACAGTATCTAAAGCTTCTACATGACATTATTACAACAAAAATCAATTGCATGGACGTACAAAGCAATAGAGCATGGAGAGAGCAAGATATAATAAAATCATCAGGTTGTCACAAGCCATAAAGTTGAGTTAAGAAACAAGAAAAATAAACTGGGCCATTTGTTGAACAAAAGAATGTTCATGCATATTAATGCAAAAGGACTCCTATATGATATTTCAGAGTTGAGTTGCAATACATTCCTTATTTATTTTTAAATAAAAATATAGGTCCCAGGCTTTGAGATGTGAAATAGTTGGATTTGTGTGTGCATGACTGAATGTCCTTGTTTTATTAATACTTGCATAGATACAAATAAAAGCATGCCACAAAACTGGTCATATTACAACCACAAAATTCAATAAAGTTGAGACTGTATCAGGATTACTCTAAACATTATCTACACCCTTTTATCCATTGGAGATTCCAAATAGCATGTTGTTGAGAAAAAAAAAAGAGAACTGCAAGATCATGAGGAACAACACCAAGAATATCCATGTCTACGAGGATCATCCTGATGGAATAGTAATAATGCAGGTCTACCTAAGGAGAAGTTATCTTGCCTGGACACCAGTAAGAAATCGAGAATTCAAACATCAGACAGATCAATTTAGTCAACTCTTGCAACTAAATTGTCAAAATGCAGTGTGCTATCATAGGCACTATTTAACAATTAAACCTGCCTGAAAGAAGAAAGAGGTTAAGTTCAAATACCAGCAGTGGTGAGGTCACACGTTTCTCCACGGCCAGGACAACACCATCCTTGGTCTTCAACCCGATCGCAGTGGATCCCAACTGTACAGTACACAGCAGCAGGATCAGCTTCATAAACATTACTTACATGCAGCAACACAACACACCCATGAAACTGACTAGTATTAAAGACATCACACAACATCTCAACTAGCGTTAGCTCTATATACATGACAAAAACCTCTTGACGAACCCCATCCAAAATTGATAGATCTACAATTAAGATTATTCCACCAAAAACCCAGAGCCCACGAACATAGCAACTCAGTCCATCCTAAAAAATCCGACGCCCCACTTGAGATTTACGCCCAAATCATCCTCCAAAACCCGAAATCTAACACCTCTCCTCGCAAAGATACCCCTAATCCTCACATAATCTAACATTTGAGCTTCTCCCCAGTCCAGATTTGATTTAGAAACGCCGCCTCCCTAAGAGTAAACAAGATGGGAAGAGAGAAACCTCACCTTTATGGCCTCAATAGCGTACTCGACCTGGAACAGCCGCCCCTCCGGTGAGAAGGTGTTCACTCCGCGGTCGTACTCCGTCCTGCATCCACCACAAAAACAATCACCAAAAAAATCCCAACAAAATCAGCCCCGCCATCGCCTCGATTCGCCCACAGATCGAATCGGGTTCCCGCAACAAAATCAAACCCTTCCAGGTAGAGGATCCGGTTACCTCGTGAGGAACATCTTGTCGGCTGCAGCGGCGGACGCGGGATTCGAGCGGGAGCTAGGGTTTCCTCCGAATCGCGGCTAAGTCTCGAGAGCTCGAAGCCGAAGGTGTTTTTTACTCTCAAGTCTCTGAGACGGCGTGGGGTTCTTCTTGCGGACCAAGCCGAGAGATGGAGGGAGGGTTAGCGGGTCACTTACATGTGGGACCCACTTGGCACGGCCCAACACATACAGATGGGCTTCTTGAGGCCCAACCAGGCCCAATGTAAGACAATGGAGGCCGAATGGACCCACCCGTAGGCCCAAATAGGATCCAATAAGAGCCTCTTCGATTTCGCGTTGCCGGCGTTGGCGCCTACGATTCCATTCGAACACAACGCGGAGAAGCGGAGAGAGGTGGAGAGAGAGAGGAGAGGGGAGAGAGAGAGAGTGGTGGACCCATGTCGACGTCGGCGGCGGCGCAGCAGAAGATGGCGGCTGCGGCGGAGCAGCAGCAGGAGGAGGGGGAGCACGGGCCGTTCCCCATCGAGCAGCTCCAGGTACTGGCTCGTCGTCCGCCCCCCGCGGCCGTAACCCTAGGCGGAGTTATTGTTTTGTTCCTTCTCTTCCCCACCAAATGGGGATTTCCAAGTTCGGGTCTTTCTTGGGGGATTCCGATCCGCGTAAATCGTGATGGGTTCTTCGCGATTTGGTCTGCGGTTATGTTCTTGCGGTGTTGTGGGAGATTCTTGGTGGAAGAGCCCTAGGTTCTTGGTTCGTTTCTTGCCCCTGGGTGGCGTCAAGGTCGCGCCTTTCTTGGAATAAACGACAAGTTTGCAGGTGAATTGGGATGGGTTTTTCCTGGTTTTGTGCTGTGTTTTGGCTAGTTAGGGGTTTCCGCAGATTCTTGCTGGTGAAACCCTATGTTCTTGAGTTGCTCTTCTCCCACGTGTCAAGAACGAGCATTTCTTGGAATTTCCGGCGTGTATGTTTGCGGCTTACGAAAGATGGGATATTCTTCAGTTTAGTATTGAAGCTTGTTATATAGTGTTTTTTCTACAGAAAGCAGAATCTTGGTTAGAAATATTTAGGAGTTCATGATTCGTTGTTCCCCCAAGATTTGTGCAATTTATCATGGAGAGTTCGTGAGTCATTTAAGTCCAAAGAAGGGGATTCTTGGTTTGGCTTTGGGGGGGCATTTCTTGGGTGTTCCTTACTTGCCTTTTCTCCCTGGAATTGGCACTAGATGCATTTTATTCATTGTTTACTGCATATGAAGCCAGTTTTAAAATGGTAATTCTCTCAATTTTCCATCATAGCTTCACTGTCCACTGTCTTGTGGATCCTGGGTTTTCACTTTTGGAACTTGTTTGTTAATTGGTCTGGTGGTAGCAGCTTGTACTAATTTATCAATTGCTGGAGCATGAAAGATGTTTCAGGTTTTCCCTTTATGAGTAGCATGTGTAAAATGAGGAAATTATTGCCTGATCATGACATTGTTAATATGGAAAAAGAAGTTGTGGATGAATGCACTCTCTGTCCTTTATTGATGTAATTTCTCTGCAGTACAGATGACCTGCTGTACCAATAATGTTTAATGATATTTCTCGTCATCAATAATGCCTAGTAGAACTAGCCATTATTAAGATGGTGGTAGCAAGGATAAGAGGTGCCTTTGTTTCTCGTATAGCTGTATGTTCAGTGCCGTCTAAAAAGCTTTTGAGGTGTAGCTACTGTCTGAATCTTTGCAACAAATATCATAGTCCATTGCTCTGCTATCATTAAGTCTTTTGTGTAATTTGTGGTCAAGGCATCTGGAGTAGCTGCGTTGGATGTGAAAAAACTCAAAGATGCTGGTCTGCACACGGTGGAGTCTGTCTCTTATACTCCAAGGAAAGACCTCTTGCAAATTAAAGGAATTAGTGAAGCCAAAGTTGACAAGATAATTGAAGCAGGCAAGTAATTATGAGGTCCTGCTGTATGACTTTTATTTCAGTGTAAAATTCCTAACTGTTCAGAAAAATTTTACAGCATCGAAACTAGTACCATTGGGATTTACAAGTGCGAGCCAACTTCATGCACAAAGGCTGGAGATTATTCAAGTGACAACTGGATCTAGAGAGCTTGATAAGATTTTGGAGGGTATTGAACTGTTAACTTTCACAGTTTTCTTTAGTTTCTTCAGAAATGTACTATTTGTGATCATTGAGCAATTCTATTCTGACTAAACAGGGGGAATAGAAACTGGGTCTATCACAGAGATTTATGGTGAATTCCGATCAGGGAAGACTCAGCTGTGCCATACGCTATGTGTCACATGTCAGGTGAGAGCTTATTTATCGAACTTTTATTTTATTCTGCACCTGAATCCTGTTGTTAAGCCCGGTTATGTTAATGATTGATATTGTAGCTTCCATTGGACCAAGGTGGCGGTGAAGGGAAGGCCCTGTACATTGATGCAGAGGGAACATTCAGACCACAAAGGCTCCTCCAGATAGCTGACAGGTAATTCATTATTCATAATTTTTATGTGCTCTAACATAAATTGATTGCTAAACAAGTGAAAACTGGATTCTAGGTTCGGATTGAATGGTGCTGATGTATTAGAGAACGTGGCTTATGCCAGAGCTTATAATACCGATCATCAATCCAGACTTCTGCTGGAGGCAGCTTCCATGATGATAGAGACTAGGTAAGTTTTAATTTTTTGCTCTTTGGTTTTCAGTGTACCTCTGAACTCTGCTATGTTGCAAACACAACTTATACCATTATGCCTTATATGGGTGCCCAGCAGTAGGGAACTAAGTTAAATATTGTACTTCTCATAAATCTAAGTGAATATACCATCAAACCTTAGTTTCTGTAGTAACCATAATCATATGACTAATTTATGCATGCAACTCTTTCATCAAACAGAAGTGAACTTCATTATCTATTGCTTTAGTATTGAGTTTACACTTCATATGCTTGGAATAGAAGGTCCCCTAAACTAATGAATCATGATTACAGATACTTCTAGTATGATGGTAATTGATGCTTCATGGAAACCTGTAGTATCAGGCATAATGGACTCAAGCTAAAATTTGTTCTGTGATGTTTGTTAATTTTTTAAGCTCTGCTTATATTTAATTCTGTTTGGACCACATGCTTATTTGTGGTATTCTTGAACATGGCCAAATAGCCAATGCCTGTTTGACTGATTTTTTTTTAGTTGTGTTTGTTCTGCAGACATGCTAACATAATCTTGATTTTGAGTTCCTTCGTAGTTCTTATTTGAATCTTGACATGCGCAGGTTTGCTCTCATGGTTGTAGACAGTGCCACAGCTTTATACAGAACTGATTTCTCAGGTCGAGGGGAGCTATCCGCGAGGCAGATGCATATGGCTAAGTTTCTGAGGAGCCTTCAGAAGTTAGCAGATGAGGTCAGTTCTTCTCTATTGTCTTTCTTGAAAAGGAAACATGATTTGCATCAGCGGAGTGGATTATAGGCCATAGTCGCATGCCTATGCCATTACTCATGCATGTTGCGATATGCTAAATTTGATTTGATTGCACACTGTAGTTTGGAGTGGCTGTGGTTATCACTAATCAAGTAGTGGCACAAGTGGATGGTTCTGCTATGTTTGCTGGGCCACAGATCAAGCCCATCGGTGGAAACATCATGGCTCATGCTTCCACAACAAGGTCCATTACTGAATCTCTTAATCCCAACATCCTTCATATTCCTAATTACATTATTATTCTTAACATGCCAATACTGTGTACCAGGCTTGCTCTTCGCAAGGGAAGAGGGGAAGAGCGAATCTGTAAAGTGATAAGCTCTCCATGCTTAGCTGAAGCGGAAGCAAGGTTTCAAATAGCATCCGAAGGCGTTGCAGATGTCAAGGATTGAGACAATGCCTGCTAACTGGCAACAGCTTCCCACATGTGTTGTCCTGCTGATTGTGCTATCACCCCTGAAGGGTTCAAGTGCTCAACTGATGTGTTGCTCCACCTTTTCCAACAACCACTTATTGTCATAGATGGGACCGAGTGCACATCTGTGTCACTGTTGTAGTGTTGTATAAAACGATGTCTGCCCTGCAAGACTGCAACGCATGTAATTTGACATTGGCTACAAATATTGAATCAATTCTAGCTAGTTTCTGCTGAGTTAGCAGTTCTCCCAGTTCCAGTTCATGTGGCATTGTTCACTTAGCATGGTAGTTAATGAATCAGTAGTGTCAAGTCATGCCAGTGCATCTCTGCATGCATTATGAACTGCACAAGTGAACCAGATGCTCTGGATGATAGAGTAGTTAGTGGCTCCAATAACTTGGTCATGACTGTTTATGTTAGTTCTGGTGAGCTTTCAGTTATCAACCTGATGCTTCCTGCCATCACATTTCCTGTTCAATGGACGAAATTTTGATGATTAATAAGACAAATCCAATCTTCTAGATATTTTGTGGGTTCTTTTAGCAGCCTATACCAGTGTAACTCCCTGCAATTTGTTTAATTTACGTTCACAAAAACTTACAGAAATTCAATAAAACTCTCATGGATGTCCAAATGGGCCGTGCCCTGTGGGGCTAGCCCAGCCACGGGCTACAGTAACCGTGCCTGGCCGGCCCGGCACGGTTGGCCGTGGGCTGTACCGGCACAGCCCGAGTAGCCGTGCTGTGCCTGGGCCGGCGGTGTGGCACGGCGGGCCAGCACGGCACGGCCCGTAGACTGTAACGGCCCGGCATGGCACGGGGCACGGGCCGGCACGGCCTGCCCGGAGGGCGGCGGCGGGGGCCGCGCCGCCGTGGCAGGCGTCTGCGGCCGGCGGAGGCCGAGGAAGGCGTCACTGGCCCGGCGCGGAGGCGGCAGCGGAGGGCGCCGGCGGAGGCCGAGGCAGCAGCCGGGAGGAGGGAGGAGGCGGAGGAGCCGAGGAGGCGGACGTCGGGAGGAGGTGGAAGAGCCGAGGAGGCGGCGGGAGGAGGCCGGCACGGGAGGAGGCGGCGGGGAGGAGGCGGCGGGAGGAGGCGCCAGGAGGAGCCGGCCGGGAGGAGGCGGAGGAGCCGAGGAGTCGGCGGGCGTTGGGAGGAGGCGGAAGAGCGGGCGGGAGGAGGAGGAGGCGGGCGAGAGGAGGCGTCGGGGAGGAGGCGGCGGGAGGACGCGTCGGGGAGGAGCCGGCCGGGAGGAGGCGGCGGGAGGAGCCGGCCTGGAGGAGGGAGGAGGCGGAGGAGCCGAGGAGTCGGCTGGCGTCGGGAGGAGGCGGAGGAGCGGGCGGGAGGAGGAGGAGGCAGGCGACCGTTGCACTGACATCTGTCCATTGTGACACTGCAGATGGCTGTTTGCTACGTGTTCGGCCGCGTTGGCCTATTAGAAAATTGACACGTGTTCTAATGGTCCGACGTAACGGCTAGATTTTGAATCTAGATCTAGCCGTTGCAGGACAAAAAATCCGAAAAAATATTAAAAAAGTCCGAAAAATTGTGAAATTTTTTCCTATAAATAGGGAAATTCCCAGCCACATTTTTGCTCATACAAACCTCCCAATCTCTCCTCTTGTGCTCTATTCTCCTCTCTTTTGCTCTCTTTGCTCAAAATTTTTGATTTAGACAAAATTTTGTCTAAAATTCAAAAATTTCCCATATTCTCATTGCTAATAGCTGCAACCTCCACTGCTCCTGCAAGGTAAAAAAAATCCTAAATTTTCTTCTTTGTTCCTACTATTTTTTTAATACTAATTTTCTTTATTTATATTGCAGGACGGATCCGAACTACCCGATGTTCCAACTGAGCGATTTCGACCCGAGCTATCTGTCGATGTCGTAAGGAGACGACTCCGGGTCGGCTCCTACACCACAAGAACATCCGGAGGAAATACATGTGGCCTTAGAAGGATCCGGAACTACGAGCGGGAGCCTATCAACGGCAACCGGCTCAAAGAGATCAAGAACTTCCTCCGTCTGGCAACATTTTGATGAGATCAAGGAGACCGCCAGATGGAAGGGAGGTAACTTATGCGAAATGTAAAATTTATAAGACTAAACTCTCTGAAAAATCTTCTGGTGGAACAGGGCATTTGAGGCGGTATGCTGAGGCGTGTGCGAAGAAGCAAGGTTACCAGCTAAGACAGCAGCAACTGGTACTCAATCCGGACGGTACGGTATGTTCATAGCAGTATAATCCTCAGGTAGCACGAGATTCCCTTACCCGTTTAATTGCTAAACAGGATCTACCCCTAAACTTGGGTGAGTCTCCTGCATTTGAGACTTACATTAAAACTGCTCATAATTCTAGGTTTCAAGCTGTTAGTAGACAAACTACAACCCGGGACTTGGTGGATGTTTACAACCAAGGCCAGGATAGTATTAAACAATTATTTGCTACTTGCACATTTTCTATTAGTATCACATGTGATATTTAGAGTGGTAGGGCTAAGGAAGAATATATTAGTGTAGTTGCTCATTATGTTGATGATGAATGGGAACTACAAAAAAGAGTAATAGCTTTAAAATTAATTGATGTTTCACATAATGCAGAAAATATTGCTGAACGAATTTCTAGAGTTTATGAGGATTTTGGCATCACAAATAAAATATTTGCAGTAACTCTAGATAATGCAGCTGAAAATTCCAGAGCAATGGAAATTTTGCAACCTTTATTCAATGTTTATGCCGAATCATTTCTATTACATCAACGTTGTGCTTGCCATGTTATTAATCTTGTAGTTAAATCCGGTTTTAAAAGAGTAACTGTATATCTCGATTCTATCCGTGAAGCCATAACAGTCTTGGCATGTTGTAGAAATGTTTTATTACTTTCTTGAAACATTTTATGATGCAACTGTTACTTTGTCTAGTGTTTACTATCCAACTGCTAATTTAATTTTGCATAAAATTTTTGAGATTGCCACTTTATTAAAAGAATATGAAGATGACCAACTACTAGGACTTGCAGTATTTCACATGAAACAAAAATATCTTAAATACTGGAAGGATATTCCATACTTTTATACTTTTGCATTTATTCTTGATCCTAGGGGTAAAATATGTGGGTTTCTAAATATTTTGAATCTTATTGGGGATGCAATGAATATTGATTACACTAACTACTATTCTGATTCTAAGACAAAATTGTATGAAGTATTTGGAAAGTATGAAACTAAGTTTCAGGGAGTTCGCGTGCAAAGAGCCCCACCCGTCCCTGTCCCAGGTAAGAAGAAATTGCAGTGGTGGCCATGTATAGGTGGCCAAACGGGCGAACCGGGCCGGCACGGCCCACTACGGCATGGCCCGTGTAGGCACGGTTCCTGTAGTGGGCCGTGCCGTGCCAGCCCGCGTGCCTCCCCCCGCCGCCTGGGACAGGGACGGGTGGGGCTCTTTGCACGCGAATTCCCTGAAACTTAGTTTTATACTTTCCAAATACTTTATACAATTTTGTCTTAGAATCATAATAGTAGTTAGTGTAATCAATATTTATTGCATCCCCAATAAGATTCAAAATATTTAGAAACCCACGTATTTTACCCCTAGGATCAAGAATAAATTCAAAAGCATAAAAGTATGGAATGTCCCTCCAGTATTTCAAATATTTTTGTTTATGTGAAATACTGCAAGTCCTAGTAGTTGGTCATCTTCATATTCTTTTAATAAAGTGGCAATCTCAAAAATTTTATACAAAATTAAATTAGCAGTTGGATAGTAAACACCAGACAAAATAATAGTTGCATCATAAAATGTTTCAAGAAAGTAATAAAACCTTTCTACAACATGCCAAGACTGTTATGGCTTCACGGATAAAATCGAGATATACAGATACTCTTTTAAAACCGGATTTAACTATAAGATTGATAACATGACAAGCACAACGTTGATGTAAAAGAAATGATTCGGCATAAACATTGAATAAAAGCTGCAAAATTTCCATTGCTCTGGAATTTTCAGTTGCATTATCTAGAGTTACTGCAAATATTTTATTTGTGATGCCAAAATCCTCATAAACTCTAGAAATTCGTTCAGCAATATTTTCTGCATTATGTGAAACATCAATTAATTTTAAAACTATTACTCTTTTTTGTAGTTCCCATTCATCATCAACATAATGAGCAACTACACTAATATAGTCTTCCTTAACCCTACCACTCCAAATATCAGATGTGATACTAATAGAAAATATGCAAGTAGCGAATAATTGTTTAATACTATCCCGGCCTTAGTTGTAAACATTCACAAGTCCCGGGTTGTAGTTTGTCTACTAATAGCTTGAAACCTAGGATTATGAGCAGTTTTAATGTAAGTCTCAAATGCAGGAGACTCACCAAAATTTAGGGGTAGATCCTGTTTAGCAATTAAACGGGTAAGGGAATCTCATGCTACCTGAGGATTATACTGCCATGAACGTACCGTACCGTCCGGATTGAGTACCAGTTGCTGCTGTCTTAGCTGGTAACCTTGGTTCTTCGCACACGCCTCAGCATACCGCCTCAAATGTCCTATTCCACCAGAAGATTTTCCAGAGAGTTTAGTCTTACAAATTTTACATTTCGCATAAGTTACCTCCCTTTCATCCGCGGCGGTCTCCTTGATCTCATCAAAATGTTGCCAGGCGGAGGAAGTTCTTGATCTCTTTAAGCCGGTTGCCGTTGATAGGCTTCCGCTCGTAGTTCCGGATCCTTCTGAGGCCACATGTATTTCCTTCGGATGTTCTTGTGGTGTAGGAGCCGACCCGAAGTCGTCTCCTTGCGACATCGACAGATAGCTTGGGTCGAAATCGCTCAGTTGGAACATCGGATAGTTCGGATCCGTCCTGCAATATAAATAAAGAAAATTAGTATTAAAAAAATAGTAGGAACAAAGAAGAAAATTTAGGATTTTTTTTACTTTGCAGTAGCAGTGGAGGTTGCAGCTATTAGCAATGAGAATGTGGGAAATTTTTGAATTTTAGACAAAATTTTGTCTAAATCAGAAATTTTGAGCAAAGAAAGCAAAAGAGAGGAGAATAGAGCACAAGAGGAGAGATTGAGAGGTTTGGATGAGCAAAAATGTGGCTGGGGATTCCTCTATTTATAGGAAAAAATTTCACAATTTTTCGGATTTTTTTGATATTTTTTCGGATTTTTTTTTCCTGCAACGGCTAGATTCAAAATCCAGCCGTTACGTCGGACCGTTGGGACACATGCCAATTTTCTAATGGGCCAACGTGGCCGAATACTGTAGCAACGGCCATCTGCAGTGTCGCTACGGGCAGATGGCAGTGCAACGGTCGCCTGCCTCCTCCTCCTCCCGCCCGCTCCTCCGCCTCCTCCCGACGCCCGCCGACTCCTCGGCTCCTCCGCCTCCTCCCTCCTCCCGGCCGGCTCCTCCCCGACGCCTCCTCCCGCCGCCTCCTCCCGCCCGCTCCTCCGCCTCCTCCCTCCTCCCGGCCGGCTCCTCCCGGCCGGCTCCTCCCCGACGCCTCCGCCCGCCGCCTCCTCCCGCCGCTTCCTCCCGCGCCGGCCTCCTCCCGCCCGCCTCCTCGGCTCCTCCGCCTCCGTGCCCAGGCGCCTCCCCGGCCTCGGCCGCGTCCCGCGCCGGGCCGGCGACCCCTGCCTCGGCCTCCGCCGGCCGCAGACGCCTGCCGCGGCGGCGCGGCCTCCGCCGCCGCCCTCCGGGCGGGCCGTGCCGGCCCGTGCCCCGTGCCGTGCCGGGCGGCCCGCTACAGTCTACGGGCCGTGCCGTGCCGCACCGCCGGCCCAGGCACGGCACGGCCCACGGCCAACCGTGCCGGGCCTGCCCGGGCACGGTGGCCTGACAGGGCACGGCCCATTTGGACATCCATGTGGGGAAGGAAAGAAAGGGAAGAGTGCGCTGCGCCGTCGTGAGCTCCGGTCGACGACTCCGCCACGGCCGTTCGACTCCGGAGACGGCGGCTTGGTCTCGAGTCCCGGCGGTGGAAGCTTCGCCGGCCCAGCTTGCTCCCTAGTTTTTGCCCAGATAAGTAGCTCAACCGTACCCTTCTCAGCTTAAGTGTTTACGGTGGAAATGGGTGGGTGTTATGGACAATCCGGCAGCAATCTAAGTTTTACTCCGCTCTAGCCATATAGTACTAAAATGCAAAAGAAGCTTCTAACGAATTCGTGCAAAAGAAGCTTCTAAGCAATTCAATGCTGCTCCCATAATGCGGTCGGTCGTATTGATCAATTTGGGCGTTCACGCGGTTGCTTCTTAGTGTATATTACTCCACCCATAGGGTATAAAGAAAGCCAACAGCCAGAATCCGTTGACCTTGACACCAGCCGATTGATTTATTGTATGATTGTATCCGTGTTCAATGTTCATGGTGAGCATAATTTTAGTTTGGGGTGCACCGCAATCCTCAAAGAGCCATTATTAGGAAAGCCAGTTGACTCTAACCGGTTATGCTTGTGCACAGCAGTGGTGAACGCAGGATAAAATTTTACGGGTCTATTTTGAGGTGTTAGACACAAGCTAATGTATTAGCAAAGTGATTAGCACAAGGGCTGGATTATTATATTATTCCATGGATGTGAGTAGAGGCTAATTGTAGTATCGTGATCAACCACACTCTAGTACTCACTTGACAAGCACCCGGCGACGAGCACCCTAATTTATCCCTCTTCTTTCACGGTGACAAATCAAATTAACTTGTTCAGCACAAGAATTGAACTGGCAGATGATGTATATATGCGTATAGCCTCTAGCCTCTCGATCAACCAAAAATAAACAGCAAACCAATAAAAGGCACAGATCTAGATGTATTCTTCCACCCGCACTCTTGAAGTTTATAGTCAGAAGAAAGGGAACCTGATCCACAGCTCACGTCCGTGGAATAATATAATAATCCAGCCCTTGTGCTAATCACTTTGCTATACACTAGCTTAGATCTAACACATCAAAATAGACCCAACCAGAAAAAAAGGCTTTGGCATATTGTTGACGTTCTTCTCTCCTTTGCTTTGAAGATCACAAGTTCTCACAGGTACTAGTAGCTTACCAAAAATTGTGGCATTCTTGTGGCTATATCACACAGCCAACGCATTAGGGCATGGTGTAGACTGAACTAAGCCAATGATTTGCTGGAGTTGATTGTCTTGCACAAGCAAGTCCATTCATTGTGCGCCATGTTCCTTGTTCCGAGAATACAATCAAATGTGTGCATCCATTACACACTCTCAAAAATTGTTGGAGGCACCAAAGACCCCTTTAGTGTGGGCACATGCTTAGCCACTAAACATGCTCGCGTGTGTAAACTTATAGAATTTGTGGACACCTAGTGGGCTAGGTGCACACCACACCATCTGGCCACAAGTCAACTCCCATGCCTCCATGTTTCTTAATTCTCTGTCCAGTTTGGATAATGAAACATGAAAAAGGCAACTAAATTTGCTGTAAGACAATGATTTTGTTTTTTGTCATGAAAAAATTCATCCATATCACTATGTTCTGATAGCATCTATATACCATGTCCATGTTATCACAGATTATTGTTTAAAGTTTAATCTATTTGGCAGACTATGGAAAGTCAGCAAAGGCCTATATAGTTATGTGCTATCAACAGAAGCTGTATGCCTGTATTATATGCTTCCACCAAATTTGTACTTCCCTTCATTGGGAGAGCCCTGACTCTTGTTCCTTTTGTTCTCAGCCAAGAGAGAGCAAGAACAAGCCCTCCTGTTCTTAACAAATGGCTGCTACTGCTGCACTAATCTTTGCAGGGAAGTCGATTTCGACGCCGGCCATTTCATTCATTCTGAACAAGGCATTCAGCTATCTCAGTAAGTGGCACCAGGCTGAGGATATGGAGGCTGTCAAGGATAGGTTGTCACTGAGGTTCAACCAGATCCAAGCGGTGTATGATGCTGTTGATCGTCAACAGATCAATGGGCAGAGTGATGCACTGGATAAGTGGCTGTGGCGGTTCCGGGATGCTGTCAAGGGGGCTGAGGGTGTGCTTGATGAGATAGACTACTACAAGCTTGAGGAAGAGGCCAGGCCCAAAACCTAGAACATCAGGTGTGTAATCCAGTCACAAAGTTTTTCAAAGGAAAAGTTGTTCATAAGGTTGTGAATTATACTTCTGAGGAGAACATGGTAAAGAATCTTAGGAAGGCTCTCATGAGGTTGAATGAAATCGCTGCTGATGTGGGCACATTCCTTGATCTAATAAGCTGTTTTGATGGTCCTGTCTTGCCAGATCACATTGAAAAGTGTAATCAACAGACTAGCTCCACTTTGGTGGCCACTGAGATCTTTGGCCGTGAAAGGGAGAAGAACACAGTTATGAGGTGGTTGGTTGATAATTTAGAGGGAGATCCAAACACTCCTAGAATCAACAGCGTCCCTATTTTTGCAATAATTGGAATGGGGGGTATAGGGAAGACTACTCTTGCTCAGATTGTGTACAAAGATTTAAAAGATTCAGCATCCTTTGACTGTATTGTGTGGGCACATGTGTCTGATAATTCTTTCAATGCAACAAGGATAACAAAAAGGATCTTGGAGGCACTTACAAAACAAAAGCCTAATGCTGATACTTTGGAAGCATTGCAACAAATCCTCAAAGAGAATCTCAACCCAAAGAAGTTTTTGCTCATATTGGATGATGTTTGGGAACACAGCAAAAGGGATGAATGGGAAATATTAATGGCTCCTTTGCAAAATAGCCGGAACAGAAGCAAGATCCTGCTGACAACTCGAATGAGATCTGTGCGGATATGGTTACAAGTGTGATGGGATGTAAAAAGGATTATTTGCACCTAAATGGATTAGATGAAGATGACAATTTTATGATCTTTAAGAAGTATGCCCTTTATGACATGAAAGCTGGAGATTATGCACATCTTCTGCTAATTGCTGAAAAAATAGCAAAGAAGTTTCAAGGGTGTCCCTTGGTGACAAAGATTGCAGGTGGTCATCTCAGGAGCAATGTAAGTGATCATCATTGGAAGAATTTATACAGACAGTTGGAAAACTTAGAAGGGAGAATGGATGTTATTATCACAACGGTTCTTTGGTCGAGCTACCGTCATCTACCTGAACACTTACAGCTTTGTTTCAGATATTGTAGCATATTTCCAAAAGGTTATGAGTTCAGGAAGGACGAAATAGTGAAAATGTGGATGGGTTCAGGATTGATCCTAATTGATGGTCAAACAGAAAGGCCAGAAGACATTGGAGAAAGATACTTGGTCCAATTGGCAAGAAAATCATTCTTTACTTTTGTGCTGATGGGAGATCCTTACAGTAAATACTACACAGAATATTATGTGATGCATGATTTATTGCATGAATTGGCACTCAATGTTTCTGCTGGTGAATGTCTAAGACTTGAATCCAGTGACTATATGCAGCAGAAGTGTACGGTTAGACACTTGTGGATAGCAAACTTCAGCAAGTTAACAATTGAGGATATTAACACAATTTCCAGCTTTGAGAATTTGTGTTCACTTGTGATTGAAGACTCTTACCATGCCAGTTTTGATTGTATAGCTACATTGGAGAAACTTGTACAACGTTTGAAGAGTTTGCGGTTATTAAGCTTAAAAGGGATAACCAAATTCAGTTTGGCAAAAGAAGGTGCTAATAAGCACCTTCGTTATGTCTCTATGTCTGGGATGCAGGATATACATGGAATCTCTAAACTCTATCATTTGCAAGTGCTTACTGCAGTGAAAAGAATAGGTACAGCGCCAAAACAAGTGAATAATATTGAAAACCTTTCTTGTTTGCGGTATGTGTCATACAGTACTAATGGATTTGGTGAATTACGTGTCAGCCGATTAATTTCACTTCAAGAATTGCACAATTTTCAGATTCAACCAAAGGCAGGCTACAGAATAAGTTCAGTGAGGAATTTAAGCAATATTTGCAAGCTACAAATTTGCAACCTTGAGAATGTTGGTAACCACGAAGCAGTTATCGAAGCTAAGCTAAAAGATAAACCCTATCTTAGGTCATTATCACTAAGCTGGTCTGAAACTAACGATGTGCTGAAGAACGATGATGACCTGATTCTTGATGAACTTGAGCCACATTCTCATCTGGAAAATCTGGAAATAGAAGGGTACAATGGTGTTCGATTTCCAACTTGGATTAGCCATCTGTGCCTGATAAATATGGTTTCGCTTGAGCTGAGAAAATGTAGAAATTGGACGTACCTCCCAACTCTTGGAAATCTACAGCAGCTCAAGCATCTTGAGTTGCACGACCTTCCTGAATTGAATCAGATTGGCCAATCACCAGACGATTCCCTGCCCCTTAATCTGAAAACTCTAGTGGTGGAAGGTTGCATAAATTTAGGGGAACCGCACTCCTACCTCCGAGTTTGACACAGTTGAAAGTAAATGGTGTTGGATTTACCACCCTTCCAAGAATATATGACTACCATGGTAATAACATGGGTTTTGAAGGCACAGAAACCAACCTAATCTCAGTTATCATCATCAACTTCCCAAATTTAAATTCTCTGGAAGGGAGCTTTCTAGTGCAGGAGCACTATATCCAAAATCTTCGAACTCTAAGCATTGTTGATTGTAAAAAGTTGATATGTGCTCCTTTGTTATTTGGGGAAATGGATAATCTTGTGGAGTTTCATATTGGTAGCTGTTACTAGTTGAAAATGATGGAAAATTTTGATCATGTACTACTTCCCTGCACACTCAAGGAACTCTCCATAGCGCAGTGTGGTGACCTCCAACTTCCACTGCTGGGGTCACCGTTTGGTCTGACCAATCTTACGTCCTTGAGTTTATACTGCTCCAGAGTGCAGTCCCTTCCATCGGCAGACGTGTTCAGGAGTCTCAAGGCACTGCGAGTGATGGTTGTGACAAAGTGTACTAGCTTGGCATCCTTGGGTGGGCTTGGAGCCCTTTCATATCTCACTTGGCTGGAAATCAATGGGTGCCCGAAGCTTGAGGTGTCTGCCAGATGTGGTCAAGACGATGGGGTGGGTGGAGATTCAAGGCATATTTGGAACATAGGAATTCTACAGAATTTTGGTAGGATTTTCACAGGAATCAATTCAATTCTCACAAAATTCAGAGAAAATTCCCGTGTTCCAAAGGAGGATTCGGTGTTGGAATTCTCCCTGCAGGTTTAATCTCTCTGGATAGATTCCCCCCAAATGTTAGAAATGGAACCCCTTAGGAGATTGTGCAACACAAAAGGCTTGATTATTTCTGTTGTGGTTGACGGCATACCTCTGGAATGGTTGAGACAAAATAGCATGTCCCTTGAAACCCTGGAGATACTGAAACCAGCGGTAAGACTGTTACTACAAGACCTTCGCTCTCTCAAGAGACTGGAGATTGATCAAGCTGGTCGTAACCTGGAGTTTCCCGTTTTGCCATCTTCTCTGGAGTCTTTCATTATTAGAGGCTGTGATCCAGAGTTGGCGAAACGTTGGAAAAGGAAAGGAAGCTCTGAATGGGACAAGATTTCCCGCATCCATCATGTGAGATTAGGTATGCCTTGCTTTTGCCTTTTCTCCTGAGTCCAGCCACTTATTTCTAACTTCTTCAATGTCATCATCTAAAATGCAATTGTCAGTCCTAGATATGTCATTCATATGCTAAATTGTGTTAACCAAAACAATCCCCTATCGGATTGTGATTTGGGGTATCCCCTGCCAAGCTGACTGTATGTTAATTTTACAGGAGACGCGTACTGCAATTTTGGGAAACGAGCGAACAAATTTAAAGCTTTGATTCTACAGAACAGAAGATAAGAAATAGGAAATATGAGGCACGTACAGCGAACCAGAAGACCGATTTTATATCTGTGATTCTACAAAAGAAAATACAAGAAAGAGGTACTTGTACTATACATTATTATAAACCTATATTACTTCATTATTATAAATCTATTTCACTGGCACTCTACAGATTAGTGAAGTTCAAGCTGTGAGACCCCACGGAATGAAAGATCCAGTAAGAAGAACCTTTTTATTCTTGTGTCTGGCTGTGAATTTGGGCCAATTGAATGGATTTTTCAGAGTTATGGACCAGCTCTACATTATCTGTGTCTTTTTTTCTCGGTCTCATGAATGGAAAGCACCTGTGGAATTCAAGGATGGAAATGCACATAAACATGTGGAATTCAAGGGTGGAAATGCACACAAAGAAAATGCAAAGACTTGGTTTATGCCCTTCCTTGTCGGTAAAGTACAGTGATTGTTCAGTGTTAGGCTCTCTCAATGAAATGGCTAGCTCACTACTGAACTAGGAAAATATGCTCTTATTTTAGAGGTCTAGTTGATATATGTGAACATTGCTGTAAGGCTGTGTTTTTTTCTGTTTTTTCTTCAGATTTTTGAGACGGACTATTTGCTCCACGTCTCTAAAAATATTATTTCTCAAAAAACTTTCTTATACTGCATTAATTAGACCACCTATTATAAACTATTTGTGAAATTTATTTTTTAAAATATTAATTTATCATGTTAATAAAAAAACAATTCACATCTACTATCTAAAGAAAAAACTATACCAAACACAGCCTAAATGTAATCCATCCTGAAATCAGCACTTCTGTGTTTACAACTTTACATATTCTTTTTTATGTCCAAAGTCAACAGTGAACTATAACTCCAATGGAATCATGACTTCTTCATATCTGAGAGACACTATGGTAAACTATTTCAAACAAGATCCAAACTTAAAATCTGTTAAGGAATCAAGTGACATTTGATCTACAATCACAGAGAGAGCTGGATAAGCACTTCGCTTACGGCCGCCGGCTGCAGAACGCCGACGTCTGTGACGAGGAGCTCCAGGTGCTCCGGCGGGGTGTAGTCCCTCGCCGGCGCCTCGACGTCCACACCCGCTGGCACCGGCACGCCGCCCATGTCCACCGGTCGATCGTCTCCATGTTGATCGACGTCCTTCTGCCCCAACGGATACAACCTCGCAAACTACACGCAAAAATTCAAGTTCAGTTCAGAAAATTCAAGTTCAATTCAGATAAGATCAATTCATATTTGAGTTGGTTTCTGTTTGTACCTTGTAGCTTTCGGCCGCCACGTAGACGGGCTTCCCCATGGCGCGCGCCACCAGGGCCACCTGGTACGTGCCCACGTCGCCCACCACGCCGCCGGTCTCCGCGACCACGTCGGCGCCGACCAGCACCACGCCCACCTCGCCCATGGCGTAGGCCACCGCCGCGTCGACCAGCACCATCGCCGGCACGCACGCCGTCGCCAGCTCGCCGGCCATCCTCTGCCCCGCGCCGCCCGGCCTGCCCTCTGCAAACGAAACCACGGCGAGTCGCCGATTGACAGTGCACGTTGCTGCTGACACGAAGCTAGCGTAGTTGACAGCGTGTGTTTACGTACCAGTGCATATGACGCGGAAGCGTTTGCGGTTCGCGGCGGCGAGCTTGAGGGCGGCGAGGACCGCCGGCGAGCGGCCGTGCACCAGAATGGCGCCGCCATCGTCCGGCACGAAGTCCTGGCAGAGCGTTGCCACCGTCTCGCGCGCCTGATCCAGCAAACAAATCTTTCAGAAACATTAGCTAAGTTGTACTTACCACTAAAGATGCAATCGATGTGTGATCAAAATCAGATCAAACCTTGAGGGAGATGTCCCTGAATATCTTGGCGCGGCTGACGAGGCGGCGCTTGGTAGCGAAGCCGGCCGCGCCGCCGCCGGCGTCGTCGTCGGGCTTGGCGGCGACGTACCGGACGAACATGTCGCAGGCGGCGGAGAGCGACCCGTACGGTTTCTCCAAGCACTGCACGAGTTCACGTTCGCAATCAAAGACTACAATTAGCGTGCAATTATCTAGGGAATTAACGAACTAATTATCAAATTAATCAAGAACCTTGAGGACGTTAGCCGCCGAGTTGATCTCGGCCACGAGCCCCTCCACGTCGGCGGCATCGCATGACCGCACGACGGCGGTGAGCGCCATGACGGCCGCCACGGCCTCGTCACCGGCGCCGGCCCCCTCCATCCACCGCGAGTACTCGCCAACGACGACCGCAGCTTCGCTGCCTTGCGTCTCCTCGCTCGAAGTCTCTGCCATTATCGTCGAGGCAGAGGAGGAAGCGCTTGTCTGATCTTGCAAAGGGGAAGCAGCTGTTGTTGCCATCGCCATGGAGTGAGAAGGGAGGTGGTGGGAGGAGGTGGTGTCGACGGCGACGCCATGGCTGGCTGCGGCGAACGCTATCTCGTTACTGCATCGCGACCTCCATCGCTACGAGTAGTTGTTGAAAAATCTTCTGACGACTTAGGAATTTGGAGAGAGATATACGTGACGTATATATACACGTCCATATACACGTATACGACTCTAATATACTACACGGGCCCAACCGCCCATATACGTACACGGGCCTATACAAGACCATATACGTATATGGGCCTAAACTCAGCCCATTTACGTTGCTAGGCCAATTTTTGGGCTTTGGCCCATATAAACGAATCCTACTCGTTTATATGCTAAACCCTAGCTGCCTGCTTTGACGGCGGCCACGCCCCGCGCCGCCGCCTCAGCCTTCCGCCGGCGACTTCGTCTCCCCACGCGGCGGTGGCCCGATGGACATTCCCTTACCCGGCGGGAGCGTGGACCAGTCGGAGGACTACTCCCCGGCGGCCACAGTGGTCCGCTTCGACCCGCCGCTCCCGCTCCTCCGAGCGCCCGTCCCGTCGTCTGCCGCCTCCAGCGAGCCTCCCGTCCTCGCCTTCCGCGACGCCGCGAGCTGGCGTGCCGCGTGGGAGGCCGCCGAGTCCAGCCTCCTGTCCCAGTGCGAGGTATACCGTATACCGCTTCTCCTTCGTGTCTGTATTGGCAAAGTGGTTGATTTTTACGGTTTCGAGAGTAGGATTCGTTCATGGGAAATGTGAGTTGTCAGGTAGTTCACAGATGCAACCATGAGCATTGCAAATAGTTTACTAATGAATTTTGGGCACAACAGAAATTCAGAATATCAGATATTGTTCCATTGGCTGGTGTTTGGTTCTTTTTTGTGGTAGAGATAATGGCTTTAAGTAGGCCTGTTCAACTGTACAGTTGGAAGTATTTCGCTATGATTGTGATTCATTTTGCAGCTGGCCGAGTTGCCTTGCGCTAGTTATGCCAGGCAATAAGTTTAGCAGCTGCAAACATCAAAGAGAGCAAACCAGCTCCTGGCTACTGGAGATTAGTGGTTGGGGTTGACAATGCTGCACAATATTGTACATTCCACATGCTGTGTTATTTTTGCACAATAAAATTCTTTAGTTTTCCGTAGCAGCGGAGGCACTCAACTAGTAAATAGTAACGATCCCACATGTGTGAACTGGTGTGTCTTTAAGTTTAACTTTGAGAGAAGGGAGAAGCAATGTTTTCTTTGGATGATAAATGATAAATGCGGCTCTGTTTAAGGAAAGCCATCCTCCCTATATTTGCTGCTACAACATTTGTTAGGATCAAATTCTTTACACGATTGAATTGAATATCTCTTTTTTTTTAAAAAAACTTATTTGATTCCATATGAAAGAACAAGATGATCGTTTGTTCTGTTGTATTACTATGATATTGATATGGCATGTTCTTTTTATCTCTTCCATTCCTGAAAAAACAAGAGGATTATTACTCTTGCAGCTGGCCGAGCTGACTGGCTAAAGCTCTGGCAGTCAGTAAGTATGGCAGCTGCATACAGTAAAGGGAGCAAACCAGCTCATGGCCGCTTAGCTTTAGCTGTCAGGATTGACAATGCTCCACAGTAGATTCTGCAAGTGCATTTGCAATTTTCTCTACTGAAGTACAGTTAGTTTTAGGTTCCGTAATTAATAATTATCAGAGATGGAGCTAGCAACTTGCATCTCAAATAGATTTCAACATTGATTGGACATGTGCCTGTATTCTATAGTGCGTTGTACTGTTATCTATGCACCCTGTTATAAAGCATCTGAATCAGACCTTTCAACTTTTTCCTATTAAAAAGTGCACAGTTTGCACATCAACAGCATTGTGTTGGAACTACTGATTCTTCTTTGAGATTAACTTTTGTTAGGAATTAATTCTATCAGAAGGATTGGACACTACTTTAGTGAGCATATATAAGTTATCAAAAAATTATGTTGGGGTGTTGCTTATTGAGAAAAATGCTATTGATCAAGCACTGTTATATCTCATGAACAATGCATGGTTGTAAACAAATCATCACAAAACTAAATACACAACAAGTGATGATGTGGTGAGTATATCAAAGTTTGCCCAGCTAGGAATTTTTCTGTCTATACACAAGGATTTAACGGGTGAACAGTATACTGCTTTCTCCTTCATTTATCTGAATGAGACATGAAGATGTTAGTTTTGTACATGTAGCACACAAATGATGAATGAGCAAGAGATCTGTGTTTCATTCTACAGGCTGGTGCACGGGCTGGGTGTTCAGTTACCGCATCACGCAAATGCAAGCCACCCTGGTGGAAAGGTTTATTTGGAGGAGCACCAACTGACTATCAAGAAAGAGAGAGATGTGAAGAACGCGAGATGGCCGCTTGTCTTGAAGCAGCAAGAGAGGCTTGTGTTAAGTTTGCCAAGGAAAAATGCATTGAACCCTTCCGAGACGCAAGGATTGCTTCTGAGGGTGTTCTTGAAAATACAAATTTCACTGTTTGGGGTGTTGGTAGTAACATGGCATCATCAGCATCCTTGTGTATTGCAAACAAACAGTACCCGTTCAATCCTTGTCCTGGTGCAACAAACTACAAAGGAAGTGATTTGCTTGACAGCTTGTCGTCTGAAGACAACAATATTAAGGATGATGACTAAACTAACACACTTCAGTGGTCAGACTGGGAAATGTTGTATATATGTTTTCAGAAGTCGGTGCATTAGTGAAACAAGAGAATGGTTCAGGGCTATGAATACTGATGATCTCATGCCATTTGGTTTTTTGGTGTTACCGAAAGTTGGTTCAGTAGCTAGAACTAATGAAAAGTCATTGGATGGAGGGACTGGCACCTTTAGCAGGTCATATTGATTTTTAGTTTGATTGAATTTCAGTTGGTCCACAGTTTGTGAAATTTCTGAGGATTTCAATAAGGAAATGCTAATGGAGGTGCCACTTTCTGCACTGTAAATGCCTATAGAGTAGTGGCACAAGTTATCCTCAAATGACCTGAAGCATATATGAAATTGATTTCTGACACCTCAATTTTAGCAGCTGAATCCATGGATTTCAAGTGTAATTATTTATACACTTGATTCGATGTCTAACAGTAACGGTGAAGCTTGTATGATACTAGGTTGTTGCAGCAAATAAACCACACCTTGCCAAGTTTTATTAACTTCTTGCAACGCACATTCTCGAGCGCTGCTGCTCGATCATATGGTCTCTCCAAACAACAGGTGATGCTGCTCCTGCTATGTGATGTCTTCTCGGTTCGTCTGTTTGGGATCTGAGTATCTGACCTTGTACACTATATATGCTGGCTACCTCTTCATGGATGGAAGAAGAGCTCTGCGTCTGGGGACATGGACAAGAAGAGCTCAGCATCTGGACATGGACATGATTGGGCAACGGAAAACGCAAAGCTAACGTACATGTGGTGCATCGTCGGGAGTAGTGGAGCGGCTTGTGACATGAGCTTGTCAGTGAGATCTAGATGGTGGATGCAGAGGACAAGCAGGCCGTTCCAAGCCGGCCCTATCCAGCTGAAGCTGCCATAGAACAGCATGTACCAATGGGCAATGGCCATACTTTCTTCAGAGCTGCAGCAGAGATATTCATGTTCATCTTCCTCCCATGTACCAATGGCCATGTGCTAGTTACAACCATGTACATCTCCCTGAAAAGAAAAACGAACTGTGTGAGATTATCCCAGGACGATCAGTAGGAAGTGCAGTGTTTTTGCTGAAGTTAGCAGGTACACCCTCCTTGGTTCAGAAAATATAAGACGTATTTTGACTATTTAATTTTTGAGCTTTGACCAAATATTAATCTAATAATATTTAGGTTTTGCCATAAAAATTGGTATTGTTATATTCATGTTTGAAAATACTTTCTTGTTACTATGATTTTGTAAACATAAACGTAAGTGAAATAGTGTAAGAGAAATTTATGGTCAAACTTTGTTTTTGAATAGTCAAAATACACTATATTTTTTTAACAGAGAGTAACTTTTACGGCGCATAAAACTCACATATGCCTCCTTTGGAACTAAAGAAATTTCAAAAGATGTTTCTCTGAATAATTAACTAAATTCTAAGAAAATACCGTAAAATTCCAGTTTTTTAAAGAAGCCCTTACCCGTCTGAGTGCCTCTAGTTTTTAACTAGGGAAGGAGTAATTTAGCTGCCTTGTTTTCTTTTGCTACAAGCAGATATCAGCAATATGGGGTTCTTGTTGTTTTGCTCAAAAATCACTAAGTAAAATGGTAAAATCAACATCCTTTTCTGCACTGAAGAATCTCGTGTTTCCTGATGAGCAGCAGCAAGCCAATGCGAGGCCTATCTGCGATTCGATTCTTCCCGTGTCACCTGCACATCGTCGTCTTCTCTCAAATTCTCACCAATCCTCTCTTCGACAGTCTACAGTCTACAGTCTACAGAGCCATGCATGTCATGTAACATCCACGCCATGGCCGTCCTAGCCGTCCTGGTACCTTCCTGTCACCTCACCTCCTACACAAAAGCAGCGCTCTCCTCTCGTGCAATGCATCCACTGAACCACTAAAAATTACACTGTTTAATCCTTTTTTGGAACTATTTTAAAAAATAAACCGGTTTTAAAACCTTTTTTAAAAATAAACCATTAGCTTAGCGCTAGCTTTGAAGGAGCTGAGATTCGACATGTTCGCACCAAGGGGGCTGACGCTAAGGTCCTTGCTCCCGTGGCTGCCCTGTCCACGTCGAGGGCTGACGTGTCCAAGCCCAGCGCCAGCCGGCGCGGCACTGAGCTAGCTTAACCCAGCGTCGCGCCGCGCCAGGCCCACTCCTCCTCCTTCCCTTTCCTCTCTTCTCTCTGAAGAACTCTGTGCCGCCAGTACTGTCTCTCTCTCATCCACCCCCAAATCTTCACGAATCCACTTCAAATAGCTAAGATTTCATTGGGATTTCAAGTGGACGTCGATCTTCAAGGTATTCTCCTCACTTTCCCGCATTTTCCCTGTGGATTTGTGATGTTAGTTGGCAATGGATGTATTTGTGGTATTTGGGTGAAGCCTAGGTGGCAATGTGATGTATTTGTGATGTTAGTTGGAGAAATCCTTGGGGTGAAAATACGCTTGATGATATATCAACTATTGGATACATTAGTAGTATTTGGAGTATACCATGTAGTTGTAATGTATGTGTTGTATGAATATGTCATGTATGTTTTTGGAGTATACTAGTATTTGGTGATGTATGTGTTGCATATGTAGTAGTTTAAATGTTATTTTGAATGTATTTCATCGATTAGGATATTTTTATTTGCATTTTGTACTTATAATATTGTTATATCTTCAATATGTATTTTTTTGTTAGGCTTTTCATATTTATTTTAAAATTTATCTCATGTTGTGTAGATGGATAGATTGGTCCGTCTATATTACGGTGGCGTAGTGAATGAGCTAAGTAATGGTGGCAGTCATTTTGAGGGTATGACCATTAGGTCTATAGTGTTTCCTGCCAAGCCTACTTTCGAGGATCTTACAGCCCCGTATAAAGGATGTGTAGGAGTGGTCAAACGAGTCGGTTGCTCTGCAAGATAGATACGATGTCGGAAGTGGACCAATGTCACATAAGCATATGCTCGAGTTGAATGGGGAGGTGGAGTGGGGAGTGTATGTTGACTTTGTGATGGGGTCGTAATTCAAATCCCTCGAAGTGTTTGCCTGTAAGGTGCAAGGGGCGATAATCAAGGAGGATTACTTAGACCTAAATCTATCTCCGAGTGTAGTTTCCCCTATCTCTCATTCGGTGAATGTTGTGTTGGATGATGAAAGCGATGTGAAGAGTGACTTGGTTAGGTGGATGACAAGTGAAGGAATGGTCCCCGATAGTCCACATCACTGTCGTGGTACATCACCCGCCGAGACGCCTGCTGAGGATGCGGTTGCGCACAATCAAGTAGACGAGGATGATTTAGAAGAAGAGCGAGAACCTATGACAGACAGTCAAGTACTTAGGGGTGTACGTCACTTGCTACGAGAGGGTGTTTACACATGCAGTGAGTGCGAGGAGACTATGGAGAACCACGGGTTGGACCCTAGTTTGCTTGATGAAGAAGGCGAGGATGACTCCCTATATGACGATGATTATGCCTCTAACTTAGATGACGACCGGCCGGTAGCTAAGATGTCCGAGGAAGAGAGAAAGCCTTTGAGGAAATTATTGGTCGTAATCCAGCTATAGTACAATTTGAGGATCTCACCAACGCGAACCTTGCAATCGCTGATGGTGACCCTAAGTACGATGGTGGTATAGATGCAATGGGGGAGGAGCCAAGAAAGGGGTTAGAGTTTCGATCTCTTGATGAGTTGAAGATTTGGCTACAACAGTACTCGATCCTATGCACCGTCCGTTCCGTGTGAAGTACTCTAACATCACGGTTAGGTACACGGTGGCTTGTCTTGACGCATCGTGCAAATGGGAGGTTCGTGCACGCAGAACCACAGGCAAGAGATGGAGAATATCAGGGATGGGTGATGAGCACAACTGTTGTAGCGTGGAGGCATTGGGGCGTCATTTGCAGCTCACTTCTCGCTTCATTGGCAATAGGTTGCAAGCTTTCTTTCGAGCTGAACCTACAATCTCTATCGGCGCTGTTGTAGAAACGGTGGAGTTTATCTTCAAGTACCGGTCGTCGTATGGAAAAGCTTGGCGAGCTAAACAGGTGGCCATGAGAGTCATTTTTGGAGAGTGGGACGAGGCGTACGTCCGTTTGCCTACTCTGTTCAATGCAATTAAGGCGAAGAATCCCTCTATGTACCAAAGTGTTGAGCCACACGAGGAGAACTCAAGAATTGTCAACGGGGTGGAGAGACGCGTGTTTGGCCGTGCCATTTGGATTTATGGGCAGTGCGTTGAGGCGTTCAAGCATCTTCGACCTGTGTTAGTTAGACGGGACCTTCTTGACAGGGAAGTTTAAGGGCACATTGCTAACAACGATCGGCATCGATGCTGCTTAGCAGCTAGTCCCCTTGGCATTTGCTCTTGTGGATAAGGAGAATACCTCAAATTGGGAGTGGTTCATTTGTACAATAAGGGTTTATCTTATCGGTCCTAATAGAGATGTTTGTGTAATTTCTGACAGACACCCTGGGATTTTGAACTCGATCAACAATACCATACCTTGGCATCGACCAGTTCATTACAGATGGTGCATGCGGTATTTCTGTGCTAATTTCTATTCCGCTGGTGCCACACAAGATCAGATGAAGGAGCTTGAACGTATAATTCAAATAAACGAGAAGCCGGTATTCCTCTCGGAGATCATGGGTTTGATGGCTCTTCTTGCTGAGCATCCAAAACAGTGGCTACAAACTCAAATGGCCGACAAGAAGAAATGGTCTAGGGCTTTTGATCCGCAGGGATGTCGGTTTGGTTTTATGACAAGCAACTTCGCAGAAAGCTTCAATAATGTCTTACGCCGTATCCGTAAACTACCCGTGATAGCTATTGTGGCGTACACTTTCAGCAAGCTGAGCGCTTGGTTCATTGATAGGCACAAGGACGCTTCAGAGCAGGTCTTAAAGGGTGTCCGTTGGCCGAAGAAAGTAAAAGAAAGGATAGAGAAGCAGAGATCTCGAACGACGGGTCAAAGGATGACCTGTTTCGACTTCGAGGCAATGAAATATGAGGTTACGGAACAGGGGGGTGTCACAGCCATTGGAGTTCAATGGGGAGGACGACATTACTGTGTCGTTGCGAGAGACTACACCTGCACTTGCCAACGACCGCTTCTTTTCAAAATGCCATGCTCTCACATGATCACCGTGTGCCGACTTCGAGGTTTAGACACGGAGGTTCCCCTATGCCTGTGTTATGAATTCTCAAACATTGCCTTGCGTAGCACCTACGCTCCTAAGTTCGAGCCATACCTTGACCTATCTCAGTGGCCAACATACGACGGCGAGTCGTTCGTCTCGAACACCTCATTATTGATTACCGGCCGTGGAAGATGAAGAACTAGCCGGTTCAGGAATGACATGAATAGGGCTTTCTCTTCAAGTAGGAGGGGTCAAGGAACGAACAACGCGAATGGGGAACCAGCCGTTCAGAACCGGTGCTCCATATGCCATCAATAAGGGCATAAGAAGACTAGATGCCTTCGATGAGATAGGTCCAATGACGTACCACACAAACATAGGCGCGGTGGACATCAAAGAGAGCAAAGGGGAGAGGTTGAAATTTAATACATGTTTTGCACATTTTTTTACTCGCATTTACATTTATGTTTTAATTGTACCAAATGTATTAACTAACATGTGTTGTTGCCTTGTCTTGCAGGATGGCGGAGTACCCTTATCTCAATCAGTACTACAAGGAGAGGCATCGGGCTCCCAGGATTGCGAACGACCAGGTGATGTACCTGACACCTATACTTGCAATCGAGCAGCCTACATTATCTCGCTATATTTCTAACTTAGCCTTGTGCAACTTTTTTCAGGTTCTCAAGATCTTTCGCATTCGTAGCCACGTGGGTGTGATGCGGTACGACAACCGATACATAGATCGATTGCGCTGGGCAGGGCTGCTGACCTTCGTCACGATGGTTAGGCGGGGACTGCCGGTCTACAACTCCTTGGCACTAACAGCCTTGGTGGACAGGTGGAGGCCAGAGACACATACCTTCCACCTCCCTTGCGGGGAGATGACAGTCACCCTCAAGGACGTCACGATGATCCTGGGGCTTCCTATTAGGGGGTAGCCGGTCACCGGTGACACCAAGTCGGGGGGTTGGCGGGGTATGATGGAGGAGATGCTTGGTATAGCTCCTCCTGAGGCGCTGTCGGGTTAGCGCATTAGCAAGACCTCCGGCGTGCCACTGCAGTGGCTGCGTATCACATTTGGTGACCCGGATGAGCCACTAGATAAGGACGCCGACGATGAGACTGTGGACGCGCATTGCAGGGCGTATGTGCTTCACCTCTTCGGGTCGGTTCTTTTTCCCGACTCCACCAGCGACACGGCTTTGTGGATGTGGCTTCCTCTGCTTGCGGACTGGGACACTGCAGGACAGTTCAGCTGGGGCTCGGCAGCACTTGCATGACTTTACAGGCAACTATGCGATGCTTGCCTAAGGATAGCCAATGGGTCAAACCTCAGCGGCTGCATGTATCTCCTGCAAGTAAGGCCCATATCCCTTGTAAGATCCTTCTGTCATTTAGTGTTTATTTAATTGCATCATCTGTTATGTACTAGATTTAGATGTGGATGCGTCTTTCGGTCGGACGCATGTCGAGGCGGAGTCATCCCGATTGGCCGTACCACGGCGAGGAGAGGCAACCGACTATGGCATTTCTATGGGAGGAGGTTCCTTAGCCTTGTCCAGGGCGCAACAACACCACATACTACCACTACACCAACGAGCTGGATTGCCTGCATCATTCGCAGGTGGAGTTCGAACAACTTAATTGCAGTAGTTTTCTCTAACTATGGTTTAGTCTGTTATGTAATTGAGGATTCTGTTTCAGGTGGAGTGGGAGCCATATAGGTCACATGAGGTCGATGAACTCGACGTGAACCCAATGTGCTACATCGAGTTTGAGCTAAACCAGATGCGTTGCCTCCTTATCTGCTTCTACGCAGTCGAGTTCCAGATGTGTCACCGGGTGATGCGTCAGTTTGGCCACCGTCAGAGATGCCCCCCTGACATGTTCTCCACGAGCGTCGACATCCACAAGTAAGCTTGTTACCTTACCTTCGTGTATTGTCTAAATAGATAGTCCGGCGCTAATTGCCTTCTTGTGCAGGTGGACTGACGGAAGAACAAGAGGACCACCGACTAGGTGGCATATCACTAGCAGTACATCGAGGGGTGGCTAAATTTTGAGGAGAACCGACTGCCGGAGGGAACAATGCACAACAGGAGAGCATTCGACGAGTACCTGCAGTGGCTCGCTCGTACGTACCGGTAGTTCCTTCGTCCGGCGTGGACCATGGCGGACATTGGGGACAAAGCATCCAACGAGGAGATCGACAACGAGTACGACACACGTACTCGACAGGGTTCGACGGTCGAGTTCGGTCCCGTACGCGACAGAGTGGTAAGCACCATACCACAATCTCGAATTCACACAAGTCTAGCCCACTTAATTGAGCCGTACAACAAAATTGCAGTCTAGGGAGCTCATCCGTTCAGTGAACGATGCGGGCGTGGCACTAGCCGTTCCTCCGGGATTAGAACGCGAGGTCCCAACACTAGGCACAGCTCTGCAGGTACGTGTCTCGCTTTTGTGAGTCTACATTACGGTTAGTACACTTCTAATCGATGTTTGTCTTTCACTGTGCAGATACTTCGCACCCGTTGTCGGACGTTGGCGGCACGGCTTGGTTGCACTACTGTGGATGTGGTCGAGCACATGCCATCGTACAGCGATCTTCGGTGGTTGAGTCCTTGCGTTCAAGACAGCGAGCTCAGGCGCAATCAAGCAGGTCTGCTAAGGAGGAAGAGGAAGAGGAAAAGAAACAGGAAGGTCGAGACGAAGGGGAGGACGAAGGGGACGGGGAGAGTGAACAAGACCAGGATGAGATTGGACCCTCCTAGCTGTAGGATGCGCCACTCCCCTCGCAGGCAGATCCTAGTCGGCAACTGAGGCCACGGGCCGAAATCCACAAAGCCAGCAAGTACACCCCGGACCAGCGACGTCAGAGGAAGAAGTAATTAGGTTGTTCGGAATTAAGTAGTTCAGTAGGTGGTTTGTACTAAAGAACATGTCGTTAGTTTGAAGTATGTAATATATGTGCCGTTAATTTCAAACTTTTTCTGCAAGCTAGCACCAGTGAGCTAACGAAGCTACGAATTCGATGTCCCTCTTGAACCGCGCCAACAAGAGGATCGCGTCGCAATGAGAAAAGAAAGCGAAAGAAACCAGCTCTAGTTTCACTGAGATCCAGAAGACTCAGTGCACCAGGCCATGGAAACTGGTGTGCTGAGATGTCTAAGGTTCGAGCCAGAGAGATTGGCGCGGACCTGGGGGACCTGGCCCAGCACACCAAGGCCTAGAACCTAGTGCGCTGAGATGCCCACGCTCCGTGCTAGGCCGATTGGCGCGGAGCTTGGGGCCTAGCCCAACGCACGTGGCCAAGAATCTGGTGCGCTAATGTGCCCAAGCTCCGCACCAGGTTCTTTGGTGTGGACCTAGGGGACTAGCCCAGCGCACCATCACATGGAACCTGGTGCGCTGATGTGCGCGAGGTATTTGGCGCGGACCTAGAGAACCCAAGGCCGACCAAAACAATCCTCCTGCCGGGGGTGCAAAGTTTGCGCTGACATGGCCTTAGTCCACACCGCCATGTTTGGCGCGGAGCTGAAGGTCTTAGCCAAACTATCCTAGCTCAAAACTCAGCGCCAAATCCAGTTGTGCTAAGCTGTGAGAGCTTTGCGCCACCATCTTTGGCGCGGAGCTTTTGGGCTGATAGCCGAGCAAAAAACTCCTCCTGCCGGGGGCGAAAAGTTTGCACTGAGACGCCCATGCTCTGCGCTAGAGACTTTGGCACGGAGCTATCTGACTTACCCGAGGCCCAGACCACCAGCTCCGCGCCAGGACCTTTGGTGCGAGCATGGTAAGCCTTAGCGCCTTGTTATTGGGCGCTGACGTTGTGGCTGCTGTTTGTTCAGCAGCCTCAGCCCTATTCTTATGGTTCTTTGCAATTAGTGGATTCATAAGGCAGAGAAAAATAAACATATTTTAACAGAACACACATGACGAACTCCAACATTGCACATTACTCGACTAAGAACGTAATGAAATTATCCATCCAACGAGTACAAATGGCATATGAAACGTTTCTAGTTATCGTTATTACATGCCTTAGGGTATTTCAAATGGAGATCCGACTAGATATGCAACTACTGTGTACAACGGGGGTACTTCCCCTTCCTCGCCGCTTTCGGCCCAACTTCCTTCACACGTAGTGCCCTCTGCCGCTTCCTCTCCCTGTCCGCCTCATGGGCTTCCTTCTCCTGGTGCTCCTTCTCCTCCTTCCTCTCTGCTCAGCCTCCCACTCTGCATCTGCCGCCCAAAGACGTTCGAGGCGCTCCTTGTGCCATTCCTGTGACTTGCGAAGATACTCTGCGCCCTCTGGACGGATCTCCGTATCTATCCACTGCACAAAGTCGCACACAAACGGAGGAGGCTTCAGTGCCTTCACATATGTAAATTTGTTAGCACAAAGGTTAAAATAACTCGTAGTACAAGAGAATTCCTATTACCACCACTGGTTTTTTTGACTTCCCTTTCTTCCCTTGTGGCTTGGGCTTCTCCGAGGAGTACGCGTAATTAGCGCACATCCAATACCGTTGCCAGTATGTATGATCCTTCTCACTTATTGAAAATTTGCAATCATCTCCGCACCAACACATCAGCGGAGGCACGCCAATTGGAGGTCGTTGACGACTGGGCATGCCAAACGCATCCATCACAACCTACATTATAACCAAATAAACACAAGTTATACCTCGCTAGACTAACCATACACACTCGTAAAGTATCAAAACGGAATTATATTTCAAAAATTTACCATTCAATAAGGGGCGCGTACTACAAAAATTTACCTATACAACTACATACCTAGGATATACTAAACATGACTAAAAAATGAAATTACATTGTCCACATTTCTATCTCCCTAGCATCCCTCGAACTGGGGTTTCTCATTTAACAAAAAAGAAACCTAACTCCAATCCTAGGATTCACATATAAACCAAATTAACATCACACATCCACGGGGAAAGTAGGGGTATTGTATGGAGGATACCTTGGAGATGGGCTAGCACCAAAAACCCAGAGGAAATCAGCTCAATTTAGCTTTGATTTGTGGAGATTTGGGGGTGAGGGAGAGAGAGAGTCGCCTGTTCTCTAGCCGGCCGAAGGAAAGACAAGGAGGTTGAGGAGGAGTGGGCCTGGCGCGGCGCGGCGCTGGGTTAAGCTAGCTCAGCGCCGCACCAGCGCTGACCTTGGACACGTCAGCCCTTGACGTGGACAGGGCAGCCACGGGGGCAAGGACCTCAGCACCAGCCCCGTTGGCGTGGACATGTCGAACCTCAGCGCCTTCCGGGCTGGCGCTGAGCTGGCGGTCCATTTTTGAAAAAGGTTTTGAAACTGGTTTATTTTCAAAAATAGTTTCAAAAAAGGGTTAAACCGTGCAATTTTTAGACTGAACCACCTCTGCTTTGATCGTCTGTTTGTTGGCATTTTGGCTGCAGCCAAAAATCTGAATTTTGACTTGATTTTAGTTTTTCTTTTTTGTGGTGTACTCCCTCCGTTCCAAATATAAGCATTTCTAGAATTCAAATTTTGTACCACAATATAAGCATTTCTACACTAATTCCCATGATTCCCATTATTTTAATGATTCCAAAGTCAATCATATGCTTGGAAAGTGTAACAGCCCTAAAAATGACTAAAATTTAAAACCCTTTTTATTTTTGCGTATTTTCAAAAATTCACGTCGAGTTTATCGTTCCGTTCCATTTTAAAAATGTCGTTCTTTCATTCGCCATATTTGTTTCCCTTCCTTTTCTTTTCATTTTATTTTATTTTACTCGGAAGTGCAAATCTTTCTATCCATCCATCTGTCATTCAAAATTCTCGCGGATGAGTCCGCGTCATTCTCGTGTCATCGGCCATTCTTCTAATCCGCTCGTCGCCAACCCATTTCTTTTTCCTCGACCCAACCCGCTTTTTCCTTTCTCTCTTTTTCTCTTTTTTTGGCCCAGGCTGCCCTAGCCCAAGCGGCCCATTCCTCTCCATCGTCTCTGCCATGAGGCAGAGCACTACCTCGCTCTATCTCTCTTTCTCTCTCTCTAACTCACCTTTGCTTGGATGAAGCCAAGCTTCGCACGGCTTATCACCACCACCTTCTAGCTCAGCCACGCAGCTGCTTGCTACCGTCCACGCATCACTCTCCTGCTCGTCACCGAGCTAGCTCAGCCTCAACTTGAGCTCATCCCCTCAAGCCTAGCTACGCCGCCGCCTTTGCTTCTCCTTCTATCTCCCTCTCTAGTGCACCTCGACAGTCGCCGCCAACACGAAAAAGGAGCGCCTTCAACTGGTTTATTACTCTTTTGCCCTTGAAATCAAAATCCGAGACCTATTCCCGACTCCTTGAATTATTCCGAATCCATCCGCACTAGCTTTGTTGCGATCCGAGCATCTGTTGACGCAACCCTAATTTTGGCTCTAGGGTTTCTGCTCGACGTGACTTTGGGAAAATCCTAAATTTCTTCCATAATTCCTCTTTTTAATTATCTTGTGCACTTTCTGAATTTTTGGCATTTATTTGGAATTATTCGCTTATTTATTTTTATTTGTGTGTCGATAGAACCCGCTGCAGCAGATCCGATTGAGGAGTCTGAGTCCGCAGCTGATGCATACACCTACGCAATCGTAGGAGGAGACGATTGGTATGACTACGCCGATCCCGAAGGCAAGTCATGCATCCGTTGAACAATAATTGAACCTGATTTAGAGCTAGGTCATATTTTGGGTAGAGTACTACCTTGAAGTACTTAAATAGGATGCATGAGTTAATTTTCTAAAGTGTTTCGAAATAGAGAACAACTTTCATTTCATATTGTTATAAATATATTGCCATGCCTTAAGTTGAGCCTAATATATACCTTTGATAACTCTAGGTTAATCCTGCTTATTATGAACATGTTGAATATCATATGAAATTGTTATTTTATGTGATAGGTTTGAAGGTACTGTGATTTATTTAAAGTTTTAAGGACATAACCCCCTTGTGCCAGTATAAGTGACATAGTTAGCATCCATCCGTGTACGATCGAGGTATTTGGACCCAGTGTGTACTGCTCCAGTGAATTGAACTTCTGCAGCCTTTCAATGTATCGGCATTTTAGGCTTTAACGTGTGTAATGGCCACTGAGTGATGTAAGATTATTTGATTATATGAGTGTGGGTGCTGCGGTGTCCTTTGCGGTCTTTGAGAACTGCGTGTTCCTCCTAGTTATGCAATAGTGGGTGGACGAGTCGTCGGGTTGGTGCACACCCTCGCGAAGGCCAAGTTGAGGCCAATAGGCGCCTTGTCCTTTAACCCGCTAAGCAGAACAGAGATGAGCTTGGGGCAGTACTACACTTTGTTATCTTCAGCCTGGCTAGCTGTGGGTATCGTGCGGGTAAAGCTAGGCAGACGCTGCAGAGTCGTTTGGTATTCGAATACGCCGTGCTCTCGGTGAATAGAGATATGTCTATGGGTGAATCCAGAGTAATGGCATGAGTAGAATTGAAATAAGGATTTGAATTGTGAGATGATGGCATGAAATGTTAAACCCTTTAAAATTTAAACTTATTTATCTATTGGGATGTTTGTGAACTACTGATAAGGTTTAGGGTTAAACCGGTTCCCTTCTTTATTATATCATGCATTACTATATGTTTCCATGCATGGCTTGTGGAGTACTTGAGTACTCAGTCTTGCATATTTTGGGCTCCAGTCGGTCAGGAGGAAGTTGCAGGTGAAGTCGAGGAAGCCGTCGATCTGCAGGACTGGGATGAAGACAAAGGCTTCGAGTTCTAGGTCGACTCTATGCTCAGGCCGTTCCTGTGGTGCAGAGTTGCGTCTTTTGGTTGTATGTGTATGGTCATAGGCCCGTTGTGTGCGTGTGTTGAGTCTGGGTTGTACTAGAACCTTGTTGGCTTGTATAATTAATCGAAGTTCTGTTTCTGTATCATTCTACGCGTAACTGAACGTCCTAGGCAGTTACGTGTGTCGTGGGACGTTTGGACCCCCTCCGAACAGTCCCCACAGAAAGAGAATCTAAGTAATTCAAAATTCAAAAATTGATAACTGAAGTGATTAAAAAGAAATCTTTTAGCCTAGCCTTAGTATTTGCTACACAACCTAAAAATCCTAAGGGCTCATTCGGTTTAAAGGATTTTCAAAGGGTTTTTGTAGGGATTGAAACCTTAGTATTTTCCTATATGCATCATTCGATTCGTAGGAATAGACCCTACCCCAATTCCTAAGGATTGTTTTCTTATGACGTTGTTCCATAGGATTTTTAGCATGAGGTAAGTGCTCTTGGAAAAATTCCTAAGAATTGAAGTGCATAGGACATCCTAATCCTTTACTTTTCCTATTCCTATGATTTGGAAATCCTATGAACCGAACAAGCCCTTACATTTTGCAATAGAGCGAGTAGCATATATTTAGCCATGGCTTTTAAAATACTAGTCTTTACCTATTATAAAAATTGAAGTTGTTTCCGCTGAAATTTTGGTACTTCGTCCAACTACTGCTCAGCATCCACATCGTCCAAGTTTTGCGTGCATAGTTTGCACGCTTCATAAACGGAGAGTTTACAAAGAGACCGATACAATCGGTTCCTAAGAGCTTAAGATTGATACATGTACCGTAGTTTGCATAGGTGGGACGACTTCATAACGTAGATTGGTTGGGCTCACAAGCGGCCCATACTATTTTAACATGGATTCTCAATAAAAAAAATCTATGCTGATGAAAACAATATCAATTTAATCAACAGCTATATCTTTCTGGTTAATATGGGAGTTCACTCAGAGTACCCAAATTAGTAGAAGTATGTATGGATAGATAGATGTATAAATGTATAGATAGATATAGATAGATCGATCTATATCTAATACATGTGGACGAGGTTTTAAAACTTCGTCATATACATCCTTAGTTAGACACATCATCCTTTTGTTTTAAATTACAAGGAAGATACGCATGTATACACACCATACACATATTCGCAAGTGACTTCCAAATACTAGAAAATATGTTAATTCTCGGTACCTTCTTAAGGACCATAAAATCACTTAATGTTTTCTTTACCTATTATAAAAATTATTTTCATTGAAATTTTGATACGTCATCCAACTACCGCTCAGCATCCGCGCTGTCTGAGTTCTACGTGCGTTGGCGACGTCCGATTAATTAACAACCTTCTTTCGCTCGCTTCTTATGTACGAGCCTCCCCATCCGCCGCGGACGGGATTGTGTGTATGGGCTACTTTCAGCGCATCCTCTCGGTTGATGGGATTTGCACCGTTATGGGCCATCGGGACTAAAGAATTGGACTCCACCTCGAAGTTGTGTTGCCTTTGCATCGATCGATTGATGGCTATGCATGCTAACGCTGTCACATGCACATGAGTGAGACTGAGAAGTGTGTGCTGGATATAAAATTGTTTCAAATAATCGATCGATGCATGAGTGCTATTGCTGTACTTGCTAGCTTTCAATCTGTCTCATGAACAACCGCAAGAGCCAAGAGGTGAATGAGCATCTTGAGGTCATGCTTGTGTTCGAGCTTCTCTTGATTCCAGCCTTTTAGAGCCATGTTAGCTTAATTCCGTAGGGTAGATAAAAAAATAAACATAAGAAGCCTACTTTTTTAAACAAGTACTTCCTCTATCCAAAAATAATCAATCCATGGCTATGAATCTTCTTTCGACAGGGGGAGTATTGCTATGAAACTTCTTTAGATAGAGGGAGTATATATCTTTTTTACATACAACGATATCAATCCATGTATAATTAAAATTTTCTTTTTTACCCATATAATTAAATTAAAATTAATTTCTCCCATTACAATGCACATGCATCATGCTAATAACATAAAATATAAAAGTTGTACATATAAATTATTTTTTGTTGCTTTGATCATTTTCTAGTCAAGTGCTTATCAATTTATCATCTTCTTCCTCGCTTTTCTCGTGCACTCTCGCACTGTTGCGCACACACTTTGAGACAAACACTCTCTCTCTCTGCATTCAGGGGACACAGGGCTCGACGACAAGGTGAGAGAAGCTACCCTACAGGCTACTGTATAGTGTCTACAACTTCTTCATGGCGCATGCGAGGCCATGGCCATGGCAATGGCATCCTAGGTGGCCGTGCCTTCATTGGCCTGGTTCCTCCAAAACGGACAAGCTCCAAGACCCCCACAGCTAGCTTAGCTAGAGCATGCGATGCTACTTGTGCTTGGCTCACCCGTGTGACCTTCCGGTCAAAGCAGGGCTCTCCTCCCCATGTGGAGCTGTCCTCCTGTTCGTCGGCAGCCATAGGAGTCGCAGCTGATCGAGGATTAGTGGTAAATTAATGGCCTTGTCGAGTTAATTAATCTTTGTAGTACTTGATTACTTTGCGGCGATGTTGTTGTGTTCTTGTTTGGGTGTTTTAGCAGCAACGTCGTCAGAGTAGTTCAGAGTTCAGACATGGACAAAGCAAGGTACTCCAGCTGACAGCGAAACCAATGTGTTGGTTAGTGATTATCTACTCTTGATTTTAGCAGCAGGACTGAACGTAAGCTGGGTTTTGATTTGTTTTTGTAGGCATGGCATGGCAGGCAGGCACGATTGCCGAGGCAACGAGCATGCTGTTATTGCTAACAATACTTTAGTAGTACTCCCTAATGGCCTAATTAATTCACCTGCTCTCTGTGGGTGCAAGATTATGAGAAATTCCTGAATCATGATGGGAAGAACTGTCTGAATGAGGCTACATGCTGTGCTGTTCAGTGACCCAGCAGCAACCATGGACTTGTTACAGAGCAAGACAAGGAGGCATGGAGTTCAGATTTACTAGCACTGTGACATTTTGGAGTACGCGAATTTCACTGCAAGTTTCTTGATCACAGGAAATTTACATAAAATAGTTCAAATTCCACAGGAGATGGAATTTTTTTCGTGCATTCCGAATGTGGCTTATATTTGCAAGAAAGTATTAGGTGAATCACTGAACTGAAAATTCAGGATTTGCTAAGGCTCCGTTTGGAGCAGCTTCTTGACTGGAGCTAGTCCCTTATTTTTCATAAACACGCTTCCCGAATTGCTAGCAGTGTATTTTTATAAAAACTTTTTATATATAAGTTTCTTTAAAAAGTTAAATAAATTTATTTTTTAAATTTATAATAGTTAATACTTAATTAATCATACGCTAATAACATTTCTCATTTCGCGTCCGTAAAAAAGCTTCAGCTACAAGCTGAAGGGACCGCTCCTAAGACCGTAAGACATTCTTGGTTCAACTGTTCAGTTTGTTCTTGATATTGATGATGCTCATTCTGAATATTGTTCAAACCACTCGTGACATTTGGCATTCAGCAATCTGGTATATATCACCTTGAAAAATCACAGTTTTTGATACATAACACCAATATCTCCACATATCCATCTTCACACATTCCAAAACATCCATTACAATTATCAAGAACCTGTTGATCTCCTCACAAATTGGCATTCTTGATCCTTCTTCCATGGCGGCTAGCTGATCATATCTAATAGTAGTTTAGGAGGTTGCCACTGATGATGTTGCTGCTGCCATTGCAGGGGAAGCAGCCGCAGGAGGCATTGCTCCCGGCGAGGTGGTGGTGGTGATGGCTCGTGGCCTTGGCCCTCCGGACTTGCTCGGCGGCGCGCTTCAGCTGCTGCAGGTGCTGCGCCTGCGCCGTCGCTCGCCACTCCTCAGCGCGCCGGTGCACGGTCGACATCCTCCTCATCAGCTTCTCCTCCAGGTTTGACCTCATCTTCTGAATCTTTACCTGAAGAGAAGTGACAACAATGATGTCAGGTACAGATGCTTATTCTAAAGGACCATGCAGCTGGCCTTGGTCTTGCCATGACCTAGGAGAATGCAGCATGGAGGGAAAAAGTTTCAAACTTTGAACTCAATGTGTGCATTGGTAGTAGTATAGTAGTATCACAGATCATCATAGTACCACTGCAAGCACATGTCTCGATCTTAGATTTGTTGAGATTTTATAGACACTAATATACTGAATTCATATGCCTAATAGATCACTCTAATGTGGAATTTCACTGACCGGTTGAACTTGATACCATCTTTCCTTTTCTTTACTTCTCTGCTTCTTTTCTCTTCTGCTTGAAATCTCGGCTTAGGATTTTACACTAGAACCCCTACCAGTGTACCTAATGACTGGGTCTTAGGGTTTGGGTTTTTGAGAGAGAAAAACAATACGTCGTCCCTCCTCTTATCCCTTTCTTATATAGGCATTGGTGGAGCTTGGGGCTAAACCAAATTTTATCTCTAATTGTTTGTTACCGATCAAACAAATATTTATCTCTAATTTTCGTTTTCTTATGGGAGAGGAAAACTGGGTGGTTAGCTTTGTTATCCCTTTATTTGTTTCGGTAGTTTGCCGAAACAATCAACCAACAAGATTATGGTAAAAATGTTATCGTGTGGCGCTCTCGGATCGAAGAACTTCACATGGCTTTTGGGATGATAGTTCAAGTCAGGAACAAAATCTTAAAGAATCATGGTGAACTGGTTGAAAGGGGAGGGGATGGCATAGAAAGCAATGAACAATCATGCTTTCCACCATTTCTAAACAAACTCGGATAAGCAAAGTGACACGCGAGAAACAAACAAGAATTTCCAGTGGATTTAACCGTGTTCGAGGCTGCGAAGTCAAAGAAACAGGGAAATGGCAGATCCATGATCCCAATCTCCATCTGTAATTTATAATTCCGGTATTTATCGATGGTCGGAAAATACCAATCTATTGATCAGTAAGCCTGGATTCAGACAAATGGTTTCTGAGAACTGGTTTTAGCTTGTACAGCCAAGAGTGACCACCTGACCATTATGAATTCACAAATCACAGTGCAATGTTTGAACTTGACAGAACTAGATGCCATATTTGGCAGCAGCATCAGCCAGCTAGCTGATACTCTGCGGCAGGATTTGAAGTACTTACGGTCAGCTAGCTAATTCGGTTTGTTCAACTAGCTTCAGATTCTCAACATGTCATCACGGTCACACCGGTAGGGTCCAGAACTTCAGATTCTATTGTTGTACAGAAGATTGAGACAGGCAGTTCTATCTGTGAACCCACAGGAGAAAGATCACAGGGCTCAAAATGATCACACATCTACCCTAGTGAAGTCACTACTGCACCTTTTGGCTAATATTGACAACTTTTATCATTGCATCTACAATGATATAAAAGTGTAATTTTGGACTGGAAGCAAAATATTTGTTTCTGTTTCTGATGCAATAATTAAACTTTGCAATATGCACAGGGCTCAAAATGATCACATATATACCTTAGTGAAATCATTACTACACCTTTTGGCTAATATTGACAACTTTTGTCATTTCATCTACATTGTTCTAAAAGTGTAATCTTGGATTGGAAGCAAAATAGCTATTGATATTTCTGATGCCATAATTGAACTTTGCAATATGCACTATGCAAAAAAGATGAAAATTTTAACTTTTACCTCTAGCTTTCTGGACTGTGCTTCAGCTTTGGCACTCTCCAGGTTAATCCAAGCCTGAATCTTTGCCTCTTCCCTCTGATACCTAATCAGATAAAACACAAGAAAGTTACATACAAAAAATTCATCTCTAATCGTTGCCACAATGCAAATGTGCAGTGTGCAAACCTAATGCAGCTCTTGGCCCTGTCATCATCCTCCCACCGGCAATCGCCGGCGCCGCCGCGTTTATCGCCGCCGACGGCGACGCTGGCCTCGAAGTGCCTCAAGCTCTTGGACACCTCCTCTTCCTCCTCCTCCTTGGAGCTCCAGTTGATGAGCATGGCGTCGAACTGCGCGCCGAGCTCCAGCTTGGCAAAATGGCAATCCGTCAGCTCCGAGATGTCTTGGCCGCTGCCGTTGTACGGCACCAGGGGGCCCGACCGGCTCGCCGGGGTGTTGTGCCTCGCCGGGGAGGTGCTCTTGATCGGCGTGTGGCACCTGGAGGTGGTGGAGCTGCCCAGCGGCGTCATCTCCGTGCCGATGTCCCGCCGGTGGTCGAGGTCGTCGGCGGCGGCCACCGCCGTGTCCTTCGTCGGCTCGCAGTAGGAGCTCCGGAACACGAAGCTCTCCTTGGATGGCTCCACATTGTCAGTGAACTTGTCTGAAAAGCAGCAACTCGTAAGACGAGCAGTTCTTGAACAATTCCAATACTGAATTTTTTGGCAAATTTAGAGCAAACAACTGAAACTTTGAATACACGTGACATCTGAAGGAATTGCAGAAATCACAAATGAAAGCTTTTAAGAAACCAAGAAAGTGCAGAAATTACACATCAAGAATTTCAGAAATTGATGCTCAGAACTACTCTACAAGAAAGTTCAGAAATTGGTTCTGACAGTGACCTTACTGAAATTTCATATGCCTATGAAAACAAAAGAGCTCAAAGAAGTATAAAAATTGTTTGAAAAAGTTTCAGAATCTCACCTTTGAGGAACACTTCTGCAGCAGGAGCCGTGTACAAAGCAAGAGCATTGACGTCAGCATCCACCGACCTCCTCACCGACGCCTTCTTCTCCTCCTGACCGCCACTCTGCAGCTTTCCAGCCTTGCCATGGTGATGGCCATGGTGGTCGGACGACGCCTGCCTTAGCCACTTCTCAGCATCCTCCCACTTGGAAGGCACCGACCTTCTTGCAGAGATGAGCTGAGGATGTGCAGGGCTTGAGGAGTTGAAGAACAGCAATGGCCTCCCGGGAGTCGCTGGTACCTGCTGCTGCTGATGCTGATGCTCGGCTCCCCTCCTCTGAGCTGAGGCCGAGGAGGAAGAGGATGAAGAGGCATTGGAGGTCTCGTGGTGGTAGCCATGGCCGCCGCGGCCATTGCCGGTGGCGCCGTTGCTGCTGTTGCTCCTGGCCATGGTGGCCATGGGGAAGGAGGTCCTCACTGAGGTCTCCTTGAGGTTGAGGCTGCAGAGTGGGTCACTGAATGTGGGCCCAAATGGGTTGCTGCCTCCCCCTCCAGCATCAACCCCTACTCCTTGGAATGAGTTCTGCAATCAAAGGAGCAAAAAATGGTGGAGACTTGAGAAGAGCAAAACATGAATTCTTCAAGCAAGAAACAAATTTGTTTTTGCTTGCTTTGTCTGGCCTGCTTGAATCAAGAAATCAAGTAGCAGGAGGAAGAAGTGTTTGTCACTTACTCTTCTAGTTGATGGCAAAGTTGCAGATGTCTGTAGGTAGTGGGAGGAAGATGACTTGGGCTCCATGGGGGGACTATGGGAGAAGTGTTTGTGTGTGTGTGTTTTGTTACTTGGTGTGTGCTTATGTGAAGTTATGAACTCCACACTGTCACTGTCTAGCATGAGCTATGAAGTGCACGGGCCAAGATTTTGTTTGTACTACCACCTTATGTCTATGGCTCTATGCCTATGATTAGGAGGGGTCCCTGGTCTGAATCTTACTTAATGACAGTCATTACAACACTTTCTTACACTAATATAACAACTACAAGTAGGGTCCTTCTATGGATCTTTTTAAAAGGGAGAACTTGATGTTATCTTTGTAAAAGTCCTACAAACAGGAGAACCTGTCCTCTCTGAATGATGGTAAATGGAGTACTAATTACTCAAAATTGGAAATGTTCAAGACTAACTAGATTTATTTATTTTACCGGATTTGAATGTTAAGTGTAAGCAAGTAGAGTAGTTTGATTACTCTTTCAGTCTATGGTCACTCCTCATGCCTAATGGTGCCATGTCAGGTTGCCTGCATTATTAACCCATGCACCCCTATTTTACTGCTGGTTGTTGCTTAGGGTAGGGGCAGCACTTTTTAGCATGTTGAATTCATTGCTTTTTTCAGTCTGTGACACTGACACACTGGGCTCTGCACTTATGTTGATAGTGAAACTTTCTATCTTCTTGGCAAAGGAGTCACTGAAAGTTGAAACCCTTCTGTATCATTTAGAAAAAAAACTCACAAAAATGTTCGTATCAGGATGAGGGTGTATTAAGATGATTTTCAGAAGGCGAATTGCACAATTACTCCAAAATCAATAAAACATGATCTACAAATCAAACTCACTGTTGTTCATTTAGTAGTTACAGTCCTTGAATGTTCTATGTACTAGTGTTGCAGTTAGCTACCCAATGTAGCGTTCATAAAATCAAAACAATTGCTTCTGACACTCCAATACTCCATGACACTCTCTGCACTTAATTTTAATATCCTATCTAAGCAGAGATTTACAGTAGTCCAGGCTTTTGTCAGAAAGAAGACCAGAAAAACTCTACTCTAAAGTATAGGTTTTTATCTTCACTCCTGCCTCTGCAACAGCTGCTGTTCTGCTGGTATGAGCATGATCGGCCAACCATTGACTGGTGGTCATTTTTATGCCTTGGACTAATACATTTTGAATTACTGAGGAAGCTTCTGTTTCACCATTTGGTGTGAGATTAAGAGCTGCATTCACCCAGAGGCAATGAAGATATGCTAGTACTGATCAGCTTCTGCATGTCACAATTTTGTTTCTTGTTTTCAGCCTTTCTGAATCATGCCCTCTTGTCTCCTGGATCTCTGCCTGTATTATTAACCCATGCTGACATATTTTACTGTAGCTTGGTAGGAGTGTAGGACCATCCTATTTAGGTTGCATCATTCATCATTTCCCTGTGGAGTCCTATTTTATGAGGTAGTAGTAAAAGATTGTATCTTTGACCATACTACTCCAGAATCTCTGATATATCTGAAATCAGCAATAAATTTGTTTCTAAGATTGATCATAATGTGCTTTGCATTTACAGATTTAGAATATGAAAGGAAGTATACAGAGACACTTTCGTTCCACTGCAGATTACACGGATGACCCCAACCTGTATGGAATTAATTCCAGGTGTAAAATAATGCTGGAACGTTTACCTGAAAATGCTGTTTCTTGAACTTCTTTTCTAAAAGCACAAGTGTATTAGGCCAGCCTCGGCTGTCACACTGTGCATTTGCATGGAGAACAGTAGATTCTGAACAGTGGAAGATGCAGCAGTAGTAGGCGTGGATGGATCAGCAGCAGGAGCCGGTCATTATCTAGGGCTATATAGGCCCATCTCCTCAGCTGCAAAGGTAAGGACAAATCAAGATTGCAGACGCGAGAAAAAGCCTATTTGATAGGCAATTCTGCCGCTGCACACTGAAGTTAACCGGACAGCATCAACCGGCAAGCCAAGCTGGGTTGGTTGTCCTTGTCCATGCCACAGCTTCAGTGCTTCTGCATCATCAGTTCTTCTTTCCCTGACCAAAGCCATAGACGACGACGACTTTGTTAAATAGGAGTACACTCTACTGGCTGCAGGAGATGACTGGAATAATAGTGTCATGCAGGAGCTAGTTTCTGACTTTACCTGATGCATTTTTACACTTGCTTTCTAGGCTTGTTCAGCAATCATATAGCATGCATATGTCTATGGCGATTAGCTTCATTATACATCCTTTCAATTGTAGGCAGATCCATTTTATACCTTGCAGGTTCATGCGTGAGCTTGGTGCTTCCATTGAGCACGTAATACAGAGTTACAGTTACAGCATGAGTCATATTGCATCATTTGCCTTGGATTATTATAATTGATCAACATTTAGGAATTTTTTTTCAGTATTGTGAGACAAACTGTTTGTTACTACCAACTACTATGAGGTATGAAGCGCCATTTAGAAAAAGGGAATTTTACAGAAATGTTCAATTTCAGGTAGAAAATAGAAATTTTATAACCTTCCAAATAAGGCCCTGCTCCTAAATGTGAAGCGAAGGTTATAGTCCACAATTCACATGGATGTACATCTTGGGGCCCAATCAACGCACCATAGGCCCATCAGACTGAAGGCCACGAATCCGCTCACATTAGGCCCATCAGCAGACATTTTACAGAAACAATATATTCATTTCATGTAGAAATTAGAAAATTTATAGCCTTCCAAATAAGGCCTTAAATGAATAAATGTGAAGCCAACAATATAATCCAAAATTCACATGGATATACTACATATTAGGGCCCAAGCAACGCAATCACGGTCCTTAAGACCCATGACAGAGAAGCCAACGAATCCGCGCGTGGGAAAAAAAAAATCTAATTTTGGTCTCTCAACTATGAGTCGAGTTTTATTCATATCCTTTAACCGTAAAATCAGGTATAGAATGTCTCTCAACTATTAAAACCAGTATAAATCGAGTCACTTGACGGTTTGGACGGTGGTTTTGTTCTATGTGGCACGTTGAGTTAGTCTCTGTCCGACGTGGCAGCAGCAATTCTATCATTAAAAAATAAAAAGAATCAGTGGTGCCCACATATCAGTCACATAAAAAAACAAAAAATACAGTGGAACCCCACGTATCAGTGGGCCTACTTCCTCCACCTCACCCCTCCCTCCCCTCTCTCTTCCCTCTCTCTCTCCTGCGGAGGTAGTCGAGGCCTTAAGGGGCAGTGCAACGGAGCATGGAGGAGGGCGAAGGCAAGCAGCGCGTGGTGGGAGGAGGCGAAGGAGAGCACGGAGGCGTGGATGTGGTAGAAGTGAAAGCGAAAGCAGCGGTAGTCTCTAGCATCGGCCTCCATGCGGGGAGGACGGCCTGTGGCAGTGGAGCGAGACGGATTTGGTGACCAGCATCTCCTCCACCGGCGCCGGTCGGAGCTCCACCTGGCCCTGCCGCCGCATCTCCTCCCTCCCCTACAAGCCCCACTGTGGATGGTTGGCGAAGACGAGGGCGCCGTCCGTGGAGGTGGCCCCTAAGGGCGTAGATCGGCGGCAGCGCTGGTAGAACACTGCTGGGGGCGACGGCTCGGAGGCCATCGTCAATGGAGGAGGCGGCAAAGCAGATCTGGAGAGGATAGCGGTGGTGAGCTGTTATCGAGTTGGCCCACGCGGTGGTGGAGGTCCATGGCTGCGGAGTGAGCCCATGACGCCGGCGGTGGTGGAGGTCCACGGCCGCGGAGATGGGTCCCCCCGGCAGCGACGCTAATGAGGGTGTTGACCAGTGGCATGCGAGACGGTCATTATCGTCGTTCGTCATTGTATAGTCATTGAATAGGTACTGACGGTATATTATAAGTCGATGAAACACTATAGATATGCTTGCTATTATATAAAGTAGATACACCACCTAACAATCGGCTATTATGTCGATTCTCTAAATCATTCACACGAGCATCTAAGATTTTCTTAAAGGATATAAACCAATTATTTAAACTAGCAAGAATAGCACCATCTACTATTTAAGCCACTTCAGATGCAAGAACAGGGGTATTGCTAGAATTAGTTGTTACCTTAGATTTGTCATCAACAAGTAATGTAAATTCCTCTTGCTTGATGACGCCTTGCCTTGTCTTCTGGTAACATAAAGCCATCTTTCACCGTAGATCTTCAATTTGAGTCTCAAACACTTAGTGATTAGCTTTCAGCAACTCTCCATATTCTGTCGCCATGATGTTGTCTTTATCAAGTTCAGTGCGAGAGCCCATGGTGGAGAAGTAGAGTTTCAGCAATAGCAACCAAAATCGTTCCCCAACGGAGTCCCAAAAAGTATGTTGGCACAAAAACGTATAAAGCCACACACGTGAGCATCTTGTGTGCAACCCGTAATGGCACCTGGAGATACGTCGCCATAAGAGGTAGATGACGTTGAATGATCAACCGGGAGGGACCCCGTAAGGATAAATACGCGCTGGTTTGTCCTAGATTTGGCAGGCTAGTTAGGACGTCCTCAAACATCGTAGAAACGAGAGACGACAAGTAATTATGAGATTAGAGGAGAACAGACGTGGGATACAGGTAGCAAGAAGGAGGGAAATGTAGAATATAGAGGATAAAGGTAATGGATTGATTTTGACGATTGATTGGTTGATGTTGGTTTTTAATCGGTCTTGGCCCCTTATATTTATAGGAGGGGTAGTCTTACGTCTATAGGGCCCTCTCCACATCCTATTAGGCTTAGAAATCAATTAGCACTCTAAAAACTCCAACCTCAAATAAGAAAACAAGAAAAACTCTAACCGAAATCGGACTCAGGGCTGAAGGTCTTACCGTCCGGACACCTGAGATCAAACCGCAGTTCATTGTTTGGTTAGACCGGCCACACAATGGTGATTGGACCGGTCTTCATGGAGAAGCTCCGGTCTTTTTCAAATTTAACTTAAACTTACTATAGTGCCAAATTTAGATGTCAATAGTCTATATTTATACTGATTACAGGCACTAAGAGTAATAGTATCTCCGAAAAAAAAATGATTTATAGTATTACCTTGACTTGAAGACTGGAGTCATTTAACAATGCTAGCCTGACAAAAGATATAGGAGTACTGTGGCCTTCTTCTCACGTACCTGCTATGCATTATGCTATTCATGCACAATTGTACTACGATGTATATTTTTCGTCTTTTACGTTAAAACAATGGTACATATCGTATTCCTATTGAGCGTTAGACAGATTTGACGTTGTACATGTATTTTTCTCGGTTGATTTGATCTCATGATCCAATTCCAATATGATTGTACCTCTCTCCAAACCTGAATTTCTGAATTGGTTCTCAAGAATAAACACCCATGAGTTAAGCCCACGAATTCGCGTGTGGGCCTATCACAGCGTCTCCTAGGGAAGAAGGGCCGTAGACCGGTCAATATATGGGCCTTACTTGGGCCGTCAGCACGGACCCGTTGCCGTTTTTTTACTGTTACTAATTTAATTTTTTTTAATTTACAAAACTAATTTTTGATCTGGTTAATTTGCAGAAATAGCCTCTTGCCGCCGTGGGCCACGGCGGTATTTAAAAACCGCCGTGGCCTAGGGCGGCGAATGGCCTCCCCGTCAGGCGCGGCTAACGGCGGCCCCCCGCCGTTAGCCGGGGGGGGCCACGTGGGGTTGCCGCCCTCGGGGACGGCGGCGAATGCCCCCCAGGGCGGTTTTTAGCCCAATCGCCGCTCTGGGGGACGGCGGTTTTTAGGCCTCCCCTATATAATCCCTTCGCACACTCGCCGGCGCGTCATTTCCCCCTTCCGCCTCCAGCGTTCGTCCAATAGAGCTGAGGCAAAGGAGGAGCAGTACAGCGGCGAAGCCCTCATGGATTTTTGAGCCGAATCTAGGTATTTTTTTGCTCTCTCTCTGTTACGTAGTCAATTTTTTAGACAAGTGTTAATTAGTACTAGACGCGTAGTGTAATACCCGACATATTATGAAAATATTAACGGTTTGGCATAACCATCGTTAGTGTTAAATTTATTTGACCGTACTAAAAGAACATAGCGGACATGTAGTAAATTGTAGATATTTTAGAAATAAATATGCTCCGCCATGACCATCGTTGATATACGTCATTTCGACATGTTAGATAAACCTAGCGTATAACTTTATTAGCGCTGCTGGGTTAGTTTGTAAAATATAGAAAACGGTAATGGTTTGACTCATATCTATAGCCTTTTTATGGAACGAATATTGATTAGTACAGATTAATAACTGTAGTGAAAATCTTTTTTGTCAACAGAAATTGCAAATAGAGTTGTATTCACGATATATCACGGTGAAGGAAATGTCAGAGAATGACCATATGGGGTAGATTTATCGGAGTTCAACGTAGCACAAAAGGGAATTATAGCTCTAGCTGAGAGAAGTTTTCCTGGAGTTTACAATTGGTTAATGAGGGGATTCGGAGTAGATCCTGAAGTAAATGCAATTACGGTGTATGCACTGGTTAGCTGGGCTGTGGAAGGTTTTTGGTGGGAATTGATGCCAATAGATTCGACGGCCAGCTAGGTATTTTTTGTGGAGAGTGCACTGCAGCGAGGATGGGCACCGAGCATCCTAGTGGTAGTGCATGACAGGGTTAGCATTGATCAGGCTGGTCCAAGTACAGTGGAAGGGCCTGATGAAACAGGGGAGCAAAATGAGGCAGAAGACGAGGGTGCCGGAGAGGAAGGAGGCCAAGAAGACATGGGACCTGGGGGGTTTGCAGATGAAGGGGAGAGACACCCAGGTCTAATACAGGAGATGGAAATTGTAGACTCAGAACTTGAGCATATGGAGGATGATGATTCTTCGGAGGACGATGTATACCCGGCAGAATGGGACAACGAGGACTTCTCCGGACTCGTTGTCTCAGAGGGGCACACCGTGGCATGGGAGTATCGGCAGAATGAAGTGGTGCAAAGCGCTAGATACGCCGAAAAAGCACAGTTGACAGAGGCTGTGAAGATGTGGGCCGTGTCACTTGGGAGGGAGTTCTGGGTATCAAAGTCCACCAGATCAGTGTACGAAGTGAAATGTGCAAGTTCAAGCGATGGATGTCCATGGAGGATGTACGCATCCAGGAAGAAATATGACGACTGTTGGTCCGTGTCAATCGTGACAGAGCACAACTGCCATCTTCCGGGTGTTCAGAAGTACCACAGGAACATATCATCTGCATTCATCGCTTCAGAGCTGTATTATGCTGTTGTGGAGAACCTTCGGTTCGAGCCCAAGTCAATTATCAGGCGTATCGAGGAGAAGTACAAGTACACCATTACATATGCCAAGGCATGGAGGGCCAAACAGAAGATAATTGAAAGGAGATTCGGCAGTTTTGAAGCTTCGTACAATAATTTGCCTCGTCTACTGGAAACCATCTGTGCGAGGAATCCTGGCAGCTACTCCGAAATCAAAAGTTTCCCATCGTTACCAAATCCTGGGCAGAATGTCCTTCAGCGGGCTTTCCTCTCTCTGCAGGCGTGCATGTTTGCATTTCTTCATTGCAGGCCCATTCTCTACATCGACGGCACGTTCCTAACTGGAAAATACAGAGGCCAAATATTGACGGCAATCGGAGTAGACGGGAACAACCAAGTGTTGCCCGTGGCCTTTGCCTTCGTCGAGAGCGAGAGCACAGAGAGTTGGTACTGGTTTCTGAAGCTGGTTAAGGAAAAGGTGGTGGGGATAAGGCCAGATGTATGTCTCATACATGACCGTCATCCTGAGATGCTGCGTGCAATTGAGGAGCTGCGAAACGGATGCGCAGATAAGGGATACCCTCCGGTGTCGTCATGCGTCGTCACGGGCATTCTGAATACATGGTCGGCCACTTCAACCGGTTTTTACATATGCATGTCCCTTATATTTTGACCTGTACGTCTCATAGGGAAATAGACGTACAACAACCTATATAAAAGCACCATCATAGTAGCAGAGGGCCTTCACCTAGGCCCTCGGGCAAACTTCACACCGTTTATGAACTACGGCCACTACCTGCCTCACTAGTTTCCTTTTCTTCTTATAGCAGCATCGAACAATGTCTCCTACACCTCTTTTCATGGAGGATTGCAACTGGCGATATTTAGGTTTCGCTTTGGTACTGCCACCTTGGGCTGAACGCTCGATATGTCTTTGTGGTGACCGTTGCCGGCTACGCGTATCTCATCAGGAGGAGACTTACGGCTGGAGATACTTCGAGTGCGTGCACCAGAGTCCCCAGGTACGTGTTTCAGTCAAGTCTTTGTCATATTCGTTTTTACGCCCACGACTCTTATACCAGGATATTTACCTTAACAAACCGAGGAAAGATATTGCGGCTTCATCGAGTGGATTGACAACGGCAACCCGGAATATGACTACCTCCCGTTAGACGAAAGCATGGCGCAATACATGGCCAGGAGGGCGGAGCATGAACAACGTCTAGAGCTAGAAGGGGCAAACTGGAGAAATCGACCTCTCGGACTACTGCGATGGGAGGACCGTCCAACGTGCACTTGTGGTGATCGTTGCCAGGTCGTCAGATCAAGAAGGCCAGGAACTCTGCGACGCAGAAGTTTTGTTTGTCCGAACATTCTTGACAACGATATCGATGTAAGTTCAAGCCGCACCTTACTTCCTGCAGATAGTTTACCTTCACCAAACGTGACGAATTTACTAATCAAACTCGTCCCACAGGATCCTCCAATGAGGTGTCAATTCAGACAATGGATTGACAATTTCACGCCGTCATATCTATCACGGCACTGGAACATGCAACCAGAATCACCAGCCGACTACAGCCTGCCTAGATCATACCATGAACGAATCGCTCGCTTTTCTAGGAACCAGTGACTAGAACGAGCGAATACATTGTACTGCAAATAATGTAGTATCCCTTGTTGTATTTCGTACTATAGGTGTCGCATTCATCATGCCGCAATGCGAACGGCTCGCATCTAGCTAATATCACTATGCTATTGTACGTGCACTGCGTTAAGTATCGACCGAGTGGATGACGAATAATACAATATATCGTCTTCCAATGTCGAATTAAAAATCATTCAGTACGTACATTTTTGGGGTTAAAAATTAGCAACAAAATTTTTAAATTTGGTAATTTGCAAATGGCTCCAGGGGGCCAAGGCCTGGGCTGGGCAATGGTCCGATCAGGAGGGGGCAACGGTCCGATCGGGGGTATTCGGACGGTCCGATCCCTAGACGGACGGTCCGATCTGGGGCAACGGTCAGTCCGATCAACGGTCTGATCATGTGCATTCTGATGGCCCGATCCCTGGGCGGATGGTCTGATCTTAGGCAATGGTCAGTTCGATCAACGGTCCGATTCAAGGGGCAACGGTCCGATCGGACGATTCGGACGGTCCGATACCTAAGCGGACGGTCCGCACAGGGATCGGACCGTCCAAATCGCCGGACGGTATAACATTCGCCGCCCTGGGGGACGGCAATGCCACGTGGCCCCCCCGGCTAACGGCGGGGGGCCGCCGTTAGCCGCGCTTGACGGGGAGGCCATTCGCCGCCCTGGGCCACGGCGGTTTTTAAATACCGCCGTGGCCCACGGCGGCAAGAGGCTATTTCTGTAAATTAACCAGATCAAAAATTAGTTTTGTAAATTAAAAAAAAAATTAAATTAGTAATAGTAAAAAACCGCCCGTTGCCATCTTCATCAAGGGCGAGTGGGCCGTGGCCGTGTGCTCGCGGGAGGCGTCGCCGGTCGCCTTGCCGCGCCGGTGACTGACCGACCGCCGGCGATGGGGACGAGACAGATGGGGAAAGGGAGGAGGGATTCCGTTCCAGTTCCGGGAATCATATTCTCGCCGGAGGTGCCGTTGCCGTCCCAGAGGCCTCTTCTCCGACGGTCCGCCCACCTTCTGTCGGGGGCAGGGCAGCCGAGCTCGTTCGGTATGACCAGGGTGGTAAGAGGATGCAACTCAAAATTTTCGAATGACTCATGTTCCCCTCATCCAAAATATAAAAACCTTTAGCGTTTTAAATTTTATCTAAAATATAGCTACTTCTTTACCTCATCTCAATCAATCACAATTCACAACCATTCTCGTTTAATTCTTTTTTATATTCTTTGTTATCTCAACCAGAATCACAATCTTCATACATTTTATATTTGGAAAGAAGGGAGTATCTATCTATGCATGCATCGTGTTCTATGTAATTTTTTTTAACACGGTACAAACATACACGCTGTACATGTGTGCACACTTACCCGTATAAATCTACATGTACACCCTACTTCTATGAACACTTCTGCGAGTTTGAGCTGACATCCCTTTAGATAGATGAAGTCATCACAAACGCCTCACCGTCAACATGTCGTCGCTTACCACATCTCTTGATACTAGTAAAGCCACCACAATCGCCTCGCTGTCAATAGTATGTCGTCTACCACTAAAAGAATTAGGTACAAACGTGAGTGCTTGTGCTGACTAGAAGACTCAAATTTAAATAGCTAGGCTCTACCACAACGAATCTAATCAATTGAGCTATGCTCGGTTCACCATGCTATATATATCCTTTTTAATGGTCCTTTTATTTCACTTTTCATTCATATGCAACATCTGTAAGAGTTGTTGGCTTGTGTTTGTCATTGGTACCGTTATTTTATTTTTCATTAATTGCTATATCGATACGAGTTGTTCGCATGTGATTAATCTGCATTTATACTATCCTTTTTAGTTGTACCTTTATTTTATTTTTCATTTGATATGCAACATCAGTCCGAGGTGTTACGCATGTGTTAATCTATATCCATGATATTCTTTATGATGTTACCTTTATTTCTTTTCTCATTATAGGCTTTGTTAGGAAAGCGATAAATAAAAGGGAAAATTACAAAAACCACCTCAAATGTCACTGAGTTTGATATTCTTCTAATAAAATGATTTATTGCAAATGTCCCCTCATAATTTATCTTAGTCTGAGACTCTCCCAATTGCTACTCACACGTTCTTATGTCCGCATACCCACACATGCTGACATGTGCTCTAGGATACCAATATGCTGAGTACCTGGGGATGCCACTCATGACGACCAGACCCTACAACATGATAATATAGCCATGGCATCTCCACTCATAACACCTAGCAGGCCGTTGGATGATGGTGATTACGAGTCTCGCTCTTGGACATTAGAGTCATTAGAAGATGGGCAGTTGCATCTGTCTCATGGGATCCGGCGACAGCTGGTTTCTTCAATAGATTCAAGATGGAAAAGATGAGACTGGTGTGACACTATATTGCTGAGTGGGACGGTGGTCATATAATAAGTGCTAAAATGAGCCATGAGAACGTACAAGCAGTAGCATTAAGACGAGTCTCAAACCATGATGAATTAGGAGTGATGTATTTGCAACAAATTATCTTATAGGGGAAAATCTTAAACTCAGGTTGATATTTAGGGGGTCTATGCAATTTTCCCTAAATAAAATTATACTTGCTAGGTACCATGCATGAAGTTGTGAACCATCTACCAGGTATTTGATTTTAGATTTAGGAAATATCATTGGAATTATGAATGAATATTTATTTTGTCATAAGTAGACTTTTCAGTAGTACCGTTTTAGTAGATACACTATAAAAAACTATTTTTTACGACACCTCCTTTATTTTCACAGCAGACCTAGAAAATGACCCACCTGTAAAAATGGATCGAGGGTTCCCAATCACTGGTCATCTATGAAAATAGATTTTCAGAGGAGGTCACCTAAACCAACCGCCTATGAAAATGACCTCGTTTTCACAGGCGGTCGACTTAAGCGTTCACAGGCAGACCTTTAAATTCAAATTTGATTTTTTAGGCTTGGCTAAAATCAGGGAATTTGAAAGGACTTGATTTGGAGGAGAAAGTTGAGATCCAAAAATTGGTACATAAATAATTCAAAATTCCAAATAACCTCCAAATTCAAAAATTCAAGAATTTTTCAAAAGACTTTTTAAATAAAAATCAGGGTGCCACACATTCTCAAAAATAGGCTTTGCCCAAATGCCATCACCCAAATGGGATTCAATAAAATGCCACCCTCGACCGGTGGGTGTTTGCTATAATGCCATCCTAGACAATATTGCCCTTGGACTCTTCTCTTCCTCCCTCCAGCGTTGGAGTAGCACGCCAGCGACCACACATGCCATGGCCACCGCCAGCTGCAGCAGGTAGCATCTCCAGTGCAGCCTCACCTCCGGCTTCCTCGCCTACCCCGTCGGGCCGCCTCCTCTGGCCGGCGCCGCCTGGTGGCAGTGCCGAGGAAGATGAGCTCCGACTGCTGCCGCTGCTTCTCCTGCTCTGTCGAGGAGGTGGAGACCGCGCCATCGGGGGACGCACTGGTGCTGCAGGAGATCGAGGAGGTGGAGGAGAAGGAAAAGGAGCGAGCTGGAAGAAACGGGAATGGCTGCCACCAGCTGCAGTAGCCGCAGCATCTTCGGTGCTGCCTCACCTCTGGCTCCCTCGTCTACCCCATCGGGTCGTCGCCTCACCGGAGCACCTCCCTACCGCCACCGGAGGTCCAGATCTGTACGCTCCTATGCCTCGCCCCTTTCGTCCCCTTGGAATCACACCACCACGGTGTCATACCTAAAGAGGAGGAGAATGATGATGAGGAGACTTGTGCGGATCCTCTGCCCCGTGCTTGGTGGTGGCCATGGCGTACGGTGGTCACCGGCGAGCTACTCTAGCACTGGAGGAGGAAAAGAAGAGCCCAGGGCAATATCATCTAGGATGGCATTATAGCGAATACGCACCAGTTGAGGGTGGTATTTTATCGAATCCCATTTAGGAAACAGCATTTGGGCGAAGCCCACTTTTGAAAATGGCATAATTCCAAATTTCTCAGCCTTATCGGAGAAGGAGGAGATGGGCCGACGGGCGGTGGAGACGCATGGCGCCGCGTCTGCCCGTCCCTAAGGTCACTGGTACGCCTTCGACCCTGACCCGATTTGCCGTGGGGGCGTATTTGTGTGCCATGGCTCTTGCACGCTGTATGTTCGACGGAAATCCTCCACCAAAATCTTCTTGATTGCTTGTGTTATGCGGCCAAGGTGTCCAGTCTGTGTAGGTGCGTCTAGTTGACGCATAAGTGAGATTGATGCCCTGAGTCCAAATGCTGTCCATGTGTGCCCACTGGCAACTGGTCAGCATGTAGTGCGTTGGTGATTCTGACAAGAACTATACACTTCAGGCTGTAACGCATACAGGATAACTAAAGGAAAGACAAATCAGTTCCACATAGCAAAGCTTGTCCTCATACTGTAGTGAGCATTTTCTGCCCTCGACAGTTATTAGTAAACAAAATGGCGTTCTCTACTGATTACTGACATAGTGTCATAGTGACATACAATGTGTTATTGAAAGAACATACATAACAAGTCTGTTTTCCACGGAACCGATTTCTTTTACAAAATGGTGATTAAATGTTGTCATAGACCACAATGATCTGTGAATGCTAAAGTAAAAATGTTGTACTGGAGCTGCCTATCCAAGATCGTGTAAAACCATTTGTGTTTTGTGATGGAAAATTGGCAAAGAAAATGTAAAGTGCGTGTGTTGACTAACGTGGATTAGCTTGTGGCATCTGTGTCCAAAAATGTCTTATTTGATCTATTTGTGTATAGGTACTTAAGGTCAATTTTTGGTCAACGACGGATTAGGATTAGACTCAGGAGAAGTTTTAGAGATCAGGATGCCGGATGATAAAATTAGATGTAAATGTACACAGTTGATAGACGTCGTGTAGGAAGATTGTCGTAAATCTTGGCGGCACGTGTCAAATTTGCAAAGAAAATTGGAAGAGAAAAAAATATAAGAAGGAGCGGCACATGGTGAATTGCACGGCTTCTACAGTAACCTGAGTACTGTAGCGAGCTCAGATGCATGCGTACTGCGTTGGAGGCTCAAGCAGGCCAGGAGGCCCAGGCGGGGGCCCTGGCTGCCCAGGCCACACCAGCAGCAGGCCGGGAATTTTTAACATTTTTATATTTCTTTATTAAAAGATTTACAAAAGTAGATTTTTGTTTGAAAAATTATAAAAATAGACTCCCACCGCCCTCTGGGAGGGTGATTTGATGACGTGGCTGACGGCCGTCGGCCGCCCGGCAGACGGCCGTTAGTCATTTTGTAGGCGGCTCCCGGGTGCCCAAAAACCGCCCGGGGAGAGGGCGGTTTTTGGGCAACCGGGGGCCGGCCTCCCTCCCCGTGCGCCTCGCCCCCGCCGGCGCCCCTCGCCCGTGCCCGCGCTCGTGCCTGCTGCCCGCGCTCACGCCCCTCGCCCGCGCCCTCGGCCCCGCGCCCACGCCCCTCCCCCGTGCCAGCGCCCGCTGCCCGCGCCCGTGCCCGCGCCCTTGGCCCCGCACCGTTTTGCAGGTGGGCCCCTTGCCGCCCTCTCCCTGGGCGGTTTTTGGGTGCCCGGGGCCGCTGCAAAATGGCTGACAGCCGTTTGCCGGGCGGCCGACGGCCGTCAGCCACGTCATCAAATCGCCCTCTGGAAGGGCGATTTTTAAAAATCGCCCTCCCAGAGGGCAGTGGGAGTCTATTTTTGCAATTTTTTCAAACAAAAATCTACTTTTATAAATCTTTTAATAAATAAATATAAAAATGCTAAAAATTCAGCAGGCCGGCTGGAGGCGGCCGAGTGGCGACCAGGCCTCCCGGCCCAGGGCGCAGAGGCTGTGCAGGCCGGCGGGAGCACGCGGCCCAGGTGGAGGGCAGCTGTGCCTGTACTGGTGGATCGACACTTGGAGCCTCCTGGTTGGACCGGATAGAAGGTTTGGCTTGGAAGGTGATGTGGCACAATCTGAGGCATTGAAAGGAGATCCAATGGCTGCAGTTAGGCTAAGTAGGGGTTAAGTTTTGAGGGCATTTTGGACCTTTCCCATGGGGTAACCAGCCCTAGTTTGTGGCTCTAGGGCAAGGCTAATGTTTAGACTGACATCTTTCCATTAGCTTAGTATCTGTTTTAATTAGGATTAGGAGAGAGAGGGCCATTTTTGATAATCTTTGAGCGGTCTCATTTCTTTTTGTAATTAGGATTAGGAGAGAGAGAGGGCCATTTTTGAGAACCTTTGAGCGGTCTCATTTTGTAAATAATATTTCTAATCAATAAAATAGTTGTTTACTTTTGGATCTTTTGTGCAATTTAAATTTCTGCAATTTAATTTTTCGTAATTTAAATTCCTGTAATTTAAATAGCCGCAATTTACATTTCTGCAATTTAAACACCCGCAATTTAGATTCCTGTAATTTAAATTCATGCACGGGTATTGATTCACATCCTTCAATGTGGAGTGTGTTTCTTCTCCTAATATTTGCTCTATTTGGATCTTATGGCTTGCAATGAGTTGGGAGACAATCACTTCTATGCCTAGTGCAAATCTTATATGATCAAAGTCCTAAAAATGAGCAAGTCTTTTTATTAATTTTTCCGTCCAAAATCTTTTTAGTTTTAGCTCTCTCATAGCTAAATCCAACTAATCAGTGGACGAGTCTTTTGAGTCTAGTTACTTTAATAGCTAGATTCAAAAAGACACTTAATGGCATAGTTTAGTATTTGGGGAAAATTTTGTTAAGCTATATTCACCCCTCTCTATAGCTAATATTGATCCTTCAGATCGAAGCCCTTCCATTTCACATCATACTAAAGGAGAAACCGCAATACATCCCCTCAAAAAAGAAGAAATCAAACTGTGCTGATTGCTCAATGAGAAAACAAAACTAATCATCCAGCAGACCAGCATGAAATCACTTCAGTCATTGGGTGTCTTGCATTCTTCCCTTTGATCATTTTTTTTCTCTGAGCAAGGCATCTGACGTTCTTAAGAATATTACCACTTCTTATCCATTTTGCATGTTCACGCTTCTCCGATCAGTGATTGGGTTGCGAATGTGTTTGTAGACTCACTTTAACCTTTGATTGTTCTACCCTTTGATAGAAAAGAATGTAGGCCTCACATTCTAATACTTTTTCGAACGGAACTTCTTCAATCTTCTCATCATTTGCAAGAAACCATGAATGAGTGTCAATTCTCTCCTGCTTCTGTCCTCCAGTCCTGCTTGCTCTTATGTAGGCAAAATAGTGTCCTTCATCCAACTTTCGACCTTCGTGCACAATTACAGCAACAAGGCAATATTTGTACTCGTCATTGTCCACATATCTGAACATTACAGAAAAGAATAATGATTAGACATATATATTTTTTGAAAAGGTTATCACTAATGTTATTGGCATTAGGATCTTATCGCAGATCCAATACAATATTGGATCACTATTGAAAAAATATGAGCTATGTTATATTGGACTAAGTAGAAGTATCAATACCTAGTGTCCATGTATTCTGTTATATCCAGTGTCTCCTGAAAGCTCACATGTTCTTCCAACTTGGCTAACCCATCATTGTGAACAAATTTGAATCTCTTTAGCTGAATGGTTACTACCGGTGGTGCCTTTTTAATGTGATATTTTATTGTTGCCACTCTTCTTATGTTTTTTTCCTCTGATTTGCTGTGGTATTGATCCATTTGGCACTTCTTGTGTGCTTCTGCATTCCAACTTGGGGCAACGTGCACAAGTAAATCTGCCATACACTAGCCAGGATCTCCCAGCAACTTTTTTCACTCTCATGATCAATGAGTTCGTTTGCCAGTTTTGCACCGTTCTGCACTACATTTCTATTATAATCTGAATTTCTGCTATCCTGGGAAGCTTCGTCCATCACCATCTTGTACCTCGTCTCTAGTGAGTCACAGCCTTTCAAAACTTGCTGAGCATCCTGCATGGTGTCTTCGAAGACTCACTTCGGCACAAGAAAGCTGTCAGGCAGCAAGTCAGGCTTTTCAACAACCAGATATGCACAATACCGTGACAAGCTATTCGCCACTATGTATCCAGTCCTTAAGTCACCGTTAAGGATCTTTTCGTTCACAAGATATGGTTGGGGAGAGCAACAGCAGCACCGGTAGAAACTAGTCAGGTATAACAAGGCAGAAAGCGGGAACCCTGGGCTGCTTAAGTTAATGCCACGGTCACTTGCAAACTTGATCTCACAAAGGTTGGTCGCAATGTGCCACACCAGAATGATATGTGAGGATGTTGGTAGCTCAAAGCATGCCCATCTGTACCGTTTTCTTGGGTCAGCCTCGAGCGTTGGGACGATATCGGACAGATGATCATGTGTGAGGTCCAGGGAGCCTAGTGTTTTTAGGATTGCATGCTTCACAGATTCTGGAATCTTGATGTGTTCCTCGAATTTTGTACCCTCTTCTTTCTTTCGAATTGCCCCAGTAGAGATTGTGTGGACGAGGTTCCAGACTGATGGACTGTCGTCATATGATTGCAAGAAGGCGTGTTGATCAATGACTCCATGCCACCGGTGGTGGACAATCTTAGATGTCAAAAAGGAGCCTATGAATTTCTCCACAAGGCTATTCCTCATACACCTGCATACCTTCTGGACGTATGAGCATGCAAGGAGTAATCTTGTCCAATCTGATAGTAAATATGAGACCATCTCCCAGATCTCCTTGAACATCATTAAGAACATGAAGAGCCAGGTGATGACCATATCGACGCGGACTCCATGTATTGTATGAGTAACTTCGTCCTTGTTGGAATTGTACGCACGAGGAATGTCAACAGAAAGCTAACAGGTGACCGCGAAGGTTGCAACAGACACAGTGACACTGAGGTAGAGTGAGCAAAGCCCGCCCAGAAGATCATCGGCAAGTGGGTGTTGAAGTAGTCATTGATGAAGGCTATCTCCATCTCCATGATCCCAAATACCCGGTCAGCCTGTTCCTTGATCCTAAACATGACTAGATTTCTTGTTATAGGAATGCTTTCTTTATGCAGCTTCACATCTTCGAGCCTGCACCGAAGCAGCCTAGACAAGGAGAAGGCCAATGACAGGTCCTTAAATTTTTCTCCATCGGTGCTGCTTAGTAGGGCACCATTGCATCGCCATATCTTTTTTTTTGAAACCCCAAAACGGGGTGTGTATATATTATCAGTAAAGGAAAACACTGTACAGGAGCTAAAGCAGCTCAGGGATTAAAAGGAAAAGAAAGGAAAAAAAGGAACAAATCATACTAAGCATGCCTAGAAGCTTAGCCGACTACTCCCGGTTGTTTGTTCTGCTAGAGTGTGTTTAGAGTACATTCGAAAGCCCTTTCGCCCCCCTGCCTTCCAAATCCATAGGTCTTCACTTATCCAGCTGATGATCCCTTGAATCGGTGAGAATTCGTTTTGGAAGATTCTTTTATTTCGCTCCTTCCAGATTTCCCACATTATTAGGACGAGCAGTGATTTGATCCCTTTTTTCTTCCTCTTGCATGTCTGCCGCACTCTATCTTTCCACCAATCTAGAAGTGACATGTTCTACCTCCAACTATATGGTCTAAGTTGGGGGCATTATAGCCTTCTCCCAATGGTGTCCCAAATGCTCATGGTAACAAGGCATTCATTGAAGAGGTGGTAAGACGTTTCCAAGTTTCGGCCGCATAGCTAGCAGAAGTAGCAATTTGGCCATCCCAGGAGTTGTAGCCTATCTGCCGTCCAAATCCGGTTCTGCAATTGGAGCCAGCTGAAAAGCTTGCATTTTGGGGGGGCCAGACTTTCTAGACTAGCGGTGCTGCTTCTGAGGTGATGGAACCTGCAAACTATAGGTGGTACGCCGACTGTGCAGTGTAGTCCCATGAGGCTGTCCATTTCCACCTTATTGAGTCTCGAGTTCCTGGGCTGAGGGTGGTGCTTGCCTGGCAAAACTGCTCAACCACGGAGAAGAACTCAGCCACTAGGGGCAAAGTCAGATTGTGCCTAACGTCGTCAACCCATTTCTCTCCTAGGGCCTCACTAACTGTTCTGCTCTTCCTCTTGGCATGCTTGTATAAGTTTGGTGAGATCATTCTAAGCGGGATTGAGCCAGCCTATGTTGATTCCCAGAAAGAAGCCTTCTTCCCATCCCCTAGGGTGACCTCGGTTGAAATCGCAAATAAGTCCTTGTCCTGTTGATCACAAGGCATGGGCATTCCTATCCAAGGTTTAGAGGGGCAGCACCATTCATACCACAACCAACGCAGTCGTAGTGCTCTCCTTGTCTTGTATAAGTCCGGGATACCTAGCCATCCGAGCTTGATTGGCATGCAGACCTTTGTTCAGGCCACTTTGCATTTTTTTTCCCCCATGGAAGGTCTCATCTCCAGCCCATAAGTACCTGCGCCGTGTCTTGTCTAGATCTTGGATGAATTGCTTGGGTGGTTTTATCATTGTCATTAGGTAAACTGGCAGGGAGCTTAGAACAGACCTAATCAGAACCCTCCTACTAGCTAGGGTTAGCAGCTTTCTCTTCTACCCTGCCAAATGTGCCCTTGCTCCATCGAGAATGTATTGCACTTGCACCTTGCGTAATCTGTTCAGAGTTAGGGGCAGGCCCAAATAGGTTATTGGGAAATCCTTTCTTTCTTTGGTAAAAGGCAGATCATTGCTTTGTTTATGCTTTCAAAATTGCCACCAGAAAGGGAGTGGAACTTCTCCAATGCTTCCATGATATCATCCTTGATTACCCCCCAACATGCCTTGTAGAAAACCCCGGTGAAGCCGTTAGGTCTAGGCGCCTTCTCTACCGGCATCTGTTGTATGGCCGCCCATACTTCTTCCTCGGTAAAAGGTAAGTCTAGATCTGGAGCTTGGATTTGAGGCAATTGTAGCTGTTCCTAGTTAAGGTCACATGTTCTCTGTAACTTGCGCCCATCATGGACGAAAAGTGATCATACATAGCCTTTGCTTTATCTTTGTGGTTAACAAGTACTGTACCATTGGACTGTAGCTTGTCAATGAAGTTCTTTCTCTTCCTAGAGTTCGTTCGGAGATGGAAGAACTTTGTATTTGCGTCTCCCTCTTTTAGCCAGACCATTCTTGAACTTTGCCTTTTCATGGCCTTTTCTACTGCCACCAAGCCAAGGATCCGAATTTTGAGGTCCTTTATGAGGTTGTTTCTAGAGTAGTTAAAGTCCTTTTCTCCTGTGCTATATCCAGCCGAAGGATCAACTCTTGGACAATATGGAATTGTAGCCAGCTGTCACTAAGGATTCCATTGCTCTAGGCTCTAAGAGCCTTTTCCGTCCCTTTTAGCTTCTGGCTCAGTCAGTGCACCGGGTGAAGACCTGCCACTGGTTTCCTCCAGGCTGAAAGCACCACTTCCAGGAAACCTGCCAGTTTTGGCCAAAAGTTCTCGAAGTGAAACGTTGGACTTCTTTTTGGACCAACTAGGGGATAGAGAAGTAGGGGACAGTGGTCGGAGAAGGAGGTCAAAAGAGCCTCAAGCCTGTGTGCTTGGAAAAGCATATCCCCATCGCTGTTGCAAAGCATTCTGTCTAGTTTATCAAAAATTGTAGACTCTCTCTCATTTCTCCAAGTGAAAAGCCTGTTATACAATCTGATATCCCTGAGTTCACATCTATGTAATGTGTCTCCGAATTGCCCCATCAACCTTCTATTCAAATTTAAATTGCTTTTGTCCCTTGCTTCATAAATCTGATTGAAATCTCCCAGGACCAACCAAGGGAGGGAACCAGATGGTGAGAGATCGCGGATCTCTTGTAGGAAAGATGACTTCTCACTGTCCTCTGTTGGACCATAGACATTGGTGAGGAAAAATGAGTTGCTAGAATGGCAGGGACTAAACTTAACAGAGATAGAGAATTGTCTGATATCTGGGGGCCCAGCAACAACTTTGGTACTGTCCCAGAAGATGGCCGCCCCACCCCGTACTCCATCAACCAGCAGGTATACAAAAGTCCTGTAGCCTATGTCCTCCAATTTCCACTGCTAGCCGCTGGTCAAATTGTGCCAATTTTGTTTCCTGTATGCACAAAATGGTGGCTTGGTTTGTCTGTGCTAGCTCACGAACCGTCTCCCTCCTTGCTAGGCCATTAAGGCCTCTCACATTCCAACATAGCACTTTGAGATCATTCATTGCACAACAAAGAAACTACTACAAGGACTTTGTTAAAAGTCGAAGTACCATCATAACCATAAAAGGAGCGTACACTACTCCCACAAGAGGCACAAACATAGCAGCCTGCAGAAACTAGCAACATATCTCACACTAATCTGATAGGGGGCAAAGCCAACATAATTCTGAGAGGAGGCTTAAGGCCTGCAGCCACTAGGAGGACTACAAAGAACCAAACTAACATATGAACTAAAACTAGCGGCGTGAAGCACCCAACTTGCAACCTACAACGAAGATAGCCTAACATTGTAGAAGACTAGAACCAGCAACTTTTCACCCATGAGGTAGAGTCAGACGGCTGCCAGGTTGGAGCCACCATCGCCGCCAAGGTCCGACGGGATCGCCGCCTCCCTGTCAAGGCGGGTAAGACTACGCAGGCCGGCAACGACGTGTGGGGGCAGAGGTAGGTCGAAGGTCCGCACATATGCCGCCACCACTGCGTTGTCCACTGCCTCCTCTGACTCGAAGGTCCCTGGCACCCGCATGAGACGGAGCTGCGCACGCTTGGAGACCGGGACATACGACGGGCATGCGGCTTGCCTCTTGCTGTACCTCGTGGCCACCTTTTTTTCCTTGGTCTGTGTGGGGGGGCCGGGCCGCCTCCACCAAGGCGGAAGCCCACCACGCAAACAGTACCCGATCCCTGGATCAGTAGTCAGATACACACATAGTCATCGGTGATACAAACTCAGAGTACACTAAACATTAGATACATAATAGAGTACATATAATACAAAGGTTTCCATCCAGGACAGGCCCTAGATGGACAACGGCAAAACATGGTAACTAGCGAGATACAACACAGACAGGGCGGAAGCAGGGGAGGAAAACTACTCGGCGATGGAACACGACGATACCACATGCTTGGTTGGGAACTAGGCCTGAAACCTTAGAAGTCCTCGTAGTCGGCATGGTCCTGGAAGAACTCGGCAGCAGTTGGGTCGTCGCCTTCTTCTTCAAAACCTAGTATGATATATATACAAATATAAGAACAAGGGTGAGTACTTTCGTACTCAGCAAGCCGGGGAAAAGGTGCCATGTCGATTAGACGAAAGGGGCTAAGAATCTTATTTGCGAAAATAGCCTTTAGAAACATTTTGCTTTTCAAATACTAGTGTGTCCAATTTTTAGTTGTCGGAAAGAGACTCACGCCTCGATCCATTCCGCAAGTTGCTTTTCAACAACTCACCACATAATGAATCATGTATTTCCATTTTCATCTTCCGGTGATTAACCGAGTGACCATACAACTCGGCTGTCACCCGAGTGGCTTCGACCACTCCTTAGGTCTGTTACTTCTCCTGAGTGGCTTCGACCACCCGTTGACCCTGAGACTCGGCTACAACCAAATCTCAACTATCTCTTTTAGCAATTTCCGCCTTCAACCGGTTATATTCGCTACACTGGCTACAACCAGTTAGCTTAAACTTTGCTACCCTGGCTACAACCCGGGAGCCTGCTCTATATCGTCTTCTGGCTACAACCCGAAGACTTACTCCTGTTATCTTTCACACACTTGCTTATGGTGCTGCAATACCCCGGGTCACACAGACCCGTTTCTGGCCACTCAGGCCTTCCGTTTGCCACTCGGCAACTCTAGTCACGATTCTCTTCCCATCAATCACTTTTGCAAATCATTGGCAAACAATTCTATGCTATGGGAATCACCTTACATCGCCCTTAACCGTGGGCACGGCTGTTAGAACAGTTCAGCTAAACTCTGCAGAGGGTGTACACTTTACCCAAATGACACGAAACTTACACTGAGTACTGGCCGGTATCGGAAGTTCGTGACAAGGCCATTTCCAAAGCCAGTCTAGGGTTACCCAATGCCAGCAGAAGGATCCACACAGGATCAATGCTTCAGGTCGGCTCCAACCACCGTCAGCACCAGGGTTCATGAGCCACAACTCAGATGAGTCCACTCCAGTCGGCACCAGACTTCCCTAAACCTACAATTTACTCGGCCAGAGGCAGCCCATACTACCCGTATGGTTGTACTGTAAAATGCTCGGATGCAATTCCCAAAGAAAACGGTCCTTATTGATAATACATAGCCAGGCCACACAGGCACTGTCTCTGTACATCAAGGTTTTCTCAAACTTTATTTATTTTCATAAACACGCCGATACGCAAAGTACCGGGTTTTCAAACAGTTGAGCAAAAACCAATGTTTCCCAACGACAATACAATCGTTGCAGGGCTAGGCCATTCTACTCAGCATTCATATCCGTAGATAGGATGCCAACGTGCCATTGGTGGGGCTATCAAGGGAGAAATACATCAACATCCTACCAAAATAAGTGCGACTACTGGGTAGGTCCATCGGTTGCGCTCGCAAACCGAGGCCGATCAATTTAAAGTGTAATCTAAGCATGCATATTTTGCAAACAACATAATTTTGCATATATAGGAGGCAATATGATCAAAGGGGCTTGCCTTGTTCCAGCGGAAGATCTTCCTTGGCGAAGACGGCTTCTGGATCGTCCACCGGTTCAGGATCTAAACAAGCAAAAAAGATAATTACTGATACGCTGAAAAGAGGTAAAACACTAGGAAAAGAACATCGCGGTAGTCGGCTGCAGAAAGGTAGCAGTTGGCTAAGGATGGATGGTAGATGGATGAAGGTGGCGGCTGAGTTAAGGTTGCAGACTGGGCAACAAGGCTCACCGGTTAGGAACTCCGGATGGTAGACTAGCTCAGCGATGGAGCTAGGGAAACAGGAAACGGCTCCGAGGCTGGGGAGGAGGAAGACGATGATTTACCGGAGACGGCCGGGTTGCAAAATAGGGGAAAGAAGAGGCACGGATGGCCTTATATAGCCGGCGTGCGAAGCTGGGACACTGCGGTGCTGGGCAACGGATAAAGAAAAGGAGTCACGATAAGCTGACAAGGCTACAGCGAGCTGGCTGGGGCGATGAGACGTCGATGCAGAGTTTGACTTAGGGATTGGGCGTAGCCAGGGAGTTGGTGGGTACTGTAGCGGCGATGAGACACTCAGGTCGTGGCAAGGACGGGTTGGAGGGATTTGCAGACAGAGCCTCTGACTAACCATTGGTCCAAGCATGTTCCTTGCGGTGCGGCGGGCTATTGTCCGTTGGTCCAAGCGAGGTTGTGGGTAGGTGGAAGTTGGATCACGTCACCGCTTCTGCAGTCGGCGTCCAACGGGAGGGGCGTGGAAAACATGGCTGCGGTGCAACTTGGTGAGGCGATGAGACAGCACGTCCGTTGATGAGGCAAGGTGTCGTGAGCTTGACCGGATCAGGGCAGGTCGGGGAAAAGATAACGGTAAGGCCGAACAGGTTAACAAGGTAGTCAGCAACTTCAAAGGTTTACTCGGCAGCAAAGATGACCGAGTGGAACAAGGAAAAAAAGGCAAGATACAGGAACTGAGTAGGAATCTACTCGGCACAAGGGGAAAAGCAGTCGGCTAGCCAGGGAGAGAAAAACTGGGGCACAACTGAACGGGATTAGAGAGGAGTTAGAATTCAGAAAAAACAAATTCCAACAGGGAAACGAAAAACGGGTCATTACAAACCTACCCTCCTTAACAGAATCTCGTCCCGAGATTCCGCTACTTGGTGAAGAGCTTCGGATACTCGGCTCGAAGGAAATCTTCTTGTTCCCATGTAGCTTCATCCTCAGAATGGTTACTCCATTGCACTTTGCAGAAACTGACCGTCCTTCGTCTGGTACATCTGTCCTTTTTCTCTAGAATCCGAAGTGGGCGTTCTTTATACGTGAGGTTGCGTTGCATGTTGATTACTTCCAACGGGACTTGTTCTTCAGGGATGCGAAGGCACTTCTTCAACTGGGATACATGAAACACGTTGTGGACGTCAGAGAGTTCTGCCGGTAACTCTAGTTGATACGCCACCGTTCCGCGCCTGGCAATGATAGGATACGAACCGATGTAACGAGGCGCTAGCTTTCCACCCATTCCAAATCTCTTGATTCCGCGTAGAGGTGATACTCGGAGATAAACTTGGTCACCTATTTGAAACTCAAGCTCTCGTCTTCGATTATCGGCATAATTCTTCTGTCGGGATTGGGCCACCTTCAAGCGTTCTTGGATAACCTTAACTCGCTCTTCCGCCTCTTTCAAGATATCGGGCCCAAAGACCATCTTTTCTCCCACGTCTGTCCAACAGAGTGGAGTTCGACATTTGCGTCCATACAAGGCTTCATTAGGGGCCATCTGAATACTAGCTTGGTAGCTGTTGTTGTATGAGAATTCGGCATATGGCAGACAGAGAGACAGAGATCCCAGGTTCCTTCGAAATCCAAGGCGCAGGCTCTCAGCATATCTTCCACAATCTGATTTACTCTCTCAGTTTGTCCATCCGTCTGGGGGTGATATGCGGTGCTAAAATTAAGATTAATGCCCATTGCTTCATGCAACTTTTGCCAAAAGTGAGAGGTGAATTGGGTTCCTCGGTCAGACACGATCTTCTTCGGGACACCGTGTTGGCAGATAACTTTGGTCAAAAACAACTCAGCTAGCTTCTTAGCCGAATAGGTGGTCTTGACGGGGAGAAAGTGGGTGACCTTGGTTAGCTGGTCCACTATTACCCAGATGGAATCATGTCCTGCTGGAGTTCTAGGCAAACCAGTTATGAAATCCATTCCTATTTCTTCCCATTTCCACTCGGGTATCTTCAGGGGCTGAAGCAATCCAGCTGGCTTCTGGTGCTCTGCTTTAACTCTCTGACAAATGTCACAAACTACGACATACTCGGCAATATCTTGTTTCATTCCAGACCACCAGTAATGATCCTTGATATCCTGGTACATCTTAGTACTTCCTGGGTGGATGGAATAAGCGGATTCATGGGCTTCTCTCAAAATCAAATCTCGAATTTCTTTTTGACCGGGTACGCAAATGCGTTTTCCAAACCAGACAGTCCCTTTATCGTCAATAGAGTACTCGGACTTTGGTCATGTTTTCCTTGATAACCCTGATTTCTTCATCCTCTTTTTGAGCTTCACGGATTTGATCCTCCAATGTAGGTTGAATCATCAAAGTTGCTAGGGTCCCTGGCTTAACCACCTGTATCCTTAGCCTTTCCAATTCTCGGCTTAACTCGGGTAGAGAGGGCAAGTCCAGGATGGCATTGCAATGGACCTTCCGACTTAGGGCATCGACAACAACATTTGCCTTTCCAGGGTGGTAATGTATTCCAAGGTCGTAGTCCTTGATTAATTCAAGCCATCGTCTTTGTCTGAGATTGAGCTTAGTCTGAGTGAATATGTACTTCAGGCTTTTATGGTCAGTATAGACCTCACATCGATTCCCAATCAGGTAATGTCGCCATATCGTTAAGGCATGCACTACTGCCGATAACTCTAGGTCATGTGTAGGGTAATTCATCTCATGCGGCCTTAGCTGTCTTGACGCATAAGCGACCACTCTTCCTTCCTGCATAAGCACACAGCCTATGCCTAGTCGGGATGCATCACAATACACCTCAAAATCTTTCTTGATATCCGAAAGGATCAACACAGGTGGGGTAGTTAGTCTTTCCTCATTCCTGGAAACTTTTCTCACAAGCATCATTCCACTCAAACTTCCTTTCCTTCTTCAGCAATTCTGTCATCGGTTTGGCGATTCTTGAGAACCCTTCAATGAATCTCCGGCCAAACCTAGGAAGGTTCTCACCTCGGTGACCGTAGTCGGGGGTTTCTAAGAAAGCACATCTATTACTTTTCCCGGATCCACTTCTACTCCTTGGGCAGTAACAATGTGACCTAGGAAAGCAACTCGGTCTAGCCAGAACTCACACTTCGAGTACTTGGCATACAATTGGTGTTCCCTTAGCTTTCCCAGAACCATTCTCAATTGTTCGGCATGTTCTTGCTCACTTTTAGAGTAGATTAAGATATCATCTATGAATACCACAACAAACTTGTCGAGATAGTCCATGAATATCTTGTTCATGAGGCTCATGAAGAAGGCTGGAGCATTAGTGAGTCCGAAGGACATCACTGTATACTCATATAGACCATAACGGGTTGAGAAAGCTGTCTTGGGTATATCCTCAGGTCTAATCTTCAGCTGATGGTATCCTGATCTTAAGTAAATCTTGGAGAAAATTTTAGCACCTTGCAGCTGGTTGAACAAATCATCAATCCTAGGCAACAGGTACTTATTCTTGATGGTTACCTCATTCAGTGCGCGATAATCAACACACATTCTCTTTGTCTTGTATTTCTTTTCCACTAAGAGCACTAGAGCTCCCCAAGGTGATGTGCTAGGTCGCACGAAATCTAGAGCCTTAAGTTCTTCTATCTGTTTCTTCACCTCGGCTAATTCCTTAGCTGCCATTCTGTAGGGTCTCTTGGATATTGGTGCTGTGCCGGGTAACAACTCTATGGAAAACTCAATCTCCCGGTCAGGGGGCATTCCGGGTAAACTGTTTGGAAAGACATCAGGGTACTCATTAATCACCGGTACTCCTTCCAAAGGAATGGCCTGCACAAAACTCAGGAGAGACTGGTCTTTAGGGTTTTCAGGTGGGGAAAACTTCACTTCCTGTCCCAGGGGGCACTGCAGGGTTATAGTGCTGGTCGCACAGTCTATCCGACCTTTATGTTTGGCTAACCAGTCCATACCTAGAATCAAATCCAAGCCTTGTGATTCCAGGATAATAAGGTTGGCTGCAAAACTAACCCCTTCAATTACCAGGGTAACCCTTGGGCAAGATTGGTCTGACCTAAACTCCTTGCCAGGGGAGTGTATGATCAAAGGTACCCTAAGGCCTTGAGTTTCCCAACCATATTTATCCACAAAAGCTTGAGAAATAAAGGAATGCGATGCTCCTGAATCAAACAAAACAACTGCAGGTATGGAATTGACAAGAAACGTACCCATCATGACATCCGAAGCTTCTTGAGCTGTCTTCGACTGGATGTGGTTGACACGGCCTCGTCCAAAAGTCGGCGTGTCATGGGAGGCATGTCCACTTGCCTGCGTAGTCGGCTATCCCCGACTGAGCACAGGGGCTCTTGTAGTGCTGGTGTTGGAGCGTCTAGGAGCTGCAGGAGCTTGCTTCTGAGGACAGTGACGGGCGAAGTGTCCCAACTCGTTACAATTATAACATCGGCTCCCTGATGTACTCGGGGTGCTTCTCTGCTATAGGCTGACTGGGGTAGAGTGGCTCACACCGGTACTTGTACTGAAGGTTCGAGATTGAACAGATGGAGCTGGGCGGGAAGCAGTCGGGCGAGACATATGCCCTTGGAACTGGGGTGGAGCAAATTGACGGTGAGGATTGGGGAGTTTGGGCCTGGAATGCGGACCACCAGGAGTCTGCATCTGAGAGGCTTTGCGCTTGCGAAAGACCTCGATTTCCTTCCTAGCGTCTTCAACCACTAGAGCTCTGTTGATCATGTGCTGAAAGGTAGGGAAATCATGAGCAAGGAGCTGAATCTTCATTGCCACATTCATTCCCGTCAGAAATCTCCTGATCTTCTTCTTGTTCGTGTTCACTTCCTCGGGCGCATAACGGGCCAGGTGATTGAATCTGCTCAGGTTCTCGCTGATGCTGAAATGTCCTTGCTTAAGATTGTTGAACTCTTCTCTCTTTATGTCAATTACTCCCTCGGGGACATATGCAGCTCTGAAGGCTTCGGCAAACTCGGGCCAAGCAATGTTAGCGGCATCCTGATGGGCAGCACAGTAGTTCTCCCACCAGCTGGCAGCGGGGCCTCGAAGCTGATGTGCAGCAAACAAGGTTTTCTCAAGGGGTGTGCATTGCACTAGGTTCAGTTTTCTGTCTATGTCCTTCAGCCAGTCGTCAGCCTTCACTAGCTCGGCGGTCTGTGAGAACTCGGCCGGACGGGACCTCAGGAAGTCGGCAAGCTTGGAGCGGCCATGGGCTTGTGCTGGTTGAGCTTGGTGAAAAAGGGGCTGTAAGGCGGCCAAGTTTTGAGGAATGCCTTGCAAGATCTGCGTCTGGATGGCCATAAGCTGCTGCGGGTCTACCGGAAGCTGAGGGGGTTGAGGCAATCCTCCATGGTTGGTGGCTACAGCGGCAGAGGTACCAGGGCCAACTGCACGGCCATTACCGGACATCCGATCATGAGTCTGCTTTACTTCTTGCTCATTTACTGCAGGAGGCACGTTGTTGTGGGCTGGAACTTGGTCTTCATAACCTAGGCGAGCTGGAGCATGAACATTGCGACGTTGACGTCCTGCCATCTGATCCTAGAAAAGGGGCAACCAAGGGAGAAAGGCTCAGAAAGGTATTGGCATTCAGATAGATAGAACAGACAAGGGAAACAACCAGAACACCATGATGGAATCGAGCAGCAAACCAGGAGATGCACTCGGGAACTCAGAAACAAACTCGGAAACTCGGCTTCGGCGAAGGGTGATCGATAGGGCAGAGCACTAAACCTTAAGGGTTGACACCAGAGCTATGCACAGGAGCCAAAGGTATTTTGGATAGCCAAGAGTTCTAGAGATATTTTCAAAATCTTCCACGGTAGGAGAAGATGACTGGGCAATCCCTAGCTTCTGCAAATAATATAGTTTTCAAAATAAGATCTCTAAGGGCATCTACACCCGTAGGGTTTCGCTCCTAGGGCCAACCTATGCTATGATACCACCTCTTGTGGGGGGCCGGGCCGCCTCCACCAAGGCGGAAGCCCCCCACGCAAACAGTACCCGATCCCTGGATCAGTAGTCGGATACACACATAGTCATCGGTGATACAAACTCAGAGTACACTAAACATTAGATACATAATAGAGTACATATAATACAAAGGTTTCCATCCAGGATAGGTCCTAGATGGACAACGGCAAAACAGGGTAACTAGCGAGATACAACACAGATAGGGAGGAAGCAGGGGAGGAAAACTACTAGGCGATGGAACACGACGATACCACAGGCTTGGTTGGGAACTAGGCCTGAAACCTCAGAAGTCCTCGTAGTCGGCATGGTCCTGGAAGAACTCAGCAGCAGTCGGGTCGTCGCCTTCTTCTTCAAAACCTAGTATGATATATATACAAATATAGGAACAAGGGTGAGTACTTTCGTACTCAGCAAGCCGGGGAAAAGGTGCCATGTTGATTGGACGAAAGGGGCTAAGAATCTTATTTGCGAAAACAGCCTTTAGAAACATTTTGCTTTTCAAATACTAGTGTGTCCAATTTTTAGTTATCAGAAAGAGACTCACGCCTCGATCCATTCCGCAAGTTGCTTTTCAACAACTCACCACATAATGAATCATGTATTTCCATTTTCATCTTTCGGTGATTAACCGAGTGACCATACAACTCGGCTGTCACCCGAGTGGCTTCGACCACTCCTTAGGTCTGTTACTTCTCCCGAGTGGCTTCGACCACCCGTTGACCCTGAGACTCGGCTACAACCAAATCTCAATTATCTCTTTTAGCAATTTTCGGCTTCAACTGGTTATATTCGCTACATTGGCTACAACCAGTTAGCTCAAACTTTGCTGCCCTGGCTATAACCCGGGAGCCTGCTCTATATCGTCTTCTGGCTACAACCCGAAGACTTACTCCTGTTATCTTTCACACACTTGCTTATGGTGCTTCAACACCGCGGGTCACACAGACCCGTTTCTGGCCACTCAGGCCTTCCGTTTGCCACTCGGCAACTCTGGTCACGATTCCCTTCCCATCAATCACTTTCGCAAATCATTGGCAAACAATTCTACGCTATGGGAATCACCTTACATCGCCCTTAACCGTGGGCATGGCTGTTCGAACAGTTCAGCTAAACTCTGCAGAGGGTGTACGCTTTACCCAAACGACACGACACTTACACCGAGTACTGGAGGGTATCAGAAGTTCGTGACAAGGCCATTTCCAAAGCCAGTCTAGGGTTACCCAATGCCAGCAGAAGGATCCACACAGGATCAATGCTTCAGGTCGGCTCCAACCACCGTCAGCACCAGGGTTCACGAGCCACAAGTCAGATGAGTCCACTCCAGTCGGCACCAGACTTCCCAAAACCTACAATTTACTCGGCCAGGGGCAGCCCATACTACCCGTATGGTCCTACTGTAAAAATGCTCGGATGTAATTCCCAAAGGAAATGGTCCTTATCGATAATACATAGCCAAGCCACACAGGCACTGTCTCTGTACATCAAGGTTTTCTCAAACTTTATTTATTTTCATAAACACGCCGATATGCAAAGTACCGAGTTTTCAAACAGTTGAGCAAAAACCAATGTTTCCCAACGACAATACAATCGTTGCAGGGCTAGGCCATTCTACTCAGCATTCATATCCGTAGATAGGATGCCAACGTGCCATTGGTGGGGCTATCAAGGGAGAAATACATCAACATCCTATCAAAATAAGTGCGACTACTGGGTAGGTCCATCGGTTGCGCTCGCAGATCGAGACCGATCAATTTAAAGTGTAATCTAAGCATGCATATTTTGCAAACAACATAATTTTGCATATATAGGAGGCAATATGATCAAAGGGGCTTGCCTTGTTCCAGCGGAAGATCTTCCTCGGCGAAGACGGCTTCTAGATCGTCCACTGGTTCAGGATCTAAACAAGCAGAAAAGATAATTACTGACACGCTGAAAAGAGGTAAAACACTAGGAAAAGAACATCGCGGCAGTCGGCTGCAGAAAGGTAGCAGTCGGCTAAGGATGGATGGCAGATGGATGAAGGTTTATCGTAGGCGGCTGAGTTAAGCTTGCAGACTGGGCAACAAGGCTCACCGGTTAGGAACTCCGGATGGTAGACTAGCTCAGTGATGGAGCTAGGGAAACAGGAAACGGCTCCGAGGCTGGGGAGGAGGAAGACGATGATTTAGCGGAGACGGCCGGGTTGCAAAACAGGGGAAAGAAGAGGCACGGATGGCCTTATATAGCCGGCGTGCGAAGCTGGGACACTGCGGTGCTGGGCAACGGATAAAGAAAAGGAGTCACGACAAGCTGACAAGGCTACAGCGAGCTGGCTGGTGCGACGAGACATCGATGCAGAGTTTGACTTAGGGATTGGGCGTAGCCGGGGAGTTGGTGGGTACTGTAGCGGCGATGAGACACTCAGGTCATGGCAAGGACGGGTTGGAGGGATTTGCAGACAGAGCCTCTGACTAACCATTGGTCCAAGCATGTTCCTTGCGGTGCGGCGGGCTATTGTCCATTGGTCCAAGCGAGGTTGTGGGCAGGTGGAAGTCGGATCACGTCACCACTTCTGCAGTCGGCGTCCAACGGGAGGGGCGTGGAAAACATGGCTGCGGTGCAACTTGGTGAGGCGATGAGACAGCACGTCCGTTGATGAGGCAAGGTGTCGTGAGCTTGACCGGATCGGGGCAGGTCGGGGAAAAGATAACGGTAAGGCCAAACAGGTTAACAAGGTAGTCAACAACTTCAAAGGTTTACTCGGCAGCAAAGATGGCCGAGTGGAACAAGGAAAAAGGCAAGATACAGGAACTGAGTAGGAATCTACTCGACACAAGGGGAAAAGCAGTCGGTTGGCCAGGGTGAGAAAAACTGGGGCATAGCTGAACGGGATTGGAGAGGAGTTAGAATTCAGAAAAAACGAATTCCAACAAGGAGTCGAAAAACAGGCCATTACAGTCTGTCCTTGCCGCCTGGATGCTGACGGGGTCGGAGGGATGGAGAGTAATGGCGGCTGCAAGGGAGCAAAAAGCTTCTCCATACCCCCTGAGAGCTGCCCCCCCCCCCCCCCCCCAACAAACAAGTGAGTTGTATCTCCAGGTGGTTGGAGCGCCAGCAAGGAGGCCTGCTCACTGTCGGCCTGTCAGCTCGGCATGTGCTCTTCGGGCAGCTGCACCGGGGCTGGTTGCAGCACCGATTGGACCTCACTGGTCTGCCGCGTTAGGGCCAGCTGTAGCTCCCCTCGTTGGCCGTTCGGTTGTTGGGCCTTGCTTGGAGCCCAGGCTGGCAAGGAATCCCTATCTCCACTTTCGGCCGGTGGAGGGGATGGTGGCGATGCATTGCCGAACTCCGTCAGCATTGGGTCCCGTTCCAGCGTCAAGCGGTCGAACTCCATCGCCAGGTCCATGGGCTCTGCAAGAAGCTCCTGTAAAAGTGGGTCAGGGAGAGGGGGGCTGCAAGGCTTGCGCTGCAAGATTCTGAATTTTTTTATTTATTTAATAAAATATTTACAAATGTATATTTTTGTTTCAAAATTTTACAAAAATATACCCCCAACGCCCTCTGGGAGGGTGTTTTTTTTTTTATGAAAACGCCCTCCTAGAGGGCGATTTGATGACGTGGCTGACGGCTATAGGCCGGGCGGCCGACGACCGTCAACACTTTTGCAAGCTACCCCCCGGCCATCCAAAATCCACCCTCTAAGAGGGCGGCAAGGGGGCCGCCTGAAAAAAGCCGGCCTCGGGGCCTTGGGGCCGCCTGAAAACTTGCCAATAATCTTTCAGTTTACCCTTGAATACGTGCACCCGCCATAGACACTCATCCTTCATGCACTTCACTTCATACACTGATTTGCTTGACTTCACGACCGAGAACTCCCTCTGAAGTGACACCGCTCATTGTTTTACTGCCTCCTTTAAATCCTCTACATATGCATACTTAGCCCTCTGGATGACCTCATTCTCCTTATACTCCCATGACACATGATGCCGCTCGGAGATAACAAGGGCAGAGAAGTCCTCGTTGCTCCATTCTGCAGGCATCACGTTGTCCTCATCAGACGAATCATTATACTCTGCATGCTCGTTTTCAGAATTTTTCCTATCTATTTCTTCAACATTGGTGTCGATTAGTTCTTTCTCATCTGCCACACCTGTTGGCTGTCTATCTTCTTCATTTTCTCCTTTATTTTCTTCCATTGTTTCAGCATCACCTCCCGCCATCCTCATCATCTTGCACGGGCATTGCAGCAGCAGTGTTATCCTTCTTATACACCGACACAAGTATGTCCAGTGGCCAACCACGTTGGAATGCATTCTCCACGTACCATCTCCAAGTGGCATTTCAATTCACCGGCATTAGTTCCAAAAAAACCTTCAACTACACGACTGACTACAACATACAAGGTTATTGCATTGATCTAGGAGTCCAGTCGAAAGCATCGCATCAGCCAGTTGTATACTGACCCGAAACTTCTCTCAGCTGGCCTATCAATGCCCTTAGCCATTGAACTAAACTCCGACAGATCTACATCTTGTGGACCATATCTAACATTCCCTTGCCTATGAAATAACTAAAATATCACCTTATTTGACATATCTGTTGATGAAAAAATACAGTTAAACTAGGTACCAACATTCGTCTCACATCTAAAACCGTGTAATCGAGATTTTATAACTACCTTCTCTACACAAATTAAGTCATCTAACAGATTAACTACAAACCTACAGATCTACGAGTAACAACTTATTTTCATATAGTACTATACACATAACCAATACAATACTACATCAATTCTTGCATAGAAATAGAAATTATAAAGAAACAATAGATTTTACCTGCAGATGAATCAGCAAACTGGCAGAGCTTCGCTGCTTTCGTTCAGCCTCGCTCTCAGCTCTCTCTTCTTTTTTCTATGATTTCTGTGAATTTTATGACATTTGTGGAGTCTAGGAGGGGGTTTTATACTAGGCCAGCTAAAAATCGCCCTCCCAGAGGGCGGTAAGGGGGCCGCTTGCAAAATAGCCGACTCACGGGCCGACCATTTTACAGGCGGCCCCCTTACCGCCCAAGGTGGGCGGCCAGAGGGCCGCCTGTAAAATGGCCGGCCCCGCAGCCGCTTTTTTGCAGGCAGCCCCCTTGCCGTCCTCCTAGAGGGCGGTTTTTGGGCGGCCGGTGGGCCACCTGACAGTCGTCGGTCGCCCAGTCTACGGACAGGGGTGGAGCTCTCAATATGGCAAGGTATGGCGCTCGCCATACCTTAAATTCCCAAAAAAAAATTACCCCCAAATCATTCTGTACCATGAGCACATCAAAGAAAATGAAGTTTCGCTGGAAAGAACTCACCGTCGGCAGTGGTGGTTCTAGAGGTGGTCCGGGTGGGCCTTGGACCACCCTAGAATTTGGCCCAGAAGTACCCCACCCCAAAAAATCGGTCCACTAACTCAAAGCCCAATACTGTAGCGTTGGAAGGAAGGGAAGCTGCAGAGAAGCACAAACCAGATCGGGAGGCAGCTGCGCTGCCCGTGCCCGCCGCGCCGCCGCCCGCGCCCGCCTGTCGCCGCGCCGCGCCGCCGCCCGTGCCTGCCGGTCACCGCCCCGCCCGCCAGTCGCCACGCCGCGCCGCTGCCCGAGCCCGCTGGTCGCCGCGCCGCCGCCTCCCGGCCGTCACCGCCGCCTCCTGACTCGGCCGGCCCGCCCGATTCGGCCGCCTTTTCTGGATCCCCTCGGGCGGCGCCTCCATCTCTGTGTCTGTTGCCTGTACTGCAGGACATATATATATAAATATACAGAGAGCTGTGTACTGCATTACATATATATAAATATAACCAGAGAGAAGTGCCTCCCGACTTAATTTGTTTGATTAATTTATGATAAAGCGCAGTGGCCATAAATTATTTAAGGATCAAGGATGTATCCAAAAGGAAAAGACAAGGGCAATGCCAAAACAAGAGGTACATATTGTAATTTTGTAGATGAAAAATTTAATTTGTTATAAATTAATTGGCATGTCCGCTTTAATAGTTTAATATACTTTGGTAATTTTGCAGATTTGAAGACCTTTTGGTCCGGTGGTGGCACCTCCAATCTTTTTGCTGGTGATGGTGGAGCTACAAATTTACCAGATGTTGAAGTAGAGATTGAAGAACATGAAGAAGATGAAGATGACTTTGAATGAGACGAGTTTGAACAGGCTGTTGCCGCAGTTGAAGAGGAGATGGAAAATGAAATGGCAGCTAAACAAGTAGCAGGCGAGGTTGAAGGTACTATTATAACTCAGTTCAACCCGGATCACATTATCACTGATCCTGGACTTCGAATACCAATTGATCAATTTTCGGTGGATATTAGAAGTGAGGTTAGGAGGGCTTTCATAGCTAAGGGTCCAACTCAACCAATTGGTTATAATTTTCCTAAAACAAATGGTAATAGATGCTTTCATGCAAGATGGTTCAAGAAACATCCTTGGCTTGAATACAGTGTGGAGAAGAATAAGGCATATTGCTTCTATTGTTATCTTTTTAAGCATGATCGCATGGATGAAAAATTTGGTCATGATGTCTTTACAACCATAGGGTTTGACACTTGGAAGAATGCATACAAGGCACTTCCAAAACATGATGGAAAAACCCATAATCAATGTAGGACAGCATATGAAGATTTTGATAATCAAAAAACAAATGTCAAACATAAGGTTACAAAATATACAAAGGATGCAGCAATGAAGTATGAAACTCGTTTGGATACATCATTGGGTATTGTGAGTTTTCTCACATTGCAAGGTGAACCATTCCGTGGATACGATGAATCCCTTACTTCTTTGAATAGGGGCAATTTTCTAGAGTTTCTTGATTGGTATAAAAAAAGAAATGAACAAGTCAAACTTGCATTTAATGAAACATGTCCCAAGAATGCCAAGATGACTTCCCCAACAATTCAAAAAGAACTTGCAGAATGTTGTGCAGCAGAGGTAACCAAAGAAATAAAGCAAGAGATGCAGGGTTGTCTCTTTTCCATTCTTATAGATGAATCTCGTGATATATCTGTCAAAGAACAAATGGCCGTGGTTGTGAGATAAGCGATTTATTATATATGGTTGACTGGTTATCACATTTTTGTTAAAAATAGATAATCATATTATACTTTTATATGTGTTGTAGGTTTGTAAACAAGAAAGGAAAAGTAATTGAAAGATTTTTGGGTATTAAGCATGTCAAGGAGACAACCTCAGAAGCATTGAAGACAGCAGTTGTTGAAGTACTTGGTGAGCATGGGCTACACATTTCCAATCTGCGAGGGCAAGGGTATGATGGTGCTTCCAATATGAGAGGAGAATTCAATGGGCTTCAAAAGTTGATTCGTGATGAGAACCCATATGCCTTCTATGTCTATTGCTTTGCTCATCAATTGCAATTGGTAGTTGTTTCCATCTCAAGATGTTGCTCATCTATTGAGGATTTCTTTGAATATGTTCACTTGATTGTGAACACCACTAGTTCATCTTGTAAGAGGAAGGATTTATTACTAAATAAGCAACGGAAAATTCTTTTGGGTAAGTTGATTAGTGGAGAGATTTTCTCCGGCAGAGGAAAAAATCAGGCAACATCCTTGGCTAGACCTGGAGATACAAGATGGGGTTCTCATTACAAGACATTACTTCGTATTGAGTCAATGTGGAATGCAGTGATTGAAGTTCTAGAAATTGTGCATCAAGACGTGCGTAATCCATGTAGGGCAGGAGGTTTGGTGGAAATCATGGAGTCCTTTAGCTTCGTGTTCATTATGAAGATGATGTTACAAATCCTACGCATCACAAATGAGCTATCACTTATCTTGCAAAGGAAGGATCAAAATGTTGTTGAAGCCATGTCTTTGGTTATTGATGTGAAAACACGTTTGATGAATTTGAGGAATGATGGTTGGGAGCCACTATTTCAAGAAGCCACAAAATTTTGCAATGAAAATGATATTCTAATACCAAATATGAATGGATCAATATCGAGATTTGGTAGATGAAAAAAAGGGGGGAGAAACAACATCACTCTAGACCATCATTTCCGTGTTGATACCTTCTATGCTGCTATAGATGCTATAACTACAGAGTTGGATCATCGGTTTAATAAGGTATCTTCAGAATTGCTTGTTTGTTTTTCTTGTTTGGACCCAAGAGATTCATTCTCTAAATTTGATGTGGACAAACTTGCTCGACTTACTGAGATATATTCTGATGATTTCTCCTATTCCGATAAGAAGGATATAAAAGAAGAACTTCAACTGTTTATTATTCATGTGAGAAGACTTGATGAGTTTAGAGATTGTCATGATTTTGCAAGTCTAGCTGCAAAATTAGTTGAACTTAAAAGGCATATTTTATTCCCCTTGGTTTATCGACTGATTGAGTTGGCATTGATACTACCGGTGGCAACAGCATCGGTTGAAAGGGTCTTTTCTGCTATGAAGATTATCAAAACAGAATTGCGTAACAAGATGTCAGATGCTTAGCTTAATGACTTAATGGTGTGCTACATTAAGCGAGAGATATTCAAAGGAATTGATCTTGAGAGGATTAAGAAATCATTTCAGAAAAAGAAAGATAGGCAAGTGCAATTGCCTATATCGCCTAGACGCAATTGATATTCATCGTCACTTGGTTAGTCTATTGATTTTACTTGTATCTTTCTATTTATTCTAAATATTTTTACTTATATAGTAGGTGACGATCATGATATATTATATGCGTATAAACCAATATATTGAGAAATCTTTGATATCTATGTTATCAATTTCGCCACATCTTATTTTTTTTCCATCCTTCGCCACTGTCTACGGCCGTCAGCCACGTTGAGGGGGAAGTTTCACTTGTACCGGATTCCACACCACCCCAAATCGTGGGAGCTTCCTTCCTAGCTGGATGTAAAAGACAATGATCATAACCCATCATGCACTCTGCTCTCTTCAAAGAGAACTGTCAAAATCGGAGCCAAAATCCCATGGAAAGTGATTGCTTCCTTGGCTTAGCATCCTCTATTATATTTAGGGCTTGGACCAACGGAGACCTAGCTAATTAATCATTACTAGTCAGTAACCTGTCTATTTGCATGGGCTATTTGATTATATACGTTGCATCTAAATTTGTTGAAAGTTATATGTAACTTTGTTTTAATAACTCAAGGACAAAACAACCTCATTTTGTTGATAGTTCCAAAAGTCAAAATTAGTAATAGAAAATCGTACGGAATTCACCCTAATATTCTTATGTTACTTTCTATTTTCTTATTTTAATAATTTTAAATTTGGAACTAATCAAGCTACTCCCTCTATCTTAAAAAGAATGTCACTCTAGTATTTAAAATTTGTCCCAAAAAATTACTCTATAGTACTACTTTTCCTTCCAACCACTTATTTGAATTTTGTTGCATCTCATTCTTAACCACCCCTTATTTAATCAGGGACATCTAAGTTATTTTCCTTTACAACTAATTTTTGCCTTTGCAAATCCTAGAAAGACTTTTTTTTTTGGGACGGAGGGACTAAGTTGTATTCGTGTGGGAGTCTTGATTATAGCTTTTCATGATGTAGTAATTCTAGAGTTTGGAATTAATAAAGTGCTGAGTGGTACATGCTGTTTGAATTCAGCTTGGATTCTCAATTACACATTCTTTATAATTTAATATTTTAGAACTTTAGAATTAATAAAAATAGTTGTATACATCGTAGAATCTCACTTTTAGTACTATATGTCTTAAGAGTCTCACTTGTAGTACAGTAACTTTTTTATTAATTTTAAAAATTGGGACTAATAATTGGTATATTTTATTTGAAGTGCACTCTTCTTAGTCTGAACGGTCATAATTTGGTCTCACCTAGATAGACAAATAGATTTATTCACTATTTCTCTGATTAACATAGAAATTTTCTCGGAGCGTCCGATTAGAATAAGATAGATCGGTAATTTCACGTAAAAAATACGATGGATAGGATAATCGAAAATGATCCACAAGAATGAATACCAAGATGGGCAACCCGTGGTCTGTCGGGTGCTAAGCCAGATGAAGCCCCTCCAAGCTTCCTGCTGCAAGTTACAGAGGTACGGCTGAGCTTATTGGAGACACGCAAAGTTAGACAAGCTATTAACGTATAATTAATTAAATTTTAATTATTATAAATTTGAAAATAGATTTATTTAATTTTTAAAGTAACTTCTATATAGAAATTTTTTACACAAAACATACCGTTTAACAGTTTGAAAAACATGCTAACGAAAATCAACAGAGTAGCCCAGACTTTAAGCCGTTTAGAACGCAGCCTTGAATCCACTAATTAAGCTTGTAATGCCTGCAGCTGTCAGCAGATAGTAAGTCGAAGACTCCGCAAACAATTTCAGGTGCTATTGTGGAACAAAAATTCAAGTGCTATTACAAACAGAAAAATGCAGTTTTCTGCAATCTTGTGGCTATAGCAGCAAGCCAACAAGAACTGCGGTCAGCATGTGAGAAGCATACCTGGATTCAGAAGACGAGGGATTAATTGCAGATGGCTAATGAGAACTCTACCCAATGCTAGACGATCTTATACCAGAAAGACGATGTGCACTACTGGGCTGCCCAGGAGGTCAGCCAGGTAGACTTGGCCAAACCGACGGACCGGGCCGGTACGGTCTAAGGCACAGTCTGGCATGGCCTGCTACGGCGTGGTCCGTTTAGACACGGTTTTTGTAGTGGGCCGTATCGTGTCAGCCCACGTGTCTCTCCCCTGGCTCAGGCACAGCACGTCAAGCTCGTGGACCGTGCCGGCACACCTTGCCTGGACGGCTCGGTCCGGCCTTGCCGTGCGCCGGCCTGGTCTCTGCCGTTTGCGCGCGCGCGCCGCGAGGGCAGGAGCACTGGCCTGTGGGCCCCGCAGCCGATGTTGCCGGAATAAAAAAGCTACAGTAAAAAAAGAAAAAAAAGGAAAAAAGACTTAAAAAATTTGAAAAAATTAGAGGAGTGGTAAAAAAACATGAAAAAATGCAAAAAAATTATTTGAGATGAGTAAAAAAATATGAGGGTATTTTTTTTTTATGATATTAGAGGAGGAAATTTTTAATTTTTTTAAACAAGCAAAATAACAACACATATATAATACATGCGGAAAGCTTCCTGGTTGAAGCCAGAAGGTGGTAAAAGAGCCGCTTAACCGGTAGTAGCCGGAAAGTGAAAATAAACTAATACCCGGTGTAGCCTAAATCGGCAAAGAGAGCTAAGGACCGGTTGAAGCCGGGTCTTAGAGTTAATAGATGGTTCAAACCACTAGGAAAATAATAGAGAAAAAGACGGGAAAATATAATAAGAAACCTTTGATTCACTCACTATGTAGGTAGGTTGTTGCAAAGCAACTTGCGGGATGGATTGAGGCGCGAGCCCAGAACTTGACACACTAGTGTTTTGCAAGTTATCATTTATATAAAAAGGCTATTCTTTGCAAATGGAACCCTAGCCCCTTGACCAGCCGAACATGTCATTTTTCCTCCTGGCTTGCGGAGTACGATTGCTTCCTATATATGTGTCGATGTTTTGTATTGGCAATAAGAATATGGGCCAACTCGTGAGACCTAAACTTGATGGACTGCAAAGAAACACAGATCAATTTATACTAGTTCGGGTCCTCGAGATGAGGTAATACCCTACGTCCAGTTGTGGTGTATTGCCTTTAAGGTTTCTCTGGTGAGATTCTGTCTCTATGCCCCAGGGGGCTCTCTATCCCTCCTTATATACTAGAGGGATGAGGGTTACAGGGCAGGAAACCCAGTCAAATACGACCAAGGGCTTTTCTTATTAGTACATAGAGAGTTCGGCTAGGATTATATTCCTTTTCTTGTTATGCAAGGTAATATGAAGCCGAGTCCTACTCTATCTCCAATTGCAGGAGTTGGCCCACCCTCTGTCCGAGTGGCCGTAATTGTCTTCCTTGAGGTACCTAGGGCCCATGGTCTTCACAATATGTGTATTGTACTAGGCTTTGAAGGGGAAGAAGTCGATCCAACCGTTGAGGAGTACCTCCATGATCAAGCAAACTTTGAGGATTTTTAGGGTTTCGGGATTAGTTCTCCAATCATGCCTGTGGCTTCGTTAAACATCTTAGTAGTTTAGGTTAGTGCTTAGTCGCATAGACGTTTCCCCCAGTTGCTTCCACTCTGTCGTTGTCGTTTCTTGCTGTTCTTTTGTGTTATGCCGTTGTCCATCTGGGGTCTATCCACGATGGCAACTTCTATAAGAATTATCCAAGTGATGTAATAATATACTCTGAGATGGATCACCGATGTTCTATGTGTACCAGCTTGTGTATCCTAGGACTGGCACATATAACACAGGTACAGTTGTGGCCTCCTGGGATGCGAATCCTGAGGCACCAAAGAAGGTGGTATCGGAGCAAAGTTCTAGCCCTAGGAACGAAAGCCTACGCGTGTAGATGCCCCTAAGGATCTTATTTTGTAAAATCCTAATTGCAAAAGTCAATACTGCTTAACTTCTTTTTCTTGCCTTTGTAAATGTTGAAAGCATATTCCTAAATTCTTTTCTGTTCAAATTTGTAGATGGATCTAGCGCATAACTCCAACACCAGCTCCTAGGGATCCAGCGCCACAGCCCCACCATCGCCCCCTCGCCGTCACATCACTCTCCTCGAGACTCCACGCACCAATTTCCTGACCGCCTGCCAGTACCGCTCCTTCATGAAGAAGTCGGCAGCTCCTGTTCCTGCTCCACCAGCGGTTCCCGCATCTACCCCGCCTGCTATGGAGGCCATGGGCCCCGAGTACCTCATGACAAGTATATGGGCCACTCGGACAGAGGATGGGCCTAGCCTTGTAATTAGGGATACAATAGGACTCGGTAGACATAACCTTGTACAACAAGGAAAATACAGTCCTAGTCGAGCACATTGTATTCCTAGGAGGAAATCCCTTAGTCAAAGTCCGACTGGAGTTCCTACTTTGTAACTCTGTCCCCCAGTATATAAGGGGAGCCAGGACGCCCCCTAAGGGCAAGATGACCAAGATCAGAAGTCATACAATCTCAAAGGCAATACACCATAACTGAACATAGGGTGTTACCTTATTTCGAGAGCTTGAACTAGTATAAATCATTCGTGTTCCTTTGCAGTCCATCAAGTTTAGGTCTCACGAGTAGCCCCATATATTTATTGCCGGTGTAAAACATCAACAGTTGGCGTGCCAGGTAGAGGCTTCGGCGAGATCAATTTCCACAAGCCTGATGGATTCGACAACCGAAGTCGACGGCATCAATTTCTCCCTTGGAGACACAATCACCTTCGGCAACCTCGACTTCCTCACCAACAATTTCGGCAACCTCACCCTATCTAGCTTGGACTCGATCCGATCGGCCAGGAAGCAAGCCAACTCTGCGCCGGTCGACCCACACAACGCTGCAGCAACCCTTGTCGACTTGCTACAGCAATCTTCATCCTGCCCGGGTCTTGGGACAACTCTTTCCTTCGGTGTTCGACTGGGACTCGGCCTTGAGCCGGTCGAGATCGGGCTAAGAAGGGAGGAGATCGTCAATCTCCGGAACAGACTCGGCAACACTGCGGATATCCTCAACCAACATCCGATGCGGCAGACCCGATCCCCTAGGGTTCGACTCGGATACGGCCCGGAGCCGCTCGAGATTGGACCTAGGGAGGTCGGAGTCGTCATCACCCCCATCAACTACTTAGATTCCGAATCCAAGTCGGACAGCAGTTTGGCAAGTTTCTCTCCACCCCACGAAGTTTTTATGGCGTCCAAGGGCTCAACTCCCACTCAAGAGGCGCGTCGACTATGTGAGCAGCAGGAGAAGGAGGCCCGCCGACTACGAGAACAACAGGAGGACGACGCAAGACGCCTGCACGCCGAGCGCGACGCCTCAACGACGATCTGCGTAGGGCTGGGCGGACTGCTCAGTAACAAATCCTCCAAACCCGAGTGGCGACCACGATGTCTTCGTCATGCCTCAACAGAACGTCGTGGCTGCTGCAACCTTACTAGACATGCTCCAGTTTGGGCCTGATCACCAGGCCACCCCGACTATAGCGAGGATAAAGGCCATGATTACCGCTGCTGCATGTTAGTAGCACCAGCAGTCGGGTGATACTCTCATACCGACCAACCGGTCGGGTTCTCCAACAGTGGTTTCGTTTGCCTCGACACGACGCCGAGCGGCCAGCTCCAGTCAGCCGCACACGGAGTCACGCCAGACATCACTCGGCAACCCCAACAACGACCGGCGGCATCCTCAAAATGACCGTCGAGACAATCAGGATCTCCGAAGCCGACTACGATGCGATCTTCAGCGAGACATCAACGCACGGCGCCACGAACGTGAGGACGATGAGCGCCACCGACTGGAGGACGAGAATGAGCGCTTTGGCCTCCACCACGAGTGGTTTCACCGTCGTAACCAGTGTCGGAGCCCTCATGCAGATGAAGGCGTACCAGCCTTCACCCAAGAGCTACAACAGGTCAACTGGCCATTGGGTTTCAAGCCAACAGGAATCGAAAAATACGACGGCAAGACCAATCCTAAGTCCTAGCTCACGGTCTACACCCTGGCGATCCAAGCAGTCAGAGGCGATCACAAGGCCATGGCCAACTACCTCCCAGTCACTCTAGCCGACTTGGCGAGGACATGGCTAACAGGGCTCCTAAAGTGATCAATCAGCTCCTGGGGAGAACTCTAGGAACGCTTCGTTGCTAATTTCCAGGGGACTTACGAGAGGCCATCTTCCGAGCACGATCTTTATCAGCTGCACCAGAGGAAGAATGAGTCTCTTCGCGAGTTCATCAAGAGGTTCTCTGAGAAGCGCAACTCGATCCCAATGATCAAGGACGAGGTCGTCATCACCATCTTCCGCAAGGGAGTCAAGGACGCCCCGTTCATTGTGAAGTTTACTCGGAAACCCCCTGCTTCTGTCAAGGCTCCCTTCGATATGGCGAACAAGTATGCCGACTCGGCCGACGCGGATGCTCAGGCCCTCGATGACAAGAAAGAGCCCCGGTAGAAGGACCAGAAAGGCAACGACGAGCCATCACAGAACAAGTCCGGCAGCCGCAAGCGGAAGTCGGACGACGTGGTGACCACCGTGGAGCGTACTCGGCCGCGACCCCCCAGGAACAACGAGTACCAAAAAGTGATGAACGGGCCATGCCCCTTTCATCCCAAGGGCAAGCACGCGGCCAAGGATTGCTTCATGCTTAAGAAGATTGCTTCCGAGCAGGCTTCAACATCTGACGCTGATAAGGACAAGGACAAGCCAGATTTGGGCGTAGCCGGCGATTACCAAGATCCCCAGGCTGAGCTCAACCACATCTTTGGAGGGCCGTCTGCATATGAGTCCAAGAGGAAGCAGAAGCTAATAGCACGCGAAGTCAACTCGGTCTCTGTAGCAGTCGCCCCCTAATATTTGTGTTGGTCAAAAACGCCAATTACATTTGACCGCACAGATCACCCCGATCAGGTTACACATCTAGGACGCTATCCACTCGTCCTAGACCCGGTCATCAGGAGCATCAAGCTGAAGAAGGTTCTCATAGATGGAGGCAGCGCTCTCAACATTCTGTTCGCCAAGACCCTGGACGAGATGAAGATTCCTCGTTCGGAGCTACGGCCGAGTACAGCGTCCTTCCACGGGGTAATACCCAGCCTGTCTTCTACCCCTCTCAGACAGATAACTCTGCAGGTTACTTTCGGCACGCGGGATAACTTCCCCACAGAGAACATTTGCTTCGAGGTTGCCAATTTTGAGACTGCGTACCACGCGATACTCGGACGGCCAGCGCTAGCCAAATTCATGGCGGTGCTACACTATACCTACATGATGCTCAAGATGCCTAGGCCAGCCGGAGTTCTTTCTCTTCACAGTGATGTCAAGCAAGCCTTCACCTGCGACAAGAAGAGCTGCGAGCTGGCTTAATCCCACGAGGCGGCAATTGGGCGCAACACCATTCGGCAAGCCGCTACAACTGAAAGCGAGGACGATCAAGTTCCAAAGAGAAAAGCAGCGAAGTCGGGAATTTCAGCGGACTCTGACAAGAAGAAGATCCTCTTGGACCCTTCCGACCCCTCCAAGACTGCTCTAGTCAGGACCGGACTCGACCCTAAATAGGAAGACGTGCTCGTCGCCTTCCTCTAGGCGAACAGGGACATTTTTGCATGGAAACATTCCGACATGCCTGGTGTACCAAGAGAGGTGATCGAGCATGCCCTCAACATTAAGCCGGACGCCAAGCCAGTCAAGCAACGACTATGGCACTTCACACAAGACCGTAAAGATGCTATTCGGAGGAGATAACTAAGGTCCTTGTAGCCGGGTTTATCAAAGAGGTCTACCACCCGGATTGGATGGCAAACCCAGTCCCGGTCCGGAAGAAGAATGGTAAATGGCGCATGTGCGTCAACTACACTGACTTGAACAAGGCGTGCCCCAAAGATCCATTTGGTCTACCAAGAATAGATCAGGTGGTGGATTCAACCGCAGGGTGCGAACTTCTCAGCTTTCTCGACTACTATTCGGGATATCACCAAATCAGCTTGAAGAAGGAGGACTACCTGAAGACTTCTTTCATCACGCCGTTTGGAGCATACTGTTATATCACTATACCGTTCGGTTTGAAAAACGCTGGAGCACCGTACCAACGAGCAATTCAGCGGTGTTTACACACTCAAATCGAGCGCAACGTGGAGTCATATGTCGATGACATGGTGATCAAGATAAAGTCCAAAGAAGACCTCATTGCTGACTTAGAGGAAACCTTCCAAAGCCTTCGGAGATTCAAGATAAAGTTGAATCCGGAAAAGTGCGTCTTCGGTGTACTGTCCGAAAAACTACTCGGCTTCATCGTATCGCACCGAGGCATCGAGGTCAATCCAGATAAAATCAACGCTATCATGAACATGGCACCCCCAACTAGCTAGAAGGACGTCCAGAAGCTGACAAGCTGCATGGCGGCACTCAGCCGATTCACCTCCTGACTAGGCGAACAGGGCAATCTCTGGCTCGGCAGATGTACTTGTTGGCATTGGCTCGGCTGGGGCTGGCTCGGTAACAGCAGCAACTGGCATAGTCCCCTTGGGATCTATGTCTACTTGCTTCCTGCACATTAAGTCATATATCAATACATCTGTCACATCATTCAAGATTCTCAGAAGATTCAAAGATTGCTTACCTCTTGGAAATCTTGAACCTCCACGAGGGGGCTCCAGAAGATATTGGCGGTGGAGAGTTGCTGGCTGTCAGGCCAGTTGGCGCGGCGGTTGGTGGCGGTGTTTTACCTCCAGTTGGCCCTGTTTCTAGTACAGCCAACTAGGGCGTCGAGGTACTCAGCGGTGCCGCCCTTGGGCTCGATATTGTTGATCTTGTGCTCGGCGGTGCTGGCCTTGGCCTCGATGTTGCTGGGCTTGTTGCAGGTCTCGGCGGTGTTGGCCTCGGACTCGGAGAAGGTGGCCTCGGGCTTGGCGGCCTGGGGATTGCACTGGTAGGGTCTTTTATCTTCAGGCTCCCCGGTGCGATACTTGGCTTGCTTGCTCTCTTCTTGCCCAGGTCTTCAATAGGTTTCTTCCCAGCCCTCTTGGAGCTGGGTTGGGCAGAAGAAGGACTCACTGGCCTCTTCTTCGACTTTGGTCGCCAACAGAGTTTGGGAGTCATCATCAAACTCCTCACATTCCTGCAAATGTTTTAACAACATACATCATATATTATAGAGCAATTCAGGATACACATCCACAGACATTCATCACAGATGAACAGCAATTCAAAACCATTTTTCCAGATTACCTGTGGCTGAGGCCTTTTCTAGCTATAAGCCGCAGTGGTGCGCTCTGCATCTTTTGCCTCGACAACCCCATTGACAAAAAAGCTGAGCAAGATATCAGTCACCTTGTTCTTATCAGTCAATTCCGGGTATTATCGGCTGGGATCATTTTTGCCCTCATAATCCCAGCCAAAGTGGCTTCTCAGCTTCAAGGGCCTGACACGACGGTTCAAGAAGCATCTGGCCACCCAGGGACCAGTTAAACCCGAGCTCTTCAGCTTGTCAATCTTCTCTATCAACTGGTACACTTGGCCTATTTCTTCAAAGTTTGGTACTGAAGACCAGCTGGGCAGGACCACCGGGGAAGAACCAGTGAAAGAGGGCAAAGAAGGTTCGAGATCAGATCAATAGAACCATTCTCTATGCCAACCCTTGAGGGAGGTTTTCAGAGGAACATGGAGATAAATCTTTTTCATTTCGTTCCTGAGTTGGAGACCGGCTCCCCCAATCACTTGGACTTTATTTTTGGATGGCTGAGGTTTGATGTGGAACAAATATCGGAACAGATTAAAATGGGGCTTCACACCCAGAAAACATTTGCACAATGTGGCAAGGATAGAGATTTCCATAATGGAATTGGGATTCAGATTCACCAACTCTATTTGATAGAAGGAAAGAAGTTGGCAAAGAAAGTCCGAAGAGGGAAGGGCAAGACCTCGGTTAAAGAAAGAGGCGAAGACAATAGTCTCACCAGATTGGGGCGCCGGAATCGATTCCTCTTCAGCCGGGTGCCATTGGATGACTTCACGACGCTGCAGTCTCAGGAACTTCTCCAAATATTTCAGCTTTGTCGAACCACAATCCGACGTCGGCCAAGTCTCAGTAGACATCTCTGGGATCTTCAAAGCTCTTGGCATTGCTGGGGGCAAGAAGATTTGGGGGAAATGCTATTGGGGCTTAGAATGGATGCGGCGGAGCGGGATCGTGCGAGTTTCAGGCAAGAGGCGCTAGCAATGGCTAACCCTAGCGAGGCAAAGTGTGAAATTTCGGCGTGGAGGCTGGAAGACGAAACGATTGGTGGATTGGAGAAGATGAGGGAATCTTTTCTCTCTCTCTGCACTTTTATAGAGCCTATGCCGATAAGTGGGCTTGGGCCTACAAATTCGGTATTGGGCCACAAGATATGAGTTTCTCGATAGCATGCTCTATTGGGTCACTCGCTGACTGTGTTAAAATTACAGTGCAGGTGCTATTCACAAAAACTAATTAAATAATCAGATATACTTCATGAAAGCCTAATTGCTGGACACGAGTGTTCAAGTATCTGTATTATTTACAAGGTATTGAGGATACATCCTTATAAGGATCGACAGCTGGTCCCCATTAAAATTGGGGATGCAAGTATCTCGCAAGTACACTTGACCACAAATTGGGTTAAAATCCATAAAGTGATACTCGGCTTACATGCTTAGCCACCTATTACCATGAGCAAAAATTATTCCAGCTGATATAATGCTGAAGAGTCTAATATACCAGTAGTATTCTACTCGGGAAATACTACAAGGTTAAAGATCTTTGACTTTATGTTTAATTGTTTCACAATTAAGCACAAAGTCAGGGGCAACACCTAATAGGTCCGCCTATTTGGCTCATACTAATCATATTTCTACATAAAGCCCTTCATAGCCTCGTTGCCAACTGACATGAAGTAGGACTCGGGAGGAGAAGCACTCGGACAAAGGGTACTCGGGAGCATTGCACTCGAGAATTCTTCACCGTGGAGGATGAGCACTCGGCATCAGCTGTGACTCAACTATGAAGGTCTCAGGGGCTGCTGTGAAGGCCATGGGCTCCGGGTATCTCATGACAAGCATATGAGCCACTCGAACAGAGGATGGGCCTAGCCTTGTAATTAGGGATATAATAGGACTCGGAAGACATAACCTTGTACAACAGGAAAAATACAGTCCTAGTCGGGCACGTTGCATTCCTAGGAGAAAATCCCTTAGTCAAAGTCCAATTGGGATTCCTACTTTGTAACCATGTCCCCCAGTATATAAGGGCAGGCAGGGTGCCCCCTGAGGGCAAGATCACCAAGATCAGAAGTCATACAATCTCAAAGGTAATACACCATAACTGGACGTAGGGTATTACCTCATCTCGAGGGCCTAAACCAGTATAAATTGTTCGTGTTCCTTTATAGTCCATCAAGTTTAGGTCTCACGAGTAGCCCCATATATTTATTGCCGGTGTAAAACATCGACACCTGCTGTCTTGTCTCCTCCTCCCTCAAGGTGCGCCTGCAGACCCATAGCGCACCCCCAGTCGTGTTTCCTCCTCCTAGGGAGACTCCGTTGAGCTCCATCGGCACCCTGCAGAAGTAGTAGTGGTGGTAGTAGGCAAGTAGGCCTATGGTATCGCTGCCAGCTCACTAGGAGTGGTGACAGGTAGTGTGTGAGCAAGTTATGTACTGGTTAGTTGTACATTTGTTTTGTATGTATAGTCAAGCTTTTGTTAGCCTAGTGTTCTAGCCGTTTCTCTTGTCTATTCTATCTAGTTGATTGCTAAAATTTCTTTCTGAGCTTTTCCTCTTGGATTGTCCTTTCTATTATCAGATGGCAGGACGTCCGCGTCACAGTGTTCGTGCTCCAGCTCGCTTGGGTTATGAGGATCAAGCTCAAGGCGCCAACAACATGGCTCCAGCAGAAAATGATCAGGAAGTAGAGCAAGCCAATGATCAAATGTCCGGCAATGGCCAGGCTGCCGCCCCAAGTGCCGCTACCGCTGCAACCGCTACCCAAGGAGGATTACCTCCACCCCCCCACCCCCCCCCCCCAAACTTCCAGTAGATCCACAACAGCTCATGGCCCTCCAGACCCAGATATTGTAAGGCATTGCTCAGAACCTGGCCACTTTACAGTCTCATTTACACCAAGCTCCACCAGCACACGCCAATGGCCACTTGAAGCTTGCAGATTTCATGAGATCCCGTCCAGCAGAGTTCTCTCAAACCACCGAGCCTGTTGAGGCTAATAACTAGCTGAAGGACGTGGAAAGGAAGTTGAACCTTGTGCAATGCAGTCCCCTTGAGAAGACTTTGTTCGCTGCACACCAGCTTAGGGGTCCAGCTCCAACTTGTGGGAGAACTACTGTGCTGCCCATCAGGATGTCACCAACATTGCTTGGACCGAGTTTGCTGAAGCCTTTAGGGCTGCCTATGTCCCAGAAGGTGTCATCGACATAAAAAGGGAAGAATTCAACAATCTCAAGCAGGGACATTCTAGCATCAGTGAGTACCTGAGCAGATTCAATCACTTGGCCCGTTATGCGACGGAGGAAGTGAACATTGACAAGAAGAAGATCAGGAAATTTCTGAAAGGAATGAATGTGGCAATGAAAATCCAGCTCATTGCTCATGACTTCCCTACTTTTTAGCACATGACCAATAGGGCACTGGTGGTTGAAGACGTCAGGAAGGAAGTCGAGGTCTTTCACAAACGCAAGGCCTCTCATCTTGGGATGCAGTCTCACGGTGGCCCACGCCCTAGGACCAATCCTCCTACTCAGTACCGCCAACCCACCCCACAGCGGACTCAAGGGTATGCACCTCGCCCATTTGTTCCACGCCCAGCTCCATCCATTCAGACTTGACCTTACAGTGGAAACACTAGGGTGAGTAACCCCACCCCCTTCAGCACATAGCAGAGAAACTCCCCAAGTGTATTGGGAATCAGATGTTACAACTGTGACGATGTGGGCCACTTTGCCTACCACTGTCCTCAGAAGCAAGCTGTCGCAGCCCCAGGACGCTCTAACATCAGCACTGCAAGAGCCTCTATGCCCAGTCGAGGAAAGGCAACTACTTCGGCTAGTGGACAGGCCTCCCGTACCACGCTAACTTTTGGACGGGGCCGTGTCAACCACATCAAGACGGAGACAGCTCAGGAAGCTCCAAATGTTGTGATGGATATGTTTCTTGTCAATTCCATACCTGCAATTATTTTATTTGATTCAGGAGCATCGCATTCCTTTATTTCTCAAGCTTTTGTGGATAAATATGTTTGGGATACTCAAGGCCTAAGGGTACCAATGATCATACATTAGGTCAGATCAATCGTGCCCAAAGGTTAACTTGGTAATCGAAGGAGTTAGTTTTGTGGCCAACCCTATTATCCTAGAATCACAAGGATTGGATTTGATTCTAGGTATGGACTGGTTAGCCAAGCACAAGGGCCAGATAAATTGTGCCACCAACACCATAACACTACAAGGCCCATCAGGAAAGGAAGTGAAGTTTACCCCTTCTAAAAACATTGAAAGCCAACCTCTCCTGAATAATGTCCAAGCCATTCCCTTAGAAGAAGTGCCGGTAATCAATAAATATCCCGATGTCCTTCCAGATGACTTACCCAGAATGCCCCCGGATCAGGAGATTGAATTTTCTATAAAATTACTACCAGGCACAGCACCAATATCAAAGAGATCTTATAGAATCGCAGCCAAGGAATTAGCCGAAGTAAAGAAATAGATAGAAGAGCTCGAGGCCCTTGGTTATGTATGACCTAGCGCGTCACCATGGGGAGCCCTAATGCTCCTAGTTGAAAAGAAAGACAAGACAAAGAGGATGTGCGTAGATTACCGTGCATTGAATGAGGTGACCATCAAAAAGAAGTACCCGTTGCCCAGAATCGATGATTTGTTCGATCAGCTGCAGGGCGCTAAAGTGTTTTCCAAGATCGATTTGAGATCGGGATACCATCAACTGAAGATTAGGCCAGAAGACATACCCAAGACAGATTTCTCGACCCGGTATGGTCTATATGAGTATACGGTACTGTCCTTCGGACTCACTAACGCTCCAGCTTTGTTCATGAGCTTCATGAACAAAGTGTTCATGGGCCTCATGAACAAAGTGTTCATGGAATACCTCAACAAATTTGTTGTGGTATTCATAGATGATATCATGATCTATTCAAAGAACGAGCAAGAACATGCGAAACATTTGAGAATGGTTTAGGAAAGCTAAGAGAGCACCAGTTATACACCAAGTACTCGAAGTGTGAGTTTTGGCTAGATCGAGTTGCTTTCTTAGGACACATTATTACAACAAATGGAGTAGAAGTGGACCCCGGCAAAGTGAGAGATGTGCTTTCCTGGAAATCCTCGACCACGATCACCAAGATTAGAAATTTTCTGGGTTTGGCTGGTTATTACAGGAGGTTCATTGAAGGATTCTCGAAGATTGCCAAACCAATGACAGAATTGCTGAAGAAAGAAAGGAAATTTGAGTGGAACGAAGCTTGTGAGAAAATTTTCCAAGAATTAAGGAAAAGGTTGACCACCTCACCCGTGCTAATCCTTCCTGATATTAGGAAAGATTTCGAGGTATATTGCGATGCATCCCGCCAAGGCTTAGGATGTGTGTTTATGTAGGAAGGAAGAGTTGTCGCTTATGCCTCAAGACAATTAAGACCTCATGAGATGAATTACCCCACGCATGACCTAGAGTTAGCTGCAGTGGTGCATGCTTTGAAGATATGGCGACACTACCTGATTGGGAATAGGTGTGAAGTCTACACCGACCATAAAAGCCTGAAGTATATCTTTACTCAGACTGAACTCAGCCTCAGGCAAAGACGATGGCTTGAATTAATCAAAGATTACGATCTAGGTATACATTACCACCCCGGAAAGGCAAATGTTATTGCCGATGCCCTAAGTCGAAAGGTCCATTGCAATGCCATCCTAAACTTGCCACGTCATCCAGAACTATGCCGAGAATTGGAAGGGTTAGTGTTAAACGTGATTAAGCTAGGAACCCTAGCAACTTTGGTGGTTCAACCCGCGTTGGAGGATCAAATCCGGGAAGCTCAAGAAGATGACGAAGAAATCAGGGTTATCCGAGAGAATGTGAAGAAAGGCAAAGCCCCAAAGTACTCCATTGATGAAAGAGGGATCATCTGGTTTGGGAAACGCATTTCTGTGCCCAGCAACAAAGGAATCTGAGACTTGATACTTAGAGAGGCCCATGAATCCACTTATTCCATCCACCTAGCAAGTACAAAGATGTACCAGGATATCAAGAATCATTATTGGTGGTCTGGGATGAAACGCGATATCGCGGAGTATGTGGCAATCTGCGACATTTGTCAAAGGGTTAAAGCAGAACACCAGAAGCCAGCAGGATTACTCCAACCCCTGAAGATCCTAGAGTGGAAATGGGAAAAGATAGGTATGGATTTTATAACTGGTTTGCCTAGAACTCCGGCAGGGTACGACTCCATTTGGGTAATAGTGGATCGACTAACCAAGGTCGCCCACTTTATCCCTGTCAAGACCACCTACTCGGGTAAGAAATTAGCTGAACTGTACTTAACCAAAGTTGTCTGTCGACACGGTGCCCCAAAGAGGATAGTATATGATCGAGGCACTCAGTTCACCTCTCACTTTTGGCAGAAGTTGCATGAAGTGATGGGCACTAACCTCAATTTCAGCATAGCATATCATCCCAGACAGATGGTCAAACTGAAAGGGTAAATCAGATACTAGAAGACATGCTAAGAACCTGTGCCTTGGATTTTGAAGGAACCTGAGATCTCTATCTACCATACGCAGAGTTCTCATACAACAATAGCTACCAAGCTAATATCCAGATGGCTCCCAATGAAGCCCTATATGGACGCAAGTGTAGGACCCCACTCTGTTGAACAGACGTGGGAGAGAAGAAGGTTTTTGGGCCAGATGTTTTGAAAGAGGCGGAAGAGCAAGTCAGTTATTTGAGAACGTCTGAAGGTGGCCTAGTCGCGACAAAAGAACTATGCGGATAATCGAAGGAGAGAACTCGAGTTCCAAATAGGTGACCACGTGTACCTTCGAGTATCACCCCTACGCGGAACAAAGAGATTCAGAATGGCTGGAAAACTAGCACCCCGTTTCATCAGTCTGTACCCTATCATCGCCAGGCGCGGAGAAGTGGCGTATCAGCTAGAGTTACCTGTGGAACTCTCTGATGTCCACAATATGTTTCATGTGTCCCAGTTAAAGAAGTGCCTCTGTATCCATGAAGAACAAGTTCCATCGGAGGTGATCAACGTGCATCACAACCAAACATACGAAGAATGTCCAATTCGGATTCTCGAAGAAAAGAAAAAGTGTACGAGACGAAAGACAATCAAATTTTGCAAAGTGCAATGGAGTAACCATTCGGAAGATGAATAACACATGGGAAGAAGAAGATCATCTTCGAGCCAAGTACCCGGAACTGTTCGCCTAGCAGCGGAATCTCAAGACAAGATTCTTTTAAGGGGGGTAGGTTTTGTAACGCCTTGTTTTTCATTTCTGTTTAAAAGTTATTTTAGTAAAAATGTAATTCCAAAATTTTAGATCTCATTCGTATTTTTGGTTGTTGTGTTGATCGATCTCTAGTCGTCCATGGATTCTTTTCCTCCTAAAAGCGAGTTAGAATTCAAATTTGAATTCTAACTCCACACACCCCCCTCCAAATTTCCATTTCATAAATAGCTGAAAATTTTGTGAGTACACTGTTCAGCCTGGGCCACTGTTTCATTGTTTCGGCCCAGCTCTGTTTCCTTCTAATTCCCGGCCCAGCTACCACATCTCCTAGTTATTTCGGCCCAGCAAGCAAAGTAGCCCAAGACTCCCTCCTCTCCTCCCCTGGCCAACCCACTGGCCCATCCTCCTGAGCCAGACCAGCCGCCAGTCCCGCGCTACACGCGCGCCGGATGCTCGGGCAAATGCCCGCAAGCCACGCCGCGCCGCGCCGCCTTCCTGTGCACCGCCGTGTGCCGCGCCGAGCCGCCTGTGCGCTGTGCCGCGTCGCGACAGAGCGCGGACAAGCCCCTCCCCTCCACCTTGCCATCCTGCCCACCGCGTGGGCCCCACAACCGCGACTTTCGCGCCACCCCGTACCCGCGAATCCCGCGTCCTCCTTGACGCGCCCAACTTCTCCTCGCGCTCCAGCCTGTCCCGGCCCCGCGGGGCGACGCCGCCCAGCCGCTCCCCGCTCGCCACTTGGCCCTGCAGCCACAACGCCGAGAGACACTATCCACCCCTGTTGGACGCCCTCATGCCCTTCACTGAGCTCCCGGTCCAGTGAACCGAAGTGCAGCGTCGTCGTAGCCTTGTGCCTCGCGTCCACGCCGAAAGAGTGAGCCGAGCTCACCCACGCTGCACCGCCGCTGTCCTCGCTCTCCTGTGCCGCCTTGCCCTTTCCTTCACCGAGAAGCCGCCGCGACCTTGTCTTGCGCCATGGCTGCAAGATGCTGCTCACGCCCCTGTATTCTCCCTTTTCGCCGCCCAGAACGTCTCCACCTCGCCGCGATGCCAGTAAGCCGAGCCGCCGTTGCGCTACCCCACCCAGCCGCCGACATCACCGCCGCCGGGCCCCCATCACCTCGGCCCCTCACCGCCACCTCCTTCCTCCCCTCCGGCCGCCTAGCGCAGCTCGATCGGAGCCGTGTCGAGCTCGGGAAGCTCGGGCCCCCAGCCTCGTGGCCCGGAGGCGGAGCTCCCGCCGCCTGGTCTTCCCCGGGAGCCACCGAGCCGGCCCCTCTGGACCCCGTGCCCCGCTCCTCCCCGGCCTCCGCCCCTCGACCGATGGCTCCCCGCGTCGATACCCGCAGCCGGCCTTCGCCCCTCGACCGCAGTCAGTCGCCCGCCGCCACCGGCGCCCCGCATCCCTACGCCGCCCCGCCTCTGTGACGGGAGAACGAAGAGAAGGGAAACGAAAAGGAGAAAGTGAGAGAGAGAGAGAGATAAGAGAGAAGGGGAGAAAAGAAAGAGAGCAGGGCCACTGACAAGTGGGCCCCACATCGCATTAATCTTCTCAGCACAGTAATCCTCTGCCTAATCCCTCTTCTTTGGTTCACTGACATGTGGCCCCACCCTTACTAATCTTTTTTAAAACACTATTTTTATCCTTGTGTACCTTACAGGTGGGACCCACTCGGGTTTGGACGATTGCGAGCCTGGTCCACCACCAAGAGCCACTGATAGGTGGGCCCCGTTACCCGGTCCACACGCCAGTCCACCATAGTGCACCCGGCCCACCGACGGCCGCCTCCTGCGTGTGCACGCACCCAGTCCATATGCACCGTGTCTCAAGCCCCCTGGCCCCACGCGTCAGCTTGCAGCCTATGGGACCAAGTCCACTACACCGCCGTTCGGGTTCCTCGGTAGACCCGGACTACCATGGGCCATAGATCCGGTGGTACCTCTGTCTCGCTGACAGAAGGCCCCACATGTCAGCCCAGGGAATATTCCCTCGGAATATTTCTTCCCAAAGAATACTAAATCATTTCCAATACTCCAAAAATTCAATTAAACTTCGAAAATTCATATCTAGCAAACCATGCTTCGTTTGACTCCGTTCAACTTGTAGATTTTTTCTAAAAATGAGATCTACACTATGGTACTACTAGTTCCTCCTGTAACATTCATTTTATTAGCTTTTGTAGTGATTTACTCTTTTGCGTGTGTAGATCCTGAACCCGTGGATGATCCAGAAGCTGTCTTTGACGAGGAAGAACCTCTACAGGACCAAGACAAGACACATTTGACTATATTGCCTCCTATATGTTCAAAATTATGTTGATTGCAAATATGCATGCTTAGTGTACACTTTAAACTGTTCGGCCTCGGATTGCGAGCACAACCAACGAACCTATCCAGTAATCGCACTTATTTTTCTGTAGGATATTGAATTATGTCACCATTGATAGCTCCACAAATGGCGCACTGGCATTATACCCTATGGGTACGATCGCTGCAATAAATTGGCTTAGCCATGCCGCGATTGTACTGTCGTGTGGGAAAACTCGTGGATTATACTCAATTGTTTGAAAACCTGATACATGGAGTGTCGGTATGTTGCAAAATAAAGGTAGATTGCGAAACTCTGATGTGCAGAAGCAGTGCCTGTGAGGTCTGGCTATGTATTGTCGTTAAGAACCGTTTCCTTTGGGAATTACATCCGAGCATCCTACAGTGCGACCATACGGGTATAATGGGATGCCCTTGACTAAGTAAATAGTAGGTTTAGGGAAGTTTAGTGCCAATGGGAGTAGACTCATCGGAGTTGAAGCTCGTGAGCTCCTATGTTGATGGCGGTTGCAGCATGCCTTAAGCACAAGTCCTGTGTGGACCCTTCTACGGGCATTAGACAACCCTAAGCTGGCTTTGGAAAGGTCTTGTCACGAACCTCCTCTACCGACAAGTAGTAGGAGTGAGTTCGTGTCGTGTGGGTAAAGCGTGCAACCTCTGCAGAGTTTAACTGAACTGTTCGAACAGTCATGCCCACGGTCAAGGGCGAATATAAGGTGATTCCCATAGTGTAGTTTTGTTTGCCAGTGATTTGTGAAATTGATTTGTGGGATGGGAGTCATGACCAGAATTAGCCTGAGTAGCAAACGGAGGGCCTGTGTGGCCAGAAACGAGACTATGTGGCCCGGGGTGTTGAGGCACCATAGAGATCGCCAAAGTGTGTGGTTAATAACCTGAGGAAAGCTTCCTGGTTGAAGCCAGAAGGTGGTAAAAGAGCTGCTTAACCGGTAGTAGCCAAAAAGTGAAAATAAACTAATAACCGGTGTAGCCTAAATTGGCAAAGAGAGCTGAGGACCGGTTGAAGCCTGGTCATAGAGTTAATAGATGGTTGAAGCCACTAGGAAAATAATAGAGGAAAAGAGGGGAAAATGTAATAAGAAACCTTTGATTCACTCACTATGTAGGCAGGTTGTTGCAAAGCAACTTGCGGGATGGATCGAGGCGCGAGCCCCTTTCCAGGCAACCAGAACTTGACACACTAGTGTTTTGCAAGTTATCATTTATATAAAAAGGTTGTTCTTCGCAAATGGAACCCTAGTCCCTTGACCAGCCGAACATGTCATTTTTCCTCCTGGCTTGCAGAGTACGAAAGTACTCACCCTTGCTTCCTATATATGTGTATTGTACGAGGCTTTGAAGGGGAATAAGCCGATCCAACCGTTGAGGAGTACCTCCAGGATCAAGCAAACTTCGAGGATTTTTAGGGTTTCGGGACTAGTTTCCCAGCCGTGCCTGTGGCTTCGTTAAACATTTTAGTGGTTTAGGTTAGTGCTTAGCCGCATAGACGTTTTCCCCTGTTGCTTCCGCTCTGTCGTTGTCGTTTCTTGCTGTTCTTTTGTGTTATGCCGTTGTCCATCTGGGGTCTATCCACGATGGCAACTTCTATAAGAATTATCCCAGTGATGTAATAATGTACTCTGAGATGGATCATCGATGTTCTGTGTGTACTAGCTTGTGTATCCTAGGACTGGTACAAATAACACAGGTACAGGTGTGGCCTCCTGGGATGCGAGTCCTGGGGCGCTACACGGGGTCCACCAATCAGTGGGAGAAAGGGAAGGCTGAGCACTTAGCGATGGGCCAGGCCGTGCCAGCCGATCTAGTGTGCTTTGGCCCATGCATGGATAAGGCGGTCCAGTAGGGTGACCATGCTGGCGGTCTGTGGGCCAGTGGCAGTTGCCTAATTGGAACTATGCCGTGGCCCGTGGGACGTTTAAGTGGGGGACCCAGGCGTCAGCGTGAGAGCAGGAGGGGGAGGCTGGCTCAGCTCGGGCAGGACCTGGCCGAAGCCGAGCTGGCACCTAGGTGGCGTGCCGCGAAGGCCGGAGGACCGAGAGGGAGTGCGGCGCCGGGCCAGGCGATCAGACAGCCGACGACGTGCAAGTGGCGCCGGCGAATGGAGGCAAGCTAGGGCAAGCGAAAAATACTGGCAGATAGAGGAGGACACGGTGAATAAGTTCAATGGTGTCATGCCCCTACCCTGGCACCACCTACAGTGACACCAGAGAGGGTGCGCCGCAGGAGATTGGCGTGAACCAACTCCCACGAAACCGCGATGCCGGTACCAGTCTAGGAAACCTTGCTGGTACCCGCAGTCAATGGAGATGTACCATAGCAACTAATATATATATATATATTATACCTTATTAAGTTGCAACTTTGAACAAACCCTGAGCAACAACCTCCAAGCAGAACAGCAACAGCAGAATGACAGCGTAGCGAGAACCCAATCCACAAGCAACGGCTTGGGATTAGAAAAATAACCCTAAGTTTTTGGCTTCAACTTCACTCTTCCTAAAGGAGGAAAAAGGATAATGGATTAAGTACATACGTACTCAGCAAGTCACGGGAAAAGTTAGTTATGCATGCCACCAAGGAAGGCTGGGGTTTATTTCGCAAATATTTTATTTTGAAACATTTTCAAAACCCTAAGTGTGGGGGGTTGTCCCAAGTGTAGCTGGAAAGAAGCTCTCGCCTCGATCCTGTCCATGAATTGCTTTGCAACAACTCAAGCGGACGAAACAAATTTTAATTGATTAAAGTTTCTAATCAAGTCTATCCTTATACCGCCTGTCAGATCACGACAGCGGTTCAGTGGATCTCATCTATTAGTTTATTTTCACTTTCGTACTCTTCAGGACAAAACCTTATCTCATTTCTCCTCTATTATTTTACTTTCACTTTCATCCTTTTCAGGACATCATCTTTATCTCATATCTCAATTATGTGGCTCCTCAAGCCATCCATAATCTCATTATTTCAACTTCGGCACCTAGAGTCATCATATCTCTAGCACACTGCTTCCACTCGAGAAGCCTAATCTATGATGCTATCGGACATCCTGGTCCACACAGGACCGTTTCAGAACACGTAATGGTCATCCATTAGCCGACCTAGCCGATTCTAGTAACGGTTCCTAACCACAAACAGGGTTCGCAAACATTTTATAAAAACAAAGCTACACTAGAGGAATCACTTCACATGCACCTGTAACCGTGGGCACAACTGTTCGAACAGTACAGATCTCTGCAGCGGTGTATGCTTTACCCATACGACGCGAGCTTACTCCCTCAATGGCCAAGCGGGGAAGGTTCACAATAAGGCCTTTCCAAAGTGTCTCCAAGATTGCTTGATGCCAACTGAACGGGTCCCAGACCAAGTACCGGCGAGTCCTAGACTCCTCGTACTCAGGGTCCCGCGGTGCATCTCAAATTGCCACCCCGGCAACTCCACATCCAAAGACAACCAAGCCAACCCTAGGTCTACTAATTACTTGGCCACGGGTGTCCCATTCCACCCATGTGGTCGCACTGTATTATGATCAGTGCAATTCTCCAAGGAATCGGTCCTTCTATGCGAATACAAAGCATCTCCACCTAGGTGATCTCTTTGCATCACGGGTTTCACAAACCATTTATTATTTCGCAAACATACCGACACCGCGTGTCAGATTAAAAGATTTTATAAACCCAAGTTTTCCCATATCAATAGCAAGTGTGATTTAAGTGGGACCGTCGATACCCATGCTCATAGAGCATGGATGCCGAGGTAACACTAAGGTGGAGGACAAGGAATAGGGTTTTCAAAGCCTGCAGGATATTGCAACTACTAACCGAGGCCGATTCGATTTATCGTGCGCACTAAAATGCAATTTGGCAAACAATAATATTTTGTAAACTAGGAGCAATATGATCAAAGGGTGACTTGCGTCAGCCTTCGTCTTCAAAATCCTCAAAAATCCGAGTCCGAAAGAAATTCCGTCATCGTCAACTACGCATAACGAGAAAAAACACAAAAAATCCTAGAAATAAAATACTATTATTAATAAATAATAGTGTCATGAAGTAGATCTTAATTTTAGAAAAAATTTGAGACTTGAACGGGGTCGATCGGAGTTACGGATGAAAAGATATAGATTTTTAAAGTTTAAATGATTTTCTAGAATAGATAAAGATTTATTTAAATTAGAAAAGGAATATTCTGGAGAATATTATTTGGGCTGACAGCTAGGACCCCATGTTAGTGTGAGAGAAAGGCTGAGGGGGTGGTCCATATGACAGAGTGGGGCCACACGTCAGTGAGGCTTGGATGAAGGATTAATGAACGGTCCACATGTCAATGGGAGTGAGAGAGAGAAAAGGAGACCAAGGCCCCATGTTAGTAGACCCATGTGTCATAGACATAGTTTAGATGATCAATTGGGCCCACAGACCAGGGAGGGAGAAGGGATTAATTTAGTGGGGCCCATGTTTAAGTGAATATTTATTTAATTATAGAGTTTCATTAGTGGGGGGCTACATGTCAACGAGACATGATTGGGTTAAAACGAGCAGGCCCATAGGATAGTGGGAGAACGGAGGCAGAGTCACACATCAGAGGGTTAAAGGGAGACAGAGACGAACGGGGAGAGATCGATGGCGCACGGCGGCAGCTAGCGGAGGAGGTGGCGAGGTGTTTGAGCGGCTTGGATTGGCGGAGGAGCGTGCGACGGCGGCTAGCAGCGAGGAACAGAGAGCGGCATTGGGAGAGAAGGGAGGGGTTCGCTGACAGGGCTCGGGATGGTTCGGAGGGACGCATTGTGATGCAAATTGAAGAAAGGAGGAGGAGGGGCTCACCGGAGAGAGGGAGAGAAAGGAAAATTGCTGCGGCGACGGCTCACAGAGCTCGTGCTCGGGCCAACGCAGCGGCGTGACGAGGCCGGGGAGGCGCGGCTGCGGTGAGAGGAAAAAGGAGGGGAGGTGGCCGGGTTTTATAGGCGAGGGGTCAGAGCAAGTGGACAAATGAGAAGGGCGGTGCGTGGAGCTCAGAGCACGTCAATGGTGGTGGCACGAGGAGCTAAGTGCGAGCAGCTGCTGCGGTGGTGGCGCAGAGCACAGCGGTGATGCCTTGGGCGGCGAGCTTGACGTTGAGAGGACCGATGACGGCAACAGAGACGCGACGCGACGGCGACGGCGAGGCGAACTCCACGTGGGAATTTTGTCGAACAGTCGGCGGGCGAGAGAGGCGTACCGAGGTGGCAGACGGCCACACGTGGACCTGCCGGCGGGTATTCGCTGCTCAGCCGACATGTGGGCCCCCGATGTCGGCCAAAGGTGGTGGGGCGTGGGCGCTCGTGCTAGAGCGGGCGGGCAGAGAATTTTTTTTATTTTTATATTTATTTAATAAAATATTTACAAAACTACATTTTCATTTCAAAAATTTACAAAAATATACTCCCGCCGCCCTCTGGGAGGGCGATATCTCTGAAATCGCCCTCCTAGAGGGCGATATGATGACGTGGCTGACGGCCGTTGGCCGGCGGCCCACGGCCGTCCGCCATTTTGCAGGCGGCCCCCCCGGTGACCCAAAAACCGCCCTCCCAGAGGGCGGCAAGGGGGCCGCCTGTAAAATGGCCGGCCAGAGGGCGGTTTTTGGGCAGCCAGGGGGCCACCTGCAAAATAGCCACTTTATTTTTTTTTCTTTTTTTGATATTTTTTTCTCAACTAGAAACTTGAAAATAGCAAAACCTCGTGAAGGTGCAACTCAAACCGATGTAAGATGTGGCCTGTAGAAAATTGTGAGCGTGCTTTAAAAAGCGTGCTGAAACTTCGGACCTCGAAAACTCAATCATCCCGGCCGAATTTTGCAAAAATTTTTCAGACAAACCCAACAAAGTAGGGGAGAAGCGGATGTAAAATTTTTTGTAGATGTCCGCAAAGTATTTATTTGCCCAATTTCGAGACCATATGCAAAAGTTATGACTGTTTTAAGGTACGTAGCGCGTGTTACAACAATTTATACAGTCCGGACCGTCCGAACCAGTTCAGACGGTCCGGACTATATACTGTGAAACGGCAAATTGTACAGTCCGGACCGTCCAAATCCTATCCGGACGGTCCGGACTATATACTGTGAAAAGGCAATTTGTACAGTCCGGACCGTCCGAATCCTATCCGGACGGTCCGGACTATATACTGTGAAACGGCTATTTTGCAAGCGGCCCTCCGGCCACACAAAAACCGCCCTCTCAGCCGGATTTTTACAGGCGACCCCCTTGCCGCCCTCTCAGAGGGCGGTTTTTGTGTGGCCGGGGGGGCCGCCTGCAAAATGGCTGACGGCCGTGGGCCGCCGGCCAACGGCCGTCAGCCACGTCATCATATCGCCCTCTGGGAGGGCGATTTCAGAGATATCGCCCTCCCAGAGGGCGGCGGGAGTATATTTTTGTAAATTTTTGAAATGAAAATGTAGTTTTGTAAATATTTTATTAAATAAATATAAAAATAAAAAAATTCGGCGGGCGGACAGCACGCGGGCACGGTGCTGCACGGGAGAGACCGAGCGAGGCCGTGGGCCGGCAGGAGATGGGCCGCGTGGGTGAGGGGAGGAGAGGCCGAGCAGCTATGCAGCTGGCTGGGCTGGCGCGGGGAGGCTGGTGCTGGGCCGGGCCAAGGAGAAAGGAATGGGAAAGCGGCCTGTTAAGAAGAGAGAGGGAATGGAGGGGAATGAGCTGGATGGGAAAGAAAAGAACGATGGTCCAAGATGAACAGTAGATTTTGAGATTTTCTCAGGAATTTGAATTAAGAGGTATTTGAATAAGGGATATTTGAAAAATGGTTTTGAATTTTTGGAAGAAAAGATAGCGAATATTTCAAGGAGATTTTGGGATTCAAATTTTGGAATTTTGAACCAGGGGTTTAAGAGGAATATTCCAAGGGATATTTGATCAAGGGGTTTTGATGGAATTTTGAAATTTGGAGGAAAGAGAGAGGATTTCCAGGGAGAATTTGAATTTTAAATTTTGAAATTTTGGGTCCGAGGATTTCAGAAGATATTTTTGGATAGGGATTTGATTCTCTTGGAAGATTAAAAATAGGAGGGATTTTAAGGAAAGGCTTCAGAGGGAATTCGAAATTTGAATTCAAGAATTAAAATTTGGTTTGGGACTTCGATTAGGAAATTTTTGGGGCTTTCAAGGAGAGGATTAAATTGAGATCTCGGCACTTAGGTCCTTAGGCACCCATACAAAAAATTGAATTTTTGAAACTAGGGTTTTATTAAAATAGGTTTTTAACGGCCCAAAAAAAATCGAGGCATTACAAACGGCTTGGATGGGTTCACCGGCGGCAGAGGGCGGCCGGTGGCGGACTACTGAGGGTGGTGGAGAGAGGAAATGGCAGTGCTCAGTGTTTGCTAGACGAGGAGGGGGGGCAAAACATGGGAGACTGACCGGCAAGCGCGGCTATGTGCGGCGGAGGACAAGGAAGGCCTATTAGCTGGAGGACGGCGGGAAATGGCAAGAAGGGAGCTAACCGAAGGAGGTCCGACGGCGGCGTGTGGCGGTGACGGGATCAAACGATGGCGAGAGGCTCTACTTGAGGAGCTAGCTCCCACTCACCCTGCCTAAATGACAAAGGAGAGCCTCTAGAGGGCATAAACGCGAGGATTCGACAGGGGAGCTCAACGGTGAGCGGGAGTGGCGCCGGCGGTGTTTGGGGTTGAGAGGAATGCCGACGAGGAAGGAGGCTATGCAGAGGCACTCGGGTTCCGGGACGCGTGCTCGGGCAGAAGGAGGAATGCCAGCGGAGATGAATTGGACAGCGGGGAGCGTTGGATTGGGCGGAGGCACTTGAAATCCGAGCGCGGGCTCACGGGCGCGCGGGAAGGATTGCGGTAACGCTGTGGTTTTTGACTGAGCAAGTCACGGCGAGAGAGGAGAGAAGGCGGGGTCCATGCCAGCGAGATGCCTCGCAAAAAAGGGAGGAAGGGGAAAGGGAGGGCGGCAATGCCTGCCTAACCTTTGTTGCGGCTCAAGCTAGGAGAAAAGGAGGCGATGAGAACAGTGCGACGTCGAGCGGCCAGGTGTGGCATTTGACCGAACGCGTGAGGAGCGCGAACGGGAGAGAGAACGGGACAGGGGTAGACGACAGCCGCGCAGAGGGAAGCGAGTAGCCAAGCACGGGATAGATAGCTAACTGACAGGCGGGCCCGACGTGAGTGGCGATAGGGGCGGGCACTTGCGCAGCCTACCTCGGGCGAGCGGGTCGCGGGGTGAGCGGCAAAGGGAATCGAACAGCAATCCGATGTGCTCGGGGACGATTCAAATCCATGGCGCGGGTGGATTAGTGAGATCGGACAACGTCCACGGCATGCGGGAGGGCATGCGGCTGCCATCAGCGGTCACGGAGCGGTTGCACACTCCACGTGTGCGCATGGGCCATGGGCCCTAGCCTCGGCCTGCAAAGAGAGGAGACGGTGCCGCCTAGTTGGCCGGTGCTGGGAAGAGAGAACATGAGAGGAGCGCTAGGCCGGGTGGTGAAGCGGCCCAATTGCACAGTGGCTTTGGCATTTTCCAGATATTTGTTTGAGGGGTATTTGGATTGGATTTGAATTGGCATTTGAATTCAAATTTATTATTTGAATCCGGGGAAAATCAAGGAATCAATGGAGGGAGTCCAAAGTAGAAATTTTGTATTTCCGGAGTGAATTTTGTATGTGGATTTTTAAGAGATTTTATTTGGGAGATTTCAAAGAAGATTTGAGATTCGAATTTTGAATTTGAATCCATAACAATTTTGAGGGTTTCAGAGAAAGAAATCATTGATGGATTTGAGATTCAGGGCAGATGAGCAGAGTTTTGATTCGGATCTTTGGATCGGGTATGGATTTTGAATACTCAAGGGGATTTGCCAACAGGGTTTAGAAGAGGAATTTGAATGCGTTGATTCGGATTCCTAGATTTTCTTTGGAAAGGGAATTTTTGAGAGGTCGATTTCTGGGAATCAAGGAGAGGGATAAACTGAGATCCTAGTATGTCTTATGACACAAACAAAGAACGTAATTTTCACCGGTAGGTTTTTATTAAATTAGTCTTTAATGCCTCACGAAAAACGGGGTGTTACAGTACACATAGGCTAATCGAGTAGGCACAACAAAGGGTGCATTCGAATCTAGGATTTGGCTGGGTTATTTCCTCGTCCTTCATGAACACGCTTCCCAAAGTACGAAACAGTGTGCTTTTTTAAAAAAATTTCTATATAAAAGTTTCTCAAAAAACCATATTAATCTATTTTTCAAGTTTAAAATAAGTAATACTTAATTAATTATGCACTAATGGATTGTCTTATTTTGTGTGCTACCAAAAATCTCAGCCCAACCCTAGATTCGAACGCGCCTAAATTTCAGTTCCCAATGAACTATACCCTTCATAGGGCGAGATTGATGATGATGGAAGAAGAAGATGATCACTCAAAATGAGATATCTCATTAGTGAATGATTAATTAAGTATTAGCTATTGCAAACTTGGAAAATAGATTAATATGATTTTTTAAAGCAACTTTTAGATAGAATTTTTTGCAAAAAACACACCGTTTAGCAGTTTAAAAAGCGTGCTCATAAGAAACAAGAGAAGTTTTCACCCCATCCCTCAGTCTTGAACGGAGCCATAGTTAACTGTGTTTTCTGCCCTTTCACAAAGGGGCTCATGCCACGAAAGAAATCAAACTCCACTCCCCTTAAAAAAGGAGAAAGCAAACTATTAATTCTGATTGATAAATGGAACAGAAAAATAAATATATGCAGCGTGTACATCCACTGCAGCCAGCGTCCATCTAGCCCTCTCAATAATGCTTACTCTTGTAATCCATCTTCAAAGTTCATGTTTCTCCTGATCAGTGATTTGGGAGTGAATGTCTTCTAGACCTGCTTTAACCTCTAATTGCTCAACCCTTTGATAGAAAAGAATGTAGGCCTGACACTCAAGTACTTGTTCTAGGGAGACTTCTGTGATATCCTGATCACTTGCACAAAACCATGAGTAAGTGCCACTACTTTCCCGACCGAGGTCTCCAATCCTTCTTGCTCTTACATAAGCAAAATTGTGCCCTTCATGTAGGTTTGATCCTTTGTGTACAATGACTGCAACAAGGCAATATTTGTGTTTGCCATCCTCCACATATCTGAATATTAGAGAAAACAGTAATGGTTATAGGTGTATATTTTTAACAGAAGTTGTAGAAAATGTTATGTTCACTAGGAGACCTTATGTAAGATCTGATATGAAGCTGAACTCATTATTATATTCAACGGAAGGAAGGTGTTCAATACCTGGGGTCCATGAACTCTGTTATATCAAGTGTTTCCTGAAAGCTCACGTGCTTTTCTAACTTGTGTGACCTATCCTGGTGAACATAAGCAAATCTCTTCAGCTGAATGGTTAGTACAGGTGGCGCCTTGCTAATGCGATATTTTAATGTTGCAGTTCTGCTTATCTTTTTTCCCTCTTTATGATTATTATGGCTTTGTTCCATTTGATGTGCAACACCATTCCACATTGGTAGCTGCTCCTTGTCCTGGTTTAGTCTGCTGGTGTTTTTTAACGTTGAATGGCTGGGTTGCTCTTTTTCACTGTCTGACTGTTCAGTTCGTTCATCATTAACTGTCGTATCAGCTTGGCTCAAAGAGGCATTTCCAGCAGTAGCAGAACAGGCCGTACAGTAGCAATCATCAATCTTCACAGTGGCATATAATTCCAAGCAGTCCTCGATTGATACAGGCTCCTTCGACAGTATTGCCAGACTGAGAACAAGGGCCTCGGTGGTAACTGAATTGTGCCCACATTGTTTATTGGAAACAGATTTAAGCACCTCGCCATTGAAGAGTGACTTAACTGTTGAAGGCACATTCCTACCCTCAGGTTCCTCACTAATTAAATCATCTAACAAGCAGTGAAGGGCATGATTGCTGTCCCCCATTTTGCCTTGATTGATATCTTTATGCCTTGAGCACATAATTTGGAAGAGGTTCTCTGGCACCAGCGTACCTTCTGCATAATTAGCAGCACTTGTATCCTGGAAGAGCCTTTTCAATTCCAAATGAAGGACCCCTCCTGGAGGAGGATCCTGTTCTAACATCATGAAGCGCAGCTCATCAAGTGCAAGGAGGCTCTGCAATACTGCATTGAAGTAGCATGTGTTCCCAAGATTCTGCATCTTTCTGACCATATTTCCCTGCCCATTTGCCAAATCTGAATTCAGCGACCTGCGTCCTCCATCTGGTGCGGTGGTGGCTTGCACTGGTGGTTTGTTATCTCCTTCCTGTGCACCTGCAGCTTGCCCCACTGGTTCAACAAGCTGAACATTGTTTTTTTCAACGTTGCTGTTCTGAGTTGCTTCTGGGGCTTTTTTTTCTTGTACATCTTGCACTGGCCACAACATGCTCTTCTCAATTCCACAGTGCCATAGTAAGGCCCAGATGTGGGTTATGAGCTCCCCTCCTGATTCGAGACACTTCTTGTGCGCTTCTACATTCCAACTGGGGGCAATGTGCACAAGTAAATCTACCCATACACCAGCCAGGATCTCCCAGCAACTTTTTTCACTCTCATTATCAAGGAGTTCCTTTGCCAGTTTTGCACCTTTTTGCACTACATTTCTATTATAATCTGAATTGCTGTTGTCCTGGGCAGCTACCGCCATGAGCCTCTTGTACCTCTCCTTCAGTGAGTCACAGCCTTTCAGAATGTGACGAGCATCCTGCACGGTTTCTCTGAAGGCTATCTTGGGCACAAGAAAGCTGTCAGGCAACAAGTCAGGCTTTGAGATCAGCAGATATGCACAATACCGCGACAAGCTATTTGCCACTATGTATTCCATCTTCAGGTCATCTGCAGTCTGCCGGTCATATGCAGCCTTCAGGTTGGCATCAAGGATATTTTCCTTCACAAGATAAGGTTGGGGAGAGCAGCAGCAGCAGCGGCAGAAGTTAGCCAGGTATAACAAGACAGAAAGTGGAAACCCCGGGCTGCTTAAGTCAATTCCATGATCTTCTGCAAAATTGATCTCACAGAGGCTGGTCGCAATGTGCCACACCAGAATGATATGAGAGGATGTTGGTAGCTCAGAGCATGGCCATTTGTACCGCTCTCTGTAACCCACAAGTGTGGGAATCACACCGGGCAGACAACGAAAGCTGACTGTACTAGAAGCTTTAGATCCTTTATAGGCATCTGGCCTCTGATCATGTACGAGGTCCAGGTTCAGTGAGAGTAGTGTTGTAAGAATTGCTTCCTTCACACACTCTGCAATCTTGATGTGTGCCTCTAGTTTTGTCCCCTCTTCTTTCTTTGGAATCGCCCCAGTAGAAATTGTGTGCATGAAGTTCCACACTGTTGGACTGTCATCATATGATTGCAAGAAGGCGTGTTGATCGATGACTCCATGCCACCGGTGGTGAGAAATCTTAGATGTCAAAAAGGAGCTTATGAATTTCTCCATAAGGCCATTCCTCACACACCTGAATACCCGATGAGCATATGTGCATGCAAGGAGTAATCTTGTCCAATCTGACAGTAAATATGACACTATCTCCCAAATCTCCTTGAACATGATCAAGAACATGAAGAACCACGTGATGACCCGATCAACATGGACTCCATGTACCTTATGAGTAACTTCACAGATCTGAGCATCGTGAACTTCACATTTGATCACGTGCGCACGTCGGATGTCCACCGCAAGCCAGAGGGCGACCGCAAAGGTTGCAACAGACAGAATGAGAGTGCAGCTGAGCGAAGTAAACCCTCTCCAGAAGATCATGGGGTACCGGGTGTTAAAGTAGTCATTGACGAAGGCCATCTCCAGCTCCATGATGCCAAATGCCCGCTTGGGTTCTTCCTTGATGATTCTAAGCATGACTAGCTTTCTGGTTATGGGAATGATTTCTTGATGAAGCTCCACATCTTCGAGTCTGCAACGGAGCATCCTAGACAAAGAGAAGGCCAATGATATATCCTTGAAGCTGTCTCCCTGGGTGGTGACGGAGTTTAGCAAGGGACCATCACATTGCCATATCTTGTCCAGCGTTATTAGTGTCTCAGGAACGGTGTCAGCATTTCCTCTTGTAGTATTTTCCCTTTGAGCAAGATGCTCAGCCCTGGGACTCACTGGAGCAACAATATTTTCCCTTTGAGCTCGACCTCTATCTCGAGCAGCCTTAGCCTCGGCCCGTGCCTTATCTTTTGCCTTAGTCATTGCTTGAGCCCGAGCCCGAGCCCGAGCCCGGCCTGTTGGCTTGGTATCAATCTGTAGAACGTACCGAGGCTTTTGTAATCTGATGTTTTGTTTTGTCTCTCCATAGACCAGGTATTTGTATCCTTGCATAGTTTCTGGGTCACAGTTCTTAGGTTGGAAGTTGGCACAGAACTCATCACTCCGCATGTACTCTGAAACTAGCTCCGAACTCTTTCCATGCCAGACAGAGTTGAATGCTAGATAGCGTGTTTGCAGCCTGTAGTAGCTCTTCACAACCTGCAGACCCCAAAGCACCCAAAGAGGATATTGGAACATCAAACCACGTGTTCTATTCAAGAATGCCACCCCCAAATAACTCATTACCATCCTCCACTCCCTGTAACGTCTCCCTTTATGGTCTGGAATGCCATAACCAGAGATGAAGTCGATGCTGTGACGGAAACCCACAAGCACAAGGGCCCAGACAGGGAACATCTGATTGTTGAATGGTGCTGCCTGCATAGCACCCATGACATATACCACTATGGAGTCAGATGCAGCGTCGATGACACCCAGGATGGCTCTCATAAAAGCGTTGTGGAAGTGGCCACGAAATATGTCCATGATGAAAATCACAAGGAACAGCATTGTGACGACAACCACTAGGAATTCAATGCGGGCCAAGATGTATTCTTCCTCGGTTGGCATGACGAACAAGAATTTAAGCCACTTCGGCATTTCTTTCATGTTTCACTTGCACTTGGTTGCTGTATGTTGTTCTTGCTGTGTGCTTCCTGCATCATCCGATTTGAAAAATAAATCAAAAAAAGGGAGAAGAAATTGACACATGAGTACCAACATAGTAGCCATTCCAACACAATGTCGAAAATCTGAATATAGAAACAGGTTGGTACTTGCCTATGGTCAATCGCATGCGATGTTGTTGGATTAAGAATTTTTTTTTGTTGAATTTAGTTGCTAATCTGAGGACAACTTCTAAAAAAGTTCCTACCAGGCAAGGAGGCTTCTTGCTTAGTTGCACAAATCAAGGGCAGTATGGCCATGTTGAGAAAAAATAAATCAACTAAACAGAATGTGGCAATGGGCGCATAAGGGATATAAACTCGGGGGCATGTAGGGCCATCTAGAAAAACTCAAAGGGCGCCAAAGGGATTTAATGAAAACTCAAGGACACATAATGAATTTAGACAATTCAATTAAACTAATCAAATACCTTCAGTTATTTCCTCTAATTGTATATGGATAATTAAATTGACATACCTAGATATATACTGAGAAACTGAAAACTTGAAAAAAAAAAACTCAAAATTCGGCTCTTTTTTTTTTGGCTTCTTAGGTTCGGTTTCCCCAAAACGGCAATCGAGATTATTGTGGTAGGAAAATAAGAACCTAGTAACAGAGGCAGGGAGGTTCAGTTTTTGCGGGTTTTACCGAAGCACCTGCTTCTTCGTCTCTGGATGGTGCTAGGCGACTCCACGATGTAGATCTGCGTTGCTCCATCGCCTGCGGCCCGCGGCATGCCTCCCCGCGGTCGGCGCTCTCTGCCATCGACCTGGCTTCGTCGCGCCGCCGGCCAAGCCTTCAAGACATTGAGGCCTGCCATGCGCTCCACCCGACTGCCGATACAGGTAAGAGGTAGAGGAGGCGATAGTTAGTTAAGGGGGGAGTGGAGGAGATGGGAAGTATTCTCGTGTTGGGCCGTGGGCTTTTTTTTTCCATCCCTAACAGAAATCTTGGTACCCGGGCCATGTTGTCCCATTTCCAGATGCGTTTGGTTTAAGGGCCAGTTTGAAAAGAATATAGCCATGGTTGGGTGGATAAGATAAACTAATTTTTTATTTAGTTGGATAGATAATGGTGGATGGAATGGAAATAGTAAATTATTAATCGCTAATTTTATCATAATAATACTAATTAACAATAAAATATATTAATTATCCTTAATGAGCACTAGCCTGTTCATGGGCAGCCCAGCCCGATCCGAAGGTATGCCGAGCTAGGCTCAGGCCTATCCTTTGAAGCCCGAAAGCCCAAAAATACGAAAAAAACCCGAGAAAACCCGGCCCTAGAAAGCCAAGCACTTGGGCAAGGCTCGAACCTGCCATTTAGGGAGCGCGTCAAGCTCAGGCCTGGGTTTTCAAGGCCGGGTTTTTTAGGCCCTGCCTGGCCCGGCATTTGAACAAGTCTAATTAGCACTAATCTTGAAATGCTAGTCACCAATTAACAAGAAAACATGCTAATCTTCCTGACAAAACATTCAAACACCAAAGTAAAGAAAAACAGAAACCAAAGCTCCAGTCGAAGACCCAGAAAACTGGTAGTTCGGTTCGGTCTTGGGAAATTTCTGTCCACCCCCATTTAGGACCTTGATTATGGTTTTGAGACAATCTTGTGCCAATCTATCTAGTGCATTATTAAGAGAAGGCTAAAAGAGATTCCATGTTTGCTTTTGGAAATTGTGAAATTTCTAATATACTCTACATAGTTGATCATGGTGGGCTCAATTATAACGGTATAACTGATTGATATAGTTATATGATGAATACAATTCTATTATTGAGTAAAAAAAGTTGTCTATATACAATTTCTATTTTAAATAGTCTCATGAAATTATGCCAAAAAATCTACTAGGCTGCCTCTAGTGAGCAGCTCTAGGACCATAGAATCCCTAGCCACCACCACTTCTCTTCCTCCTCACAGACACACTGCAGTTAGGGTGGCGGCAGTGGCGGGGCCTTCACCGCCCTCACCTCCTCGTCCCCAAGAAGCAACAAAGGCAACATGGTGGAGGTGCTACGGCGACACTGTGTCTTCCTATTCCCTTCCTCCATCGGGGGGCCAGCAAGCCAGCGCATCCGGTTCAACATCGGTGGTGGGCAGTTGTAATGCCTTGGTTTCCAGGCCATTAAAAACTATTTTAATAAGATCCTATTTTCAAAAATTATGGATCTTTGTGTGTGATTAAGGACTAAGTGTCATAGGTCTCAATTAAATCCTCATTTGACCCCCCAAAATCCCGATTCAAAAATTCCCTCTAAAATCCCAAGACTCGAATTTTGAGATTCGAATATCTCCTAATAGCCTATTCCAAATTCCTTGAATAACTCATATTCGAGATCCTTCTCAAAATCTCAATCAAAATTCCTATCCAGATCTAACCCCGAAGTTGAATCTTGTAATTTGAATTTCCTTTCAAACCCCTCATTAAAAATCATCCATATTTTGATCCCTCTCAAAGTTCAAATTCTCATCGAGAACTCCCTTCCAAAAATCCGTAAAATTTCCTTGAGCTCAAATCCCAAGAATTAAATTCGAATTTAAAACCCCTTGAATCCCCTCTTAATTCCCTTCGTTGAATTCCTTCCAAAAATCCCAATTTGTTCCAAAAATATCAAAATTACAGCTAAGAGACCCTTGTTCAAAATATCCATAATTTTGTGAGCTCAATATTTAAATTTGTCTTCAAACCTCCTTTCAAAGCAGCCCCAAAAATCCTTTCCAAAAAGTCCCCATATTCTCTAATTTCCAATCTCCAATCTAAATTCAAATCTGAAATTAGAATCTTCAAAATTCAATCCAATCCATCCCTGGGAAAAATATCAAGGTTTCCTATTCAAATGGACCACTTTTTTCGATCCAGCTTCCCCTTCTCTCTCTCTCTCCTTCCCACACCAGGCCGGCCCAACCCCCGGCCCATCTCTCCTTTCCCCGCTCGGTGCAGCTTTCTCCCGCGCCTGCCCTGCCTTCCTTCTCCTCGCTCAGCCCGTGCGCTAGCCAGCCCATGGCCCAACTCCCCCGCTCGGGCGCCGCTCCTCACCCGTGCGCATCGCCTAACACTGATAACCCAGCCCACTTGTCAACCGTTGTTTTATCCCACACCCGCATGCAAGCACGTGATCATCTTCCTCCCCTGCTCCGACTGCACGCGCCCCACGTGTTGGAGAAAAATCCCCGCCCGCAAAAATATCTTCGGCCGCGCACCAAAGTCAACCATGTCCTGTCCCGTCCCTTACCGCGCCCATTCCTCCTTGTCCCGGCCAGAGTGAGCACGCGGCCCTCCTCGTCAACACCACAGGACCCGAGCTTGGCGTAGAACGTGCTCAGCCACTCTCCATGGCGCTCGGTCAAAAAGCCGGCCGAAGCCCGAAGCTTTTTCTGCCGGCAAGCTCTAGAGAAATCGTCGTCCCATTGCGTTGCCATGTGCTATGTCTCCCTCCTTCCTCTCTCGCAGCCGCACGAGGAGGCACGGCGACATCAGCCACAGGAACACGGCAGCGCCGCGTCCCATCAGCTAGCCACGCCGTGCCCCGCGTGCTGCACCGCCTTGGTTCGCCGTCATGTCACACCCTAAATTTAGCCACACAAAAATAATACATGAGAAAAAGTCCCAAGAAATTAAATTAAAATGGCTAAAGGAATTAATTAAATGTGAGAAATGCAAAATAATAAGCTACTGTGGCTGGGAACATTTTTTCCATATTCCCTTTGCCAAAATATATTAACTGGAATTTTATTGGAATTTTTAGAGCATAGGAATTATTTTTAATAAATCAAAAACAATTACCAGAATTAAATTAACTCTGAAAATCCCATTCCTTTCTTTTCTTTCTTTTTCTTCCTTTTTCTCCTAATTTCCTTTCGGCTGGGTCGCGGCCCAGCTGTCGGAGGATGAAACCTCGACGGCGGGAAGTCTGGAGACCCCCCTTTGAGATTCGGCCAGGGGAGTAGTTCTCAGGCGAAGTCGGCGTCAGACGGATCAGCACTCGGGCAGGAACAGGGGGGGCCCGAGCTGGGAGACATAGGGGTTCGGACCATCCGATTCGGGACCGGACCGTCCGAACCGTGACAACCGCGCGAACAATACAAGAATGGATGGCACACAAGGGACAGGAGGATTTAGACAGGTTCGGGCCGCTCGGAAGCGTAATACCCTACTCCTGTGTGGTTGCTATCTGTGGTGGATGAATGTGGTTACAGGGTGAACCTAGCTCGCGGCCGGAGCCGGAGAAGAAGAACAGTAGCTAGTGTGCGAGCCAGAGAGCCAGAAGACGGGGAAAGCTCCTGTCCAGCTCGGCCTGTCACTCTCGGTGGCTTGGATCCTCCTTTATAGAATCAGGGGAGTCCACAGTGCCAGTACATGGGGAGAGAGAAAACGCTGTCTTGTCGCACGTCTCCGCCTGCTGCCACCTGCTGCGCCCACGCCGGGGTAGGTCGGCGGCGGGCGGCCTCGTCTTCGGGACGTGGGGATGTGACGGGATGTAACGGAGCGTCTGGTCGTCTCGGTTGTCACCTCCCATGTCAGCCGCGGGCGGCTAGATGCCGCCTCCCACGTCAGCCGCGGGTGGCTAGATGCCGTCTCCCTCGCCAGCCGCGGGCGGCCAGACAGACAGTGACGATGCTGTCGGGTTGGCCCGTCTCGTCGTCTGCCAGGCCATGGAAAACTGGAGCCCTCAGCTGTATTGGGAGCCAGCTGACAAGGGGTCATTATGACGGCGCACGCTTGTCCAGCCGGGAGACAGGCGGGAGGCGCCCTGTCGCCTCACCATTTATGTGGGTAATTGGAGAGCCGATGTAGAGCCTGTCGGGGACCGACATGTGGGCCCCGGGCAGGGGGTGAGACGATGGCGCCCGGATGCAAGGCACGGGCCAGAGGCCAATGACGCCCCGGGGCCGAAGCCGATGGAGACGACGCCCCGGGGACGAGCTCGGGGCCGATGGCGATGACGCCCCGGGAACGATCCCGGGGCCGATGGAGAGATGGCCCCCCGAGGAACTGACGTGGCCGATGACCCACGCGTCCCCAGGGCATGTGGGACCCCCTGTCCCATTTCACCGACACCAGCATTGTGCCGCCAGCCTCCGCGCGCCTCCGCCCGTGCCTCGTCCTCCTGCAGGCCCACCCATTAGCTGCCTCTCCCCACTCTCTCTCGCTGTGCTGTGGGCCCCACTCATCAGGCCGCTTTGCCCGCTTGCTCGCGCGTCGCCCCGCTGACAGGCGGGCCCGCCTATCAGCTCCGTCTCCTAGCTCCCTCCGGATCGGGCGGAGGGGGGGATTTCCCCGGGTCGTCCGATCAGCGCCGTCTCCCGCCTCCGCGTGCGCCCACGCCTGGTTCAGACGAGTGCGGACTCGGTCCACACCCACTCCCCCGCGTTCTCCGGTGCAATCGCCTCCTCTCGCACGTGAATCGTGCGCACGACCCCGCCGCCGCCGCCCTCAACCCAGTGAGGAATGGAGCCGTTACGGCCTCGATCTCGCTCGCTCGTGCGCATAAAAAGCTTCCTCGTCCTCTCCTCCGCCTTTTCCCCAGCATACTGAGCCTTCCAGTGCCCTCAAACACCGCCTCTACCGCACACTCGAGCTCCCACCGCCTTTCGCCCTCTCCAGCCGTCGCTCACCGCCGTTCCAGACACCGCCAAGCCGCGCCGCCATCGCCATCATCTTCACCGTGCCGAGGAGTCCCTCGGCCGCCGCTCTGTGAAGGCCGAAGCCCGCTGGAACGCTCCGTCCTCGTGCACGAGCCCTTCAGCCGTCGCTTCTCGTTCTCCCGTCGCCGTCGAAGCACCGTTGCCGACGCTGTCCCGAAGCCGTTGTCGCTTCCGCCTCGCCGCCATCATCCTCGTGCCGTTGCTCGCCGCTGAGAGCCGCCGGTGAGCTCCCCGTCGTTTCCCCGTTCCTTTTTGCCTCTCCGTGTGCCTGCCTCCGCGCCGTGTGGTCGCCGCCAGCGATCATTGGGGCATGCGCGCCGCTGCCTCCCGCTCGAGACGGCCAGTGTGTGGCCGGCGCGTCCCTAGGCCGTCCGATCTGCCACGCGACAGATCGAGGCCATCCGTCGGCTGTCGCGTTGTGGCGCCTCCCGACTAGGTGGAAGGCCACCATGTGCATAAGGCACCCGATCCCAGGATCAGTAGTCGGGTACGCACAACAATGATACAACACAGAGTTACAATAATACATAACAGAGTACTTACATATACGTACAAGGAGATCCATCCAGGACAGACCCGGGATGGGCAAAATAATCAACTGGTAAACTAGCGAAACAGCAGAACAGGGCGGAAGCTGGACAAAAACTACTCCACAGGCTCGGTTGGGAACTAGGCTCGAAACCTTCAGAAGTCTTCGTAGTCGGCCTGGTCTTGGAGGAACTCGGCAGCAGTCGGATCTTCGTCTTCCACTCCAAAACCTACTATACATATATATGAACAAGGTGAGTACTTTCGTACTCAGCAAGCCGGGAATGATGCCATGTTGGTTAGACAAGAAGAGCTAAGGGTTTCATTTGCGAAAGACTGCCTTATTAAACTCTTTTCTTTGCAAACACTAGTGAGTTCCAAATTTTAGTTGGCGGACAGAGGCTCACGCCTCCATCCAATCCGCAAGTTGCTTTTCAACAACTCACCACTTAAAGAATCAAGCATATTCATACATGTTCTTATTATCTTTTACTTTGCATTTGTTGGTCCTTTATCTCCCGAGTAGCTTCAACTACTCGTTGACCCTGAGACTCGGCTACAACCAAATCTCAGCTGTGGCACTTGATGCCCGCTACACTGGCTACAACCAGCTAGCTAGTCGGCCGCCCTGGCTACAACCCGGGGGCTCATCATCGCTGCCCTGGCTACAACCCGGGAGCATGATCATGGCACTAAATGCCCGCTAGGCTGGCTACAACCAGCTAGCTAAAACACTGCTGCCCTAGCTACAACCCGGGAGCATAATCATGGCACTAAATGCCCGCTAGGCTGGCTACAACCAGCTAGCTAAAACACTGCTGCCCTGGCTACAACCCGGGAGCGTGCTCATCACCGTCTTCTGGCTACAACCCGAAGACTGAATTGCCGCCCTGGCTACAACCCGGGGGCTTAAACTTTGCTGCCCTGGCTACAACCCGGGAGCATGATCTTCATTCTGTTTACTTTTCATACACTTGTTTATGGTGCTTAACACCCCGGACCACACAGATCCGTTTCTGGCCACACAGGCCTTCCGTTTGCTTACTCGGCAAACTCAGGTCACAGTTCCCTTTCCATCAAACACTTTTCACAAATCACTGACAAACAAATCTACTCCATGGGAATCGATCCTTAATGATAATACATAGCCAAGCCACACAGGCACTGTCTCTGTACATCAAGATTTTCACAAATCTTTCCTTTATTTCACAAACGCGCCGATACACACGGTATCGGGTTTTCCAAACTGTTTAGTAAAACCCATCATTTTTCCCAACGACAAACAACGTTGCAGAGCTAAGCCATTCTACTCGGCATCGTATCCTCAGATAGGATGCTAGCGTGCCATTTGTGGGGCTCTTCAAGGGGAAATATAACAACATCCTACCAAAATAAGTGCTACTACTGGATAGGTCCATCGGTTGCGCTTGCAAACCGAGGCCAACAGTTTAAAGAGGTGTAAACTAAGCATGCATAATATTTTCCAAACAATATAGTTTTGCATATATGGGAAACAATATGATCAAAGAGGCTTGCCTTGTTCCAAGGAGGGGTCTTCTTCGGCGAAGGTGGCTTCGGGATCGTCCACCGGTTTAGGTTCTGAACAAGCAGAAAGAAACACTGATAAGCAGGAGAAGTAAAACACCAAGAAAAAGGATGAAGAAGTAGTCGGCTGCAGAAAAGGGGGCAGTCGGCTGAACCAGGCTTGCGAACCAGGCGACAGAGCTCCAAAGCTTGAGAGGATGAAAACTTAGCAGAGCTGGAGCTGGCCGGTTTGCAAAACAGAGGAAGAAGGGGGCACGGTTGGCCATATATATATATAGCCGACGTGCAAGGTTGAGGCACGGTGGAGCTGGGCAACGGGTGGGGCAAGGAAGTCAAGATGAACTGACAGGGATATGACAGGAAGTGACTTTGGAGTCCAACTGGTCAGAGGAGTTGGCAGGCACTGTAGCTGCGATGAGACATTAAGGTCAAGGCTAGGACAGGTTGGAGAAATCTCACTGACCGGGCTTCGGACTGACCACTGGTCCAAGCGATACTGCGGTTAGGTGAAGATTGATTCTTCACTACCTCGGTAGTCGGCGTCCAACGGGTGGGTACAACTCGGGGGACAAAGAAGCAACAGGTCTCAACAAGGTAGTCGGCCACATCACAGTGCTCACTCGGCAGCAAAGGGGTCCGAGTAAGACAAGGATAAGGGCAGGATACAAGGACTGAGTAGCAACTCTACTCGGCACAAGAGAGAAAGTAGTCGGCTGGCCGGGGAGAGGGAAAACGGAGGCACAGCTGACAGGATAGAAAAGATTAAGATCCAGAAAACCAGTTACAACAGGGAAAAGGAAAGCGGGTCGTTACAAGCGTGGCCACAGCATGGCTGCCACGTCTGCGCCATGTGTGCACTACATGGCGCACCTATTTCTGGCCGCGGTGGACTCGGTCCACCGTGCGCAGTTCCCTCCTGTGCGCCGCTGACCGGTGGGGCCCGCCTGTCGGTGCCGGCTCCCGGTCCAGTGACACATTAAATCAGATAATTGCGCAATAAAAGGTTTAGTAATTATATTTGTATTGGAAATAACAGTAAAACTTCAATAATTCATAACTAATTCATCCGAGCTCCGATTAAGCCCATTCAAATTTCATTAAATCCAAAAAAATGCCAAGAATTTATTAAAAATACTTTTAGCTCATGTTTGATTGCCCATATGTACTGTTTTTAATTGTTTGTGCATTGTCGTTTATAGCATCTGACGCCGTCGATTCTCCATTGTACTACGAGGTCGTAGCCGAGTACGTCAAACCGGAGCAAGGCAAGTCGTACTGTAATCTTGATTGTTTTATACCCGTTTTTTGCTAAAATGCTTTGTTTACTTAAATAAACTGTATTATTTTATTATTTCATGTGGATGGGTTATAACCTTTATAATGATAAGACTGTGCCTTAGTTTTGAAACCTGAATCCTTGTCACCTGGGTAACAACATGATTAGATTACTATTCCTAGGATGGTTAGCCATGCTTAACAACGGCCTCGGAGTAGGGCTGGTGGGCAGAGGTTAGGGCGCGTAGTCTCAGCCGATGGGCCGGGCGGATAGGTGCAGATGGACGAAGATGATCTGCTACTTTCTACTTGATGACGAACGACGACGAAAACAAAAACGAAACAGGTGGCCGCCCCCGGAAGATCAATCCCTTCCGGGGGCGACGACGGTGAAGTGTGAGCGGCAGCCTCTAGGTCGCCCGCTTTGATATCATGTTGAATATTATAGGGAGAAGATGTACTGCGAATCTAGATGATTGTATTAGCTGGTATATATAGGAGTACAATGGGTAGAGATAAGGAAGAATCTAGAGATATGGAAGGAGTCCATACAAATCAGTATTATCCTAATATATCTCGAACTACCATATACTCTAACAAACCCTACACTAGCCTTTATGTTAGTTTAGACGACATCGGTAGGTAAACTTTGGTTTCTTCTTGAAGGCAACGTTATGGAGAGTATGTCATAGTCATTGTGTTGTATTCTAGAAATATTGTAGGTTTGGGTGCATTAGCTTTAAAAGAAACTACGGATAAGAAGCTACATAGATCGAGATCTTATTTTCTCAAGAGTTCAAAGACCGCTGGATATCTCTGGGATGTAGAAAACTACCACATCTCATTTTGTTCTGTTTTGCAGCGTTTGCATGAGCAGTATGGAAGATAAGGAACAAGAGCAGACGATAGAGAGGAAATTTTGTAACCAACCTGCTACGCGCTCTTCTTCATTGAGCTGATCGTTGGTGCAGAAATGGAGGGTGGCTTTGCGGAAAACGGTAGAAAAATAGTTGATATCTTTGCTTTGAGGATGCACCCCCTTGGTTACCAGCTGACTTCCCCAAAGGAGCAACTTAACTAGGCGATGTCGTTGTGGTTTAAGCAAAAAGCTATATTCAGTTTCAAGATAAGCGAAAGCAGGACATTACAGAAAAACAGTTCATTGTCGGTTCACAACCCTCCATCACCGCCGGTTTTTGAATCGGCAGTGGCCCTGTGGCAGTAATATCTCTCTTTAAAAGTAAACTGAACATGTAGTTTCGTAATAGAACGAAGAAAAAAAATATTCAGGCACGGAAAACCTCAAACATGCGATGCATATATACCAGAATCTGAGCTTAAATCTATGGTAAAAATTATAGCAACCAAGTCTTACCCAGATATTACAGGATTCAGAAGCCGCTCGTATGGCTGATCGATGTCCGCAGCCTGGACAGATAGAAGGAAGTAACTCAAGGCCAGAGCTTCTGCCAAGAAGACAACAGATATGTAGATTAAGTAGCTGTCATAAGCTTAAGTCCTCCTTGACCTGGCCTTCTGCACTAGTAAATTCAGAAGCCGCTCTTATGGCTGATCGATGTCCGCAGCCTGGACAGATAGAAGGAAGTAACTCAAGGCCAGAGCTTCTGCCAAGAAGACAACACACTAAGATATGTAGATTAAGTAGCTGTCATAAGCTTAAGTCCTTGACCTGGCCTTCTGCACTAGTAAATGGAACAAACTAATAGTCATACATCACGCACGGTCTGTGTGGATCTTATTTTTTGCCTTCTGCACTAGTCAGTATATCAAAATAGCATTAAGTGCGTGAATCTCATATTTTTTTCGGATACGACCCTTCTAAAAATAAGGAAGATATTGGGGATCAGCAACCGATTAATTTGATCAGTCAACTCTACGGACCTCCGTTGTAGGATAATTAAACTCTATCACTATGTGAGGCATCTGGGGACTAGCAACCGAGTGATTTGGTCAGTCAACTCTACATACCATGGCTCTCACTTACACATAGCACTCGATTGATGTAAGCCCATTATCAACAGCTGCAAAGGTAAATCGAGTTCCGGCTGATCGTGAGAGTTTTTTACCCATGGTTGATTGTGAGAGCTCCTAGGTACTATGGAATCAAGGTAGGTTCCTCGACGATCAAACCATTGAAGCAATCCTTTCACAACATAATTCCTAACTTTGCACACCAAGCCCGTATTTGGGTATTTAGGGGCTCCTATTTTTTTTAATGCATGCCAAATGTTCTGATGTTTTAGGACTCCCCTCTAGTGATTCGGCTTGAATAGAAATTGTTTTTCTTGGCTTAAATAAGTATTCGATGATAATCATAGCCATATCAACTAGTTATATTTCATGATGATGATGCGAATAAGTGTTGCAGGAGCTGAATAATCCATTTTTCTATTTAGTAAAGAAAACTAAATCATTGTTTCAAAATACAATTATTCTTTCCGGACTTTACCACTGTTTTCGGCTTATGAGTCTCCTTGGTATAGCTTTAGCCGTTGGGCATAATTCCAACTCGTTTGGTAATAACGCATAGTTATAGAGAGGAGCACACTCTGGGTGTGGGTGTGTTATTTTTAGCTTATTGGGTGGCTTAAATAAGTCGCACGTAAAACGAGAAACGTTATTAGCGCGTGATTAATTAAGTATTTATTATTAAAAAGTTAAAAAATAAATCTATTTGCTTTTTTAAAGCTATTTTCATATAGAAATTTTTTGTAAATAATACACTGTTTATCGTTTTGGGAAGTGTGCGCGTGCAAAACGAAAAAAAGAAATTGAGGGAAGTAGTGGGAACTAACAGCCCCTCTATGAGAGGAAAAAATAGAGAGGAGCACGTTAGATTGATAGCTAGCTAGCTCCCTTGCTGTGGATAGAGAGCCACCGGCAGTGACGCAGATTGAGCAAAGAGCATTGATGGTAGAATCCCCTTTCAAGCCCTAACGAATTACAAGATACCTGCCGTCAAGTGAAAAAGTGTGTCTAGCTTAGTCTATTATTTAACTTTGGTCAGTAACATAGCCTAAAGTGAAATTTACTGTTTTGTCTATTTTATTTGTTGACATTTTCTTAGATATACGATCTCATCTTTTATTTAGCACCAGGGCCTTAAATTTTTTTTGGTACGGCCATGTCGCGCACCCCGATTGGCCAAGCTTTGCTTCCAGTCACATTGGACGCGGAGAATTTCCGGAGTAGAGAGAAAACTTCGGTTCGACATTGAAGGACTTGATCGATCCTTGTTGGCCTTTCAAGGTCTTTTGTGCATTAGAAGGGGACTTGTTTGCAATTTGATTTCTTCTATGTCCTCTTTTAGTTCTTGCCTTAAAAAACTTATCTATTCAGGTCCTTGTCATCTTCCCCTGTCTGCATTGTTGGAGCACTTAATTATGGGATTGCCTATATAATGCATTTGGCTTGAAATAGCTTATTTGTCCTGGCTTATAAGCCACACGTAAAACGAAAAACGTTATTAGTGTATGATTAATTAAGTATTAACTATTAAAAACTTGAAAAATAGATTTATTTGATTTTTTTAGAGATACTTTCATATAAAATTTTTTTAAAAAAACATACTATTTAGTAGTTCGGGAAACGTGTTCACGAGAAACGAAAAAAATAAGCTGAGGCTTTTAAGCCATGCCGAACAAGGCGGAGATCTCTATGTATAGAATATATATTGTCACCAGAAATCCAATCCATCACCTACCCTGATCAAAAATATTTGATATATAGAATATGAGTTGATCAAACTTTTAAAACTTTAACTACCAATTTTGTATTAGAATAAATTTATAAATTTAAATAAAATTTTGATGTCATGACAGTACTTTTCAAGGTAAATATACATATGTCATTTTTTTCATTTTAAACAAAGCATTTGAAAAGTTATTAATAACCAAATTTTAATAAAATCTTGTCATAAACGATAAATATTTGTAACCAATATGGATGACTTGCTGTCTTGTGCTCTCACTGTTGTAAGTCAAGGTCCAATGATAGATAGATAGATAGATACATATGCCGAGATTGGCTGAACGGCTGAACCCACGATATTAGCTGCCTCATGTGCAGTAGCTGTGCTTGACCCTTCTAGACACCAAAGGAGGGGAGTCTCCATGCCAACAATCAAGATTTCGTTAACTGCAGAGTCAATTGCCGAGACAATCATCCACGCCATTAGAAAGCTTTTTGAGCATGACGAAGCCACTAGGGCAGCCAGCGTGCAGCTGTGGGTGGTGATGACGACCCTGCTGCTGGTGTTCAATTTCCTCCTCGACTTCGCCGGGCCATGGTACTCCAACAGGTTGTTGGTGCCCCCCGTCCAAATCATCGAGATGTTGAGCACCAGCATGGTCACCTACACCCTTGGGCTGATGCAGCTCTCCGCGACGAGGGTGAACGACTTCTTCCAGGTGTGGGGTGTGCTCATGGTGACCCTTCAGTACAGCGTCATGGTCGGCCGCCCGTATGCGAGGTCGTCGAAGCGGATCCCGCTGCTCGACCTCATGTCATCCTTCTGGGCGGCCAATCTCCTCCGGGTGCAGACCGTCATGCTCCTCAAGATCCCCCTCTGGTTCATCTGGGCCGCCAATGCAGGCCGCATCATCGGATATTTCTTGTTCTCTGACAAATCGGTCACCTGCAACGAGGAGAACATGAGAGTGGTCTGCGACTACATGAGGTACGAGCACACGCTCTCCAAAACCACCTGTGCTAGTTGTAGTGATGGTGCTATGAGAGGTTACAAGTACCTGGTTTTTGGGGAGGACGAGATGAAGATGAAACGCACGCCTGGCAACGAGTTCAGGCTCGAGTTGGACGTGGAGCACAGGAGCATCGTCACCGTGGAGAACATCTGGGAGCTCCGCGACGACAGCAGGTCGCTGCTCGGCGGCGGCGGGGACCCCGGCGACCGGCTGAAGGACGTGTGCCTCTCCTTCTCCCTCTACAAGCTGCTGCGCCGCCGGTTCTTCGATCTCCCGATCCACGAGGCCAGGCTAGACAAGACGAGGAGGCTCGTCTTTGATGCTTTGCTGCAAGAGAAGAATGACTACGAGAGGGCATTTCGCATCACGGAGGTCGAGCTATCATTCCTCAAGGGCCTCTTCCACAACAGGCACGCGCAAATGTTCGCGAACGGGTTCCCGTTCGGGAGCCTAGTGCTGTCTCTGCTGTTGATCGCGGCAACCGGATACATTGCTTATCCTGTTCAACATATACGGATGGACCCAGGAGGCAGAAATGTGATCACTCATGGAGTGGGCGTCACCCGTTTCATCGTTGGACTGTTCATTTTGAAGGAGCTGTCTGAAATCGCCATGTATGTGTTCTCACAGTGGACCAAGGTTCAGCTGATCTGCATGCACATCAAACACCCAAGATTTGGTCGCTGCTGGCTGGTCGAGAAGGCAACGAGATGCATGTTCAGACTAATCAACAAAGGCAAGTGGAAGCAGAGGATCAGTCAGTACAACATTTTTATTTCGTCGCTTGAGGTCAACCTACACGCGACGAAACTGCTGCCAACAAGCATCAAGCTGGAGGCAGAGGTGAAGAAGGCGATATTCCAGTGTTTCAAGGGCCTGGACATGAATCCGGAAAGGTTAGGGGACTACCTCTCCAACGCCTTCTTGGGATCAACAAAGGATGGCACCCTTGAGGAGGAGTTGAAATGGGCGGTTGACCTGGAGGCTGACACCCATGGGATACTGGTCTGGCACATCGCGACCTGCCTCTGCGAGATCAATCTCTCCGCCGCCGACGACGGAACAACCGCGTCGTCGTCGTCGTCGGCGTTCAAGACGTTCTGGCTGCGGCCGAGGCCGTTTGTCAGCAGATCAACAGCTAGGCCAGAAGGTGTGTGGGAGCACTACCAGGTCGCCACCAGCTTATCCAACTACTGCGCCTACCTGCTCACAAAAGGGCTTGTGCCTGATAGTGGCCTGGTGGTCAAAAATGTCTTTGAGGAAGTACTCTGGGAGAAAAAACTTGCTACTTACACTTCCCGTAAGTGCAAGTCTCTGCAAGATATCTACGACATGCTTATGGAGCAAGCAGAGATCAAGCCCAAGGAAGACGAAGTAACTGCTGGAGAGAATAGTGCAGAAATCAAGCTCGAGGTCAAGACAAATAAGGAAGTGGTCGAGGAAGATGAAGTAGCCGAAGGAAAGGATGCCATTGTCAGTTCTGGAGACAGTGACGACGACGAGCCAGAGGAGGAGGAGGAGGACACCCTAATCATGATGGGCGCAAGGCTTGGGAAGCAGCTGATAACGGCGTACGGCGAGGACAGGGTGCAGCTCTGGGAGGTCCTGGCCAAGTTCTGGGCAGGATTCCTCCTTCACTCGGCTGCCAACACCAGGGCGTCCAAGTACAAGGCGCATCTCGCCGGAGACGGGGAGCTCATAACACACTTGTGGGTTTTGATGTCTCATGCCGGCTTTCTTGGCAGAACCAGCCATAGCCAGATGATGTTAGACCAAATGGACCTTGCTAGCTACAACGATCTCAACACGGCAACAGCCGCTCTGCAGAATATAAACCCAGCCTATGCTAGTTCAGTGGCGGAGCCAGGAAATTTGAATTAGAGACGGGGCTTATCTAACTACTATGAGGATTGATTGATCGAATCTATCTATCTATCTATCTCTATCTGTCTACTTATTATTATACGCTTCTAAGCAACCATGTGTCACGTCTCTAAAAATAAAAAAATCCTAAAAATTATGAGAAAAAAATCTATCCATTGATTTTCACTTAATACATTATATCTTTAGAAAAACAAACTTACCAGCTCACATCGCCCTTCTGCCCTATACGTCTATCTATCTATTTATCTATTATATGCTAAAGATTTATTAAATATCTTCTAAAGCGCTCCTAAACCGCCATGTGCCACGTCTCTAAAAATAGAAAAATCCTAAAAATTCTGAGGAAAAAAATTTATCCATCGATTTTTCACTTAATACATTCTATCTTTAAAAAAAACAAACCCACTACCGGCTCCACATCGCCCTTCTTACGTACATGTACCAGTACGTTTCCTTCTCCCTCACGCAATAATACATTGTTGTGTGTTGCAATAATATTTCTTTTTCATAAATTTAAGATTACACAGTTTCAAGTAATTTAAGTTTAGAATTCAGCAAAATCATAACTAACGTTCAAATTACCCCGAATAAATTTTTGAGAGAGATCATAAGTCAAAAATAACCCAAAATTAAATATTCACATCTTTATGGTAATGAAGTTTAAGAAATATTAAATAAGATGTTTGCACATGTGCATAAATTTTCATTCTAGTTATTACATACTAAAGTCTATTAAACATCCTGCGAAACGCTCTTAAACTGCCACGTGTATAATTCCCGTGAGAGGAGAACTTATACCGTTTCCGCGCTCTTAGAGCTAGTAAATTACCATGAAAGAAAAATATTTACACCATTGACCATGACGTGTGTCCAGATCACGATGGTAAAGGTTAATCATGCTATGCATAAAAATTGAAAAAAAAAGTGATCATGTAGAGACCTTTTACGTCCACTGTACTAATCTAAGACCACGCTAACACAAATAGAAAAAAATAATACCAGTACAACCGACCATGGTTATATACATAATAAAAAGCAAATATATCTCAAGTTGTTGTCCTATGATCGAGGTTACGATTATTGCCACATTGTATAGAGCATATAATAGCAGCCGGAAAAAAATGATGTGGTGATTCTATTGGAACAAGACGGGCACAGTAGCTAATCCATTTTCAGCGACACATTCCATTTATTCTAACATACGGTCTTAAAAAAAAATCCTGTCTTAAAATGCAACGGGGTCCACGGCCGATAGCTGCCGACCGTGTCGTCTCCGTTTAGTCGGTAATTTTGCAAAAAATACTCTCACTATCTTACACAGATACTAGTACAACACAAGAAGGCAAAATTTCGGCCTTTCTGATAGATATTGGAGCCTCCAATTCTCAATAAGAACCTGGTAATATGATTATGCATAATTGAATTGTGATTTTTTTACATTGCTTCAAGTAAACATGTACTGGCCATTTTTTATCCAATAGAAAATAACATAAGTTTTAATGTCATTTTGTGGTACTTCTGATATCCTGATAGAAGAACGGGGAGATGTCAAAAATTACGTTAGAAAAATATGTATCTTTGGGTACCACCTCTTAACAAAATATCTAATTTAATGGAGGAGAACATTGTAAAATAAACACACGGCACAATTGTAGAACTACTCAGCAGCCTCTTGAGAGCTTATTGCAGTTCAGGATCCGGTAATGGCCAGAGATAGACCGCGGCCCTGTTTAGGGGGCGGGAGATTCAGCTAAGCAGCTGGAGTAGTCAACCGTTAAGAATATAGAAAAGTTGGTTTTTTATTTTTTTATTTAGTTTATTTTATATATTCTCTCTATTTTAAATTATTTATCGTTTTAGCTTTATCCTATGATAAACATTCCTAAATTTAACCATTAATTTTTAAAAATTTATACAGTTTAACATCATAAGGTTTATTTTTTAATTCATAATAAAAAATACTTTCATAATATATAGTTTACATGTCGTTAAATTTTATAATTTTAAAAATTGATGATCGAAGTTTAAAATATTTGACTTAGAATGAATCTAAAACGACAAGCAATTTAAAACAGGAGAGTGTTCAATATAGTTAATACAGGAGAGTGTTCAATATTGTTTGAGAGAGTTTTTAGAAAAAGATGCATCTGAGCTCCTCAAAACAAGGCCCACGTCTCCTCCAGGAAGAGAGTTTAATGGGGCGGAGCTGCATGCCGATGTCAAAAGTTAAGAAAACAGGGTGCCGCGGTCTTTTTGAAACAAGAAACAAACGATATCTGATGGATGATGTATTGCTTATAGTGGTAGAATTAAATATTATATAGCATAAAGTTAAAAAAAGTCTATTTTATTCCCTCAAAATATTTTACTGAAGCACTTACCTCCTAAATTTTTTAACTTATTTTACACCCCAAACTATTAAAAAAGATCAACTTTATTACCTAACAATTCTTCTTTCTCTTTTTTTTCTTTCTATATAAATTGCATTTTGAACCGAAATTAGGTAGGATAACTCTCTCCATCTAGAAAGAATGCAATCCTAGTATTCAAATGTTGTCATAAAAATAATGCAATCCTAGAGTCTACGTTTTCATCCAATCACCCCTAATTCAAATTTCTCATCATTTACCATCCTTCTACTCCTAACCACCATCTCATTTAATGAGAGCCATATAAGTTATTTCTATTCTCTACTAATTTCTTTCACTCTTGCATTATTATTTTTAGGATGGATGGAGTACGTCTCAACTTTTTTTAGAATTTTTTATTACTATTTACATAGGTTAGAAACAGCAAAGACTAATTTAAAAACAAGATTTTAAAATACAAGAAAACATTCATTAAAAAATGAAAATACTTTTGAACTTTGATAATGGCATTATCTATTTCTCAACAAAATTTCGGCTTAAAATACGACTTGTCTAATAAAAATAAAAAGGAGAATGTTATTATGGGTAAATAAAATAGTTGAAGGGAGTAAAATCTTTTCCTAAAGATAAAAAAATTTGGTCGAAAAAATGTTATCTAAGCAAGAAAGTTTTGAAGAAATCGTGCCGTTGAATAATCCGATTCATATCGACCAAAGCCATCTGGGTTTAAATTGTGGTGTTAAGTGTTTATTAGATGGCTTAAATAAGTCGCACATAAAACAAGAAATATCATTAGTATATGATTAATTAAGTATTTACTGTTAAAAATTTAAAAAAATAAATCTATTTGCTTTTTAAGCTACTTTCATATAGAAAATTTTTATAAAAAATATACTATTTATCGTTTTGGAAAACGTGCGTATGAAAAATAAGAAAAATAAGCTGGAGCCAGATGGACTGCCGAACACCAACCAGCTGGAGCCATGACAGTTCAGAGCCCATGACCTGATCAAACCAGGGTTACGTCTATTAATTTTACACGTCGTGTTGAGTTGACTGACCAGACCGCTCGGTTGCTGGTCCAGGATGGCCTGAAACAACTAAGTACTCTGTCTGTCCACTTCTATAAGGATTTTTTTATAGAAAAATTAATGTTAAAGAGAAAAAATTAATATGATAGATGAGAGATAAGATAAAAAGGAATTTGAATGAAAAGTGATTAATAACATAACTATCACTACAAAATTTCTTATATTAAAAAATAAGTTAAAATCTCAAAATCTCTTAAGGAACGGAGGGAGCACTTTCTCTGTTAAAAAAACTAACTCCTAGCATCTTTAGAAGAAATTAAGATGAAAGAAAAATGACTAAAATAATTAATAGCATAATAATATTTGTGGATAGGTATGTAAGGGATATTAAAGAAATAAAATTTCTCAATCTATACATTAAGGATAGATAAAAAAGATATAAATTAATTTATTTTAGAACAAAGTTTAAACTATATAACTTAATTTATTTTAGGACCAAGGGAGCAGTAAATTGAAATTCGAGTGCAGTGCTCGATAGAACAATTTCAAGAAATGCGGGTAGGGACGATGTGGCAAGGGCCTGTATGAACAAAGTACAGGTTTGAACCTTTACAATATCACTGCTTCTTCTATGCACAAATATAAATATTTTTAAATAGTGTTAAGTTAAATTTTTAACTTTAACTATTAATAACAAACAAATCATAAAGATTAACGATGTAAAAATAATGTTACTAGATTTATCATAAAATAAACTATCAAAATATATAAATTTTTTTATTAAAAATAATTTATTTTTATAAATATTATTAGTTAAAATAGTATATTAGAAACCGTGTTAATGTTCTAGAGTGCTTATATGTGAACGGAGGAAGTACAACTGACTAGCCCTGCTCGGCGTACATGCTGAACTGCTGATGTCGGCTCGGATCCCACCAGTTATTCAGTCTTCAATTAAATTTGATTTCTCTCCTAGCACGATTTGGTTTGTGAAAGGCTATGGACATTGCATAAAAAACTCCAATGCAATGCCTTTCACTTTGATGTTCAAAGCTCAATGTGGCCTAAGAAAGTATTTATGATCATTTTGTAATAGACATTGGTACTGCAGCCATGCATTTCAGACTTCTTAACGCATGTCGTTCTTCACTAACTCAGTTTGTATCAGTATTCAGTAAATAACACAATTAACTATCAAGGGCATCAAATGACCAGCACAGCTTGAGTACAAGTTTATCGGGAACTGATTTTTGTTATTCCTTCTATATTAGCCTCCGTGCATCACCGTTTAAAGCATAGAGTTCTTGTTAGATACTGCCAACTGCGCTACAAAACACAAGGAATTGGTAAAAAATAAAAAAAATCGGTTCAGTAATTTCGTCGAATATACGCCGTGCAGCCGACATGACCAAAGACACCTCTCTTACTAAGGTTGAGTTTGGAGGTGAAAGAAGGGATAAAAGTTTTAGCACACGTAAAATGAGATAAACTATTAGTGTATGATTAATTAAGTTTTAATTATTACAAACTTGAAAAATAAATTTGTTTGATTTTTTAGAGCAACTTTTATATAGAAAATTTTTAAAAAACGTATCATTTAGTAATTCGGGACACGTGCTCATAAAAAAGAAGGGATTTTTACCTCCTTGCAAAAGGTAGCAAAAAGGTTAGGTTGGCTTAATTTGAGAGGGAGTTAAAGAGAAAAAAAAAATCACTTAAAACGATATGAGTAATTAGCCCGTGATTAATTAAGTATTAGTTATTATAAACTTGAAAAATAGATTATATGATTTTTTAAAGCAACTTTTACATATATATAATTTTTTAAAAAATAACATTTAACAGTTCGGAAAACGTGCTTAGCTTAGGCATAGTATAGCACTACTAGTTAAGAAAAAGTTTCTCTCGTTTTCTATGAGTATGCTTCCTAAACTGTTAAACGGTGTTTTTTAAAAAATTTCTATATAAAAGTTACTTTAAAAATTATATTAATTTATTTTTTAAGTTTAAAGTAATTAATACTTAATTAATAATTCATTTCGTTTTAGGTGAACCACTTCCTCATTCTCCTCTTTCACTTCTGAACTATACCTTAGAATTAGAAGAGTGGTAGGAAGCGTACCGGTAAACCCCAGCGACGCGGTAGCCTCGATCCGTGATCGCCGGTGCTCCTCCGCCGCCCCGACAGCCAGCACCGGCAGCGTAGCAAGCCAGCGGCGAATATTTCGCTTTGCTCCATTTGTCCCGCAAATTATTAATTAGAGGTAAATATAGGGGTCCCTTTTGATAATTTCACGTTGCTCCTTGGTTTCCCAGCCACAATCTGCGGCGTGTAAGATTGATCCAACGGCTCGTGGAGACGAAGCCACGAGACTTGTATACTTTCCCATTTCGCCGCCGCCGCCGCTCGCCGGAACTGCGGGCGCCTCTCCCGATCTTTCCGGTCCCTCTCCTTGCTCCCGGGAACGACCAAGACCGTGGGCCTCGCCGCGCTACGTGAGAGCGTTGGTGCCCTCGTAGATCCAATCCAGCCTCACCTCCAGCCAATGAGCGAATTCAGGTAAGTTGATTGCTTTTTTTTTTCTTTTCAGATTGGTGTGCACGGATTTGCAGTAAGATGGGGGAGTTAATTTTTGGGCAGTTTCCAGTCAACGTCCTGGGCCTTGCCGGGTCAATAGTAAATGATCAATCAAAAACACGGTATCAGCATGTTCCTTGTATTGAGCATATCACCAAAACGTACAGGTTTGACCTGAATTCTTGTGATTAAAAGTTTTTCTTGGTATGCTGATTTGGAGGATATTGCTCTCTGTAATTCTTGCTAGACAGTTTTAGCGATTGCGTTGAACAGCAGGGGAGATACTATCACACTAGAATTGTGCAATGTGCATAACTACAAATCATATAGTGTAATTAATTTGGGAAAACTTCATCATCAGTTAAAATGTATTATCTTCTGTATGGTTACATCACTAATGTTCTTGATTTCACAGTGTGTTAGTTTTAAGCCCAAGTATGAAGACGTGTTAGTGCCTTCTATTTGGTAAACTCCATGCTGACGTAACAGCATTTTGTTTCTTCAGATTATCTATGGAGATTTAGCTTTCATCAAAACAAAAACAACAGATAAATTATGCAGTAAAATGACGTGTACTACATTTTAATTTATCTCAGACACTGTGGTTTTTACCTATAGTCTTTTGTTTTCTATGTCTCTCCCTGGACTGTAGTGGTAGCTGAAATTTGCGCATTCTGCATAAGAAAAAAATAATTAGAATGCATTGCCACTTAATAGTACAGGGAAACATGGTGATAAGGTAGTCACAACTTACAAGCACAACTAAACGATAATTTTTTTTTTCTAAGAACCCCAAAGTTGGGTGTATATATTAAGTAGGAAGAGCACTGTACAAGAACTAAAAGATAAGTTATAGAAGATAAGAGTGAAAAATGTAAAATCATGTGAATTAAATGTCCATGTGCCTTTTATTTTCCTTTTTATTGTTTTGCATAGCTTACAACTGGATAGTCTAGCAGTAGGATATTTGCTTAGGGGGCGAAAGTTCCTGATTTTTTTTCATTGAAACTACGACGGGCTTATGCCAGCCTGAACTTTATTGCATTCAAAATTGGGTATAGTACAAGAGTTTGTCAAGAGAATTACAGGGGACGAGGGGGAAGGGGTAGGGGCTAAAGGTTTCATAATCTAGTAGTTTGTCAATTACAAGAGTTTACTTATGCAGGTTTTCAATTCTCGGAATCCCCAGTTGTAAATGTTTTTGCAATTTGAAATGAGGACACATATTTTTCAATGATTTTCAGATGATAATATCTGGACAAATGGAGTAAACCATTTTCATATTGGTTGAAGAAAAGCTATACAGTCACGGTTTGCACATGTGTCAGACTTCATAAGTGTAACTGCAAGGTAACTATCAACACAATGATGTTTTTGCCTCATCTACTGACCACAGATGTGTAACAACATTTGTTATCAAAATCAGTTGGTCTTTGATAGATCTAACAGCCACTTATAAGAATAGAGTAACCATCAGTCCTAGCATACTAGTACAACAATGCAGTTTCAGAGCTACCTAACCTGTCAAAATTTTTTAGAACCTCATTAGGATGTTTGATTATGTTGCATGAATATTCTGCGCCATCGCACAATAGAGTGTCAATTAGAGTTGTCTCTACCTTTTTATGACCATCTCAGTTGTAATGCATGGGCATTATAAAGGAAGTAATCTGATGTTATCTACTTATGTGAAGTTCTTTCTTGCTACAGAAACATCTGCTCGTTGCTAAACTTAGTCTGCATTGCTAACAAAATGTTAACCTAAACCTCACCCACACTAAATAAATGGGTCATTTGTCACTTTACTGGCCCAGTATCCATGTCCCAAAACTTTGCCGATATGCATAGCAGACAGATGGGGATTTAGTCTAGTGGTAAGATATTCGCTTAGGGAGCGAAAGGTCCCGAGTTCAATTCTCGGAATCCCCAATCTGAAATCTTGTTTTGCAGTTTGATGTGAAGAACTAATGTTGTAGAATGATATTCAGAAATCAGATGATAAGGTCTGGACAATGGAATCTGGACCACACACAGGTTCTGAAGATAAGGTGTAGGCCAGAACTTCACAAGGTGTTGGATTATATGCCTGCAACTACAATTCAAGGTAACTGGCATAGCAGCAATGCTATTTACCAACCTTGTAACTGGGTCAGTAACAATATTTGATATCAACACTTTGACAGATTCTGTTCTTATGATCGAACTAACACAGCTAATGTATCACAACTACATTATAGAGCAGAAGACCATGCCTGCCAAACTGTTCGGCACCACCTGCATTTGCATGTGATAGAACTTTGGTTTTGCTTATGCTGCATAAACATAAAACTAGAAAGCTGCACAATAGCATTCACTCTTTTTTTACTGTTACTTACCAATGATCATTTAGCAGTCCCTACATCCTGTATTTATGTTTCCGTGAGCTTACTTTATGAATACTCTACTAAATTGAACTGAAGCAAGATAAAAGTAGATTACTTCTGAGTCCGAATATGAAGATCTGTGGTGGTTGGTCTTATCAATTATAATTTAGGAGTGTTATGATGGAAGTAGACTGATGCGATGCAATTATGTTTAGTTACTATTTTCCCAGAGAACTTCTTGCTTAACCAGGTCTGGATGCCCAATTTATTGAGCATTCTACCTCAGACACGCTAAAGAAATGGAACAGTGTTTTATTGCTGCATTAACCCTCAGAAAAGATAAAAACTTAGTATTATGAATTTCATATGTATGCTCAGGTATGAAAGGTTGCAGATTTTCATATAGCACAGCTGGGGATTTAGTCTAGTGGTAAGATATTCGCTTAGGGAGTGAAAGGTCCTGAGTTCAATTCTCGGAATCCCCAATCTGAAACCCTTTTTGCAATGCCTGTCAAAGCTATTTGTTGGTTTGGATGACTTTCAGTTTATCTGGAGATGAGGTTTTGGACCACAAGTTTGATGAGGCTCAGAGATTGTGTTTGTGTCTGTTATGTTTCTGCGTTGAGTCTGAAATGACACTAAACGCCAGGACTGGCATTGCTGTTAGTTTGTACACACATGCTGCTACAAGTTGGCCTGTGAAGATGCTCATTCGGCACAGAGACTTGTAGCATATTATTGTTTCCGAATCTACATTTTAACTAGTAGTACTTTGGTCACGGTAACCCCAGCAAAGGGCATTTGGTCTAGTGGTATGATTCTCGCTTAGGGTGCGAGAGGTCCCGAGTTCAATTCTCGGAATGCCCCCATTATTTTACTTTTTTCAAATTTTTAGTGCTAGGTCAACTCGTAGTATTGCAGTTACATGCTTCACTTATGGCAAACATAATTTTGTATAATCCATTTAAGAGCTCAAGTCAAGTTAGCTGTATGCTGGTACAAATGAAGTGGTTTCTTCAAGGTTCTAAATTCTTAAATCTCCCCTTCTTGCTGCCTGACTGTCTCTGTATCACGATATAATCTACTCAGCTTTCTTCATATCTCTGGTCCTGCCCGAATTCCTCGTTTTGGTTTTCACTTTTTGTTGATTCATGTATGAATGTCATATCTCTTGTCAAACTCTCTGCAAATTTCAGCGTTCATTCCAATTTCTCAGAAAATTTAGATTCGCATGTGGATGTGAAAGCAAAACATCTCGTTTTCAGAAAAAAAAAAAAACACAAACACACGCAGAAGAGAATTAGAGAAAGCGTCTCCCACCCATGCATGGGCCATGGCCTCGTCGGCTCCCGTTCATCACCGGCGCTTCGTGTGGTACGCCACCACGCAGCCGCCGTCTCCTCGGCGCCCCCGCCGCCGTGACCGTGCACCACCATAAGTACGGAACCCGAATCCCAGGTCTCCTAGCTGCTTCCAAAATGGCGGGCTCGTCCACGCCGGCCGGCGGCGGCGACACGACGGTGCCGAGCACATCGACCATCGCGGCCGAGATGGTGACCGGGTCGCACGTGCTCACCGTCGAGGGCTACTCCGGCACCAAGGGATTCGGAGGGGAGGTCGGATCCGGCGCCCTCGAGGTCGTGGCAGTCAGACCTGGCTAGCCGGAGGGGATGAGTGAAAGGGGAGGCGCCGGAGAGGGGGAGGCAGGGAGGCCGGCCCGAGCTTGCAGGAACATGGCTCGCGTGTGGGACTGGGAGCAGGATTGCGGGAGGGGAGTACGATGGGTTCGAGGGGGGAGGCGCGCGGTGACGGAGTCGGACCCAGGGTTTCGTTAGGGGAAGTTACCGTCCTCAATTAAAAAACCACGTGAATTTTATCTCTAAAAATTTAAATTTAAAATCTTTAAATTTCACAATAAGATCAAGTTGTTGCGTTAACCAAGGTCTCTAACTTAAAAGAAAGAAAACCATCGGAAAAAAATCACAACCACATATTTGACAATAATGAAAATGCCAAAATATAATATTCACGATTATAAAGATTACAGTGGTCATAATATATAATGTCCACGAGCATTAAATCTAGATTTTTAAAGCAACACCGTTCATAACAAAATATGGAGTTAACTTAGTTTTTTTTTACAAAATTTATCACCAGATATCATTAGAAATCATGTGCTACTTATAGAATTTTTTTTGGATTTTTCTCTTTTTTTTCTAAAATTTGAATTCAAACTAATTTCGTCAAAACCCTACCACTAGTAACCCTTATCATACCCCTATGGGAACCGTTAACCATGGTTACCACGCGGTTATCGGTAGTTTAGGAAATACTCGGACAAAGACGGACGAAGCAGGTGAATATACAGGCATCTTCAATTTTTTTATGTAAATAAAGATTATAAGTTGATTATGCAATTTCGTCTTCTTGACCGCATACATGATACATCGTGGATGTAGAAGCTGAATTTCATTGTTTTAAAAAGTGAGTTTTAGGTAACTTTTACTTCGATGCTTTATACCAAGCTTAAATGGTTTACAAACATTTTATGACATTAATCAGATCGCAAATACTCAAGCTTCATTGGTTTGAAGTACAACTTTTTTACATCCCTGAGGAGGTACTAGGATCAAATAGGTGCGTACTTTTACTTCTCATATGCTACAATACAAACAATCATGAAATAGCTCAGTTTTGTCCATCGCCATCTCCACAAGGACGCGGATCTTCTTGAAGGTGAGGAAAGGCGAGGGAAGAAAGAAGAGGGGGAAGATCACGTAAAACGAGGTAAGTCATTAGTATATAATTAATTTAGTATTAATTATTTTAAATTTAAAAATAAATTAATATGATTTTTTAAAGTAACTTTTATATAGAAATTTTTTTAAAAAAATATCGTTTAGCAGTTTAAAAAATATATTAAAAAAAGACTTTTTTTTGGCTCTACCGGTACCGGTAGATTCGAACTATCTCTTGGGAAGCTAAGGCCATACAGTTCCTATCATATCCACCGTCCACTGCCATTGAACAGTTCGTTTTCTATCACACGCTCCTTTCATTTGCATCCGGTCTTTTGCTCGTTGATTCTTGTTCGAACAAATATATCTATATGAGGTGATCTTTTGATTGAACTTACTTTTATTGGTGTATCTCATTTTAACATTAACGTCTGCATGATCTCTATAATTTACCCAAAACTTCCATGCCTCATCTAAATTCCCAAATTTCATGCCAACTTTAGGTATCAAACTGGGCTTAACAACCTCTCTAAAGAAAGTAAAACATAGAGCATAAAAGTATTGGCAAGGAATCAGAAAGAGAAAAGAAAAGGCAATGTTTTTGCTTTCTTTATCGAAAAATAAGACCACATTGATATGGAATCAAGAGTCACATGTGCAAAGAACATATAAACTTGATTGATCTAGTTGCGTGAGACGAAATACACAGAGGAATAGGATGTACCTAGTTGATCCATGCTGCTCTACACTTTCCTATTCTGCCATCTCTCTTGATGACATGGTACAGCTTGTATTTTAACGAGAGTACGATCTTCAACTGTTTGCCTCCATGGATCATTTGATGTATCTCCATGCTCCTCCTTTGCTTTGGGATGTGGTGTGGGAAGCTAGACCGTCGATTGCTTCTGTTCTGGCGCCAAAACTGAGCACGTGGTGGCCCGTCCCCGTCTAAAACAATATATTCATCTCAAATCTCTATTATTATAAAAATAAATAGTATTTCTACTAACATTTTCGTCCGCTGCCATGGTAAGCAGGTGCGCGTCGAGGAGGTGGGCAACCAACGGCGGCAGACCACCGACGGGACACTGGATCTTCTTGTGGAGCATCTACGCAGCAAAGAAGAGCATGTCGGCGGGCAGTGCCCGGTCCAGGGACACCAACAGCGAGGTCACCGCCGCCTATGTCTGCGGCAACCACTGCAGTCCCAGGAGCCACTAGTTGGTGGTAAAGCACGCAGAGGGATCGTGCGCGCCGTGGTTGAGTGCATGGCCGGCCAGGCAAGCCGCGCCCGTAGCTCCAACGCCTTCATGTCCATCGCGGCTGCCAATGGCAGCGGGTGGCAGCGAGGTGGGTGGTGTGGAGTGCCCTAGAATCTGAGTTATTGTCAAGAGCATAATGTATATAATTTTAGTCTATTTTTTTAAAAAATACCCCATAAATATACTATCTTTATTCATAAATATAAGTATTTTAAAACAGTGCTAGATCAAATATCTGTACTATTATAAAATGAATAGTATTTCTATGGGCTACAAAACTAATTAATTTAACTTGGACTATATTCACAACTCTATCTCTATCTCTATCTAAAAATTTTGAATCTCTACCTAATAATAGGTCATGTGCGTGTCCGCGCGTTTTTGCCGGCCATGCCTGCCAGGCCGGCGCACGTCTCTAGGCCACGACCGACCATCGAGCCCAATTATTTTTTGTTTATTTCTTGGCCCGAAAATTATTTTTGATTTACGGAAATGCCTTTTAATTAGTTTAAGCCATTGTTTGATACCATAAAATTGCAGTAAAATTTTCTTATGTATTTAAGAATATTTCTTGTTTTACAATCTCATGATATAAAATTTTTTGGAGGTTAATCATAGCTCCTCCTAAGCTGACTTATGGAAAGAAGGTATTCAGGAAATTCCTCCAAATGCTACAACTAAAAATACTCTTGCATTGCAACATATGATTTAATTTCTACAGTTAAAATTCCCTTCATCCGTTGCAACACACGGATATTTTTCTAGTCATATATAATATAACACATTTATCCACACTTTATATGATTATATCTATATATATCAGCATATATTAACTTATCACGTAACAATAAAACAATAAGATAGCCATTCATTAAGGTTAAATTCCACAAATTTGGACCTCTATATATGCAAGATTTGTATTTTGACCTACCCTTACGCTACTAAGGCCCTGTTCGTTTCCACTACTCCCCCCAACTTCTTTTTCTTGTTTCCCGCGCGCACGTTTCCCAAAATAATCAACGGTGTGTTTTTTGTAAAAATTTTCTATATGAAAGTAGCTCTAAAAAGCAAATAGATCTATTTTTCAACTTTTTAATAAAAAATACTTAATTAATCACACGCTAATGATATTTCTCGTTTTACGTGCGGCTTAAATAAGTTGGTTGAGAAGCCACGCCGAACAGGGCCTAAAGCGGGTATCCACAGGGAGCGGGAACCGGGGGGGGGGGGGGGAGGGGGGGTGAAATCATCCCCACCCCTGCCATACCCAACAGGGATGGGTTTTTCTCTAAATAAATTCCCCTGGGTACTACTAAGGTACCGTTTAGTACTACATGTTGAGCAGAAAAACCTGCTCGTTTTCCATGAACATATTTCCCAAATTATTAAACGGTGTGTTTTTTTGTAAAAATTTTGTATATAAAAGTTGTTTTAAAAAATCATATAAATCTATTTTTCAAGTTTGCAACAGCTAATACTCAATTAATCATAAGTTAATGGCTTACCTTATTTTACGTAATCTTCTTTCTCCTCCACTTCCTTCACCTTTAAACTAAGCCTAAATTGCTAGGCTCCCCTACTACTAATAGGAGAATTCTCCATGAAAAAAAATGGGGAACGGGGCCATTGCTATCTCTACTTCACGCGCAGCATCTCGCGCCAATAGACGGCAAGTCCAGCGCGGCTGCGTTGTTGGGCCAAACTCATGGGCTTGTGCTGCAAATAATGTTTTCCAAGGCCTGTGTGCAAATGAAAGCAGCAGGTGATAGGAAACGAACCCGTTGGATGGTAGTGGACGGTGAATATGATAGGAATTGCATGGCCGTGAGCTAAGTCAGACGATCCGCGTCCCTCCCTCCCTCCCACGAGCGGTTGTCCCCTGGTGTACCCTTTTTTAAAATAGGCAAAATTGGCTTCTGGACACTCTTAGAATCTGTCTTTTGCCACAGACCACTAAAAAATAGTGGCTTTGCCAGAAACCATTACAAATGTGATGTAATTTGCTACAAGACACTACAGTCCTTATAATAATATTTCACAACCAAACAGGTCATATAACACATAATATTGGACAAGTCTGCCCCTGTCCTTCGATTCACCAATAGAAGCGTACGTTTCATCTTCATAATTCACTATTCACGTCATGTTTTAGCAAAATAAAACAAAAGGCACGGTAAACGGGTTTAGTCACAGCAGACTATCATGTACATGACTAAATCACATATTAGAAGGTCATAATTTCTTCTTGGACCTGACAACCTTCAACTTCTTTGCTTTTTCCTTCTCATGGACAACAACTGGAGATAGTGCTGCACATGTAACAGACTCTATAGTGTCTTCAAGTTCCAATATTCTCTTATGCCTATAAATAGATATAGAAATGCATTAAATAAATGGAGATAACTAGGAAGAAGACAAAGAATGAAGTTGTACCCTCGTGTCATAGGACTTGATGTAGAAACAGGAGTGATAGCTCTAGTTGGCGTAGATGCTTCAAGTTGCAGCAACCTCCTTGACACACTGCATGTAGAAAGAAACACTCTCATCTGCAGTTTTTTTAAAAGAAAGATTTAAAGTTGTCATAGTGTACCTCCTTGTCACAGGGCTTGTTGTAGGAACAGAAGTGATGGCTCTAGTTGGTGTAGCACTGTAAGTTGTTTAAATACGTAAGCTATGGGTGAAAACATTTGTAAGTTAGGTGAAAAAATTTCATAAAGCAGTTGAAAGCTTACAATGGGTCAGCACGTGATGGTTGTTCCTGTGGTGGCTCAGAAATACTAGATGGCACTATTGTGGCATTTTTCTTGCCTCTCTTTCTTTTTGGCTTCGGAGGGGTAGGAGGTGGCACATCAGAATCATAAACATATTCATTACATGTTTTCGCCATGTGTCCAAGCTGCTTGCACCTTTTGCATCTTGTGGTTCTCTTTCCAGATCCTCCTTCTGCAGCTGGTTTGAACCTTCTCACCCTTGGCCTCCCAGCCGCCCTTTTTAGAACCGGAGGCCATAGCTTGAACCCATGATTCACTTGAGGCCACTGTTTTTTATCAGTCATTGGCTTTATAGACTTCTCATAGGCTTTCTTGAACTTTGCCACGGAGTAGAATTCATGAACATAATCTTCAATCTTGCAACCCCGAATTGATGTGATAATACACAAAGCATGTGTACATGGCAGGCCAGTAACTTGCCATCGCCTGCAGGTGCACTTCCTCTCCTCAAGATCAACACTATGCCTCCAATGAACTAGATCCCTTGTAACACCTTCGACTTCACCTAACATTTCATGATCTTTGCTGCCATCTTTGTGTGAATACCTCCATGTATATTTTAGTCCCCTGCTCCTTGCATTGAGGTCCTTCATGATGTTAGGCAGTATCTTCCCCTGAAGCTTGTGGGCAATTTTTTTTCTCAAATACATTTTATCCATGCATAACTGTCTTATCCTATCCATAAGATCAATTACATTCATGGACTTTTCATGCCTAATCCAGCTGTTGAATGTTTCAGCTATATTATTTGTTACATAATCACATTTGCTTGCTTCAGAGAACAAGTGCCTTGTTCAGAGGTGCTTATAGTTATCATGTATCCATTTCATTGCTTCAGGACAGGCTTCATACATCAGGTTGTAGTGCTCTTCGAACCTATGACTTTGAAAAGCTTTACAAGTTGGCCATAAGTGTTTCTGGAAGACCTCTCCTCGGAATCTCTTCTGAAAGTTAGCAACTAAGTGCCTCATACACTCTCTATGCTCAACCCCATTTCTAAATACTTTAGTAACAGCAGAATCAATCCCTTTGCCTGCATCTGTTGAGATCACTAGGCCTGGAGGTGATCCAATAGCTTGATGAAGTTTTACAAAAAAACCAAGACCAATTTTCAGTTGTCTCCGAGCCAAACACTCCATAACACACTAGAAACATCCAATTATTGCCATCAATAGCAGTTGCAGATGCAAGTTGACCCTTCCATTTCCCTGTTAAATGTGTTGAATCCACACCAAGAAAAGGCCTACAACCATTTAAAAACCCCTCCACACAGGCTTTCAGAGCAACAAACATTCTAGTAAATCTCATCTTCTTCCCGACTTGCTCATATTCAATGTCCACCAAACTACCAGGATTGGTCTTCTCCACCTCAGCCTTGAAACTGAAAATATGCTGAAAGCTGTCATCCCACTTCCCTTTCAATTCTTCCAAAGCCATCTGTCTTCCCTTCCACACTACCCAGTACGACAATCGTAGGTGATATTGTTCTTCCAGTTTTTTCAGCAGTGCTACAGCCCCAATTGTAGGATCTTTTGCAAGCCAATTAATAACTCTATCCTTGACCCAGTGATTTGTTGCCATTTTGTTCTTCTCGACTTTTCCGGTGCTTTGACAAGTGTGTTCATGAGGTATCTTTTTTATCTGCATCAAATGGAAACAAAATTAGAATTAGAAAAAAAATATATGAGAACGGGAATTGTCATAAAATTGCATTATTATCCATCAAACACGACCAGAATTGATGCAAAATTAAATATTTCTTACCTTCCAAGTCCTTCCATCTTGCAACTGTGAAGCATGTATCCGCCAATTACACCTTTCAGCTTTGCAGTACCCTCTATATCTTGTCGATTCAGAATAGGAAGCTGCAATTTCATATTCACCTTTTATTGCATATTGCCTAATGGCCTTCTTAAAAGTATCACCATCCCTAAAAGTTATATCAACTTCTATTGTTGGGTTTTCTAAGTCAGTTGCATGAACAATTGGCTCACAACTACATGCATCATCCACAGGTAATTCATCCTCCAAACCAGCATACTCTACATCACCATCTAACTCAGAATTGGAAAAATCAGAAAGTACATCTTCGATAGGATCCTCGTCATCCAAACCGACGTACTCTACATCATCATCCACCCAATGCTCTTCACTAGCGTTCTGAATTGGAGGCTCTACAAGTGATGGTGTAATTTCAAGTGGAGGCTCTACAATTGATGATGTAATTTCAAGTGGAGCTGCTTCGGCATTACTGTCCCCCTGCAACACACAAGGCATGCACTGCTGCCGCCCAACATCATCCATGAAATCAGATATATCATTTTTCATCACACCTACTTGCACTGAGAGCCTTCTTATGTCCCAGTACATGTCAATTGCATGAAGCAGTTCATGGTCAGATGTAATTTCTTCATAGCTATGACTCAGATTGTCCCAATAGGTGACACGCAACTTGTGCATAGCATCTAGCTTAATTTCTGTACTAATACCACTTAGCAAATTATTCCAATTTGTGTAATCCCTGTCTAAAATCATAGGAATGTTACAGGCATCACAGTACTCGCGGCCGCCATTATCAGCAAATTTGACATAAGCACCTACACGAACAACAAGCCTGTAGGACGAATTGGGATCCATCCTACATAAATAGGACAGGAATAAACACCCAATACGTTTTGATTCGCAAATCTAAGCCTAAAGGTACGCAACAGTTTAACCCTAAGGAAAAATAGCAGAAGGCTTACCTGTCGGGAACCCATGAAAAATCAGCATGGTCCTGCGGAAAAATATCGCCGAAGAATCGTGGAGGCTCCACCTATGGGATTCCCCCGCTAGGAGGAACCGCAGCCCCGCTTGGGGGTGCCATCGGGGGGAACCTTTGCAGCCAGCACCGGCCTTTGCCGCTGCCGCTGCCGCCGCCGCTGGGAGGAAGCGTCGCGCCACCAGGAAGTAAGGTCGCTGCCGTGGGAGGGGCCACCGCCGCTGCCGGGAGGGGATGGGCAGCCACCGCCGCTTGGAATAGACCTCGCGTGCGGTCGTGCGAGGAAAGAACGACAGGCAAGTCTTCTCTCGTGAGGGATTAAAGGGTCAAGGGCAAAATTATCAATTCCCATGGCTTTGGATTAAAACAGATTATAATAATACACATAGTGTCTCCCACCAAATATACATCTATTTATAGTGTCTTTTGGTAAAGCCAAATTTTTTTATGGTCTACAACAAAAGCCACGTTTCAAGAGTGTCTCTGAGCTAATTTTGCCATTGAAAAATGATGGAAGATGACGGGGAGGCGCAGCGAGGACGCTAGCCGCACGGCTTCGTCGAGAATGCGTGGTGATGAAACAAAGAAATGTATTGCAAACAGTGTGCACCCTGTTTGGACTAGATGAAACTGCTTTTCTCTCTCTTCTTATAATTTCTTTATTATGTTACGATTTTTCCTGATATGTCACTTTATTAAATAAAAATAAAATCTCTATTAGGACTGGTTTTAGAAGCAGACTTATTTTAAGACAGAGAAAGTAGATGTTAATATTGGGCTGTCAGCATAGCAGAGTTCTGTTGTTGGCTATTGGTGCTACACAGCAGCTGCAGCCGCAGCCAGCTGGACGTGCAGGCTCAGAAACTTTATCGTTAGATTTATTTTAACTGTGCTCCTCCCTATTCCCCCGGCTGGCCGTCTCCCCTTAATCCCAAGTAGGCTGAGCCACTCAAGTCACCGGAGGAGGCACGGCGGCGGAAGGACCTGCAAGGCGGCGGAGAAAAACTGCAACCCGGCATATCTATGGTTCCATGGCTCGACGAGAGAAGGGCAGCTCCAAAATCCTGACATCGTCTTCATCGAGTGCTCCATCATCGCCGACACTGGCATCGGCACCGCCAACTGCAGGATGGTGGCCTGGGTTTGGAGGCAGCAGTGGCGCAAATTTCCTTGTGCCCTAGGGAAACCACTCCCCAAATCCATGGTAAGTTATGAATCTTTTCATTTGTTTGGCTAGAAAAGTCAACAGATAAGGTTGCGAACTCTCGCAAAGTGCTAGAAGAAAAATTCCCTTTCCGGCCTCTCTTCCTCCTGGACTCCGGTTGGGCTCCTCTCCTCTACTAGTAGGGTAGGCTTAGGTTGGTCGGCGGCAATTGGAGTGGAGACGGAGCTTGCGGTTGCTGGATCCTATGGCCTGGAAGCAGCTCGAGTGGCCGAGGTCCATGCGGCTGCCGGCTCGGGCAGACAAGAAGCAGATCGGGCAGGGTTGTTGCTTATGGCCGTCAGATCCAGTTGCTGGAAAGAAGTTCGAGCGGCATCGGTCTCTGTGGTTCGGGCATCAGATTGGGTTGTGGCAGCGTTCACAGTCGTCAGTAGCCGGAGTAACTAGTTGCTCCTGGACGACGCAGGAAGGGCTCATCTTTGTTGTCTCTGTGGAGGCCATTGTTGACTTCTTGCAGCAAGATGCTGGCCATGCGGACTTCTCCAATGATGCTGCTGCTTCCTCATTCTGGTTGTTGTGTCACAGGTCCTCTCCGTTGTCCAGGAATCAACTATAATAACAATATATTAGTTTACTCCCTAAACTCTGCTATTAGTCTACACTAACAATATATTAATTTTTCCAAAAAAAAATGGATAAGATTGCTCTTCCATCTCTGCCGTAGTGTAATACTTTTTGTTTTTTTATGCATATACTTTACCTAGTGATCTAAATGTTCCTAGTGATTATTTTGTACAATTTAGCACTACTTAGCATATGCTTTGAGAATGATGGAACTTTCTTGTACAAGTAAATTGAACTATGGCGAGGTGAATTGAGTACAACCTGTATCTGACCTTGTGCTCTGAAGTGAGTATAATATGTTTTATTTGAGCACCCATCCTCTGCTTCTCTTTCGCTCCATTGAAATTTTATCTCATACATATGTGCATGTTAACTGGGCATAATTAAAATGTACTGGCTAGTATCTTTTAGAAGTGTTTTTTCTTTTTTATGTCTTTTAGGAGCTACATTAGGCATTAGCTCTATATTTAACTCTATGCATCTGAATTGCTGTAGTGTCTATGCATATGAACCATATATGTTAACTGATCGAACATATTGAGCTAACCAATTGCTGAATTGTCTATGCAATATATGGTGTTCTGAATTTCTTTAAATATTTTAGGGTTACCCAGTTGCTGCAGTGTCTGATCATGTTACTTGATGTTTTATTTTAGGGGCTATCCACCAGGTGGTTTTGTAAACCTCTTACATTAACCACAATTTCTGCCACCGCCGCCGGCGCCACTACGACAAAATTTCCATTTTGTTGTACTTACACAGGACTTAAACCCAACATCTCCACCACCGCCACCATGTGCCAAGGGGGCTCCAACATCATCAAGACCATCGGTCAAACAAGGTACATCAAAAAAAAAGGTCAACATTGACATTGATGGTGACAACAGTGATGAGGCAAGTAGGCCAGCAAAGAAAAGGCATTGGACACATGAAGAGGAAGTTAGATTGGTAATCTCAAAACACAAAACTTTTTCTTCAAACATGATACATGAACTGAAATTATGTTCCCTTTCACCAATTTGTTTATTTTCTATTTTGTAGGCTAGTGCTTGGCTAAACATTTCTAATGACCCGATAAAAGGGAATGACAAGAAGGGAGATACATATTGGGGAGAATCACTAATGAGTTTAACAAGAACGCCCCACCAGATTGTAGAAGGGACACTAACCAACTCAAGATCCACTGGTCACACCTGAATACAACGATCAACAATTTCCATGGCTGCTGGAGTACGGTAACTAAAGTGAATAAAAGTGGCTACTCCGACAATCAACTGATGGATGAAGCATTGAAGATGTATGAAGGACATCATAAAAAGCCTTTCACGTTGGCGCATTGGTGGAGGACTCTCAAAAACCAACCGAAATGGTGTGCTTATGTTGCACAACTTGAGAAAGAAAAAAACAAAAGCATAACCATTGATGTTACAGAGGATAGAGATCAACCGCGTCCCGTTGGGAGAGAAGCAGGCAAGACCCAACACAATGGGAAGCGCAAGGCAGCGGAGGTTATGGATGGTATTATCCTCCTAGGAGAGAACATAAACAAAATAATTGCAGTGTAGCAAAAGCGTAAGCAGGAGCGTAAAAAGGTGACAGATGCATAGCTTGAAATCTTAAGACTTCAGCTCAAGACTGCAAAGGAGCAAAAGGAAGCAAAGTTGTTGGAAGTTTATAGTTCACTCCTGCGGCAAGACATAAGTCAGATGACCGAAGAATCGAAGGCTAACCGTGAGAAAGCATTGGCGAGGATGGAACTGAAGTTGTTTGGGGACGATGATGCATGATATGAGACTTGCAGCCTACTACTTGTTGCCTATTGATCTGAACATTTTCATGTAATGCTTGCATGAATAGTTTTTCATGTAAGACTTGCACTTATTTATGCAGTACCTTTTTGTTATTGACATGATTCTCAATTTATGGATAGCTGCAGCATCCTCGTATCGTCATGTTATGAGATCTGAATTTGTTGGTACTGTATAAAAGCAAGTATAATGCAAGTGAATTATCAGTGTGAAAGCTACTGCATTTTCTCTAGGTTGAGATATGTTATACGTAACTATTTCACATATATTATCCATTTTATATCGTACAATCATTGAAGTAAATTAATCTATTTTCATAGGCCATGTTTATCTGTGAACATCATATTTCAATTTTAAGAGATAGACACATAAGGTAGATCGCCCATGCATCTCCTAATTCTAGTATGCTAGCACTTTATTTATAAATAATTGTAAGTGGCTATATAATTCATATGAAACATTTGATCACTAACACCATGCAATAATTAAATGCTATGGCTAACCTATGAAACAACAAAATGAAACTTTCCATTAGAGAGCTTGATTCATTCATTAACTTAAAACTCAGTAGATAATGTAGCACTCATGAAAACTGTGAAATAAAACTGTACATTGAGAATGGCCTAATATTCTAAGGAATATTTAGTATAGAGACAAAAGATCAAAGTGCCTTTTATTAATAGAAAAATAGAGTATTAGCGGGGTGGGTAGATAAGCAATATTAAAAGAATAAAATTTCTCCACTTTTTGAACTGAGAATAGATATGAGAGCAAAAATCAACTTCTATCATGAGTATATTTTCTAAATTGCCAAATGGTGTGTTTTTTGAAGAAAAAATATTCTATATAAAGTTTTAAAAAAACAAAAAATTCTTTTTTTTAAGTTTATAACAATTAATATTGCACTAATTACTCTTCTTGTTTTACGTGTTGTTAAAAAGCTCAAGGTACAAGCTGATTAAGATTCAAACGGTGGCTAATTAGGGCAACTCCTGCTTGGCTAAGAAACCCCATGGGCCATGGACTTCCTTTCTTTTTTTTTTCCTATGGATGGACCATGGACTCTCATGCTGTGAGTTATTAGAGCATCTCCAACAGTAGCCCCAAAAACAGAGTCTCTACTTTCTGAGTAGGGACTCATTCTATTTTTTGGGCTCTGTTTTTGACACCTAATTTCAACAAGGGCCCTTAAATCTGAGTCCCTATTTTTTTTTCTCTCATATTTCAATATAATCTATATGTATATTCTTCATATTTTTTTGTACACATAAATAAAGTTCCTACTTTATTTTTTGCACTTATTACGTATCCATATGAAGCTGTACCTTAACAAATAACGGAGAATTTGATATATATTGAACATGCACAGATGCGAAGATAACTATATATTCTGAGATATGCAAATATTAACCAGAACATTATATTGCAGTCACAAAAGTCACGGTATAGATTCAAGAGTTAAAACAGCATGCATCTAAAATTGGGTTACTGGGAGAAACATACTTGTCTACACAGTCGGAGGCGTCGAGGCGGAGCAGGCGTCGGAGGCGCTCGGAGTCGGAGGCCTCGGCGTCGGAGGCGTCGTCCAGGCGGAGCAGGACGGCGGCGGCGCGAGGCGGCGGCGCTGGGCGTCGGAGGCCTCGGCGTCGGGCGAGGCGGAGCAGGACGGCAGCGGCGCGGAGGCCTCGGCGTCGGAGGCGTCGGGCGAGGCGGAGCAGGACGGCGGCGGCGCTCGGCGTCGGAGGCCTCGGCGTCGGGCGAGGCGGAGCACGAGCGGGCGCAGAGGCCTCGGCGTCGGAGGCATCGTCCAGGCGGAGCAGGACGGCGGCGGCGCTCGGCGTCGGGCGAGCGAGGCGGAGCAGGACGGCAGCGGCGCTCGGCGTCGGAGGCCTCGGCGTCGGAGGCGTCAGCGGAGAGGTGGAGCACGGCCGCGGAGGAGGTGGATCCGGCGGCGCCAGCGGCTCGGATTGAGGCAGAGATGGAGGGCAGAAGGCGGCGGCGCGAGGACGGGCGAGAAAAATTGTTTCGCGCGAGAGAAAAAAACTCCCAACCATAGAGTAGGAAGCTCCCTACGTACCTGTGGGAGATGGGACTGAGGAGGAAGATTTCTAGCAGATAAACCCTATTGCATACGCCGCGTGCGATCTCCAACATGTCCAACTCTTCGGCAACCTCCTCCAATGACGACGCCGGCGTGGAGAGGAAAACGTTAGAGGAGTCGCCCTACCTGAGGGACGACAGCTTCTTGCTCCGGTGCGACGTCACCGTCGTCAAGGAGATCCGCGTCGAGCCGCCTCCACGGCGGCGCGTCGCCGTGCCGCCGCCGGACATGCACCGGCACCTCGGCCGCCTCCTCTCGTCCGGGGACGGCGCGGACGTGACGTGGTCGGCGTTGAGAGATTCCCCGCGCACCGGTGCGTGCTCGCCGCCCGGTCGCCTGTGTTTATGGCGGAGCTCCTTGGCCCGATGAGGCAGAAGAGGAGCACTGTGAGTGTCCACGATATCGACGCCAGGGTGTTCAAGGCCATGCTCCACTTCATCTACACCGACTCGTTACCGGAGGTGCACGACGACGACGAGGAGATGGCCGCCATGGCGCAGCATCTGCTCGTTGCGGAAGACAGGTATGACCTGGAGAGGCTGAAGCTGATCTGCGAGGACACGCTGTGCAGCCACGTGGACGCCAGCACGGCGGTGTCGGCATTGGTATTGGCTGAACAGCATCACTGTGATGGGCTCAAGGATGCTTGCTTGAAATTCCTGGAGAATCCTAGCAATCTGAAGGCTGTCATGGCGAGTGATGACATCCAACATCTCATAAAAAGCTGCCCTTCTGTTTTCAAGGAGATGGGCTGCCAATCTTGATATTTGATTTGGATTTGGGAGCAGCACATATACTTGGTTTGGGTTTTTTATTTTGCAAGCATTTCAGCTGTGTGCATTTGCAAATGCCCGAACAGTGCAACCTGTACACAGCGTGGTTAATTAGAAATTTAGTGTAAGGATCGATGACAAGCCATGCTCACTTATAAGTCAAATTTAGTAAAAATTAGTCCGTGTGATTCATCTATATGACAACTCCAGCCAGCTTAGATGTTTCAATGAGAAGATCTTCAGAGAACAATCCAGCCTTATCCCTGACAAAGCAAGAATTTCGTTTGTTCTTATTGTTGAACTGGTTACTATTTTAATTTACTACTGCTCGAAACTCTGATACTACATGGCGACTTTGATTAATCAATCAGGTTTAATGTTCTACAAAATTTGGTCTATCTAAAAACCATAGTTACACTGTTCAATTTATACAAGAGTACAAGAGTATGATTGAGATTCCCTTGAGGACTAGGGCCAAAATCGTCAGGTTAAGAAACTGAGCAATAAAAATTGAGGTACACTCGGTTTTGCTGTAAAATGTGTCATGGCAGACGCGAAGAAATATAATACAGCCTCGTTGCCTGAATCATAAAAATCTCTATATATGCATGATAAGAGGTACGGTGTAGAAGACAGGACGGATGGGTTACCTCCACTGAGCTACTCTGAATCTATCGGACCAAAATTCTTCAGTGGCCAAACATAAGATTAAATAGGAATACTATCAATGCTCTATTGACCTGAAGGGAAAACTCAACAGTAATAACATTCTAGGATGAATGAAAGGATGGCCATGCATTACATAATTAGTAGCAATCATGGTTACTATCCTAAAACTTTGGTTGCCATCATGAACATCAACAAGTAGTAAATTCACACAAGATAAACTACATGGTCCACACTAAGTTGCTTTTTGATGTCCCAACTTCAGGTCTTGCCATCAAATGATGATGGCTGATGATGGCATGTTGTTGTATGAACTTTGAATGAAGAAACAAATATATATGTTTATTTTCAAGGTACACATATGATTTATAGACAAAACAACAGGTCACTGAAATGACTTCTTTTTCCAATTCAGACCAACACCCTTCCTACTTGGCTTTCATTACAAGTACTGTGCTAAGTTTCTGTCGAACAAATCTACAAGACTCCAGAAACCTTGTATTTAAAATTTTCAGCTATTTCAGGAAACCTTAGCAAGTACTCCCTCTGGTTTTAAATTTTTGATGCAGTTGACTTTTAACCATATGTTTGACCATTCGTATTATTCAAAAAAAGTAACTATTATTTATGTTGTTGTGAGTTGTTCTATTATTAAAGGTACTTTAAGCATGGCTTATATTTTTACATATTTGTGAAAAAATTTTAAACAAAGATAAATGGTTAAACTTATATCCAAAAGTTAACGACGTCAAACATTAAAAATCAGAGAAGGTACCTTTTAAGTAGAAAACACTTATGGTATATTTAGGATTGTATACCACCAACATAATGAACGCAGCCCTGATCGGGGCTAGCAAGTTCAACTTGGGCACAAAACTGAGATCTAACTCCTTTTAGAGTTGATAGAGTAGTTTTCCTGAAAGATATCCAGAACTTTTAAACTTCAGTGGGTGGCATGTAGGTGCTTTGCCCTAAGGCGTCCTAGAGACAATAACAATTCCTCTGAGTCATCACTAATTATGACCATAGATGGGCACTTGCCTTGACGCATCCAGAATGCAGAGTACTTAATTCATAACAGCTCACTAATTGGACATATTGGAACAATATTCTACAACTATAATCTAAGAAAATTATGCATAATGTGTTTGCTATAGATGACAGTAAAAATTTAACTTTGGTGAGTTACACGGATGGTTATAATTAAGTACAGAGCTACAAGAAGCTAAGGAAGCACTTGAAACTTACATGTTGTCAATTTACCATTACCAGCCATATATTCACATCCTAGAGTAAAGCTTTTACTTTCCCTAAAGTTTTAATCATTAGTTGCTCGTACCAAAAATCATGAGATAAAAAAATTGACATCTAATTTGATGTAAAATCTGATCAAGGATGAGATTTCAATGGCATATATAGGAACCATAATATAGAGGAAATGAGATTACCCGACAAAAGATCTGCCCTGTAATGAGACCATAAGGGACAGGTCCAACCTGTCTTGAATCTCTAGATGCATAACTACTGTCACCCTGAACCCAGACATGGCCTTGTGGTACCTATATACATCATCCAAATTAAGAGCATGATAAGATGGTAGATTTGAAAAGGTAGTCACCATAAAAAGAATTGAAAATCACACAAAGCATGGAGCTTGTTGTGTTCAAGATAATACATTTAAGTTATTGATTACTATTTCAAACATAAGAAATGTATCTTCTGACTGAATAATAGTCAGCATCCTGTCGTGCTTAACGTTGACCATCCACTCCGAATTCATCAGTTACTCGATCATATAAGCAGTGAACTAGTAGTTGTCTTTCGGTGTTAGTCCAATACCAAAAATTGCACATAAAGCGAAACGTGAAGCCACCAGTCATACCTTGGGGACAACAAACCACAGTATTTCACTAATTGTGGAGACAATCAGTGTGCCTCTCAAGTATTTATTGTTTAAATGAAAAATGTCTGACAGCTACAAACTAGTACGAGGCAGAAGCTGATCTGCGAGGACACGCTGTGGGCGACGGCGTTGGCGTTGGCTGAACAACGTCACTGTGATGGGCTCAAGGTGGCTTGCTTGAAATTCCTCGAGAATCCTAGTAATCTGAAGGCTGTCATGGCGAGTGATGACTTCGAGCATCTGGCAAAGAGCTGAGCTGTCCTTCTGTTCTCGAGGAGATGCTGCCAAGCTACCTGATTTTGATTTGGAAGCAGCATACGAGTTCAATTCTTTTTTGCAAGCATTTCACATGTGTGCATTTGCTAATGCCTGAACAATCAGTAACCTGTATACAGTGTGGTTAGTAGTTTGGTGTAAGGCTGACAAGGCATGCTATGCTCACTTGCAAGTGAAATTTAGTAAAAATTAGTTTATGGCATTCATCTGTACATCAAACACCTTTCAGCTTCGATGTTCCAATGAGAAGATCTTCAGAGAACAATTCCAGCTTTATCCCTGATAAAGCAAGAACTCCGTTTGTTCTTATTGTTGAACTGGTAACTGTTTTAACACTTCTCGAAAGTAACTCTGATACATGGCAATTAATCAGTCAGGTACAATGTTCTACAGAATTTGGTCTAAAAAAATGTTCTACAAAATTCATAGACCAAAGTTATACTGTTCAATTTATACAGCAGTATGATTGAGATTTCCTTGAGGACTAGGGCCAAAATTGTCAGGTCAAGAAACTGAGCAATAAATGTTGTGATAAACTCGGTTTTGCTGTAAAATGTGTCATGGCAGACGCCATGACCAAGAATGTAGGGCCTTGTTGCCTGAATCATAAAAATCTCTATATATGCATCATGGCCGTTGTAGTGACTTCGATGAGTTCTGGAGTAAATGGGTAACAAAGTCAGCTCAGAGAGATGAAGGTAGAGTGAGAGGCGTGGATTCTGAAAATAAGAGGTAGAAGAAAATAAGGCTGAGTTACCTCCCCTGAGCTACTCCTTTGAATCTATCGGACCAAAATTCTTCAGTGGCCAAACCTAAGATTAAATAGCAATACCGTCAATGCTCTATTGACCGAAAGGGAAAACTCAATAGTAATACATTCTAGGAGGAATTAAGGATGGCCATGTTAATGTGGTGCCATTGGGCTGATGCATTACATAACTAGTAGCAAAACATGGTTACTGAATCCTAAACCTTTGAGTGCTATCATGAACATCAACAGGTAGTAAATTCAAGCATGATAAGCTCCATGGTCCACACTAAGTTTCTTTTCTTTTGATGTCCCAACTTCAAGTCTTGCCAATCACATGATGATGACATGTTGCTGTACGAACTTTGATGAAGAACAAACATGTGTGATTATTTTCAAGGTACAATTATGATTTATAGACAAAACAGAAGCATTTCACTGAAATGAATTATTTTTTCAATTCAAACCAACACCCTTCCTACTTTGCTTACATTACAAGTACTGTGCTAAGCCAGTACTGTTGAACAAATCTGCAAGACTCCAGAAATCTTGTATTTAAAAATTTCAGCTATTTCAAGAAACCTTAGCAAGTACCTTAGAAAACACTTGTGGTATATTTAGGGCGAATACCGCCAACATAATGAACTCAGCCCTGATCGGGGCTCGCTAGTTCAACTTAAGCACAAAACTGAAATCCAACTCCTTGTAGAGTTGATAGAATCAGAGTTGTCTTCAAAAATATCCAGAGCTTTTAAACCTATAGGTTATAGGTGCTTTGCCCTGAGGCATCCTATACGCAGAATAAAAATTCCTCTTACTCACTACTAATTATGACCATATATGTTACTTGATTCATAACAGCTCACTAATTGGACATATAGGAACAATATTCTACAACTATAATCTAAGAAAATTATGCACAATGTGTTTACTCTAGATGACAATAAAAATTTAAATTTAACTTTAGTGAGTTACCCAGATCGTTATAACTAAAGTACATAGCTAGAGGAAGCTAATGAAACACTTGGAGCTACATGTTGTCAATTAACGAGTAAAGCTTTTATTTTCCCTAAAGTTTTAAAAATCATTGGTTGCTCATACCAAAACTCATGAGACAAAATATTGACATCTAATTAGATGCCAAATCTGATCAAGGATGAGATTTGGTTCAATATATTTCTCAAAATAACTCAATCCTTTTTTGAATTTCAATGGTATAGAGGAACCATAACACAGAGGAAATGAGATTACCCTACAAAAGATCGATCCTGTAATGAGACCATAAGGGACAGGTCCAAACTGTCTTGAATCTCTAGAATCATAAATATTGTCACCCTGCACCCATACATGACCTTGTGGTACCTATAAGTATACATCATCCATATTAAGAGCACGACAAGATAGATTTGAAAAAGTAGCCGCCATAAAACAGAACTGAAAATCACATAAAGCATGGAGCTTCTTGTGTTCAAAATAATACCTAAGTCCCACTAAACCCCATAAAAACACACATATTTAATTTAGATCATAAAACATAAGAAAATAAATTTTATGTAACTGACTGCTACTTCAAAGTTCAAACATAAGAAATGTATCTTCGGGTTGAATAATAGTATGAGCATCCTATCGTGCTTAAAGTTGGCCATCTACTCTGAATTCACCAGTTATTCGATCATATAAGCAGTGAACTAGTGGTTGTCTTTCGGTGTTAGTCCAATAACAGAGTTTGCACACAAAGTGAAACATGAAGTCACCAGTCATACCTTAGGGACAATAAACCATCGTATTCCACTCATTGTGGAGGCAATCAGTGTGCCTATCAAGTCTCAAGTATTTATTGTTTAAATTAAAAATTCGTGACAGCTAGGAATTGATCTAGGTTCATTTGGTCAAGAGGCACAGGTGTGCACCCTCACCACCTTAGTATGAACCCTCTCTTGACTCAAAATCGAGTGTTAATTCTATTCTTAATTATTGAAACCTATACCATTACGTCAGCTTGAGCAACTGATGCACATGAGAACATCACCTCATAGAGTTAGCTATAATATTGAAGTACACTACTGCCGAGCATTCTCAGAATCTACAGTTATCAGCTTTGGTCCCTAACAAATCTGGTAAGCATGACCTCATAAGCTTTTTTTTTTTTTGAACCCAAGAGGCAAGGGCAGGGAGCATCTGAAATCCTAGTTTGCATTGAAGCTGACACACGGAGATTCTAATATTTGCAACACAATAGGATCAAACCAAATCTAGTTAACTGCAACAGAAACTGAAAACCAACACCAAATCGATCCAAGCTACTCACCACGACGGTTTTGGAGGCGTCGCTGTTCCCGGGGTCGACGAGGTAGGTGACGGCGTCGCCCTCCATCCCGATCACGCGCTTGACGACCGCCTTGCGCGGGTCCTCCGGCGAGATCAGGAGCACGACGTCCCCGGGCGCCACCCGCCCGAGCCGCGCGCTCACCCGGTCGACCGCCACCACGTCCCCCGCCAGGTTCACCGCCGGAAGCATGCTCGCCCCCCTCAACTGCGTCACGACGCAGAATAGGTCAAGCTAGAGAGAGAGAGAGAGAGAGAGGAGGGGGGGTGGGGAGAGCGGAGGTAGGCGGCCGTACAGTACCAGCGCGAAGGAGCAGACATGGGTATTGACGACGTGGACGGCGCAGAAGGCCTGTGCGACGAGGAACACGCGGGAGAAGGCGTCCCCCACGATCTCCCGCCACGGGATCCCGGCCAGGCGCCGCGCGAAGCCGGACATGGCGGCGGCGGCGGCGGCGAGGAGAGCGTGGAAAGCTTGGGACTTGGGAGAGGGGAGAGAGAGACGAGTAGTACGCCTACGCGCGCCGCCTTTAGGCCTGGGCCGTGGGGTCCACGCAAATCGGCCGGGCCTATTTTCCAGATGAGCCTGCAATTTCGATATTGGGCCGTAAAGCTACCTATGACATCCTTCTCGTGGGCCGGAATTCGTATGTGCCTGACCGCTGATTACATCATATTTCAAAAGCTTTAGCCATGTCGATATTCAAGATAACATGTTTGTGCGCAGAGGGGGTAAATGATTGGGAATTGATTCCACTACCAAAATGAAGAGAAGGAAAGTACAGGCAAGTACTACAGTTATGGTAGAACAGACGGGTGTTTAGCATGAACAGCATGCATAGATTTGTTAATGGACAGCAGGTGAAAGAAAAACATGCACATACAGCATCACAGTGATATGGTAGTAAGAGAAGGAGCCATCCATATTTCAAAGGTCGTTTCCATATATCTAGAAAAGCAGAAAAACATTATATATATGTTCTAAATATATATATATATATAGCCGGCATTCAACGGAGGGAAGATTACTAGATTGGCAATAAAAAAGATAGAAAAGGAGGTTCAGGTAAGGCTTCATCTACTATATGTATAGGGGGGCGGAGGGGTCAACATCATCATCCTCCTGGTCATACTCATACAGAGGTAGGCAGGCAATGGAGCTAGTGTGCTTCATGGGGGGTCAGGTCACTCTTTCACTCTAGTAGAAGATGGCGTTTGCACTCTGGAAGCCGCCATCGTAGATAGCCTGGCTGGCTCCGGCGCCCATCCCCAAGGCAGCGGCTTGCTTCAGGGCAGCGTGCTGACCCATCAGGGCCGGGTTAGCGGCCATCTTACTCAGCGCTAGGGTGCGCTCGTAGGCCAGGAGGTCAGTCGCCGACATCCCGGGGGTGAATGGTGCCGGTGCCGGAGGTGGTAGGGGCGCTGATGCTGTACCTGGTGGAGTTGGCTTGCTTCCCCAAGAACACTGCAAATAGGAATAATATTAAATTTAGATGAGTTGCAAGAACTAGAACTAGACTGCATTCTCTGATTACGATGAACAATAGAACTAGATGAAATCGAAACTTGCAGCAGAGGTAAATGGCAAGAAAATTAGTAAATTGTTCCAATTACTGACATTGTACCAAAAATTTGTGATATAAGTGTCGCAGACTATCCTTGCAACTGTGTACGACCCAAAACACTCATTAAATTTTATTATCTATGGGTGGAATATTTGAAGATGGCATACCTTGATCTGCCTCCCACCAATAAGTTGTCCATTACCCGTCTGAATTGCTAGAGCAGCTTCTTCATGGGTGCTGTAACGCACAAAGCCAAAACCTTTATCGCGTGTTACACGGACCTCCTCAATTGAACCGACCCCAAGTGAATGGAAAAATCGGTGCACATCATTGCTGTTGACCTAGTAAATAAGATCCAGAAAAGTTACTGATATGGAAAAACAGAAAAGCAACAAAACAAAACCAACAGAAATTTGTTTCAGGAAAGAGAGGTTACATCATGAGGAAGATTGCCAACATAAACAGTCGTGTACTGTGGGTTGTTTTCAGGGCCATCTTCATTTGCATTATCCTTTCCACCTTCTGTATAACAAGAAAGGTCAGTACTGATCTACAAAAGGCCATTAACTGATCTCTACAACAAAAGGAGCATCATAAATTTATGTAGATCGGTCCTGTGAGAAGAAATATATTTTAGATCCAGGCCTGTCTCAACTAAAACTGAGGGACCCTATTTTGGAATGACAGGAGTCCAAATGTAGCAGGCACAACTCAACAATAAAAAATTCTATCGGTAAGCGTGAACAAGCTCTTGCTTAGTTGGTTGTTGCATATTACAATCATGTATTGACTTGAACTAAAACAAAAGGCACATATATATTCACCTGATGAGCCATTTGTCAACTCTACCATACCCTTGGAGTCAGTGTTTTGTTTCTCTTCACCAGCATTAGCACCCTTTGTTGCCCAATTGCAACGAATTTGGCGGTTGCCAAGCCACTTGCCTGAAACAATGAAAAACAAACAGATATGATCAGGTCACTAAAACTAACCTGATGACTAGCAAGGCATGGCAACAAACAAGGAAAAGGAAGACTCACCATTCAGTTCATTTATGGCATTTTGTGCATCCTGTCAATGAATAACAAAGGTAATCAAACAGCATCAACAAAAAAAAGTCAAAAACAAGTTGTAAATTGTCACAATAACACTACCTGTTGATTCCTGAAAGAAACAAAACCAAATCCTCTGGATCGTCCAGTTTTCTGATCCCACATTACCCTGGCGTCTCTGGGGACAAAAGTACATATGGGTAAGAAAGGAAATGCATAATGTGAACAATTGGCAAACTGCTCTTCAAGTAAAAAAGTTGCAGTTAGCAGAGTGAGAGCTGAAAGGAAATATGCAGATCTACGAAACACTTACGAGCAACTGGAATATCCAGAGAAAAAAGCAAACAAAGCAGCATCTGTGACTTCCGGGCAAAGATCACCAACAAAAATATTAAAATGGCCTGCAACAATGAACAGACATCAGCAAAGCTCAATTTTAATAACTCAGAATCACATGAACATGTATGCACAAACAGTGAAGAACAAATAAATGCAATAGAACATTTAAAAGTCTTTTCAGTTTCAAACCTGATGTATCCTCTCTTTGAGTACTTGCATATGCCCAATTGACTTTTATTGGCTGGCCAAACCTGGTTATTCAGTATCATAAGAAATGTTAATGGGAAAAGCAAAACATGGATTTTTTATATAGGTTATATAGTACTCAAAACACTTACAGTTGTCTACCATTGAGTGATACAATTGCAATTGCAGCAGATCTACGATCATAATAGTCAACAAAACCAAAGGATGACTGCATGATTAAATAAAAAAAGGGAAGCTATATAAGCACATGCAACATAAAAGGTGTGTGGTTCAGTGAAACCTAAGAAGTATACTGAAGCTGCTGAAAAAATAAGCCACCCAGACAAACTGATGCAGCATGTTGCTTTCTCAAGAGAGGTAAATATTACTCATGTAGTTAGCAACATCATAATTGAATGAATTTAGCAACCTGGCCTGTGTGGACAACACAACCAACATTTTGAGACATCCTTTCTCAGAATTAGGGCATCTGTGCTTCCTATTCTTTACGTACCATGCAATCCAAGTGAAAAAAAATACTCCCAAAATAGTCACTCCAACATCATCACAGTAGTTCTTAGTGTTAACCATTATGCACAAAAATAAACTCTGTTATAATTTGCACTATGGTTCACTATGACAGCATAAAATCTTTTCTCTGAAGCACATATCATGGTTCTCTGTGCCATGTCAGAACTAAGTCATATCACATACAAGTTGTCTCATGATATTGGCATATCACGCTTATGGTACTGGGCAGTGTCATGGCAGTGCCATACTGTCATATACTACTATAGTTATTATCAAATTTTAAAAATCCAATGTATGCATGGAAAATGAATTCATCCAATGACAGATTCCAGTAACTATAAGTATAGTTTACTCAGGGATTCAGGGGCAAGTCTGCATGTGCTTTTTCTACGGAGATCAGTGAAAAATTTCAGAATATCCTTGTTGATAAAATCATGGTTGTCAAGTCGTAAAGTCCAGTCAAGGTACCCCTGGACCGACTTGGCAACTTGGTTGCCTAGTCTGCGACTAGTCCACGACTTGGTCGTGTGAAAACAGGGGATGCACTATATAGTCTTTACTACTATTATACTGTATTAAGCACTATATATAGTATAAGCTATGGACTATGGAGTTGCCAGCAAGACTATAGGCCAACAAGAAATAAAACTAAAGTACTAAACAAAATAAGCCAATTACATCAGTGAATTATCTGTGAACAGATCGCCCGCCTAGACCGACTTTACGATTAATTTACAACTAACCACGACTAATCGCGCGACTTGCTATTTGGTCGAATCATGGCCCTTTAGTCATTTGGCCTGACCGACTTTACGACTAATCTACGACTAACCGCGCGACTTGATAACAATAAAAATGCCTTCAAACTAACACCATTTATAAGAAATAAAAAGGAACTGTTGAAAACAGTATGTGTGTGTGCGTGTGTGTGTGTGTCTAAAAGATTTTCGTTAATTTTCTTTGAATGAGCATAATTTCCACCTTTTCTTTCCTGATGAGCTTGCACCCTTCTACTGGACCAATACTTTGGAAGACCTCCTGTAGCAGTGAATCCGTTACTTGAAGATGGATATTGCCAACATACCTATTCAGAATATCAACAGTAAGTATAAAAAAGAATGAATGTGGAAAGGCTAGCCAACAATGCTATGTTGCAAATAATGACGAGAAATTGGTTTAGAACATTAGATCAAGGACACTCTATCCAAAGACATGGCATTATTCAATTTGGAGTCAAGGATTTCAGAATGTAGAAAATAGGACCAAATTTACAGTGTCATCTAAACAAAAGTAACAAAGTTCCTTGGGCATAAACAGGGGGAAAACAAATTGCGAGTACTTACACACTGCGGCATGTGCTTGAATCAAATCCAGGAGGCAGATTGCCGCTAACAATGGGCTCTATCTGCAAAAAATACAAGTGTTGTTGCATTTCAAAATTTTAGAACGAAAATAAATCAAGAAAACAGAAGCATATAAGATTCAAGCAGCAAAAGCATACAAATGATGTAACTGCAATTAAGTATGCAAAGAACATCCAGGAAATGAAAGGAATCTGATCATAATTATGGTGTATTCATATATAATCACCATTTACCACTTGCCACAAGGATGTACAGTTTGTTAACAATGACCAGATCAGTTTCGGCTGACCTTCACAGGAACTCATTTATAATTCCCATTACAAACTAACAAATTGAAGCTACAAACACAAGTATAGAGCACTATATCACCCAGCTGTACCAAATAAAATTCCCACCAAAATTACCCGTCCAGTGCACTCAGTGGAGGTCGCAGTTTCTCATTTATAAAGCAACAATATTTACTGACTAACGTTCCTGCTATCCAGCACATAAACCCCAGCCACATGCAGGCACAACAGTTGTATGCGCCTAATTCCCCATGGCACACACTAATCAAAACTCCTAAATCGATCAAATGAGCACAACGAGCATGCATACCTTCCCCAAAAAAAATCATTAAACTAGCATTTCAGCAACAGAACTCGAACAACAGCATAATCCTATCCGTGGAATAGGTACTTGTTGGGTCTAATTCAAAAAGATCTGAAATTTCACTTGAAACAAGTTCCCAAAGACGACAAATTGGACAAAAACCCTATTCCCACAAACCCTACGGAAAAAAAATAATTTTCCTCAAGTACACGCGAGAAGTCGGAGAAACTACAGAATCACAAGAAAAAAAACAAGAGTATATGACAAATACCAACCGCGAAACAGCTAAATCCCCACTCTCACGACTAACCAAGCCCACTGGCCTCAACCCTAGAACATGAAATTTCCCAAATCCTGCAACCAAACCCCAACGGAAACCTCGTCCGGACACTGAAAACTATCAACCCAGCGCGCTGATCGAACGAAAGAGAAGAGGTTGGGGGCGAGAAAACCCACCTGCGGCGCCGCGAGGAGGCCCGGATGCGGGTGGTGCGGGGGAAACATGGGCGTCTGCTGCTGCACCGCCGCGGCCGCGGCCGCAGCCGCCGCCGCCGCCTGCTGCTGCTGCATGAGCAGCGCCTGCTGCATCATCTGCTGCTGCTGCTGCTGCTGCGCCGCCGCCGCCGCTTGCTTCATCCGCTGTTGCTGCATGGCGATCAATCGATCTCCCGAATCGAATCGATCCGCCCCCTCCTCCGCTCTCGTGTCAGGGATTATTATTAGGGTTTGGCCTCAGGGGGAGGAATCAAAGAATCCAACCCCCGAAACCGAAAAAAGAAACGAAAAATAAGAAGAAAAAAAGGAGAAAAAAAGAAGAAAAAAAAGAAAAAACCCTCGAAGCCGAGGGGAAGGAAGAGGGCGGAGGCGGGCGTGAGGCGGAGGCGGAGTGGGGTGGGAGAGCCGGAGAAGAAGGATATTTTCATGGAGGAGCATGATTTTATAAATCACCCCCTACACTAATAAAAAATTTCACATAGACCCAAACATACTAGCACTAAGAGAGGCAATGATTGGTGCAGGATGGTGTTTGTTAATTTATGGAATGTTTGAGGGGTAAAGTGATAAAGTGGGTTTTCGGGGAGAGCACGGGCAGTACAGTGAGGCGAGAAGGAAGGCGCGGTGTTGGTGGACCGAAGCTGACATGGCGATGCGGTGGGATGTAATTGGCCGGGTATGGGGTGGCCCACTGGTCAGGGATTGAGGAGGGTTGGGTGGTGATGGTCTCGGTGTTGGTGGACAAGGTGTACGGGAGAGGTGTGTGTGGAGTGGATAGGGTTGTAGTACGGCCCCGGCTCTGGTGCTTGTCAGACTCCGTGAGTCAAGAGAGGACGGGCAGTGTGGATTCCTCGCAGACTTGCAGGTAGGTGCTTGTTCATGGGAGACTAGGGTCAGCTTCCCAATTTTGTTTCGAAATTGCTACACATCACTCCACATGTTTTAGGCGGTGTTTGTCGTAACTTTTAGGGGTGGGTTATTATGGATCAACGGTAACTGTTTAAAATCGTACGAAATTTATTTCTAAAAATTTAAATTTAAAATTTTTAAATCTCACGGTTTGGCCGCGGCTACCGTTGTAAGGTCACGGTTACTGTATGATATCGTGCAGTAAGGTCAACCACACGGTAAGCCACGGTACGTTGAAACTAAAAAGAAAAAATTATGGAAAAAATTATAGAACATAGTAAAAATTCTAAAAAATTGTAGAAAATTCAGAAAAAAAATTATGGATATCTCTAGAAAAACAATGTAATATTCCATAATTTTTTTGCATAGACCTTGCTATCATTTTTATACTTAAATAGAGTAGAAATTATATTCCAACCCATCTCTTATATTTTTAATTTCAATGGAGCTCCAAAATATGAAGTAAGCTTCGATATTTTCACAAACTTTCCTCATCATAGTGATCCATAATTTAAGTACTACATACTAGAATTTTTTTGGATTTTTTATTTTTTAAAAAAATTTAAATTCGGATGAAATTTATTTAAACCAAACCGCCGGTAACCGATACCGTACCTCGGCGGTTTGGGCGGTAACAGCATGGTTTGGCAATCCCTGGTTCTAGGAGGAGGGGAGATCACACGAATTTCTAAACTTCATATTTATTTTAAGATTCGTGATTCATCTTCATCTCCGACAAGCTCCAGCGTCGGAAGGTAGTCGAGGAGGGTAGGAGGGGCAGTGACAGCAACTTTATAGAGGGATGGCCAAGAGCGACAATGGACCAGTGGTGGGTGGCGGACATAGGTAGACGGTGCCGGGAGCCATAGAGATGGAGGAGGGTGGTGGTGGTGCGTAGACGAGAAGAAGGTGAGGTGGGGACACCTCGCCGCCGCTCGGATAGACAAGCGAGGAGATGGGGGAGGGAGAAGGCTAGTCGGGCGGGCCTCACTGGCGTTGTTGGCGGCTTCTAGCTCCAGCGAGGTGGGGACGACGCGTTGAGTGGAGAGGCAATGGTAGTGGAGGAGGCGGGGCGATCGGGAGTCGATGGTGGCAGTGGGGTGAAGGAGGAAGAAGGGGTTAGGGTTAGGGGCATAGTCGAAAAAAAGGACCGGACCGGCGGTTAAACAGGAAAAAAACGGAACCAACCATCACCACGGTCCGATTGAACTCAAAGACTGGACATGCATTTGAACCGTTTTAAGATAAACCGGCAATTAAACCGTCTCGGTCGGACCAGGCTGAGGGCATGAATGGGCCACATCAAGGCCCAACTAGTGACGTAAGGCCCATAACACCCCTTTGCTTGAAAAAATAGAAGAAAAGAGTGCACTTGTGGGGAATCAACCTTGGGTCAATGCAATGAGAGCCACCTTCGCTGGCCATTCGGCCATTGTTTGCTCGCGATGTTGTGTGTACATATAATATATACTATACTAATACTATTGAACCGCGGTTCAAATGGCCGGCTCAGTGGTCAGACCACCGGACCGGTGAACCGATAGGTTGGCCGGGTTGCCTACCGGTCTGGCTTTTCATACTATGGTTAAGGGGTGTTGCACGAATCTCAGAGTGATATGACAGTCCAATTCATGTGATTTAGGGTGGGGAATATGTTGATTGATGTATAGTCCCATTTTATTTTGGGGCGAAAATGCGAGATGATGAATGCCATGAACTTTGGGCAAAATTTGATGGACCTTTTCTTGGAAATTTAACAATAAAATTGAACAAAAATTTGAGCGGTCTAATGAGGCTCTGAATTTCGGTCAAAGAAATGCGAAAGGAATTGTGAACACTCGCTAGGGCTGAGTCAAGCACATTCTAAAATGGCTAAGTAAATATAGAGCCATACTTAGGAGGGAATATATCCTGTGCATACAAGTTTTCTATGCACACACCGTGCATACCAACTAACAAAAATCACCAAAAATTCTAGAAAAATTTGTACATGTACTTCCAATAGTATTACACCTATGTACCATCTAGGCGGGAATGCAAGCAAGTTCATTCAAATCCATTCTTAAAAAGGCGTAGTATAGAAAGGCGGACCAGGCAATCTTTGAGTTGAAATCAACCCCAGACATCCATCTCTTTCAAAAAGTTCTAAAGGCCAACTACTACAGGGTGCGTGCGCTGGGACTGATCGGGACGACCTCATCGAACAAATATGAGTAGACTAGATCTAGTGTGGTGGTTGTCAGTGGATGAACACAAAGAGCGGGGATCTGGACAAACCCCCTTTGAGATTCAGCTAGGGGGTTGTAGTTCTTGAGTTTGCCTAGGAAGTGGAAAAAGATTGACGCAGAGGTTTAGATAGGTTCGGGCCGCTGGGAAGCGTAATAGCCTACTCCTGTGTGTGTTGTTCTTTCTCTTAGCTCAAAGTGCTTTAGGTGTTCTGGAGTTGTCCCTCCTCTAAAGATTCTTCCTCATGGTCCTAGACCTATCCTTATATATCCTGGGTGGTACCACAGTGACCAAACCGAAGGGATGGGCGTAAAGACTTATGCCATAAATTACAGCTAGGTTACAACTATCACATCCCAAGTTTTACCCCATAGTCTTAAATTAAATGTGAAAATGGAATAAGGAAATTGTTTTATTAAGGCAAGAGTAAAAATTCAAAATAAAAATATTAAATAATAACTTATATAAAAGGCATTTAGTCCTCACACAGAAGAAAATAGTAGCGGAAAGGCGTAACTATCGAGGCTTCAACTCCACTCCATAGGCAAGCTCAAGTCCCATAAGCCAAGGCCTTCTAGCTCAACTTCACCACAAAAGGTTTTCACTTCTGAAAAGAGGGATATAGCAAGGCTGAGTACCACCCACCGTACTCAGCTAGCCGCACCAATGGTGCATTCGTGCAAGGGATAGCAACGGGAGGCTGGTGGCTCATTTGCATAAAGGCAGTTGCAAATAGTGGTAATTGTAAAATAGGTAAAGCAGTGGTTAAATTAATCAGTATTAATCCTTCATTGAAAAATGCTACACCATGCTGATCAGGCCCAAACCATCTACCCTAATCTAAAAAAGATTTTAGGTCAAGTTTATTAAGGAGAGACTAATCATGGTGAGTCTTGACCAATCGCCCATAACCGCGGGCACGACTATTTGAATAAATTTACTTTGGCCAGAGGCGTACATCTTTACCCACAAGACACAGCCCTGCATATGTCTCCATGTGCCCGTAACCCATAGTAAAGGGACAGTGACAAGACCATTCACGCAACCCCTCCCCAACCATCCACACCACGCTGATATTGTACCTGTCGATAGGGCACACTGTGTCGGCTAGGCTACCCCCCTTGCGCCACGATGGATCCGAAAGCCAATCAACCTAACACCCGAGCCAACCCAACTCTATCACGCCCATCCTCACCAAACAGTGCCTAGGAGAGGGAGAAGCTACGCTACAAACCCAGTCGTTGCCCACGCTGGCCTGTGGTAGGTATGGAAATCTGCTCAAGGGGTTCCTGTGAACCGGTCCTTAATTACCATGGGTATGACCAGCAAAACTATGCATCCACAGCCCATCATTGGGTCAAATTTTAGTTGATTAATTACGACCAATTACCATGGTCAAACATCTCGAGTTCGCGGCTCAACAGGGTACCAGATATAGAGTATGATGTGATTATTCCATCAGTGATCTAGTGGTACTAAGCATGGCTAAGCATGTCCTATCTCTAGCTAAGTCATCGAATGAGACATAAGCTAGTCAGATTATCACCCAAAGCTATCAAGGAATGGATAACAAATAAACAGGGTCTCAAGCAAGCAGATAGGTAGTCCCATATTCCATGTAATTAGCAAAATATGCAATTTATTTATAAATCGTAAAATATTTCACAAGATAGGTTCAACATGCTCAAGGATGAATGTGTGAGTTGCCTTGCTTCCTCAAATAATCTTCCAAACAATTGTCCTCGAGGTCGCGATCCTCCGAAACGTTGGATTTCTAAGCGCCGGCACGCAAAACGAGGAAAAACTCTAATAAAAACCAATTAAATAGTACATGAAAAGTAAACAAACATGTAGAGCAAAAGCTTAGATGAATTTTGAGAGTTGAATGGTCCAATTTAAAGTTCGTATGAATTAGTCATGAATTTTAGAAGTTTTAACTGATTTTTAAACTGAACAGAAATACCTAAATCAATTTATGATGTAATATTGAATTATTTTTGTGAAGAAAAAGGAGGTTTAATGTGTCAGCCCTCAGGGAGAGAGAGGGCAACTGCACTGACATGTGGGACCTGCACGTCAATGGGATAGAGCGGCCGGTCCATCGTGGACCGAGACCATAGACTTGGTCCACGGGAAAAAAGAACGCCTAGATCAGCCCAACGAGATCCAACGGTCGGGATTGGTTTAGGGTTTCGGATCAAAGGCGCGGATTGAATCGAGGTGGGATGGACGCCCGAGATCGGATATAAGAGGATCGGACGGACAAGATCCAAACCAAGGGAGATCGACGGTTGTGATCGGTCCCGATCAGATTGGGCCATGATACGCACACACGAGTAGATACGTGGGCACGGGCGGCTGAGCTGGCGCGGACGTGGCCGCTGAGCGGGATGGCCATGTCGCCACGCCGGCCGACGAGCACGGGAACCAATGGCTTCGGTGAACGACGGCGCGTCAGCGGAAACGGAGGACACCGGGAGAACGAGCATGAGAAGGCGATCCCTAAAATCAACGGCCGAGAGAGGCCAGCGGCGAGGATTGACGGCAGTGGGCTTCGGGGTCAACGATGGCGAGTAGCTTCTAGCGGCACACAAGCGAAGGCAGAGGAGGGATAGGGCTCCAAGACCTGGGGAAAACATGGCGGAGGGATAGAAGGGCATGGAGCGCCCGAGAACAGTGGAGGAGTACGGCCGGAGATAGAGATGGGTGGTGGCGCTTACCAAACCCGGCGCCAAAGGGTCTCTGACAACGCCCAGGTTGGACTAGGCAACGACCAAGGTACTAATCGATGCGACGAAGCTTGTGGAGCTGACGGCGTAGCTCGACATGGCCAATCACGACGGCAAACGGCAGGTGGAGGTGGGGGGTCAGTGGCGGCGCTGAGGAACTGCAGCGGGAAGGATGCTAGGAGCACGGGAAAGCTTGTGGAATGTGGGGAAAAGAGGGAGAGGGTCTAGGGGGTGCGATTTATAGCCTCAAGGAAGCAGATTGCGGCCGGGGTGAGACGAATTTTGAGGGAGAGAGGAAACACATGCCGCGACGACATGGAGGAATTGGGAGTGTCCATGCTAAATCCGCGGGCGAGTGGAGAGGAAGAGGTAGGGGGAATGGGCGACGATTGTGTCCGCCAGGCTTGACCGCGAAGACGGGAGCAGGGAGGCGCAGAATCGGCGGCGTCGTGGCAACGTGGGCATGGGATCGGTGGCCCGAGGTAGAAGGCGAGTCAGACAAGTGGGCCCCGGTCCCACTTGACGGCAAGAGGAGGCGGCGGGCAAGCGCAAGGAGACGGGCAGGCTAGCGTGGCTGGGCCACGGGAATGGGCCACAACAGCGGGGAGGGGAGATGGACCATGCTGGGAGGCAGGCCAAGGCCGAGGGAGAGAAAGAAGGATGTGGGCCGAAGGCGACCCACTGCAAAGGAAGGGATTTAGGTTTTTAATTTTGTTTTTCCATTTCCAATAGTCACTGAAATGTAATTTCTAACATTAATATTACTTCTTTAGATCTAAAAATTCGGGGAAAATTCTAGAGAGTGTTTAATGATATGGAGAAATTAGGAAAAAATTCCTCCATGAATAATTTAATAAAGGAAAATTTATTTCTCATATTATTTCACTTGTTAATTGCATTGCAATTTAATATAAATTCTAGAAATTAATTATTCCATGATTTTTTTTAACCCCAAGGAAAATCAGGGCATGACAGGCATTCATCCATTCTTCCTCCTAATCCTCTCAACACCTTCTCCAGGTCGCCTTTAACCCATCTGCCTCTCCGTCTCAGCCGTTCGCCACCAGAGCCCGCCATCGCCGTCAGACCTGAGCCTCGCCGCCGCGAGCCCTTGGTGAGCCTCCCTATCGCTTTCCCTTTCCTTCCGCTGCTCGGCCGGCCTTGTATGGCAAGCCTGCTCCTCGCTGCCTCAGCTGTCCGATCTGCTTTGGCAAATCAGGGCCGTCCGCATGGCGCTCGTCTCGGGCGCCCGTGCTCTTGCCACGTCGGCGCCATGTCAACATCTCGTCCGTCGTGGCTGCCACATTGGTTGCCACATGGCGCACCCGTGCCCGCGCCCGTGAGGATTAGGTCCACCGTGCGCCGCCCTCTGTAAGTCACCGACTCATGGGGCCCACCTATTGGTGCCGGTCCCCTCCCTATCAGCTGGCGCCATAAAGATGATGGATACTTTGGTAATGGTTAATTACATAACTAAAATATAACCTAATGGTGTGCTGTGGGTTCATGGTTTTACTGGTAACACCCATGGCAATTAAAGGCCGGTTCACGGCAACCCCTTGAAAAGAATTCCGTACTTACCACAAGCCAATGGTGGGTAACGACTGGGCTTGTAGTGTAGCTCTTCCCTCTCCTAGGCATTGAAGGTGATGATGGGTGTGATGGAGTTGGGTCGGCTCGGGTTATGAGTTGATCAGCTTCTGGATCCATCGTGGAGTAAGGGGGTAGCCTGTCTGACACGGTGTGCCCTATCGGTAGGTGCAACTTCAACGTGGTGTGGATGGTTAGGGAGGAGTTGCGTGAACTATACTATCACATCCTCTTCGTGGGGTGCCGTGGTGGCATGCCAGCGCACGAGAACGTTCATGGGGCTATGTCTTGTGGGTACAGTTGTACACCTCCGACCAGAGTAAATCTATTCGAATAGCCATGCCCGCGGTTATGGGCGACTAATCGAGATTCACCGTGATTAGTCTCACCTTAATAATTTTGACTTAAAATACTGTTTAGACTAGGATGGATGGTTTGGGCCTATTCAACGTGGTGTAGTATTGTTCAGTGATGGATAAATAATGATTAATATAACAACTATTTTACCTGTTTTACAACCACCACTGTTTAGCCAAAAAGCATTCTTTGTCACCCATGCATTATTGCATTTTTGCTGGTGTGACTTGTTGAGTACTATGGGTGGTACTCAGTCTTGCTCTCCCCCTTTCAAAGCTGGAGTTCTACTCAGATGAAGATAGTCAGGAGGAGTAAGCTTATACCGCCGTCAAGCTGCTTGTGGAGTTCTACGCGGCTTAGCTTCATTTATCTTTATCGTTTTCCGCTGCATATGTAAGACAATTTATTATGTTTGTATGATGCACTCTGTATGGTAACTCTGTCTTTGTGTACCCTGGCTATTCCTGGATAGGGGTTTAATACACATATTATTCAAATTCTGGTTGTGAATTTTTAGACATGACAATAACTAGGTTATGAGATAGGCACTGCACAATGCCAATAATCATCCTCCAGCGGACCCTGTGCTCTTCCAATCTGGGCCTCCGTGAAGCAGATCTAAAGGGGGGCTGTGGGCTCCTGCCACGTGCCCTAGATGCTGTCCACTCTCACGTGGGGAGCTTTGATGGAGAAAACATTGGTCATCATTATCGTTCCATGGTCCCACTTGTCAGTGCCTAGGCGGAGTAGGCAAAAGTGGGCAGAGCAAGCAAGCCGTATGGAGTCAAATAGGCCGTTTGACAGTCCACGCCTCGTAACAGCCTGCACAGGTCTTCAATTGGCAGGCGACAGGCGACATGGCCTAACCTATCTACCACACCGCACGCTCTGGCGGGTAGATATCGGTCACATTGCCCCTTCTTGGGAAGGCGTGCGAGGGACAACGCGTGGTAGCACGCATCGCCTCGACACATTAAATGCACCAGTAGCCGTTCGGTCCCCGAGCACTTCCCCGCAGACCCATGGACCCTCGTGGACCGCGGGTGCTTCGGGGCGTCTTTCTCGGGGCCGCCCGTCCAGAGAGGATTTGGACAAGGCCTTGGCTAGTGCTAGGGAGCAGCCTGCTCGGGGTTCCAAGCTCTTGGGCCCCGAGCTCGGGGAACAGGCGGCGTGGCACCCGGCTGCCTCCCGGGATGCCGAAAACCCTGCATCGTCTGCTTGATCGGCATGCAGAAGTACTACAACACCAGCTCGAACATCAATGGCTTCTCCTCTGATTGATGGCCGCTCGGGCATCGTCGTAGCTCCATACTCTCATTTTCCAGCTTCTTCCTGAGCCCCGAGGGGTGCACGGCTTTCCTGATGGATTTACGCCGACCCCCCGTGCTCGGGGAATAGGTGTCGTGACGTCCGGCTAAACTGCGCCTGCGACGCGGGGAACCCTGGTTCCCATATCACCGACAATGGTACCAAATACGAAGTTCTCCTTCTCATTAAAAAACAATATATGACTATAAAGCAAGTGCCCACAACAAGACCAATCCATATTACCAAGAAATTAGATGAATCGGCAGCCTCAATCAATTAGTCTAGCTAATTGGTCGAGGAAGAGCTGCTCCTTATGACTCGATTTGCACTGGTTTTAGAATTTGGGGACGCTCTATACACAATTTTACTGTTGAGGGATGCGAATGAAACTCGACTCATAGTTGAGGGACGTAAAGTGAACTTTTTCCCCATGAAAACAACAAATCCTCAAATTTCCATCTAGAAGGACCTTCTTGATGGGCCTCAACTTCGATCCATCCGTCATCCATGTGTGTGGAATTTTTTTATTTTTATATTTTTTTAAAAAATATTTACAAAAGTATATTTTTGTTTTGAAATTTTACAAATCTATACTCCTAATGCCCTTTGGGAGGGCGTTTTAGATGACATGGCAGACGGCCGACGGCAGCCATTGTCGGGTAGCCATCGGGCTGTCTGCCATTTTACAGGCGGGACCAAGAGGGCCACCTGCAAAATGGCTGACCCACGGGGCTGCCGCTTTTGCGGGCGGCTGCCTTGCCGCCCTTCTAAGGGGCAATTTTTCCCTACCAGGGGGCTGCCTGCAAAATGGCGGCCCTGCTGTTGGCCATTTTGCAGGTGGCCCCCTTGCCGCCCTCTGGGAGGGCAGTTTTTACCCTGCCAGGGGGCCGCTTGCAAAAGCAGCGGCCATTTTGCAGGCGGCCCCCTGCCGCCCTCTGGGAGGGCGATTTTTACCCGGCCAGGAGGCTGTGTGCATAAATGGCAGTTGCCTGGCCGCTGAGGCAGGGTGCCTCCTGCAAAAGGAAAAAAACGCCCCTCACCAAGGCGTTTTTTGGTGGCTTGGTATAAAACCCCTCCCAGCCTCCGAAAAATTCATAAAATTTTCAAAAATACTAGAAAAAAGAAGAGAGAGCTGAGAGGGAAGGTGAAGGAAAGTGGTAAAGCCTTGTTGGTTTGCGGATTTGTGTGCAGCTAAAATCTTATGTCCCTTAGTAATTTTTATTTGTATTCATGAAGTAATGTAGTATGTGTAGTATTGTATTAGTTATTTCACGAGCAAGGGAATGTTAGGTATGGTCCATAGGGTGTAGATCTATCATAGTTCAGATTAACGGCTAAGGGCATTGATAGGCCGGGTGAGAGAAGTTAGGTTTATTTTTGTTAGATGAGTAACTCTAGTTCAAGAAATGCTAGGGCGATAGAAATGTGGACGATGACATTTTATTTTTTTGTAGTCATGTGTAGTATACCCTATGTATGTAGTTGTATAGGTATATTTGTAATGTGTGATTATGATAATTATCGGAGTATGCACCCCTTATTCAATGGTAAATTTTTGAAATATACTTCCGTTTTGACATTTTACGAGTGCGTGTGGTTGGCCTAGCGAGGTATAACTTGTGTTATTTGGTTATAATGTAGGTTGCTATGGATATGTTCAGTATGTCTAGTCGTCAACGACCTCTGATTGCCGTGCCTCCACCGATGTGTTGGTACGGAGATGATTGCAAAGTTATAATAAGTGAGAAGTATCACACATACCGGCAAAGGTATTGGATGTATGCTAATTACGCACACTCCCGGGAGAAGCCCAAGCTGCAAGGGAAAAAAGGGAAGTCGAAGAAGCTAGTGGAGTTAATACGAATTCTCTTGTAGTACGAAATATTTTAACCTTTGTGCTAACAAATTTGCATATGTCAAGGCACCGAAACCTCCTCCGCCTCTGTGCGACTTTGTGTAGTAGATAGATATGGAGATCCGTCCAGAGGACGCAGAGTTTCTTCGCAAGTCACAGGAATGGCACAGGGAGCGCCTCGAACGTCTTTGGGCAGCGGAAGCAGAGTGGGAGGCTGAGCAGAAGAGGAAGGAGGAGAAGAAAGCCCGTGAGGCAGACAGGGATAGGAAGCAGCAGAGCAGCAGCGGAGGCGGCAAGGAAGGGGAAGTACCCACGCTACACACAATAGTTGCATATCTAGTCGGATGTCCGTTTGAAATACCCTAAGGCATGTAATAACGATAACTAGAAACGTTTCATGTGTCATTTGTACTCGTTGGATGGATAATTTCATTATGTTTGTAAGCAAGTAAGTGTGATATTGGAGTTTGTCCTATGTGTTATGTCGAAGTTTAATTTATTTATCCCTACATTACGAATGCACTGATTGGTTTCATTACTCGAAATCTACTTTCGTCGTGAAGTTGAAACTCGAAAGTTCACGGTTTTTGATCAGTTTTGTCGAAAATGTAGACCCTAAGGAGTACTTCATTGTACCAACGAGCGTAAACGAAGGAAAGAAATTTCTGCAGTAAGCGTAGGATGAATAAAACATGACGTACAAAAAATATAACATATATACAACAGGCTAACTACTACTGGTACAATGTACTACGGTCCCTGGCCGTGACCTCTAGCCCTCTTCGTCTTTTTACCTTGCGCTCACACGTGGCCTTGGGAGTAGGTTAGCCGTTCTGGTGGTATGGCACGGCTAGCGCAGCTCGTGTGCACGGGTGTGGCAGCTAGCGGCTCCTGTGTCTGCGATGATGGAGCTCCTCCGAGCTGTGAGGAACCTAGTACCTCCTGGATCTCCGCGTCCTCCAAGTCGTCACCCTCGAAAGGGTCTCGTGCCCAACCGCTGCCGTGTGCGCCCTACGTGGAGGAGCCAGCACCAGCAAACATTCCTGGCGGTGTAGAGTGGAACCCTGTGGAAAAAAATTGTTGATAATTGCAAACCAGAATTTTGCAAGGCAAAAGAAAATTTTGCACCGTGCATCTAACCTGAAGGACCTCCTGTAGTGGCCCCTAGGGCAGTGCTCATGCCCTGCTGCACATGCGAACGTTTGTGGTACACTGCCTGCATGGACATGCCAGCTCCCAAGGGATCGAGGTACGGTGTAGTGAAAGCTAGACGGAAGCATATTGATGTAAAACGGTGCATCTCGGAAGAACGAAACATCGTATGAACCAACGGATAGCGGAATTTACCTCTGGAGGGCGCACCCTGGTTTCTGACTGGAACGCTGGTGCACTCCTGCTGCAGGCACAGAGCGAGTGATCATAGTATTGTATGGGGAGTTGTACGGCATCTACCGTACGACAAAGTGAGCGCCAGCGCACGATCGTGTGAAATCACTGTGTGCATCGACTTATGGATCCTCTCGAAAGTCATCCTCTGCTCCTCAGCGCACTCAGCACGATCCCTTTTTACGTTCCAACCGTCCGAAAAGCCGCGTCGCACATCAGCTAAACTGGCACCACAACACAACAATTCGCCTTTTCATAATGTAGATTGTGAATATTGTGAGTTAGAACCATGGACACCTACAAGAAAATGGCAAATGTTAGTAAAGAATGTAAAAACTCACCGGAGAGTGCGGATAGTCCTTCTCCAAAGGGGTGCGTAGGATTGCACGGGCCCTGTCAGTCACATGTGGCGACGTGGTGTGATTTGGTATGGAATTAGGTGTGTGGATCAATGTCAAAGCATATTCATATAGTTCGGACCAAAAAATAGAAAAAACGGTGCAGTGACTGACGGACCCCGGGCAGCTATACCACCCAAAGATATTTTATCTTAGGCTATGGTAGGGCGCAACTTAGTGTGTGTGTAAGTCCAATAGGACTTCGTTGATATGACTCCTCTGTCGCAACAACCAGTCGTCCATAGATAGTATACAATCAAAGTCGGGTGAACCAGAGTTATCGGGCTGCCTGTCCCCTACGGTGTCATAATGCTGAGTATAGCTAGTGTGTAGAGAATGTATTAGATTTCATAAAGAGTTGTAACCACTAAACGAAGTTCACAGTTGTACTAACCGGGTGAACGTTGCATACGGGACAACCTGCTCCACAGTGCACAAGAGAGGCTTCGCGTAGGCCGAACTTTAACTTGTTACGCATCACGCGCTGTGGACAGTGGGGCTCGACAAAGATGTCGAACACATCGCGCTGTCGTCATCTAGTAGGCCTGGTGTTAACGAGCCAAAATTTGGACCGCGTTTCACATTGGATTTGGTTAGGAGGAAAAGAAGATATATCAGATCGTTTTGGAAGCTAATCAGAAGAAGCCAGATTCAGGAAGAAATCGTGAGACCACGACATGGCAGTCAATTACCTTATCTACTAATTAGGTAGTTTGATAATTTTTAGGAAAAACCTACTATCACGATCTGATCGGGGGTTTGTTAGTTTTTCTTTTATAATATTATAGGACTTCTGTTTCGTTCCTATTGATGACTGTATATAACTCTGGGTAATATGCCCCGCCCCGAGGGGTTTACCTTGTAAATCATCAATCGATCAATCAAATTCGGCGCATCGCCACCCTTTACCCAACGGTTTGCTTGCTTCTCGAGCGGGCCTGCATGGTTAGGTCGAACTCGCTGCGAGAGGTAAGTCTCGTTACCCCGACTACCAATCCGGCTAGGACTTCCTCGGTTAGGTCCGATATTCTATGTCGGTCTATGGTAGTCGGCTTACACCGCGCCCGGTGTAGTCGGATCTGTCTACGGCTGCATCGGTTCGGTCCGACCTCTAGGCTGGTCAGGTATCTTCAATCACATTCACGCGGGTGCATAATTTTACTATCAGTTTATCGGGGGTAGTTTATCATCAGTTTGTGCTTGCATCGGTTGGGTCCGACCTACTAAACTGCTAGGGCCGATAAATCTTCCTGTTAGCTGATATCCTTTGTGCAAGCGTCTTATCGGAACTGTATACCGTACGTAAGTTATTTTCATCACAGTTGCATTAGGTCTATCGGCTCGTTGAGGTTCCTTTACTATTATCGATTGTGCTGCATCAGTTAGGTTTGAACTACTAGGATCGATAATATAGATTTATCCGTTGTCGGGCTGATCGTGTGTTTTGTATATGCGACGTTCTATCGAGTGCTTACCGATAGGTTATCTTTTTATATAAGCCGACTGTATTATCCTTACTGTTTTGGTCATCTATATTATCATCGGTTTTCTAGCCGATGCATATGTGTTTTCCTCGGCAGTCGGCTGGCTTACTATCCTGCATATCTATTTATCATCGGCTTCTAGCCGATCACATTTATACTGACATCTTGTCTATTTGCTACTAGCGCTATCGGTTTCCGTCCAGCCGATACACAGGTGCCATCGGCTTCGGCTACGAGGAGTCTACATCAGTCCGTATCGGCCGATAGCCGATTGGCGGCGATTGCTGCCGATCCGGGCACGAGGACCAACAAGGACCCGGACGCGAGCACGAGGCCCGGGCACGAGCATAGCGGCATCGGCTGGAAGGAATCCGTATCGGGCTTTCTGCCGATTTGGATCAGTAATCTAATTTCTTCATCTCCTTGTCAATTGCTGGGTCAAATTGACTGGCACGCCCGCGAACCTCAAATATTTAGGACCTGCACTGGAGCTAAGCAGATCTCCCAGGCCTTCGCGTGTCACCAGACGCCGAACCAGATCGTCAGCAAGCTTTTCGGGCACACCCGTTTTTCGGCGTCAACACCTGGTCACGCTGCAAAGAACCGAGTCCAAGCGGTGCACGGGCGGCCACGTATGGCCTATGCACTGTACAGCTCCCAGATGACGTCGCTGGGCTACAGGTGATCGAACTCCATCATGAATTCAGAGTAGGCCCTCCTAACCTGCACGTGGGCATAACGACGCAGCAAAATAGGACATGGAGAACACATCAGTGTTTGCACATAAGTGGTAACCTAGAATTTGACGATACGTACCTCACAGCGACTGATGGCAACGGGGTGCCCGATCTTCCGTTAGGTAAGGATAACTCTCGATTTAGTGAAGAATTGACACTCACGATCTGGCTTCTGATCACCAAGACCCAAACCCTGCAATCGCAGCACCACGTCTCCTCTCATTATCAATCGTGCGCTGACCGGTTGACCTCGCCACGACGGATAATCCCTGCATGCGAATTGAAAACACAAGCTATAAGAACATGGAAGATTTTGCAACTCAAAGAGTTGACAGATGAATGATTATACTCTCGAAGTTGGGGTCTCACAACGCGAAGATAAACGGGCGAAGAAAAAACTGTTCAAAGACATACAAAATAATCTAAAGCAAACCGCCAATCTAAACGGCGGCGGCTACCGAATATATATGATTTAGGACGTCCTAGGGTGAGGTTTTGCCCTATGAGGGGTGCACTCCTCTCATGGGTTTTACCCCACGACACAATTACAAAAGCCCAAAGGCCCAAATCTGACCTCGGATAGGAAAAATGATGCAAACTTGTTTTGACCAATTCTGATAGCTCAGAAGGAATTTCGGTATAAAACCAAAATTATCTGGAAAATAGACTTCATAAAGCTTTTCCAACAAGTACTTGTAGGCATGTAACTCTTCTGGATCAAAAGTTATGGCCGTTTGAAGTTGATGCTATCTCTCAGCCCGAACTGAATTGGTCCAGGAATAGGAGTTTACTTGCACTTGTTGTCTCCACTTTAATATTTGGTTTCTCTGAGCTATTTCCCATGGTCTTCTTCCCAGGTTCCTAATATATTAATAAAATCATCACAAGAATTAAATAACCATTCGTTAGAAATAGTTTCATGTAAAGCTTAGAACGCATTCACCTGGGCGATTAAGTTGAGCGGGCACGTGCACGAGTAATTGGGCCTTGGACCTATGGCATATCTTGTTCCATGAGGAGGTTGTAAAGTGTTGTATCTAAGAAGTAATGTTCTCATCATCCTCCTCACTCTTGATGGAGTCGTCGCTCATCAAGGTCATCTTCTTCACCCAAGTAAAGGCTTCAAATCAGGCATATTGAAAATATCACTTCACACGCATAATCTACAGCCAATCAATCTGTCTCATTATCATTTATCTTTTATAAGAACTTAAAAGGACCGCAGTCGAGACATTATTTTGACTTGCGCAAAGTCGGAACCTATCCTTTCTTAGTGTAACGCACAACAAGATCACCGGGTTTAAAATACTCTTTCTACTTGACTACCAGTGTTTATACTTTGCATTTATATGCTCATATTTTCTTAGTGGTCTCATGTAGTTAAGCAAATTCAGCCCATGTCTTAGCATTAATTCACTTTTTTCAGAAAAAGATAGGCAATAAATCAATTGGGAGACGAGGTTAAAGCATATACCACCTGGAATGGGCTCACTTTGTGGTGGAGTGGCAACGAACGGTTGTAGGCGAACTTCACATGTGGAAGACATTCTTTCGCCACATCTTCAAATTATTCTTCAAAATAGCCCCAAATCGTTGAACAAAGTACGATTCACAAACCTTCCCGTTTGTCATCGTTTGGGGGTGGCAATTGTAGAAAATCAGTATTTTCGTCCTAATTTTCTCCAAACATCATCCAAAAATGATCAAGAACTTGGTATCGTGATCTGAAACAATTGTATTGGGCATACCTACTGTAGACGAACGACCTCCCTGAAATACAATCAACGACTTGGTCGCATGTTGGCTCTTATGACCAGGAATGAAAATGTGCCATTTTGGAAAATCTATCAACAACAACAAAACTATCCTCTCCCTCTTTGCAAGCCTAAAACAAAATCCATAGAAATGTCTTCACAAGGAGCACTAGGGACGGTAGAGGCATATAAAGACCATGTGGATTTAAGACGGGGGGACTTAGCTTTGATAAAAGTGCTGCGGGGATCTCGTGCAACATATGTTCGTTCATGGGTCACGCCGGCATTTGTTGGCCAAAAGAAGTGAGTGGCCTAGCACATCCTCCGTCTTCTTTGTCACTCCAAAATGTCCCATCAATCCACCTCCATTGGGGCGCTTCCTGCAAAAACAAAAGACGACAGAGCTTGCAGAACACAGGTAGATTTGTTAGTACTCGATACAGACAATGGGCCACATTCAACACATATTTATTCCAAGTTCTCCGCCTCTCGACAGTAATCATAAACATCATGTGTAAAGTCCAAGATCAGTAGCATTAATTCTTTTTTGATTGTCTCTGAATTGGGGGGCCAAAAATTTTATGATCAAGTTGAGATAACATAGTATAGCGCCTTAGATAAAGCATCAGCAATCACATTGTCTTTGCTTTCTTATGCTTAAAATGATATATGGAAACGACTCAATAATCTACCCGCCATCTAGCATGTCGTTTATGGTTAATTTAGCTTTGAACTTCGAATATGTTTCAAAGACTCATGATCAGAGGAATGTGGGGTATGATAATGATTCCCTTTGGCCAAGATAGATGTTGCCAAGTCTCTAATGGTTTCGAGGGGTGACCACAGCATACAATTCTTATCAGTAGGTTGATGTTAAATAGTTTCAGCTATGTCCTGACACTACTAACTGCAACTGGCTTACCTTCTTGATAAGCATACTTTCTCCAATTCCCAATCCCACTTTGCATCACATTCAAGCTCAAATCCCTTACCAAAAAGTCAGAGAGTTGGAGTAGTGGGGCATGAGTCAACTTCTCTTTAAGCAATTGAAGGCGTCTTCATGTGTTGTCCCATCGAGAAAGGAGCCCTTTCTTTGTGAGCTCATTCATGGGTGCGGCAGCACTGGTTGCTGAAAATCTCTCAACAGAAGCGACGTGGGTGAATCTCCATGCTAACCCAAAAAGAGGTGCGCACCTGTGTAACCGATGTAGGAGTCGGCCAACTCTTGATCGCTTCTATCTGGTCTCATCAACTTCAATTCCTGTAGAGTCACAACATAACCAAGAAAAGAAAGTCGTTCCGTGCAAAATGTGGCACTCGGAGGTTACCGAACAAACGTGCATTCTCAATGAGTATTAAAAACAGCACGTAAAATGTTCCTTATGCTCGGATCTAAAGACTTGCCTGTAATGTATAGTCATCAAAGTAAACCACCACAAAGCTACCAATGAAAGTGCGTAAAACTTCATGCATGAGTCGCATAAAAGTACTTGGAGCATTAGTCAAACAAAAGGCATTACTAACCACATCATACAAACTAATTAGTTTTAAACGCGGTCTTCCATTGCATCACCCCAATTTCATTCTAATTTGGTGGTATCCACTACGCAAGTCTACTTTAGAGAACACAACAGAGCCACTCAATTCCATTAAGCATACTCACTTCTAACCTAGGAATAGGATGACAATACTAATAGTTTATTAAATTGATGGCTGCTACAATCAACACACATACGCCATATTCCATCTTTCTTAGTGAAAGTAAAGGAACACACAAGGAGCTAAACTTTCACGTACATACCCTTTGTCAAGCAAATCTTGCAACCTTGACGCTGAATTTTCCTAGTCCTTCGGGGTTGGTCCTATATGGCGCGCTATTTGCAAAGAGGCTTCCAGGGATTAAATCAATTTGATGCTTCAATTCCTCTCATAGGCGGCGAAGCCCGGGGGTATCTCACTTGAAATACATCAGCAACTCCTGCAAAAAGGTTAATAATAGCACGTGCAAAGAAAGAGGCAAGTCCTCATAGTGTAAAGAATGTTTCCTTGCAAACCAAAGCATAGCAAATAGATTCATTATCATTTACTCAGAAATCTCAGATTTAGTAGCTAACATGGAAGCTCTTTCAACTTAAGTGTGTCTTTCTAGCATGTGGCTCTTTTTTCTCCTTTTTAGGTGGAAAAACATCTTTAAGCCTACTTGCTGATTTTCTAGACTTAGATTTATTTTCAGCCACGCGCTATAGATTGGTCATCTTCAAAATTTTAGTAGGAGGTCATGGTAGCAACTCAATCCTTTTTGGCTTACATTAAGGTGAAGAGTGTATAGAACGTGTTTAGTTCTACACGGTGCAGCACATCTCTATCATATTCCCAAGGTCTAACGCAAAGAAGGTTGAACAATGTTTATATAGGCACAACATCAAATTTTGCAGCATCATGGGTAATTTCCAACAGAAATTTACACCTCCACAACTTTACTTACCTTCAACTTACTACAAGGAGTTGAATCCATTGGATGTAGTAAGGCAGTGGATGTGGTTGTGTAGGCAAACCTAGCTTTGTCAACCAAGATCTGAACTAGCAAGGTTGCTACAACTTCCCGCTATCAATGACAACAAGGCATGCTCTATTATGAACGCACGAACCTTGATTAAGAACAAATGTGGGCTGATTTTGCTCCCGCCTTTCCATTTGAGCACTTAGCACCCATTGTGCTACAATCTCAAGTACTTGCTTGTGTCTACCGCATCTATGTGCTCACATCCTTATCACTCTCGTTTCAATGCCTGCATTGTTAGTAGCCATGTGCTAATTCATCATCAACATCACTAGCACTAGTGTATTCTCACCATCATCTGTAGCAATGAGAACTCTCTGATTTTGGGCAATCACGGTTGCACTGGCCCTCCCTTTGCACTTGAAGCATTAGATACTCCTCATTCTCCCGTAGAATTAGCAACCGATGATGCGCTTTTTTTTGCGGGTGCCTGTACGCGAGCAGATTTGCTCACATTCTCGGTAGCTCGTGAAAGATGGCAATCTGCTGGTGCCCTATTTGGAGGCGTAGGGACCTCCGAATAGGGACACTTTTGCCTTGCCGCAATGGAATGGCCTCGATGTAGACTGCTTCCCAATTGTTCCTTCTTCAATGGCTGCCTTCTCCCGTGCAATTCCTGTTCAGCTAATATAGCTAGATGAACAATCGGTTAAGAGAATTGTATTCTTTATATTGATAATGTCCTGAATTTCACGTCTCAACCCCCCATAAAGTCGAGCCATCTTTATCCTCTTGGGCTCACCTCCTCTACCTTTCAACGCAACATTCCTATTTGTAGCTCCTGAAAGTATTTCTACAGATTTTTTCTCCTTGGTCTAAAGCGTTGCAACTTATTTCTCAAATAACGTTTGAAGGATGGAGGAATAACCTACTCCGCATAGCGGTCGCTTCAACCTTTCCCATGTGTTAGGTTTAGGCCAGTTTTTAACTAGTTCATTCCACCAGATATAGCAGTCTTTGAACTCGCTAGTTGCTTGCTAACTCTATGATTTTCAGAACTAAATGGGAATTAAATTTCTGCTCTACAGTCATCTCCCAATCCAAATAAGCTTCAGGGTCATATTTTCCAGAAAATGAAGGCAAGGTAAATTTAACTTTAGCAAAAGGATCATCGTTACCCGTGCCCTTGGCGGTTTTTCTCCCATACCTTGACGATGGCGGTGAAGGCGTTGACGTAGTCGTGCCTCTTCTATCGCTCACCGGTCAACCTCTCCATCGTCTCCATCGTCATCATACATCGTGTCCTGGTTGGCATCATCTCCGGCGGGTGGCCGATGGGTCTCCAATTCATCAATCCTCCCAGTCAGCGTGGCTACTCATCTGTCCAGGCTTTCGAGCGTGTGGTTTATGTTCTGCTTGGCAAGAGTATCGTTGACCCCCTTCAGAATGGTTTCATTCGGCTCCTTCATCATTTGGTCCATGTAGCCTTGCATCTCGCTGCGAAGAACGCACTCCGATATTTCGTCGGTCCCTGACATTGTTAGCAAGAAGACAGAGAAAACACAAAGGAATTATCCTTATCAACTACTGCAAGGATAGTGGACACTCGCAAATGAAAGCACCTTACCGAGCTCTTACAAGGTTCTGAGACTAGAGAGCAAAGGATGGTACAACCGGTGGCTGGTTCGTGATACCTTGAGGGCATGATCCAGCGATTGCAAGGGTCGAGACCGTGCCGACCAGAAGTATATATTGGAGTTTGGGAGGCCAAATATGTTAGTAGCACACAATTCAATAATAGATAGTAATGTTGAATAAATGTCCAAAGCACTTGTCCTAGTTGCTGGCCTAAACGTGTTCTAAACTAGATGTGATAAAACAAGGGAGGCAAACAAGTATGAAAGAACCGCAGCAAGGAAATAAAGACAAGGCAAAAACACAGCACAAAACAACACACAGCTGGATCCCTGGTGTGTCCTATGTGCTCCTCTCCTTTTCTTTTTTTTCTCTTCTTTCACACTTTTTTTTTATTTTTCTTTTATTTTTCTGATATTTTTTCTCAACTTGGAGCATAGGAACAACAACCTCAGGAGGTGGCAGCTCAGTCTGATATAAGGTGTGGCCTGTAGAAATACACGAGCGTGCTCTAAAAATCATGCTAGAACTTGGGAGTGCGGATACCCAATTTTACGGCCTGAATTTTGCAAAACTGATTCTGGCCAACCCAATGAAGTGGGGGAGAAGCGGATGGGAATTTTTTCGTAGATGTGCATAGACTATTTATTTGCCTGATTCCGAGTCCGTATGCAAAAGCTATGGCTGTTTCAAGGAAGGTCCTCCGTGTCAGTGTTTTGGTGGAGGCTGATTCGGAATCAGGTAGTGAAACCGGGGATGATATGGTGGCAGTGGCTGTTGGGAGGTGGATGAAGATGTAGGGTGATCAAAGGACGTGATATATGAAACTAAAACAGGACACACAATGACCAACACTTACACAAGATGGTTAGTATATAGGAAAACAGAGACAATGGTGGTGGTGCCTAGGGTTTGTGGGGTGTGGCTGATGGATCACGAACTGGACTCAAACACAATCTAAGCCAGCAACTGAACTCAACCTAGGACACAAACTCAACACTATGGCTCTAAAAACAGAATTATGCAAAAGGCTAAACATGGTTGTAGGATAGGGAAAAAACCTACGACTACTAATTTTTTTTGGCTTTTCTGGACTCTAGGTATAGGGAACAAAAATTAAAACAGGACGGAAAAGATGATACCTAATGGGCAACATTCACTCTGATACCACTTGATGGCAACAGGGTGCTCGATCTTTCCGTTAGGTAAGGATAACTCTTGATTTGGTGGAGAATTGACACTCATGATCTGGCTTCTGATCACCAAGACCCGAACCCTGCAATCGCAACACCACGTCTCCTCTCGTTATCAACCGTGCGCTGCCCGGTTGACCTCGCCAAGAACGCTAATCCCTACATGCAAATCGAAGAACACAAGCAAGAACAAGAAAGATTGTAACTCAACTTGCAGATGAATGATTATACTCTCCAAGTTGGGGTCTCACAAACCGATAAACGGCGAAACTGTTCAAAGACAGAATAATCTAAGTAAAACCCACCCTAAACAGTGGCGGCTATTGAATATATATGAGTTAGGACGTCCTAGGGTGAGGGTTTACCTGTGAGGGCGCACTCCTCATGGGTTTAGCCCACGACACCCAAATACAAGAGCCCAAAGGCCCAACTGAATCGGATAGGAAAAATGACATAACTTATTTCAATGATTCTGTACATCTCAAGAGGAATTTTGGTGTGAAACTAAAATTATCTGAAAGTAGACTTCATAAGCTTTCCAACAAGTACTTGTAGGCCCTGTAACTCCTTCTGAATCAAAAGTTATGGCCGTTTGAAGTTGATGCTGTCTCCCTGCCCGAAATTGAATCGGTCTCGGAAATAGGAGTTTACTTGCACTTGTTGTCTCCGCTTTAATATTTGGTTTCTTGAGCTATTCTCCATGGTCTTCTCCCAGGTTCCTAATAACAATAAAATCTTCACAAGAATTAAATAGCATGCCATTCGTAGAAATATTTCCATATAAGCTTAGGAACGTATTCACCTGGCAATTAAGTTGATGGGCATGGGTGCGAGTAATTGGTCCTTGGATCTGTGGCACATCTTATTCAACATGAGGAGGTTGTGAGTGTGTATCTAAAAAAGTGATGTCCTCATCAAAACGCGTGCTTCTCAAGTGGAGAACAATTTCTTAATGTCTGGATCAATACTTTAGAAACTCTTCTTGAGATCTTCGCGATCGACTTGTATTTGTTATGGATGCTCACCCGTTAAGTCTGAGGCTTCATTGTTGGATCCAATCAGACGGGTATTTGTACATGGAATGCTTCGAACTACACACTCAGTGATAACTGAAAACATCTCCAATGGAGACACTCGTGTTCCACACACTAGCTATCGCCCACTCTTCCGAACATGCCTTAATGTTCTTACCTAAGTCTATCCTTTCGTTTTTTCAATCATGTTCTGACTCTTCATGTTAGATCCATCCGTCTGGGCGGTGGATGGTACTGTCATCAATTTTGAGGTGCCTTCATCTCATGTAACCTCTGGTGAAATGTTGAAGATGGAACCAAACTGTTTGTTTTGTCTCAAGATTATCTGGATGCATTCCCGAAGTTGGAAAGTGCACATTCTCTCAAACTTCCTGATAGGCTGTAGAGGTCGAAGACCTATTCCTTTGCACTTAGTTCTAAATAAGCTTCTGCATCTCACACGAATATTCCAGTCGACCGCCTCAACATTCTGTCTTGGTTCAAGAAGTTCAACCCTGGTCTTTATAAAATTACTCATCACCCAAACTACTACTAAGTCGATTGTTGTTACAGTTCTTCCCGGTCATGTATTGATCTTGATGCACCTGGGTGCCCGATCTTCCGATAGGTTCGATTTGGCGATGTGAAGACGTTCACGTTTTGAGGCTTCCGATCAACGATTGTCACCTCGCAACTGCTACACCCACACGTTTAGTTGTTATCAACCGCGCTCTCACGTAGTCGACCTCACCACGAAGGTTTTATCCCTGCAAGTAATCGAAGAAACTCACAAGAACAAGGAAGAACACAATTTGAATTGCAGATGGATGTTTAGCACACAAAGTTAGGGTTCCACAAACCGATCTAGACGGCGAAACAGCAGTGGCAAAATAATCTAAGCAAAACCTGACTCTAAACGATGACGGCTACTGAATATATATGAGTTGGGACGTCCTAGGGTTAACCCTAGAGCGCATACCCCTTGAGCTTAGCCCACGACACCATTACAAGACCCAAGGCCCAAAACAGACTCGGATTAGAAGAGGTACGTGTCTTGTTTCGACGATTCTTGACAGCTCAGGAGGAATTTTGACGTGGGACCAAAACCATCTGAAAGTAGACTCCATAAGCTTTCCAACAAGTACTCATGGGCCCCAAAAGTTGTCACGTCCAGATTTTTCGTTTTCCATTCTTTTCGTCCAATTGCGAAAATCCACCTCGGCTTTATTCGCCTCAAACAACTTAATGAAAAATTTCGTAACAAAAAGGATTTAATATGATTAAATAATTAATTACGATGTGATTTATTTCTGTTTTCTTAATCAGGGTTATTTGGATTTCGGAAGTGGAGCTCGTTTCCCAATTTATTTTCCCCCAGATTCAAAGACTCTAATTTTCGCATCGTATCAATTTCTAATTCCCCGGAGATTCAATTTCATTCCCTAATTCTCCAAATAATCTCAACAAATTCAAAGGGTCCGAATTCGGCAATTTTCCGCAAAACCCCTGCAATTTTTCCTTTCTTTTTCCCTTCCTTCCTCTTCTTTTCTCTTTTTCCACTTAGCCCCTCCCTTTCCTTTGTTTTTCTTTTCTGCTCCCTCTTCTTCCTCCTTCGGTCAAGGCCAAAGGCCTTCTCCCCCTTTGCTGCGGCCGGCCCAGCTGCCGCCAGCCTACGCCGCGCCCCAGGCCTGCTCTCCCCGGTCGAGCCCGGCCTACTCCTGCGCCGCCGCCAGAGCCCGGCCCACTGCCGCTGCAGCCGCGCCACTGCCTGGCCCATCCCGTGCGCCGCCGCTCCTCCCGACTCCGCCATGTCGCCGCAGGACTCTGCGACAGCGCCGCCGCCGTGCCCTAATCCTCTCCCATAAATAGCAGTGCCCCTCACCCGTGCCCTAGCTCGCCGTCTCGGGTGCCACCCCAGCAAGTCGTGCCGCCACCTCGCCTCGCGCCGCCCTACGAGCCGAGCACCGCCCCGGCTCCTGAAGCTGCCGCCGCCACGGTCGTCGTCATCGCCACCTTCGCCTTCACCCACCGGTGAGCTCCAACCCGCCACCCCCTGTTCTGTCGGCCGACGCCACCACCGGGCTTGCCTCCTCTTCCTTGCCCCAGCGCCGCTCCTGCGCCGCCTGCGCCGCTGCCCGGCTGTGGCCGAAGTAGCCGCCGGTGGCAGAGCCTGTTTCCCTCGGTGACATTGACACGTGGGCCCGCGGCTGAAAAATTTCCTTTGATCTACACCGTTGGATCTCCTAGATTGAATCTCAGCCGTAGGATTTCATAAGTCCAATCTTGCCACATTACCTTGTCACGTCGTCACATCGTTTAATCTGGTACACATGTTGCCACGTGGCGTCCACGTCAACATGTCCACCGAACCTCTCACTCTTTCGGTCCATAGACCGAGTCCGTCATAAACCATCTCACTGACCAGTGAGCCCCACTCATTTTTTCTTAACAAAAATAATTCAATTTTCGAATTTAATTTCCAAAGAATATTCTTAGAATATTCCTTTTTCTTTTCTCCTAGATTTTTCCCTGTTCGCAAACTTCCGGAGTTCACATCTCATCCATCCAGACTCTGATTTGACTCGTTCTTTTTTCTAAATTCTTCTAAAATCGTGCTCTACCTTCCGGTTCAGTTGGTTATTTTAATTGATGTTATTTTGGCTGTTTTCTTGTTATTTATTTGTTTCCTGTTGCAAACGTGTAGACACGGGAGCCGAGGAGCAGTTCGCTGCAGAAGACGCAGGGCAAGGCCACTACCTGGAGCAAGGCAAGTGCACCCTTTGAACATATTGGACCCAATTTATAAACTGTTTTGTTGTGAAACATGCATTATTTTTATTTATAAATTATCGATGGGTAGTATGACCTAATTGTTGTTATTCTATGCCTTTGATTATTGAATATCCTGTGATACCTTGTCACCCTAGTCTTTGTGAGTTGAACATAGGGGTCAACTCAGGATAGAGTAGTAATTGCTTAGCCCCGCTCAAGGTCGTTTTACAAGCAAAATATAATAATAAATAATGATATACTTATCACTATTTTATTTGAACTGTGTGGCTGTGTGCTATCTTTCTGGTAGCATGTGTTGCACCGTGTAGTAAACAACGGACGGATAAAATGTTTTGGACTGGGGTGATGGGTGGTTCTGTGTGAACCTAGTAAGGGGGTAAGGTATCTGTGTGATCCTTACTAGGTTAGGTCTCTGTGTGAGCCTAATGTTGGGATGTGTGCTATCATAGTATCTCAAAGGGCCAACAACATGCTCTTAAGTGCTATCTTATATTGGGGGTGAAGCTGTGTGCTATTTTAGATTTGGTAAGTTGCCCTGGTCAATTAAAGACTTCACTTCATAAGCCAATGATCTAAGCCTAACGTACAACCACATGCCCTAATAGGAAGAACCTGGCCCAGTAGGATTCCGAGTCTTGACACTGCCGGCCCAGGTGGTTAGATGATAGGTTTTATGGTTAGCCATGGGTACTTTCTTGTCTGTGTGAAGGAAAGGTGTCTCATGGGGGAAGGCAGTGTTGAGGCAGAGTTTCTAAAAAGCCTCGTTACAGATTCTTTGGCCGCACACAACGAGAAGTGTGACAGTTGCGCATGGCCGTTAAGAGGATGATGTATCTTGTGGGTAAAGCTGTATAACCTCTGCAGAGTGTTTAATTAATCTATTCGAATAGCTGTGTCCGCGGTCATGGACATGCTCGGTGAATTCAAATGAGGGGTAGTTTGCGAAAACAAGGGATGGTAATGATACTGTGTGCAGGAAAATAAACTTAGCTATGTGGTCCTATGTGGATGGTTGGATGGTAACACCCATTATTGAAAATGTTGTTTTCGATCTCTGTTTATAAATTGTTTATAACTGCAACTCTTGTGTTATGCAAAATAGCCTTAGCCTTTCTTTGTCAGCTGTGCATAATGCATATTTCCGTGTACTTGTGAGTATTTGTGACATCCTGGCCCAATTAGAATCTGGCCTATGTTGCCCATGAGTGCTGTGTGCACTTGATTAGTACCACCTTGCTAGTTAAGCATGAGTTGAACCAACTTATAAAGCATTGTCCCTCCAACCATAGCACTTCTGGGTTAACCCTTTTACACGAAGTGAGGGCGAAAGTGTAAGTGGGGAGCTATGTGTAAGTGGGCCCTCCCGTAGGATGGGCTGGGCTGCGTAGTTCTGGAGGGCAAGCCATTACAAATGGTATCAAGGCCGACCCTCGCGGTTGCACGTGTGAGGCACATGGCATGGCATATGGCATCGGCACTAGACGTACGGACGTGCACTAAGAGGGGGCGTGTTCCTGGACATTTGCCTATATGCCTATGTGGCTATGCGGGTAAGTTGGACTGGCGGGGACGCTAGGTCCTTTGAGGGGGGTGTGTGTGACATCCTGGCCCAATTAGAATATGGCCTATGTGGCCCATGAGTGCTGTGTGCACTTGATTAGTACCACCTTGCTAGTTGAGCAAGAGTTGAACCAACTTATAAAGCATTGTCCCTCCAACCATAGCACTTCCGGGTTAACCTTTTTACATGAAGCGAGGACGAAAGTGTAAGTAGGGTGCTATGTGTAAGTGGGCCCGCCCGTCGGATGGGCTGGGCTGCGCGGTTTCTGGAGGGCAGGCTATTACAGTATTCCATGTACTCACCTTGCAATTCCCCCCAAATTCCAGAAGAAAGGTTTCCGCTGTTTCCGGAGGAGTTTGCTACTGAAGACGAGGAATAGGCCGTGTGCCCTAGTTGACTGCCTGTGGCATGTTAAATGAAGCTTCCACGTATTTATTTTATTTCCACTGCTATCTTATTTTCTTTAGGCCCTTCGTGGCATAATAAATGTAAACTTTAGCCATAAGGCTTTGGCACAGTCAATTTTTTAATAAATAGTTCGGTTCCCTTTGTGATGTTGGCTGTGATATTATTCTTGTGACTGTGTGTGCTAGCGTGATCCTGGCGCTAGTACGTGTACATAGAGGGTCCTGTTTCGAGGTCCCACAAAAGTCCTTCTAGATCAGCGACTAGGTTCGTTTGAAGTTGATGCTGTCAAGAGGCCTGAATCCAAATCCAAATCGTGCAGAACTTCATCTCTTGCATTCTATGGACCAAAAGTGACGTGGTGATGTAGGAGTAGACTTGTGTAAGGTCTTGATTTGGTCCCCAATCAATTTCTTTGAACATCCATACGTTCCTTACGCTCGGTCTCTTTCCCTTCACACAAGCAAGTATCTCTGCAAACGAGAATACACAAAACTCATGGTGCAGTAATGGCTATTCAAATATATAACATGTAAATCTTACGTAGAAAGTATGCACCTTTGGTTGATGAATACATAAGGTAGCTATGGTCATATCCGAGCTAGTGATGTCCTCATCATCCTCCCCTTCTTGATTGGAAACTGTCCGCAGTTTCACCTTGTCATGAAGTCTGATGAACATATCTTTATCTTTCACAACATAGGGTGAGGTAGTGTTGTGCATATGGTTGGATTCTGAAATTTTTAAACACGGAGAACACTTTGTAGTATCGTGCAGCTCACAACACTCCCCTTCTTACAAACCAACCTGCAACTCATTTAAACAACTAGAGGAACTAGATAGAGAATTATTTATACTCATGCGGTCCTCTAGACAAGACATGTCATTATGAAAAGGAGGTATATTAAAATTCAAACAAATATATACTCTACGCAAATTATATTCTCCTTTATTATCATAATTGCTAATAACATAAAAAATCACATGAAAAGGACATGGCAAATCAGATCTAGCAAATAATTTCTTCTCTAAACAATTGAGTAGACAAAGATCATCAAATTGAATATGGCCCCAAGTATTTAAAGAAGATAGCAATCTAAGCTCTTCATTTTCGCTAGCAATATGAACAACATGTCTAAAATCAGCATATGGTGGTTTAATAACATTACTAACATGTTCATTCACTAGTTGTGGTATGGATATAAGTGAAGCATTGCACAACTCTTCTTTATTACAAGAAATAGGAACCAAATCATCGTGTGACAAAGGTAATTTAACACAAGATTCCACTAGTGATTGCTCTAAATAAACATGATTAGTGGACATATATAGCACAGTAGAATTGTCCATACCTTGAGTGAATGTAGCACCATTTTTGTTACCTTTGTTCTCATTTTCAAAAACTGTAGGTGCACTCTTAATTAAACCATCTTGAAACATGCATGGAACAACAGGTGGATCTTCTTTCTCTATGTCTTTCTTCTTTTTCTCATTACCTTGGCTCATCTCAAATACGTGGAAAATGTCAGTTCCCAAAGCAATACGTTCATTTGCAATAACTCAGGTTTAGGTGAAGGCATCAAAACATTAGTATTATTACATTTATTTCTCAAAACCTCATGGTTTTTAATCTTTTCCCTCTCAAGATCATCTTTCAAAATTTCAGCAGGAGACATAGTAGCAACTTAAATTTCTTGCTATTATGTGTGAAAGTGTACGTGTTGATTCTACCACGGTGCACAACATCTCTATCATATTCGCAAGGTCTACCCAAAAGTAGAGAACATGCTTGCATTGAAACAACATCGAATATGGCACTATCATGATAATTGCCTACTGAAAACTCCACTTTCACAATTTTACTTACCTTCAACTTACCGCAAGAATTGAACCATTGGATGTAATAAGGCTGAGGATGTGGTTGCGTCGGCAATCCAAGCTTCTTGACCATATCTAACCTTGTCAAGTTGCTACAGCTCTCGCTATCAGTGATAATACGGCATGCTCGATTCATAACCAAAAACCTTGATTAGAACAAATTGTGGCATTGATTTTGCTCCGCTTTCTCCATTTGAGAACTTAGCACTCATTGTACCAAAGTACTCTCATTATCCTGCAAACGGTTAGTCACAGAAGAAGGGACAACAAGGGGTTGCTTCTCTAAATGACACACTTTATTTTTGTATGCAAAATTCTGAGATGGAGAAACAAATTTCTCCCGCATAAGCATTTTCATATCGTTCCAAGTTTAAGACAATCTATCATGTGAAGACGTTATTAAATTTTGCCACCATATTAAAGCATGAGAACTCAAGACACTAGCAGCATTCTTAATCTTTCGTTTATCACACATATGATGATGAGAAAAAAATTTATCAATCGCAACTTACCAACTCATGTATGCTTCAACACCAAATCCATTATACGAAAGGGGAGATGACACAGTCTTACCTTCACTTGTCGAAGGTGATGTGGCAGCTATGGTAGGGCTCTCATCCAAATTCTTTGTCTCCTTTTCGTCCTTGGTGTAAACTGTCATAGTTAGTGGAAGACAAGAAGAAATAGTAGCTAGCTACTGATGCCATCTCAATTGTTTATATTCACTAAGGAGACCTTTCGTGCTCTTAGCTATCGCCTGGAGGTCTTGTTGTATAGAGTTCATGCTATGTCATCACATTCCTGCCACTGTTAGTAGAAAACAGAAAACAACACAAAAGCGTTATCCCTATCAATTACTAGGTAGTGGATGGTGGAATCACACATTCTCAAGCAACCAAAAGCGTCTTACCTTGCTCTTATGATATTCTTACCGATTGAAGCAGGTGGTACGACCAGAGAGGTGGGACGTTGACAGCGGTGAGTGTTGCGATTACTCGGATCAAATCTATACTGATAAGAAGTTTGTGGATCTCGGGAGGCTCAAAAGTACGGTAGCAAGGATTAGCAAAAATTAATAACAGAATAGCAAAGCTGAATATGTGTCCAAAATACTTGTAGCAGTCACTGGCCGAGACACGTTCCTAGAACTAGCCTAACAAGCAAGAGTAAGAGACAAAGGATTTAGGACAGCTCTCTCTCACCAAGTCTCTCAAATATCTCGAAAGATCAACAAGACTGCTCACTTCTTTTGTTCTATTTTGCTTATCACTTTCCTTTTTTTCCTTGATCTCTCTTTTTTTCTTTTTTCTTCTCTTTCTTCCTTTTTTTATATTTTTTTTCTCAACTATGAGTACACAAGAAATAACCACAAAAATTGGCAGCTCGATATAATGCACGGAGTGGCCCTGGAAAAACAAGCAGAGTTGCTCTGAACAACGTGTAGAAACTTCAGGGCTCGAAAACTCAGTCTTGTAGGCCAAATTTCGTGATTTTAGATCAGCTGAACCCGACAAAGTCGGGGAGAAGCGGATGTAAAATTTTCTGTAGATGTCCACAGATATAAATTTTGCCCGATTTCGAGTTGTATGCAAAAGTTATGGCTGTTTTAAGAAAGGTAGCACGAACTAGGATTTTGCGGCTCAATCCTGTTGCTCTGGCTAGAGTATAAGTGCCAATAGGTCAAGCGGGGCTGACATGGAGGCTAGCGATGTGGGGCGATTGACACAAGGTGGCTTGTGACCTATCTAAAAAGGCTTGCGAAAGCGGGTTAAAAGCTCAAGGCGGCTTGCAGTCCGAAACCGAGTAAAACTCGATCTCTCAAGGCAAGCTCTCACACAACGCAACAACTAGAACTAGAACCACGAACACGACTCTAAACTAGTGACCACTAACTTGACCTAGGACACAGACTCAACAAAGCAAAACTGAAATAAATTTTGCAAAGGCACAAAGGGGTTTGGACATGGGATAAGCCTAACACTACGAAGAACATGGTGGTAATAAATTTTTGGGTTTTCTGGACTCTAGATAAGAGAAACAAAGATGGATAGATGGGAACAGATAATACCTATCGGACAACCTGTGCTCTGATACCACTTGATGCGCCTGGGTGCCTGATCTTCCGATAGGTTCGATTTGGCGACGTGAAGACGTTCACGTTTTGAGGCTTCCGATCAGCGATCGTCACCTCGCAACCGCTACACCCACACGTCTAGTTGTTATCAACCACGCTCTCACGTAGTCGACCTCACCACGAAGGTTTTATCCCTGCAAGCAATCGAAGAAACTCACAAGAACAAGGAAGAACGCAATCTGAATTGCAGATGGATGTTTAGTACAAAAAGTTGGGGTTCCACAAACTGATCTAGATGGCGAAACTGTAGTGGCAGAATAATCTAAACAAAACCCAACTCTAAATGACGACAGCTACTGAATATATATGAGTTGGGATGTCCTAGGGTTAACCCTAGAGCGCACACCACTTGGGCTTAGCCCACAACACAATTACAAGGCCCAAGGCCCAAAACAGACTCGGACTAGAAGAGGTACATGTCTTGTTTCGATGATTCCGGAGAGCTCAGGAGGAATTTTGATGTGGGACCAAAACCATCTAAAAGTAGACTCCATAAGCTTTCCAACAAGTACTCATGGGCCCCGAAAGTCCTTCTAGATCAGTGACTAGGTCCATTTGAATTGATGCTATCAGGAGGCCCAAATCCGAATCCAAAACGTGCAGAACTTCATCTCTTGCATTCTATGGACCAAAAGTGACATGGTGATGTAGGAGTAGACTTGGGTAAGGTCTTGATTTGGTCCCCAATCAACTTTTTTGATCATCCATGTGTTCCTTGCGCTCGGTCTCTTTCCCTTTACCCAAGCAAGTATCTCTGCAAACGAGAATACACAAAACTCATGGTGCACTAACGGCTATTCAAATATATAACACGTAAATCTTACATAGAAAATATGCACCTTTGGTTGATGAATACATAAGGTAGCTATGGTCATATCTGAGCTAGTGATGTCCTCACCAGATCCTTCAGCTGGGTTCCCTCAAAGGAGATTGTATTCCAACAGCACGACCTTTGGTTGATGTTTGGCTTAAGCAGGAAATCTTCAGGTCAAAACACACCACTAGGGCGTGTTTACTGCTTTGTCGGCTCCTGCTCAAGATGTAGCATTGGAGTTGATACGAGACTTGAGTCACGACCTTTCTTCCTTCTACTAGTACGTATGTTGAACCTTGCTTGGGTGCAATCCATCTTACATTGTTCGCTTCTTGTACTTAGGGATCCACTTCATGCTTCCTGCACTTTTTGGTGAGACTTCTAAACAGAAAGATTATACACTTGCAATTGCTCTCTTACTGACTTTGGGGGAAACTCCTTTCCTGTGGGGTCATCCTTGGTTGCTTTTCTTTCAATCTTAATAAGTTTCATATCGTTCCTTGGATGAGGGCGGTCCATCCCCTGGATAGCCTTTATCAATCACCTTTCTGCCTATACCTTTCCGGGTTTGTTTGGACACTTCATCTTCTTCTTTATGAATCACCTTTCTACCTACTCCTTTCATGGCCTTTGTTTGCATTTTACAAACTCACTTTGTAATGATGGGACAATTCATATGTTGTCCTATAGGATACTTTGAAGTGGTTTGTTAAAAGCTGTATCAGCTGCCTTACGAGAATGATACTACTCTTACATGTGTTTACACTACTAGGGTTTAGTTGCAAATGATTATCTTCAGTGAAACTTCTAGGGTGAGGAAGTTGTGGAGGCCATGGGCCCTGGGTACCTCAAGGAAGGCAATTACGGCCACTCAAACAGAGGGTGTGGAGATTGAGTTGGACTCGGCTTCAAGTTACCTTGCAGGACAAGGAAAGGGATATAGTTCTAACCAGATACTCTATGTACTGATAAGGAAAGCCCTTGGTCATATCCGAACGGGTTTCCTACCCTGTGAGCCTCATCCCTCTAGTATAAAAGGAGAGGTAGGGAGCCCCCCTAGGGCAGATTATTCCACATACCGCGAAAGCAATACACCACAATTGGAGTATGGTATTACCTCAAATTGAGGGTTTGAACCAGTATAAACATTTATGTTCTTTCGAATTCCTCGAGTTTAGGTCCGACACATAGCCCCATATAATTTAACTAGCATGATCTTATATATTGGTTTGACTAGATTAAGTAGGCTTCGCTTAGCCATGCTTAGAAACACTAGTATTATTTCATGTGGGATGACATATACTCCATTTATAACTTCATCATGGTAATCATTTGTAGCTCACAATGGCTCGCCGTGGTTGGTTAATTAATATCCAACAAAAACTTGACTAATGGTGGGTTGTGAGCATATGGTTTTCCTGGTCATGCTCATAACAACTAAGGACCGGTTCATGAGCTACCGTTGTGAACCATTTACCATACTAACCATAGGCTAGAATGGGCAATGACTTGACTTGTTGTATAGCATAGTCCGTTGTGAACACCTGAGTGTGAAGTGGCGGTGATAAGTCCATGGGGGCACTGAGTGAGTGTTCTGGGTATGGGAAGACTGGGATCTCGGTGAGTGAACTATGTTAGATTGTTTTATGCAATGGGTCTTGTCACGATTTCCCGCTTTGCAATACCATGGTGGTATTTCGGGGCATGGGAACATGTGCGGAATCATGTCTTGTAGGTAAATTTGTACACCTCTGATGAGAGTAAAACTATTCGAATAGCCGTACTCACAGTTATGGGTGAGCCTAACAATGTTTTTCGTGATTAGTCCCACACTGCTCATAAATGGTTAATTTGGAATAATGTGGTTAACATGGAATCTCCTAGTATGGAGAGATAGTTTTGGTTAATCTCTGAGTACGGAGAATGGGCCAGCTAGGAAAGGTTGTTCTGTGTTGTTTAATATTGTTTAACTATTGAATTGTTTTATAATATCTCAAATGTTTATTTAAATGCCATTTATGCAAAATAGCCCTGCTATAATTTCTCAAATCCTATGCATACTTGCATTTTGCTGTGTGACTTGGTGAGTATTCTATATACTCACCTTGCTATAAATCAGCACCATTATTGGAAGAGTTTTACAATGATGAATGCAATATGGAGGACTAAGCTGGCGCCTGGTCGAGATGTTTGTGGAGTGGAGCCGCTACGCTAGACATTTATTATTTTTCACTGCTATAGAGTTATTTCAGTTTGAGAGGTTCTTTCCACCTCTATAATAATTGTACTCGTTACTTAATATATAAGGTTGTGTACTCTATTTGTCAATTATGTCAATTGTGTACCCTGGCTGATTCTTGGATGGGGATTAAATACATATAAGCATGCTAGAATTTTGGATGGAAATTCCAGACATGACACAGGGTATCTGGTAGTAGACGGTGGTCAGTGTCGATCCTTTTGTAAAAGGTTGGGATAAGTGAAGGTTACATCACAATCTTGGATTTTTGGGTACCTTTCTAGTATCGTCATGCATGGCTGACGTGCAGTCAAGCACTGTGTCTTGTGGGTAAAGATGTACACCTCTAGCTAGAGTATAAACTATTCGAATAGCCATGCCCTCGGTTATGGGCATGCATTGCAATGTACCGAAGTTAGATGTTTCTTCTATTAAAATTGATACCATGGTTTAATGGGATAAAACCTAATGGTTGACCTGGTTTGGTCTGGTTGGCAGGGTTTAAGGTAGGTTCGCGTGGGTTCGTGGCCTTGATAATAATTTGGAGATGGACTTAGGAATGTGTTTTAAAAATGCCTTGGAATACTAAAATGATTTAAAAGGCTTGTTTGCTACAAAATAACCCTATTAAACAATTCTTTGTACTTCTTCGCATTAAATTTGCATTTCTCCAGTGTGGCTTGTTGAGTACTGTGGGTCAATTTTGCCCCTCCAGTGAGAGAAGCTTTGGAGATGAAGTCCTAGGTGGTGTTTTGGCTTATGCCCTAGTTGAGCGCTTGTGAAGATAGAGTCGTATGCCCGCTAGTCCACTGTTGTTTTTCTTTTGTTTGTCAAGCCCTATGTGCCTTTGTAATAATATAAATTTTATCGATATAATAAAGATGTGTCTTTTGTATCAATGTTTTTTTGGTGTACCTCGGTTTTTCCTCGAACGGGGATTAATACACTAGCGATTGGGAAAAATCAGTGTTTTTCCCGATCGTGTCAATTGGTATCAGAGCCATCTTGACTATAGGATAAGCCAAAAATGGACTAAACCTATTGACATAGTTCATAAAGAAAATTATTTACAAAATTTCCTTTTTCCTCCTCCTCTGCTATTTGCAAAATGTTTACTAATTCCTCCCTTCTATGGTTTTCCACTTGTACTAGATGGACGGTTTTGCAAAGAAGCTAGAGAAGATGCTAGAGGATACAACAGTTTGCTACAGTGGGATTTGGGATGATATGTTCAAAAAGATCGCAGAACTTGAGGCAAGAATATAAGCACGAAAGGCAAGACGTCAAGCAGTTCTTGAAGAAGAACAAGAGGAAGAAGAAGTCACTTCTCCTCCACCGAAGCGTTAGAAGACTTCGGGATCCACTAATGAAGAACGAAAGCTAAGGAACCAACCTTGGAAGATTCCCCTCCAAGCCCAAGATGGAGTGATGATCCAGAAGAACCTTCCTGTGAAACCTAAGCTACCCGAAGAGTAATGGCGTTTTCTTTTTCGTGTGTTTCTTTGCTTGCGGGTGTAGGGTATGGTATGCATCGCTTGTGATGTTACAGTACTAGGTGGCTTGTTTAATCAAGATGCAGAAACTATCAGACCAATTATCTCAACCGTCATGGCTCCATACTGTTAGATAGTGAACTATTAGATTAACTATTATGATGAAGATGTAGATACAATCGAGGATATTATGGAATTTAAGGCATGCAACCCTCTGTGGAGAAATTGGACATGTTGCCAGCTTGTGTCTCGTTCTCTGCCCTCATTGTGAAGAAGACCATCCACCAGGTGAATGTCCTACAAGCAAAATTGTTTGTTTCCCGTGTGAGGGAGCATAGCATGTGCCAAAAGATTGCCAAAACAGTTGGTTGCTAACCAAGGCTACTGTGGATGCTTTATATCAGCAATAAATATATAGGGCTACTCATCGGACCAAAACTTGATGGATTACAAAGGAACAAGAAAGATTTATACTGGTTCAGGCCCTCGAGATGAGGTAATACCCTACGTCCAGTTGTGGTGTATTTCCTTTGAGTATGTATGATTGTGATCTTGGTGATTCTTCTGCCCTCAGGGGTGGCCCTGCCTCCCCTTATATACTGGGGGACAGGGTTATAAAGTAGGAGTCCCAGTCGGACTACGACCAAGGGATCTCCTTCTAGGAATATAACATGCCCGACTAGGACTGTATTTTTCCTATCGTACAAGGTTAAGTCTGCCGAGTTCTATTGTATCCCTAATTACAAGGCTAGGTTCATCCTCTGTCCGAGTGGCCTATATGCTTGTCATGAGGTACCCGGGCCCATGACCTCCACAGCAGCTCCTGAGACCTTCATAGTTGAGTCACAGCTAATGCCGAGTGCTCACCCTCCACGGTGAAGAATTCCCGAGTATATTGCTCCTGAGTATTCTATGTCCGAGTACTTTTCTCCCGAGTCCTGCTTCATGTCTGCTGGCAGCAAGGATATGAAGGGCTCTATGTAGAAATATAAATAGTGTGCGCCGAATAGGCGCACCTATTAGGTGTAGCCCCCGACTTTGTGCTTAATTGTGAAACAATTAAACATAAAGTCAAAGATCTTTAACCTTGTAGTCTTTCCCTAGTAGTGTACTACTGGTATATGAGACTCTTTAGCATCATATCAGCCGAAAATAATTTATAGTCTTTCCCGAGTAGCATGCCACTCATATATGAGACTCTTCAGAATCATGTTAGCTAGAATGATTTTTGCTCATGGCAAATAATGGCTAAGCATGTAAGCCGAGTACCACATTATGGATTTTAACCCAATATGTGGTCAGCTGTACTTGAGAGATACCTGCATCCCCAATTTTAATGAAAACCAGCTATCGATCCTTATAAGGATATATCCTCAATACTTGGTAAATAATGCAGATACCCAAATGTATACACCCGGCTGTAGGCTTAGCATAAAGCATATCTAATTATTTAATCGGTTTCTGTGAATAGCACCTGCGCTGTGATTTTAACACAGTCAGCGAGTGGCCCAATAGAGCATGCTATCGAGAAACTTATATTTTTGGCCTACTACTGAATAAGCCGGCCTAAACCAACATACCCAGCGTAGCCCTATAAAATTAGCATCCCTCGCATGTCAGGAAGAGTACTTCAGCGTCGATAATCACAATCAGCCAGAGGAATCTTTGTCCGCAAGCCTTTCTGACTTATGTTCTGGATGCAGCATGGTTGCCACAGATGCTCAAGTAGGTATATTGCAGGATCTGCTTGCCCTCCTCAGGTATGACGCAGTGCATGAGAACTCCGGATGCGCTTTGACGATATAGGTCTTCTCTGACTTTGGTAAAGCCGAATAAGGTACCCAAACCTTGCAATAGCATAGGATTCGGCTGGCAACCCTCATGGGGTACACCCTACCCAATAGAATTGTGACCAAATAAAGTACTCGAACCTAGCATTAGTATAGGATTTGGCTAGCGACCCTCATGGGGCGTACCCTGCCTAGCCGAGTGGCATACGAGCCCCGACTGGCGCCGGAGGTCGGTTATTAGCCGAATAAGGTACCCGAACCTCGCATTAGCATAAGATTTAGCTAGCGACCCTCATGGGGCGTACCCAACTCAGCGGAGTGGTACCCGAGCTCTGACTGCTGTCGGAGGTCAGTTATTAGCCAAAGAAGGTACCCGCATCCTCGCTATAGCATAGGATTTGGCTGGCAACCCTCATGGGGCATACCTCACCCAGCAGAGTTGTGACCGAATAAGGTACCCGAACCTAGCATTAGCGTAGGATTCGGCTGGCGACCCTCGTGGGGCGTACCTCACCCAGCCAAGTTATAACCGAATAAGGTACCCGAACCTAGCATTAGCGTAGGATTCGGCTGGCGACCCTCATGGGGCGTACCCCACCCAACCAAGTGGTACCCGAGCTCCGACTGGCACTAGAGGTCAGTTTTTAGCCCACACACGAGTCCTGACTAGTGTGAGTACTCGAACAATGGCTCTCGTGGAGCATTCCAAGTGATTCTTGAAGCATCATACTCCAAGTGTATCTTGGTAGACTGGTCCAGCCCCCGAGCGTAGGAGATAGGCTCATAGCCCTAAGTTCCTGTTATGCGTATCTGGAGCTGGCCCTGCATTATAAACATATCGGATGAGTAGCATCTTATGATGAAAACAATCACCCGAAGAAAATTTATGTATTTTACAATATATGTAAATATGTGTTCCTCCTCTTATTGATATTAGTTTCCTCGAGTAGTTGGCCCCTTACGTTTAAGCACTCTACCCGACTAGTCATAGCTCCCTAGCGTCGGGAGTTGGCTCATGGCTCTTTCCTAGACATGCGTTTTGGATGACTTGAGTTCATCTTTCATGGAGCAAAGTTTCACGAATCAGAATTTATACTACACGAGTACTTTTGCAATTATTAAAAGAAAAAATAGAAAAATGTGAAGCTTGTACACCTATTAGGTGTAAGCGGCTGTGGCATTGGCGAGGCCGAGTGAGGAAATATTTATTAGAAAGCGACTTAGCTGTTTGGTATTTGGGAGTGGGGATGCCATCCTTGCGTTTGGGCTTTTGAGCCCCCGAGCATGTCACTTATTATTCTGATAATCTTCAGTTGTAAGAGGTCGAAAACGCTTGTGACTGACTACCACAATGAAGTCGTCTGACTTGCATTTGCGATTCCTAGCCTTAGTCAGGGCCGCGTCATCGGTGTCCTTCTGCTTCTTCTATCAGGGTGTCTTTTTGTCATCGAGGGCCTCAGCAACAGCATCGGCCAAGTCGGCGTATTGTTCGCTATGTTGAAAAGAGCCTTGACAGAAGCGGGAGGTTTTCGAGTGAACTTGGCAATGAACAGGGCATCTTTGACTCCCTCGCGGAAGGTGGCGATGACGACCCCATCCTTGCTCTTGGGATTGAATTCCTCTTCTCAGAAAACCTCTTGATGAAATCACGAAGAGACTCGTTCTTCCTTTGATGCAACTGATACAAATCATACTCGGAAGATGGCCTCTCGTACGTTCCTTGGAAATTGGTGATGAAGCGTTCCCAGAGTTCTCCCAAGGAGCTGATTGATCTCTTAGGAAGTCCTGTTATCCATGTCCTCGTCGAGTTGGCTAGAGCAACCGGGAGGTAGTTAGCCATGGCCTTGTGATCTCCTCCAGCTGCATGGATCGCACGGAAGGTTCATACTGTGAGCCAGGACTCGGGGTTGGTCTTCCTGTCATATTTTTCAATTCCAGTCAGCTTGCAGCCTAATGGCCAGTCGACTTGTTGCACCTCATAGGTGAAGGCCGGTACACCTTCATCTATGTGAGGACTCCGACTCCGACTGTGACGGTGAAACCGCTCGTAGTGGAGGCCGAAGAGCTCGTTCTCATCTTCCAGTCGGCGTAGCTCGTCTTCCTCTCGTTCGCGGCACTGAGCATTGATGTCCTGCCGAAGGTCATGCCGTAGTCGGCCTCGGAGATCCTAGTTGTTCCGACGGTTGTTTTGACACCGCCAGTTGTTGTTGGGGTTGCCGAGTGACGTCTAGCGTGACACCATGTGTGGCTAACTGGAGCCAGCCGCTTGGCGTCACGTCGAGGCGGTATGAGACTGTCGTTGGGGAAGCCGACTTGTTAGTCGGTATGAGTGTATCGCCCGACTGTTGACGCTGCTAGCATGCAACAGCAGTGATCATGGCCTTTATCCTTGCTATAGTCGGGGTGGCTTGATGATCAGGCCCAAGCTGGAGCATGTCCAGCAGAGTTGCAGCAGCTACGATGTTTTGCTGAGGCGTTACGAAGATGTTGTGGTCGCCGACTCTAGTCTGGAGGATTTGTTGTTGAGCAGTCCACCCAGCCCTGTGCAGATCGTCGTTGCGGGCATCGCGCTCGGCCTAGAAACGTCTTGCATCTTCCTCCTGTTGTTCTCGTAGTCAGCTAGCTTCTTCCTCTTGTTGTCCTCGTAGTCGGCATGCCTCATAAGTGGGAGTTGAACCCTTGGATATCATGAAGACTTTGCGTGGCGGAGAGAAGCTTGCTGAACTGCTGTCCGACTTAGAGTCGGAGTCCAACTGAGAGTCAGAGTCCAACTGAGAATCGGAGTCGGAATCAGTGTAGTTGACGGGGGTGATTACAACTTCGACCTCCCTAGATCCGATCTCAAGTGGCTCTAGGCCGTATCTAAGTTGAACTCCAAGGGATCGGGTTTGCCACGTCAGATGCTGATTGATGTTATCCGTGGCATTGCCGAGTCCGAACGGGAGATTGACGATCTCCTCCTTTCTTAGCCCGATCTCCGTTGGCTCAAGGCCGAGTCCGAGTCGAACACTGAAAGAAAGAGTTATCCCGAGACCCGGGCATGTTGAAGATTGCCACAGCAAGTCGACAAGGGTTGCCGTGGCATTGCGTGGGACGACTGGCGCGGAGTCGGCTTGGTCCCTGGCCAATCGGGTCGGGTCCGAGTCAGACAAGGTGAGGTTGCCGAATTCGTCAACGATGAAGTCAAGGCTCCCGAAGGTGATTGTTTGCCCAGGGAAGAAGTTGATGCCATCGACTCCCTTGATTGGATCCATCAGGCTTGATGAAGATGATCTCGACGAAGCCCCTACTTGGCGCGCCAACTGTCGATGCTTTATATCGGCAATAAATATATAGGGCTACTCGTTGGACCGAAACTTGATGGATTGCAAAGGAACACGAAAGATTTATACTGGTTCAGGCCCTCGAGATGAGGTAATACCCTCCGTCCAGTTGTGGTGTATTTCCTTTGAGGATGTATGATTGTGATCTTGGTGATTCTTCTTCCATCAGGGGGCGCCCTGCCTCCCCTTATATACTAGGGGACAGGGTTACAAAGTAGGAGTCCCAGTCAGACTACGACCAAGGGACCTCCTTCTAGAAATACAATGTATTCGACTAGGACTGTATTTTTCCTGTCGTACAAGGTTAAGTCTACCGAGTTCTATTGTATCTCTAATTACAAGGCTAGGCCCATCCTCTGTCCGAGTGGCCTATATGCTTGTCATGAGGTACCCAGGGCTCATGGCCTCCACAGCTACTGTAACACCCTAGCGTTAGGCATAAAACCCTAATTAAATAAAATGCCTAATTGCGAAATTGGATTTAATTGGTTGTCGTCTTGTGTGTGCCAAGATCTCTACCCTCCCTCTTAAAATCCAGATCCAACCCTGTGAATCAACTCCAAAATCTAAACTTCATCCATCCCTGAAGTCTCCCCAAAATTCAATTCAAATACCACTCAAATAATTTCCCTCTTATTTGGTTCTTTCAATAAATACCAAATTAATTCCATGGATGGGTCTCACTCTACTCATTTCCCTTCTTCTCTCCCTGTAGCCCACTAGGCCACCTCAGCCCATTCCAGTGCCCTGGCCCATCCGGCCTTTCTCCTCTCCCTCGTGCGGGCACGTGCTGAGCATGTGCCACAGCAGCGAGAGAAATTCTGCTCTCTCTCTCTCGCTCTGTCTCTGTTCCTCTCTCGTCTGCTCACTATGGCCGCTGTCACCGATTCAAAATAATGCTGCGGTTCCGCGGTTCCCGCCTGTGTGCCCCGCTGTGGCCGACTAAGAGGACACCACCATCACCACCACTACGCCGATGACCGGCGTCTCCGCCCGCCACCAAACTGCCTATCCAACACTGGCACCACCTTGCTTCATGGTGGCCCGCCTCTAGAAGCCAAACCTTGGATGCCCTCGCCTGCCAATCCGCTCCCAAAAGCTCTGCTTTCACTCCTCCCCGCCCTCGCTTTTCTGCCCGGAGCAGCTTGTCTCTCTCCTTTTCCTCACCAAACCGAACGCGCCTCCCTCCGCTCCGCGCCATGACTCGCAGTGGAGCATGGGCCAATGACGCCACTCCTGCCGGCCCACCATCCTCGCGAAGACCATGCCAGCTCACCACCACCACGGGAAATCCCCATGCCGCCCCTGCTCCACTGACCTCGAGAGCCACCTATAAAATCCCTACCGTCGCCTCAGTTCTCCCCTTCCCAAAAACCATTCTCGGAACCACCTTGGAGCCGCACCGTGTGGAGTCCGTGCCGCTCAGAGATCGCTGCCACGGCTGGTCCCCACTTCTCCGTCTATTTGCACCAAGGCATGATCACATTCGTGCCGCCGGCCGCTCGTCACAGCGCTTCTTCACCTCAGTAGCAACTCGCACCCTGTCTCCCTCTCTGTCTCTCCCTTAGCTCACATGATTGGCCCCCAATGCCCTCCCGGGGCCCAGACTCTACCGTAGATGCCGCTCCATGTTCACCACATCGCCACCCCTCTGTTTGCCGCCGCCAGGCGCTTAGCGCCATTCACCATCGACCCCGATATGGCCAACCGCTCCTAGGACCCTTGAGGAGCACCCTGGTGCATGGAATCGGACTGGGGACGACCACCAGACAAACGCCCAAATTATCGCGACCGTCGGCGCCTTGCTGTTCCCTGTCTGCCGGTGGTTCCCTCGGACGAGCTCCACCGTCGCTAGCCATTCGATTGGGCTACGGTTCTTCTTCCACCTCTCTCAGCGCGTGGCGGTGAGGACGCTGCTGGCCACTGCCTCGCGCACGCGCAGCTCGCCAAGGACCAGGGGACTGTGCGCGGGCCCCGTTCCACGGGAGCACTATGAGCCGTCGCGTACAACCGGTCCACCACTCCCCTACACCCTATTCCTCCATGAACCCCGTCCCCATAAACCAAGAGGCTGACCGCAGGCCCCATATGTCTGATCGGGCCGGCAAGTCAGACCTCGCCGTGCCCCTTCCCTATTGCTAGGCCCTGAGGCCATTCGGCCCAGGCCATTTCCCTAGAGGCCGTCACCGCGTGGGCCGCTGAGGATGACACAACCCAATCCTGCACACCCACCGCTCGTCCTCCCTAGGCCCCACTGTCAATGGCCCAGGGGGAATTAAAATAGAGAATCTCCTTTTTCTAATTCCTTTTCCAGTAATATAAAACACCCAATACCTTCAAAAATTCATATCTTCTCAACCGTTTGTCCGATTGACCCCTGTTCCACTTCTAGAATCTTTCTAACAATGAGATCTATCCGATGGCATTCTTAGAGGTCACTAATAGGGCTATTATCTTAGTCTTTTCGTTGAGTTGTCTCATTTCATGTGTAGCATCGGAGTCGGAGGAGCCTCAGGATGTGGATCTTGAAGGCGAAGCTTCAGGCCTTGAGCAAGGCAAGTCACCTTTGAACATCTTGCACCCATAATTACAGTACTAAGTACTTTAATTGCCAAAACTGCATTTACTAGGTTACACCGAAATAATTTTTTGGCCGCAGTCGTGAGACGACCGATAGGCCGCCAACCCATTTGCTGCATTGCCTCCTTGACTGTTTGTGATCCCCTAAACATCCTTGTCACCTTCCTTGACAGATCCCGATACCTGTGACGACTGGCATGGTATTAGTGATCGCCTATCAAATTTAAAAAGACAACGATGGGTAAAACTTGGGTTTATAAAAACCTTGAAAGACCCAACACCTGGGTTGGTGCCTTAAAAATAAAATGAGTTTACAAAAACCACGATACGGGGATCGTGCCAGTAGGAAGAGTCTCCCACATTACAACTAAGGACCTATTCCTTTGGAATTTCATCCGAACATATTACAGTAAAACCACATGTGTGTATGGGACTGCCCTTGGCTGAGTAATTAGCCGCCCAGGGATGCCTTGCATGCTAGTTGGACTGTGGATCATGCGGGAGGGCGACGAGGATGCCTCCTGGGTTCCTGGCATAGCAAGGTCGAGGACCTACCCTGTTGTTGGTCGTGGACCCCTCTAGTTGGCATGGGGTAACCTAGTGTCGACTTCGGAAATGCCTTGTCACGAAAACCCCTAGTCACTAGTCGTGTCTTTTCGTTCGCGAGCTGGGTGATAGGGTAGGCCATGTCGTGTAGGTAAAGTGTATCCTCTCTATAGAGGTCTAAACTATTTGAATAGCCGTGCCCACGGTCATGGGTGGATGTGAGGTGATTCCTTAGCATAGTATTGTTTGACTACTGCTTGTGAAAGGATGTTGTGGATCAGGAATCCGTTTATGGAAACATGGTGAAGCTGTCGAGGACAGAAGGGTTGCGGGCCCGATGTTGTTGGATCAGCTGGTGGAGCTAGATCCCTGAAGCCAACTCTTGGGAGTTGCGCTGAATCAAAGACTGATACATTTCACTCCGATCTGAGCAAGACTCCACCTCGCTTAGATTGTTGAGAACCACACACTTAGACTATTCAACGGAAATTCAAACGAAAGGAATTACAAAATGACCAACCACTCTTTGAAGCTTGCATTAACCACTTAAGATCCCATGGCTTGTTGAGTACGCTAGTACTCACCCTTGCTCTATATATATCTATCTCCCCACCAGTGCTTGAAGACAAGATGGACCCAACCGACTAGGAGTTCTTCCAGGAGCAGGCTGGATTCAAGGAGTTTTAGGGTTTTGGCTTAGTTCCCGAGTTGCGCTTGCGGCTTTGGGCTAGTTTCCGTTTCCGCTCTTTTACTAATGTATCGTTGTGAACTCGGGGTATGTCCGCAGTTCCAACCTGATTGTAAGACTATGTCTATTAATAAAGAGAAGTTGTGCCATGACGGTTACATCGCCTGTTATACCAGCACTATATTCCTGGGACTGGTACGGTGATGCACGATAATTCTACGGCTCCGACTTGTCCTTCCCGGAAGGCTAGTTTGGGGCGTGACAAAAGATGGTATCAGAGCACAGGCTCGGCCCTAAGACGAAACCCGACGCATAGAAAGACCGTAAGGACAATACATTCCTATAATGCTATGTGCAAAAAACTTAGGATTTCTTGCAGCTTTTTTTACTTTAGATTTATTTAAAAACAATTACTGACTTCTTCTCCCCGTCAAAATTTGTAGATGGCTGCTAGTTAGACCATCTCCTCCCACGGTGTGGGAGAGGGTGGTTGCATCGACCAGCTACGCGACATGGCAGGATTCCTTGATTTCACTCTCCTTAAGTACGCTGGCTACACCTTGTTCGGCCAACCTCCTTGTTGTGAGCTTACTATGCACATCTACCCTCGCGGAGGCGCCCACGGGATTGGCCTTCATCCCCCACACCTTCACCAGGACCCTTCCCACTACCTAGCTGACTTACTAGGCAGTGGCTTGGACGGCACTCTGCCGCCTGGCCCACACCTACGCGAGTCGTCTCACCGGTTCGGCCTTCTGCCTGTTCCCTCGCTTACCTAGCGGCCGCTCAGACACTCGCTACCCTTGCCACTACCGCGAGTCACACCTCGCCTTGACTCAACTCGTGGAGCTATTAGACACCCAAGCTACCCAGCTTGACCTCTTGGAGGCTTACCACGCACTCGCTTGCCACAGTGCCGCTCTCGAGCGGCGCCTCACTAAGGAGGGTGTCCCTTCTGTGGACACCACCTCTTGGGGCTCGGGCCACTTGTGCCACTCCCTCGCCCAGTCCTTCTATAGCTCTCATGGCTCTGTAGACACGCCCAGCGGGACACACACTCCCAGTACTCACGTGCCCTACTCGCGCTACTTCACACCATGCCTATGCCGCCGCAGCCCACCTTACACCCTAGGCTACTCACCAGTCACCAGCCGTTGTGGATTCCGTCTGATTCGCACCGCTCACAAGAGCGTTGCGGGTCCTTCCACCACGGTGTTCCGTTTCACTCCTACCCTAGTAGGACCTGCTGTGGGTCCCTCTCGACAGGTTCCGGCATACCCACCCCATGCACCAATCGACCTCTCTTCGACCGATGAGTCTACCACTGATTTCGACCAGTCCGAGGAGCTGTAGTAGAGCGTGTGTGAGCCTAGAGTGCTCAGTCAGACCTTTTGTACCGCCGTCAACTCTTGTGGAGTCATGGCATGGTGGTGCGTGAGTGTGTTTGTATGGATGTTGCATGGTAGTCCGTGTTGTAGAGGTGTGCATTCAGTCAAGCTCGGCTCAGCTTTACGACTTGACCACACTGGTTGTATTAGGGATGTTTATGGTTTTAGAAAACTAATTTATGATTAGTGCATGGCATGTTGTTTATTTCTCTCCCCTTAAGTGCTGGTTTCACTCTTACTGCGCCCTTTTCTAGGAGATTAGATGGCAGGCCGATGTTGTCAGAACAACGCCGCAGGCCGTCCATGCCGTGCAATCAGAGTTCCAAACCATCTGGGTTTTGAGGCCCACCAAGAAGTTTAGGTTGAGGATCAGGTGTCAAAAACCGAACACGGGGAAACTCAGGTGCCCGAACATTTGCAGGCAACCTTTCATCAGGATCTGCCACCACCCCCACCACTTCAGCATGACTACCAGCACCTGATGGCTATCCAGACTCAGATTCTACAAGGCCTAGCCTAGAGTATAGCAAGACTACACTAGCAGGCTCAAGCACCTGCCTTTCAGCATGCCCATGTCAATGGCAACAACCCCAGGTCTAAGCTGACTGACTTCCTGAGATCGCGTCCACCAGAATTCTCTCACACTGTGGAGCCTATCGAGGCTGATGATTGGCTCAAGGACGTTGAGAGGAAGCTCAACTTGGTGCAATGTACCAAGGTGGAGAAGACTCTTTATGCTTTTCCCTAGCTCAGAGGCACTGGTCTGATTGGCGGGAAAACTACTGCAATGCCCACCCAGATGCTACCAAAATTGAGTGGGATGAATTTGCCAAAGCCTTTCATACCACCCACGTGCCCGAGAGCACCATTGACATGAAGAAGGAGGAATTTAACAAGCTCAGGGAAGGAACTGGAAGCCTAAATGAATACCTAAGTCACTTCAACAAATTGGCTCGATATGCACTTGAAGAAGTAAACACTAACAAAAAGAAGATAAGGAAGTTCCTGAAGGGATTCGCAGTAGGACTGAGGATCCAGCTAATCGCTCCTGACTTCCCCACGTTCCAGCACATGATCAACAAAGCTTTGCTGTTGGAGGATGCTAGAAAGGAAACCACTAAGGAATACAAGAAGCGCAAGTCCACTCACACCAGGAACCCACCTCATGGTGCACCTCGCCCTCGTGTGGGACACCCTCTACAGTACCACCACCAAACCCACAAGGCAACCGTCCTACTGGCTTCACGCCCCGTCCACCGGCACCTTGCTCGGCTCAGTAGCCATAGCAGCGCACTTTCAGTGGCAACACTGGAGGAAACAATGCTACTACCTTCAACACCTAGACCAGACCGCAGACCAACATGGCTACAATGAAGTGTTACACCTGCGGCAACTTGGGACACTACTCCAGGAACTGCCCTCAGAATCAGGGAGCTGCAGCCCTTACCAAGTTCAATGTCAGTACGGCTAAGACTCCTGCACCTGCACAGTCTCACCCCTCTACCCTAGTAAGTGGACAGAGTTTGCGCGCGTCCGTCAATCACTTCGGCCAATCACGAGTGAACCATATCAAGGCTGAAACAGCCCAGGAAACTCCCGACGTTGTGATGGGTACGTTTTCTATTAACTCAATGCCCGCACTCATTCTGTTCGATTCTGGAGCTTTGCATTCCTTCATATCGCAAGTTTTCATGCAAAGACATGGTTGGGAAACCCAAAACCTAAGGATACCTTTGGTCATACATTCGCTTGGACGGGATATAAGGGCAACTAAACTATGCCCTAAAGTTGTGTGGAAATTGGAGGAGTTAGCTGTTAGTGATATGCCCTAGAGGCAACATGGAGACGTTTGTTGACGCCGAAAACCGCCGGGGGCCGACGATTTGGTTCAGCGCCTATAGACACGCAAAGGCCTGGGAGATTTGCTTCACTCCAGTGCAGGACCTAAAATCTTAAGGTTCGTAGGCGTGCCAGTCAATTTGACCCTGCAATTGATAAGGAGATAGAAGATATTAGATCAATGAGCCAATTGGCTGGAAGTCGATCTGGACTCGTCTCATCGGCCTATGGCCGATATAAACTGTGGCACTTATACACCAACTGGAAGCCGATGATGGCATGGACAGTAACTAATAATGATATGCAAATATCAAACTAGCCGATTGCCGAAGGAATACTTGAAAATCGGTTGTAAACTTGATAAAATAAACAGGCAAAATACGTAAATAAATGGATTGAATAGACTTCAGCCGATTGAAATAGTAATTGCTATGCATCGCTCCAAAGGTGCTGCCCGCGCCCGTGCCTGAGCCCTTGCTCGTGCCCGTGCCCGGGTCCTCGCCTAACGTGCCCGAGTCCTCACTTGTGCCCGTGCCCGGGTCCTTGCATGCTGTTCGTGCCTGGGTCCTCAATCGTACTCGCGCCCGGATCCTCGCTCGTGCTCGTGCCCGGGTCCTCGATCGTGCTCGCGCCTGGGTCCTCGCCACAGGGAAAAACCAAGATATGCAATTTTGTGCCGCCCCGACTTGGCAGCGATTTTTCTAAACATGTTTATGACAAATTGGCTGGATATAAAGATAACTTATCGGCTAAACACTCCGATAAAACATCGCATAAAATCCATCGGCTTATTAAGAATAAAGTTATTATCAATAGTCTAGTAGATCGGACCCAACCGTTGCAGCACAGACTGATGATTTTAAGAAGACCTCGATAGGCCGATAGATCTAATGCGATCGTGATGTAAAATATGATAACTTATCGGCTATACATCCCGATAAGACGCTTGCGCAAAAAATATCAACCTAGCAGGAACGATTTATCACTGGCAGTTTAGTAGGTCGGACCCAACCGATGCAGCACAAACTGATGATAAATCGCTCCAGTAAGCCGATACGATCTGCGCACGCATGATGTGATATACCTAATCGATTTATGAGATCAACTAACTGATGCAGCCATAGACAGAATAAATATATCGTGGTAAGCCGTCCACCGTGAACCGACTAGAATATCGGACTTAACGAGGAAGTCCTACCGATGCGGTGGCCGGGTGACGAGACTTCCCTCTCCCAGGAGGTCGAACTTACCGATACGCGCTCGAGAAGCAAAACCCGTCGAAGGGTTGGGATGTGCCGAAATTGTATGATGCTATTGATGTAGACAGATTACAAAGCACCCGGGCATACGTATTTATACCCCGAGTTGATACGAGTCCTTATTGGACAGTAACACGCTTTCCTAATTACAGAAGGAAACATTAACAGACCCTGACGCTGGCACGAGATCAGGTTTCTAAAGTAAAATATTAATTTGCCTAATGAATCAACCTCCGTTAGTTACGACAACAACTTTCTCCTTAGCCGAATCTGATACGAGCCATACCAAATTTTGGCGTTAACACATGCCCCCCAATTTCGGAGTTCTTCTATAGGACTTCGAAATTTTTCATTTTGGGCTTCAGATTCTTCCCATACGAGGCGCCCAGGTAGCCCACTTGCCTTAATTGTTTGAAACAGTGCAAACGGCCTCGATTCCCGCCGGTCTCATGCTCTTATAACCGCGTTTGTCTCCCTAGCTTTTTACGCTTTCACATCACCAGAGCACTACGCTTCATCTTCCGAGACTCGACGAACTCCGGTGAGCCCACTCAGACGAACTGTTGCAGCTTCTCTTCGACCGCTGATTCCCGCTCTTCTTTTCTTGCGCAATGGATAGCATCCGCAGTCGAGGTAATCTTTTTGCCGATTGTTCTCTCTAATCTTGTAGCTAGATGGATCCAATCTGCATGTTCTCACCTGTTCTTCGTCGTGTTCTATTTACTATAAACCTTTAGAAGCAATCTTAATCCAGCCGCCGATTACCAAACTTCTTCTATTCCATGGCCCCAATGGGTAGGAAGGATCCCACAGATTTCATCAGCGCGAGACCCAACGATTCTTTCAAGAACTCCGCATGTTATGTCAGCGATTGGACAATTAGCTTTATGATCATGGCCGGGCAGCTTCCTGGTGGAGGGACTGGTCCTATCAGAAGTACGGCCACGAGAGAGACCCTCTAGAAGAATCAAACATCGGCACTGCCCATCAACCTTTCTCTAGCGATATGGAAAGGGAACTCTACTTGCATCGGCGTCATTATCTCTCTCTATTTTGGTCAGACCTCACGCCTTCATGTTCGGGACGGGCGTGACCCACTTCGATGGATGTGCTATGCTCCTGCTCGACAACGAGCATTACATCAACCTTCAGGCATGATTAGCTGTATCGGTTAAGGCGAGAATTGGTGGCTGGTCGCAGGTAATATATATCCACAACAAGGAACTGGACAGTCGACGATCGGGAACATTCGTTTTTTTGAATTGTTGGTTGGAAGGTTTTGTTTTTGTGGTGCACTCGGGCCAACGACCAACATGCAATGTTGGCAGAGTGTTGGCGAATCGGTAACAATTCTTTGGGGAATACTCCATTGGCGTACTTATCAGTGCTAATAAGTAGCGACAAGCTTCGGCGGCGATGGCCATATTGAGGGTCTTGGTGGTTTGTGGCAGCTTATGGCTCAACGTCTACACTCTAAGGCTTTTTGAGAATTCTTTTCTAACAATCTTTCCGCCGATATACAGAAGCCCGGAACCCTTACGCGATGTTTCATGGGAAGTTTTGCATGGCTCTCCTAGAGGCAAGATACACTGTTGGAATCAGTCATGGTCAAGGGGTTTTAATTCGGTAGCAAGGAGTACACTCTGGTTTGCATACAGATGCTCGTCATTTGAAATGCTTCAACTTAAATCATCATGTCTGGAGTGATGAGTTGAAGGCAATATTTCTTCAGCGTTACCCCTGTTCTGCTGCGTGGCTTTTTCTAGGTTCGATCAAACATCATATGAATTCTTACATCCATGGTCGTCCGTCAGCTTGGTCTTGGTAACTTCCAATAGGCCTATTTTTTTCATAAATTCAAGCCCGGGCATGTCAACTAATGCCAAGAGTATGATGCGGATGCGGAATTTACAGAATCTCTACATTGGGCGGCAGGGTGAATGTTGTACGCCATACAAAGCTTTTTGGCGATGGTGGTAGATGGAGGAGAATCTTTTAACTTAGAGGCATGCCATACTGTTTCGCTCAATAGACTACATCGAATTCGATGAGAGGTTTAACACCCATACTTAAATCATTTTCCGGATATCTCTCACTTTATTTTGGAGGCCGCAACGTCGGCCCAGAAAGACTAGTGGCAGCCGATCATGTATACCCCTTGGCCATCCGACTTAGGGCGTGATGCTCCTCTTTCATGGTTCTCTAGGGCCTGGAGACAGGGCGACGAAAAAGCTGGGCATCGCCCTTCTACTTTAAGAGCAGAAGCCATGCGATGTATGGTCATCGCACTATCCAAACCATGGCCCTCATCTCCTCGGGTTGTTTAAGTCTTGATATATTATTGTCCCTCATCATTCAGCAGATATCGGTCCTGATCTCACCTTCTCCTGACATCTCCAGCATCGAGCGATGACTCTCCAGCCTCCTTTCAGCACCAGTCAATCCGTTGGGCTGTTTCTCTATGCCTGTCATCGCCGTTCTGAAGAACACTACTCATCTTGAAGCAATTGACAGCTGCGTGCCCTTCAGGTAATTCTCTATATCCATATTCACTTTTAATCGTTACTGATCTTTTACCGAGTCAATTGCAGTCCTGCCGATTTGTTCTCCTTTGACATCGGCAGTACTTAGAGGCAGTAAGAATGCAACAGCCAGCCAGCGGCACCAACATGCTCTCAGCCGTGTGCGCGGTACTTTGAAGTATCTCAGTCGGTGGAAATCATCGCGATAGTGAGACTGGCGGGCCATCGGGAACTTGCGATATTGCTCATTTGCCGAAGAACTCACGAGCGTTGATCCGCGGCATACTTAGAATCTCAAGATTCAGACTTATCAAGCTCAGGGCAGCCATAGCATGTCGTGTGAACAGGATACCAAGATTCAGTCGTGGCTGTCAGCCACAGAGAGAAAAAGCTTGATGACATGGTAACTGCCCCTCAGAGCTCAATCAATTGGGACCAACTGAGAAAAAGGGAGGGATTGGCTGGCGAACTTGAAAAACTCGCAGGATTTGAAAACACAGATCCCAGCTATCGGCCTGCCACAGCTATACAGATAAGGGCTAGTTCGCAGTGGTGCGTCAAGTCGTTCATAGACGCAAAAATTGAAGACATCCCGGCTGATAGAAGACTCCAGCATAAGTGAAATGACAGTTCGCTGCGCGTGATTGAAACAATTCAGAGCTTATTTTGTAAAACCTTGATACTAACCGATGATGATTTTCCAGACTACGCCGTTAACTTTTAACTGTATAATAATCTATCGCTTTGTTGCTGTTTTTTTAATTGTCCTTAGTATTTTTTTCTGATCTAAAGGCGATATCATTGATTCACTATCTTAGGCGATGCAAAACCATCGGTTCTGAACTTGTTTTAGAATCGGCGCATCCAGTCGATTCAGAGTTAATAAATCGCATTGATGTACTTTCTTGAATATTTCCATTAAGCGCTTTAGCAAACTGTCAAGATCTTCTGTAATATGGCTTACAGGCACAAGTTAATCAATAGGGCTCCTAATTGACCGAATCCCAACTTTTATCTTGGATCAATCGGCAAATAATTTCCACACAGATTCTCTAGAAACGATTATTACCTTAATCTGTTATAATGCTAGCTTTAGTTGTTTTCCTTGATCTCTCCCAGGCTTACCGATTCTGAGCAATCCTCGAGTTCATCTGTCATCAAGTTATACATGGCTGTCAATTGATCTGTAGAACTCTCCTAAGGATGTTACGTCTCAAGGCAGAACTTGGCTTCATGCATCATACATGATTGGTGGCTCGAGTACCATACATTGCCATCCGATTGCCGTAGAATGTACGTTATCCATCTTCGCGGTCTGTTCTAATCTCCGCTTCATCAATTGATAAACTCTATTAGAAGTTCACATGTCTTAGCCTGAGCATAAATAAGGCGATATATTTAATAATTTTGATTCCATACTGAAGAAACTTTGAAACTATCGACGAAATAGATCCTGATCAGTAGTTATGTCTGAGGAATTTCAACGATAATTGATGTGCTCACTTTACAAACTGATGTTCTTTGGACGTAACTTCTAGAGGAATCAGCTTTCTACCTTCGTAAAAATCTTGCTTGCCGCCATATGATTTTGTCTTACTGATGGCGGTAACTGGAATATGTAATTCCCACCTTGCACGGCGGTTTATGATAGGATTCTAGCTGCTGGTGCCGCTTATATTTTCGAAACTTTGGTAATCTTGACATCCTTATAGTATGAAGCATCATCAGTAACATTTGTCGGCAAAAGTATCCTACGCTTTCACACCATTCCTCTTATGAGACGATTGATGAGTCACAACGTCTCATGATTGCATAACCATTTGGTTTTTCATTCAGGATCTCAGTAGATCCTTCAAACGTCTGAATATATAAGTATCAGAACATTTTAGTAGTTTATACCGAGCTTCTGGAACGATTGACTGATTTTTGTAGATAACATTATTTTTGTTCATCCTGCTTTATCCTGTTCTTATTGGCTATTTCACTCACCTGTTCTATTCAGCGATACTAGAAGCATTTTGTGAAGATATTGCTTCTAATTCTGTTTCTAGGGTGATCCACTGGTACCATTTGAATCTTCAACAATTTATTTATAATGATCTCAAAACTCATCCTGCTCATATTCCGCAGCTGCTTGATCACCACAAAGAATCACAAAATTCTTATGATATGGGCTCGATTCCTTTAAAGTTGAGTCCTTTTAATCGCTCTGTATTCGCTTGATTATTAGTCGATAAGGTTTAATTGTAAAGATCAAAACTTGCCCGGGCGATAATGACCAAGCCGTACAGATCCTGCTTGCACACTGATCTTAAAAAAAAAGTCGATGGGATCGCTCACATTTCAAATCCTCTTGCTGCACAATGAAATGGCCATCGCTTGTCCTTGATCGTTTAGCGATTTTTCTAAGTAACTCGGTCAGGCAAGATCCTTTCCAATTGCCTTAACTGGAGCGACACATATACTTCACACAATACCTTGCAAACCACGGTCCTTCGCGATAGGATTAATGCCTTCATTCATGCGTGAGACATATTAGAACAAGGATAATTCTCACCCGCAGTGATATCTAGTTTCAGCATCAAAAAGTCTTCTCTGCTTAATAGAAACGACTCGCTCCTTGCCTTCGAACTTTTGTAATTAAGAGTGGTTTCAGGCCGATAAGTATTGAATGGGCTTCTTTCTGAA